>CM077147.1:180737562-181337562 GCA_039583875.1 Platanthera guangdongensis
CAGAGAGGGGCCTGGAAGATCGCTAGACCGCCCGGTTTACAAGCCGGCGAGTCAAACCGCCAGACCGCGCGGTCTTCAACCCGCCAAGACAGACCGCCCGGTCACCAACTTCAACAATCCAGTCCGTAAGATCTCCTTTAGAAAATCATGGGAAAAGAAGGCTCCATTTGGGAAGAATTATTTTCATCGGTCAAGCGATTACGACTGCATGAACCGGACCTTAATTATGATCTGGTTCATGCGGTCGTAACCGTTTGTCTGATGAAATAAGCCCCCCCCCCCAAACGGAGCCTAAAACTTACGTGATGTTTAGATTGATAATCGGTTGGCTCGTGAAATGGTTGATCTCGATATTGGTTCTTGTATTCTTCTTGCTAATAGTATGCGTTGTTATAGGTAGATAGATATACCAGAGAATGAAATGAATGCCCATGTTGTGGAAATCGGGTTTGTCCATGCATGCAATGGAAAAACCGATTGGCCATAAGGATATGCTTCCTATTGAAATGGTTGTCCATATGATGGTTGCTCTTATTGCTCATCCTGTGGAGGAAACAAACATTGTTATATGTTTGTGGATATGCCGATTCGGGCCTGTTTGGTCTCTGTCCCAATGGTGTGGGAACTTAATGTTCTTGCGAGAGAAAGTTTAGTTGATAGCGTGTTTCTTGGGGTTGTGTCATTGGTTGATTCACTCGAAAACAAACATGATTCAAAGGCACTGAGGGTTCGCCCGATGATGCTGTCACTGGTGGAATCTGCACTTCTTGGTTTTCTGGTTGTAAAGAATACAAAGCACCCATATCATGATTTTGAACCAGGAACTGTTGTGCTCGTTTCTCATTTTCAAATTGTTCTGAGGGCATAGTCAACAATGTGAGAGAATGTTGAACATTTCGTGAAGTTGTGATAAATGTCTTGTTGAACTGTCTGAAGTTCCCGATTATTTCGTTTACCATCACCTTGAACAGTGGTAATGCTGGTATGAAGAGCTTCATGTATTGTATCCAATTCTGTATAGAGTTCGTCTTATTGAAGTCAAGAAAATTCTTACTCCAAATATTTGAATCAATGCAGTCTAAGGTTACTGATCCTGCGGTCAGGCTCGATGGCTTAACGAGCTAGAACACAGAAACAAAGAGACAATAAAAGGACCTCAGGCGCTGCGGCAGGGAGGTCCCACCACGTACCCAGATGATTTGAAGAAGCTTCCCCTCCACAACCAAAAAATGATCGAGCAGGGTACGAGGTATACTCTAGTTGGTGACTAAGTCAAGACGACGACTAAGAGGGATACTCGCTAGATCGCAACTCGTCTCTTTGAAGAAAGGATCCAAAGGCTCGACTTGAAGTCCAAAAAAGAGGTGGTTGAGATCTTTTGCAAGATTCCAAAGTTTTATATCCTTGTACCTCTGGGTCCTAATTATAGACAAATCCAGGGCGGTTTATTTATAGCCTTACTCTCAGATGACTAAGCAACTTCTTGGCGAGCTTGCCCAGCTGAGCGAGTAACTGTCTTAGTCACCAACCTATCGAGTATGCGAGGGGAGCTCGCCATACTCGTCCAAACCTTCTACGGTCTTGAATGCTGACTCTGATCTCTGCCTTGACCTGTTGACTTTGACTTCTTGCTGACCTGACTCTAGGGGGTCCACCCTCGACTAATATGGGTTGTACATAATCTCTGCTTTTTGGTGGCAACATAAGAGCTCAGAAAGAAACATCCAACACTTATTTGGTGAGCTGCTTCAGCGAGTATCTGTGCTACTCGCGACCTGTGGATGCCAGCTTAACCCTATAAATAGGGGTGGCTCGTCCTTGTGGCACTCCTTCTGAACTAGTACGCTATGTCGAAATCTGCCGAGCAAGTCTACAAAGCGAGTATTGTCGCTCTGTCAGGATACTTCGAATTGAAAAAGCCGAAAAGGATGCGGGAAGGCGACGATGCTGCTGACCTTCCCCCGTCAAAGAAGAAGTTAAAGAATAAAAAGAAGTTGCTGGCCTCAAAGAAAGACAACTCGCCTCCGGGCGCTCAGGATGTCTCCACCCCGACACGTGGCAGCCGTTACCGATATCGCCAGGTGGCGATACCCAGTGTTGCCAGGCAACATCGCCAAGTATAAAATCCATTCAATTTTATGAGGAGATCACGAATTTCATTACCTAGAGTGTACCTTCCTGTTAGACGATTCAGAGAGCTCCAGATTCCAGATTTACTCCTTACTCTCAAGAAGGCCAAAGCGCAAAAGATCGACGGCACGTACGCAACATTCAAAGCAACCCTGACAAGGATTCATCAACATCTTCAGCGCATTGTTTGAAGGGAGTTTTACGTCTAAAGTTTTCAATTTATTTTGTTCTTATTCATATTGTTATCTTATTGTAATCGAGAGGGGAAATCGTCGCGTTTTGTGTGGCGTCTAAGTCCTTGTGTGGCTTCGGGGAAAATCGCCGTCTTGTGAGTGATGTCCAAGTCCTTATGCGGCTTAGGGAGAAATCGTTTTCTTGTGTGCAGCGTCTAGATTATGGTAGATCTAGGGGAGGCTAGAATCAAGATCTAGGAAGAGATGCGCTTTAGCCTGCCGGTTCTTGGTAGAAGGACAGACGAAAACATAAGTAAATTGTATTTTTCAAAAGCCTTCGTCTGTAGCTCTATAGAGATACTTTGTATTCAGATTTAGCATGTTTGAAATAAATCATTATTGTTTTTGTTGGTATACATTTCAGAGTGGTTAAGTTTGCTTATGAAAAAATAGTCTTCATTTCTTAATTGCACTGTTTTATTCACCAAGTAAAGTTTGTTTAGTTTAAGAAAAATTAATTAACCCTTATTCACCCCCCCCCCTCTAAGGGCGCCACACGATCCAACAATTGGTATCAGAGTCAAATTACTCGGAAATCGGTTTCACCACCAGGAGTAATGATGCAAAACACTCACGTGTTTTCTGAGGGGCAAGGTATTAGTAGACCTCCCTTATTAACGGGTATTGACTACAACTATTGGAAAGCTCGAATGTGATGCTTTCTAATAGCATTAGATATCGACATTTGGGGAATGGTAGAAACATGCTACACTGCCCAATAACTGTAGAAGGAAGTGTCACAATGGAAAAACCCAAGGATAAATGGGATGAAATTGATAAGCTTTGCTGTAAAAATAACGTTAAGGCAATGAACGTCTTATTCTATGCGTTAGATAGGACTGAATTTAATCGTGTTTGTGCATATGAAACTACGTATGATATATGGAATCTCCTTGAAGTTACTCATGAAGGTACATCACAGATGAAAGACTCGAAGCTTTTCCAGTTAGAGTCAGAGTTTGAGAAGTTCAAGATGGAGGTTGATGAGGATGTAGACTCCATGTACACAAGGTTCAACAAGATAGTGAACGACTCAAGGATTCTAGGAAAGAGTATCTCAAACGGAGATTTGGTGAGAAAGATACTTAGATTGCTTCCCCCGAAGTTCAATCTAAAGGTGACTTTCATCTCGGAGTCACACGATCTAAATTCTCTCCAAATTGAGAATCTGATAGGCAATCTAAAACCCACAAAGTAGAGTTATGGATTCAACAACAAGAGTATAGCCTAGAGCCAAGAAATAAAGCTTTGGCGTTGAAGTCTAAGAAGGAAGTGGAAAATGTGTCTGATGAGAGTGACGATGGAGATGAAGAGAGTCTGTTCGTAAAGAAATTCAGGAAGTTCATGAGAAATCCTGAAAGAAGAAATTCTTTCAGGAAATTTTTCAAGAAGCAAGAATCTGGGTATAGGAAAGGAAAAGCCCAACTGATGGAGAGGATGGCGAAGAGAGACCAACACCCAAGTGCTATCACTGCATGAGAGTTGGCTATATAAAGAGCAAGTGCCCAAAGTATCTAAAAGAACTAAAGGAGAAGTGACACAGAAACAAAAATAAGAAGAAAGTTCTGAAGGCAGAAACATGGTATGATGCCACTTCTAAGGAGTCAAGCAGTTCAAGTTCAGAAACTGAAGAGGAGGCCAACATGTACCTGATGGGAAAGAGCATTTCATCATATGATGACGAGAGCAGTGTCTAGAGCGACACTGAGGTAACTCCTGAAATTTATGATGATTTATATTCTAAATTTTTAAGAACCTGCAAATATTTAGATAAAAAATTGGATGAAATTCAGTTACTTAAATCTGAAAATAAACATTTAGTAAAAGAAAATAAAAAGTTAAAAATGAAGTAAAAATACTTGGGAAGGAGATAACAACTTGTCAAGAGGATTTTCCCTCTTCGACAAGGATACTAGAACTTGAGAAAGATCTATCTAACTCTCAGTCTCGGGTTGAATCTCTTATAAGAGAGAAAGAGGCCTTAGATAGATCTCTAAATCTTTCTCAATCTCAAGTAGAAGGCAACAAAAAGTCCTTCGCAAACCGATGCGACACCATTGTTGCCGAAAATACTGCATTGAGAGGACGAGTCCGTGATTTATAAATGGTCACTAACAAGTTTGAAATGAGCAAAAAATCACTGAATATGATTTTGGCGAGCCAGTGCTATGGTTCTGCAAAATTCGGACTTGGGTACTCACCAGAACACTATCGCCCGATGACAACCACTGTCGTCGACGATAAGGAAAAAAAATCAGAAAATCATTTTTTAAAGTTAAAAATAATAAGTCTATTGTCACTGCTGCTCCCAGCAAAAATTCAAAACTTATTTTGAAAAACTCGTCAACTTCCTTTATCAAGTGTACCAATTGTAATAAGTTTGGTCACACAGCACACGTACACTTATAAGAAGATGAGACGTTATTCTGTTAGACAAATCTGGGTACATAAGGCATCCACCTACACCATGGGTGGAACCACTTGGGTAACTAGATCTTTACTCTCATCCTCTTTCTAGGTGTGTTGGCAGGATAAGGACAAAGAAGACGTGTGGTACTTGGACTCAGTGTGTTCCAAGCACATGACAGGCAACAAATAAAAGTTCCTTAGCCTAGAGATAAAGAAAAGATGAGTAGTTACGTTTGGTGATAATGGAAAAGGAAAGATCATCGATATTAGAGTAGTAGGTAACAAATTATTTACTATCTCAAATGTTTTGTATGTTAAATGTTTGAAGCATAATTTAATTTCTATAAGTTAATTATGTGATGTTGGCTTAAATGTCTTATTTGATTCATCTTCAAACTTATGCAAAATTATTGATTCCAAAACAAACGATATTATTCTTACTGCTCCTAAATTTCAAAATGTTTACATGATTAAATTTAATAATTTGTCACATTCTTCGCTAAAATATTTTATGTCTAAAAATGATGAATTAGATTTATGGCATAGACGTCTGGACATTCTAATTTCAAGTTAATTATAAAATTGTCTCAAAATAAACTAGTTTAAGGTTTACCTATTTTGCATGAAAATCTATCGTCTTTATGTTCACCATGTCAAAAAGGAAAAATTTCAAAATATTCATTTAAGAGGAAAAATCTTGTTTCCATCACTAGACCTTTACAGTTAATTCATGTGCATTTGCTTGGTCCTGTTAATACACTAAATCTAGGTGGTAGAAAATACACTTTTATTTTAATTGATGATTATTCTCGTTTATGTTGGATAGTTTTCTTAACGTCTAAATCTGATGCATTTTTAGAATTTTTCAAATTATATATACGTGTTCAAAATGAACTAGATTTAAAAATAAAGTGCATTCGTTCAAATCATGGAGGTGAATTTGATAATGAAAAATTTGTATCATTTTGTAATGAGTTAGGTATTAAACATGAATTTTCCGCTCCTCGCACACCGCAACAAAATGGTGTGGTAGAGAGGAAAAATATGACTTTGCAAAAACTAGCTTGTACTATGCTATCAAAATACAAATTACCTAGATCATTTTGAGTCGAAGCCATTAGTACTGCTTGTTATATTATTAATCGTGTTATGCTTCGACCCTTCTTCAAATTAACACCTTATGAATTATATTTCCAAAAGAAACCGAATGTATCTTATTTTACAGTTTTTGGTTGTAAATGTTTTATTTTGAACACTAAGGATAATTTAGGTAAATTTGATGAAAAGTGTGATGAAGACATTTTTTTGGCTATTCTTCAATTAGTAAGGCTTATAGAGTTTACAACAAAAGGACTACAATGGTTGAAGAATCTATTCATGTTAAATTTGATGAGTTTTTTCCTTGTGTAGAAACTAATAATATAGGTCAAGATGAAGAGTCCTTCCCCCTACAAAGGTCGGATGATGATGAAATCCTTAGATACAAAGAAGAAGAAGTGCAAGAATATGTGCCTCCAAGCGAGCTAAGATTCTCAAAAGATCATCCACAAGATTTGGTTATTGGAGAACTGTCAAGAGGGGTAAGTACTCGTTCATCGTTACATGATTTATTCTCTAATATGTGATTTATTTCTGATATAGAATCTAAAAGTGTTGAGACCTCTTTAAATGATAATTCTTGGTTTTTAGCTATGAATGTCGAGCTTAATCAATTCGAACGTAATAAGGTTTGGAAATTAGTAGAAAGACCACCAAATCATTCTATTGTAGGTGTTAAGTGGATCTTTAAGAATAAAATGGATAGTGAATCTAGGGCCACTAGGAACAAAGCTAGACTCGTAGCAAAAGGTTATTCACAAACTGAAGGAATAGATTTTGATGAAACCTTTGCACTCGTAGCACGCTTAGAAGTAGTTAGAATATTTCTTGCATTTGCTAGCTTTAAAAGGTTTAAACTATTTCAAATGGATGTTAAAACTGCTTTTGTTAACGAGTATATTAAGGAAGATGTTTATGTAGAACAACCTCCAGGCTTTGTTGATGTTAAATTTCCTGATCATGTTTTTAAATTAGAAAAACCTTTTATGGTTTGAAACAAGCATCCCGAGCATGGTATGATAGATTGACTTTTTATTTATTAAAAAATGATTACAAAATGGGTAAGTGCTGATTGTACTCTATTTATTAAACATGTTCATGATGATCTTATAATTTTACAAATATATGTTGATGATATTATTTTTGGATCCACTAATGAAAAATTGTGTGATAATGTTATAGAAATTATGAAAAATGAATTTGAAATGAGCATGGTAGACGAACTCATTTATTTTCTTGGTTTTCAAATTACCCAAAAGCATGATAAAATTTTTATTTGTCAATCTAAATATATTCATGATATTTAAAAAGATTTGGATTTGAAAATCTAAAATAAGCAAATACTCTCATGAGTGCCTCATTGAAGTTAGGAAAGGATGAAAGTGGAATTTTCATAGATCAAACACTATATAGAGGAATGATAGGATCGTTATTATATTTGACTGCTTCTAGACTTGACATTATGTTCGTTGTATGTTTATGTGCTAAATTTCATGCTAATTCCAAAGAATCTCATTTAAAAGTGGTTAAACGTATTTTTAGATATCTTATTGACACATCTAAGTTAGGTTTGTGATATCCTCACAACGATACCTTTATTTTACATGACTTTTCTGATTCTGATTATGCTGGTTGTTCATTAGACCGTAAGAGCACAAGTGGCACATGTCACTTTCTAGACCCTTCTCTAATTTCATGGTCGAGTAGGAAATAGAATTTTGTTGCCTTATCTACCACCGAGGCCGAGTACATTGTACTAGATAGTTGTTGTGCACAGACTCTTTGGATGAAGCAAACTTTAGAAGACTTTAGAATTATTCATGAAACAATTTAATTAAAATCTGATAATAAGAGTGCAATTGACTTAACATATAATCTGGTTTATCATTTTAGGTCCAAACACATTGATGTACATCATCACTTCATTAGAGACCACACTAAGCAAAATACGATTAAAGTCAGTTTTATAGGCACTGATTCACAGCTTACAGATATTTTCACAAAACCACTTCCAGATTCTCGTTTTTCATTATTAAGATTAGAACTAGGAATCCTGGACATTTCAAGCTAATGACTCGACATAATAAGTAAACCAAAAAGGATTTTAATTAACAAGAAAATTATGATTAAACATTAAATAAACCATCAATGTTATGAATCAATAATAATATTACAGCACCACTACATCACATAATAAGTCTCATAATATTACAGCACAAAATTCTTAGACAATAATATGAAAATTTAAAAACTTCACTATCGCAGGCGAGAGTGACTGTCGTCGGGCGATGGCATCAACTTTTCAAATCACCCCGAAAACATCAGAAATTCCTGCCGTCACCTGCACTTGTGTCCCCCTTGATCATCAACTGAATTGTGTTCACTGCTTCTTGTCCAGCGAGGTCGGCGAGTAAATACTCGGGGAGGCTCCATGATCGGATTCTCCCATTCTACCGCTTCTGCTGGAGTGGGCTTCAATTTGAGGCTTTTGGTCAGAAATTTAAAGAATTTCTGAACTCCCAGAAAGTTCTTCTTCACCTCCATCTTATGTTCTTCGAACGACTCTCGCAAGTCATCCAACCCTTCTCGCAACGATCCACCTCTTGGAATTGGCGGGTTACGGATAGTGGACACAGGTTCACTACTCCTTATTGACCCTCCTCATGTTGATCGGCTGATGGAAGATGTTCCACTCGTAGAAAATATAGAGGGCACATAATCATTGAAGTACAAATCCAGGTCTATCCAAGTGTATTTCTTATATAAAATACGTTGGATGACAGCTCCAAGTGGTAGTGTGTTTAATTTCTTCCAAGTAGGACTCTTTAGCCTGAATGTGTAGCGTATTATCGATAGGATAAAATCCACCATATCGAACGGCTCCTGTTCCAAGATCATATATATGACATAGCTCAATTGAGCTGTGATCTTCCGTGTGTCACCAGACTTAAGCAAAATGGTGTGCCTCAGCGTGTCTTGCACTATTCGTGCATCCGCAATGAGAGTGGTCATCGCTTGAATAAGGGTTTTGATGGAATTTCTGTGTAAAACCATATTCGGGAGTGTCCAGACTCTGTCCTTCCGATAATTATCTACTACATCTATGATATTTTCATGTTCTATTAACCCAAATTCTTCTCTGAGATCGTAATGGGTTATCTCTACTGTCTATCCTTGTATCATTGATCGTACTCCACCATTTAATTCCATGAATCGATGATCTTTTAGATAATTGTAAAACTCCCTAATTAATACAGATGAGAATGTATCCGATAATGATAGATATTATTCCAGCCATTGCTAACAAGTCATGAATGTGTGCGTGATGGATAGGATCTAATTCGATCACCTGTCCAATCCCTATATTAGCATTTTCTATCCCAAGAAATGTTTGGCAGGAGGAATATGAATCACTGCATGTACTTCTGCGGGCTTTAGAACTGGAAGCCATTGCTGTAGATAAAAAGAAAAAAAAACAAAATTTTTCAGTATCGTCAGCCGGCGATACCCACTATCGCCGAACGATATCGGAAATTTCTCTAATCCAATTTTCGACTCCAGATCTACACTTTCCCCTACTTTAAATACAAGATCTGAAATTTCTAAGGCTATTTAACACATTCCCTAAGACTATTTGAGAATTTTTTTTTACTCAAACCACTATTCATTCTCTTCTTCCCTAACACTATAACTCAACTAAATTTTTTTCTTCACAATAACTAGAACTGAGATTAGAGTGTTTAATTTCATTAATCTATGCAATCACTAGTTCAAACACATAAGATTATAGTCTACTTTCTAAAAAAACCTAGTTTTGAACAAACCCCTAATCATGATAAAACATACTTGAAAATCTGAAAATTTATTCATCAAAAGTCCCATGAACTATCCTACAATCATTTGGCTCTCCAAAATCTACAAGATGAAAGAAAAATTCCATGAAAATTACCTTGATCTAGGGTTTTCTTCGATTTTCGCTTCGTCTTCCGCGTCGAGTATTCAGGAGAAAATGCCGGGAAAGGTGCACTTGACCAGAAACGACGGTCTTTTATATTTTTGCACTATCGCCGCCCAGCAATACCCAGTATCGCAGGACAACAGTGAAACTTCACTTTTACGCATGTTTTCCTTCTTTTCTCAGGTTTAGACACCGTTCAATGTATATTATTTGCTTTTGGGTTCCTGATAGTATAGGTCAATTGTTCAACCATCATATATTTTTTCTACATACATAAGTACAAAGTTTTTATACTTGTGAAATTGTTTTTGCATGCCTCTAAGTATGAGAAATATTTTAGTTATGATAATGTTCTTTCACCCACATTTGTGAAAATCTTCATATGGATTCACCTTACTGCATTACTTACCTTCCTGATAAGTCTTAATAAGTATTGTGAGGTTGAACACCTTGGAAAGAATTGTAAAGTATCTTGTGCAACTCTCTATCTGGATATTTTTTTGTCTGTGCTCTGAATTCTTGGGTACAAGCACACCTAGTCATGTATACCTCTATGTTATGTTGTTTTTTCACATTCCATGTGTTCATGTATTTGTATGGCCTTTGCATGTGTGTTTTTCATCAAAATATCAATGTACACAACATTATCTTCTATAAAATTTCTTTTTATGAGAATTGGACCGAAAATGTTTCCAACATAGTCTTCACTAGCGTATGTGTTTGTAATATAAATGGATGAACATCGTCAATATTCGTGTTTACTCATTTACTTCTTTACTATACATTGATTCACATGTTCTATCCTTGATTTCTCCTTCATGTTTTTCCTCTTTCGCTTCCGTACCACTCTGCTATCTCTTTTGACAATACCAAAGGGGGATATTTTACTAAGGAAATCATTCATACTCATGGTTTAGTACTGAATTTTACATTAACTAAAAATTCAAGGTTCAATATGCTTAGATTTAGGGGGAGTACACTATAGGAGGAGCTTTTCATCCAAGAGAAATTTGTGCACATACAAATTTTTAGTCTTAATACGCATAGTTTCTAACACTTCATATATTATTCATGATTTCTTTCTCAGTGGATTTGTTATTATCAAAATGGAGAGATTGTTGGCGCATGCGTTCCACGCTTCCTGGTTTGCTAATAACAAATCTTGTTTGTATTTGATTTTTGTGTGTTTATGATGTGCAGATATCACATGTCTATCTCTAATGGCTTTTGGGTGATGTTTCGGGTCAGAACAGATGAGCTTAGGAGATATCGCTAGGTGATATTTGGTATCGCTCACAGGCGACAGCGACGTTCAACGAATTTGCGATCGACGTTCAACGAATCTGCAATGCGAAAATCAGGAGTTCGTGGGACACGTGACATCCATTATTGATATCGCCAGGTGGCAATACCCAATGTCGCCAGACGACAGTCCATGTTCGACGATCTACGGATCTGCAATGTGAAAATGAGGAGTTCGTGGGACACGTGGCAGCCGTTATCGATATCGCCAGGTGACGATACCCAGTGTCGCCAGGCGATATCGCCAAAGTATAAAAACCATTCAATTTTCTGAGAAGATCACTAATTTCATTACCTGGAGTGTACCTTCATGTGTAGATGATTCAGAGAGCTCCAGATTCCAGATTTACTCCTTACTCTCAAGATGGCCAAAGCGCAAAAGATCGACGACACGTACGCAGCATTCAAAGCAACCCTGGCAAGGATTTGTCGCCATCTTCAGCGCATTGTTTGAAGGGAGTTTCAAGTCTAAAGTTTTCAATTTGTTTTGTTCTTATTCCTATTGTTATCTTATTGTAATCGAGAGGAGAAATCGATGTCTTGTGCGTGACGTCTAAGTCCTTGTATGGCTTAGGGGAAAATCACCGCCTTGTGAGTGGCGTCCAAGTGCTTGTGCGTCTTAGGGAGAAATCATTGCCTTGTGCGCAGCGTCTATATTATGGTAGATCTAGGGGAGGCTAGAAGTAAGATTTAGGAAGAGATACGCTTTAACCTGCCGGTTCTTGGTAGAAGGACCGACAAAAATATAAGTAAATTGTATTTTTCATAAGCCTTTGTCTCTAGCTCTATAGAGATACTTTGTATTCAGATTTAGCACATTTGAAATAAATCATTATTGTTTTAGTTGGTATACATTTCAGAGTGGTTAAGTTTGCTTATGAAAAATTAGTCTTCATTTATTAATTGCATTATTTTATTCACCAAGTAAAGTTTGTTTAGTTTAAGAAAAATTAATTAACACTTATTCACCCCCCCCCCCTCTAAGGGCGTCGCACGATCAAACAGATGGAGGGGGAAACTTACCCAAAGAAAGTCAAATCTGAGCCCAAGGAGGAGAAGGAAGAAAACCCTAGGCGCTCTTTTTGCAAAACCGGCCCAATCAGAGAGGAAGAGGGCTGTCGAGGGAAGGGGAGGCGGTTGCCATATAACGCCCCCACCTGTCACATGGCATATAACGGTGGGTCCGGCCAGGGCCCCACGCCATATATCACAGACAGGACACACTCGTGTCCCGCAAACACGCTCTAGCTCAACACATCGAGCTGAGTTCGACGACCACTGACACGCCCTGTGACACGCCCATGTCACAGGCCGTGTCCTCACTCGACACTCGACACTCGACGATCGTCGAGCAAAATTCGTCGACCTCACGACTCGACACAACCCAGGCATGACACGCCTTGGGACACGCCCGTGTCCCAGGCCGTGTCACCCATGCCTGAACCCAACTTGGCCCAAATTGACCCAGAACTTCGGGGTGTTACAATCCAACCCTTGGAGAGGAGGTTGTTTCCCCTTAGGTGGAGAAAGAAGTAGAAATATGGTTGTTGTATTGAGGATTGCTGTTGTCGGCTCCTTAGATGGGAGGAAAGTTGATGTCGACTTGAGGAGAGAAAGTTGTCGACGACAGAGGGGGGTTGGAGTCGCCGACCACGGTAGGAGGAGCAAGAGGCATGAGCGGTGGCAGCATGAGGCACATGATACAGGATTGGGGGTCGGTGCAGGAACGGGAGGCAGAATCAGGAGCGGGACATCGACATGGAGTCGATTTCCTGTTGTTTGCGGGATGCGAAAGCCCTGGGCCGACAGGTTTAATGCGAGGTGACTGGCTCGACTATAGAATTAGGGAAACCTAATTCTATTTATAAAAAACAACACTGATATTAATATTAGAGAGAGAACCTAATTAGTTTATTTACCAAATTGCCATCGGATTTAATAGAACAAAATAAATTCCATTTTTTGAACCAGGTTGTTACATACTCCCCTAATTAGGATGTTTCCTCCTGAAACGTTTTGAGAATTTTCTGAAAAAGGTCAAAAAATGGCGAAGATTCGGATGACACACATTCCAAAAAAACTTTCAAATCAAGGAAAGAAAGCTAACTATGAGGATACTAGAATAAAAAAGAGAGCAAGTTTGGAGGTTTACCAAGATTAAGAGAAAAATTGCGGATACTTGCAACGCAGATCAGATTCAAGTTCAGAGGGGAACTTTTCATGTATTAAGAACACAACTGCCATAGGAATGATTCTCTTTCGAGAAATTGGCTTCAAGGTCCACATGAATTTCTTCAATTAGCTCAAAATTGAAAGGTAGGACTCGAGAATTCGAGAGCAGAAAAGATCTTTACACGAAACAAATATAACACACCAAAGAGGAAAAGAGGTTGAATAACGATTGATTACCGACAAAATCAATACATTCTAGGGATGGAAGAGCACAAAACAACGCTGAGGTAATTCAACAGAGCAATTTACAAGAATACTCTCATTTCTCGCTAACACTTATAAGCTAACTAGAAGGAGATACACGAGGACCAGATAGAGATTGACAGACAAGAGAAACAGGAGGAACTAAATACGAATCACTGCAACAAATTGCACTTATAGTAAGGACCTAAATTGTTACAATAAGTACCAAAATTCGTTACAAAAACTCTTTGGTAACGAAAAAACTTTATGTAACGGTTGTCCTCTAAAGCTTGACGCTAAACCTTCTTGTAACGAATGTATGCGTGTCGTTACAAATAAATTAATTATAACAAACGATACTTCATCACCCAAAAAAGATTCTTCCTCACAATAAATTGCATAAGTACGTTCCTCATAATAAAAAGATAAGATTTCTGCCTCTTCTGAACCGGGCAGTTCATTTGAGCCCTCCTCTTCTTTTGTAAATTGCATATATATATATATATATATATATATATATATATATATATATATATATATATATATATATATATATATATATATATATATATATATATATATATATATATATATATATATAACGAGCATCTTCGCACGGGCTACGCCCGTGCTCGATGCTCTCGGGCGGCCTTCGGCCGCATCCAGGCGGGCTTCGCCCACCTCTGCACGGGCTTTGTCCGCCTCTAAGTGGCCGTCACCCGTGTTTGATGCCCCGACTGCCTGAGAGCGCCGAGGATGGGCTTAGCCCGTGCGAAGATGCTCGTATGGAACCTATGTAGCATTTTTTGCAGATAATGTACAAATATCACGGGTATACATTTGAAGATTATGATAATGTTCATGCTATTATTAGTTTATGTTCAGTACAACATACAACACATAGATGAAGGCAGGAGCTTGCACATATCAACAACAGATCGCAAAATGATTATTAAAGATGTTGTCATATATATGTAAACAATAGAGGAAGATCATTGTGATTGAAGATCAAATTATCTGAACTCTCAATTCCTGTTGCAGATCTCATGTAGCTAAGGAGCATCCAACCAGAACTACAAGTGTAGTTGGAAGATATCAGAAGTAAAACCAGTGTCTGATGACATATCTTATTCAGTGGCCTTGGGAGATTCTGCATGATGGAAGATATAAAGTTATATTAGTTATTAACAACTGTTGATTGAGTTACGTTAGTAGTATTCGTCATGTACTGTAGATTATTTGGTAGGTGTTACCTTATAATCATTGTGAATATGTAGTCCACTCTTCCTGTGCCATTAGACCTGCTGGCACAGCTGGGATACGTAATCTAAATCCCGGAATCTCAGTTCGTGGACCATCTGACCACCTGGTTGTGGTCGGCTTGCAAATCTCATCATAGTAATTGTAATCAGAGTCAACCGCAGTGTTGTTGTTGACAGGGTTAACTTCGAAACAAATTCTACAGTTTACTTTTCAAATTGTTATAATAATACAAAAGTAGATATGCACACTATCAATGACTTACTAAGTTGAGCGGCGGAATGATTATGTAATTATAGTGGCTGATATGATGATTGCTCGTTTGCCATCTGCACATTGTTGACATTCATAAAAAAATAACGATGTAGGCCAAATCAGGGAGTATTTTATAACATATATGTATTATTATCATAATACTTTTACGCTATATAACAAAATCAATTTATACAGAAAGGTATGCAAATTTCATCTGTTATTTTAGAAATTTGAAAGTGGTTATTACATGCCGAGCGAAATGTGAGGCATTGCAGTAGAGTTGTAAGAGATAAAACATAATATTCTTGAGTGATGATAGATGTATGTAGATGCTGCTGGAAGAAAATCTTGTAATCACAGATCTTAGGGATATCGTGCTAAGAGATTTCGCCATCCAGAACATGCTTTTGTTGTTGAAGTTTTAACATACATTATGTATATGTTTTACCTGCGTCCGATTGTTGATGTGATTCTGTAGACATGTTTGCTTACGGCAGTTGATACGAACCTGCATTGATTTTGAGTAGTTAGATGTTATGTTAAGGTAGTTTTTGTTAATTTTGTTTGTTTTCTAGATTGTTGAGATTAGCATGGTCATTTTAATAGTCATGTGTGCAGATGAACTAATATATTTATATTAGTCATTATATCGTACATGTAATTTGAGTACAACAAACCCCAACGTATAACTTGTACCAATAATTTTTTCAAAACAAATCTATTGTGTATTGAATGTATACCTTAGAGTGATATTCTATGTTGATGTCGTAGCTGTCTGAAGATTTCTTTGTAAACAACATTCAGTGTATAGATACCCGCATGACTATCTATTTTGCCCTTCTGCACCAAGACATTTGTTTTTTCTCAGGAGGTGCCTCGTGATAGAGCTACATACAATTGACTATGACTGAATACATTATTTGGTAGGTATATTCTGACATGTTGAAATGTTTGTCCTTGTGATTTATTTATCGTAAGTCTGAAGCTTAATCGTAATGGAAATTGCTTACGTGTTAACTGGAATGGTAATTTTATATCTTCGGTAGTATTCAATGGGATTCGTGGCAAGAAGACCGAGTTTCCCTCAAACTGACCTGTTAGAATCTCTGCTTCGATTACATGTTTTGCAAACGTACGACACATAAGTCTTGTTCCATTACAAAGACCGATCTTTGGATCAATATTCCTGAGTAACATTGGTGCCCAAATTTTTAACTTTAACTTATGAGGCGGTAAGTTACCTGGTGTCAATGTATTTAGAAATTCAGGTAGATAAAAATTTCCTGTATCATCCAAAACAGAATCATAAGAGTAGTATATAACTTCTTCACCCAGGAGTTATAGTAGAGTGATATCGTTCAACATATTTACGTGCTCATTTAGAGGTGTTAGTATAGCTCTATCCCGCATATATTTTTTGTCTCCAACATGTGAATCAAGATTTGGGAATGTAACATTTATTAAATCATTAATGGACTTCTCATCCTCCCATAACATGCCCAGTGGGTCAGGAATTCTAACCATTTCATCTTGTATGGTTGTTTCTATACCATTTCCAACTCGTAGCAAATATTCAGAGAAAGTAATATCATGTTTTGCACGCATATTCTCTGTTAGATTTAGTATCTTTACATGACTCCATAAATATGATTGAACGATACTTGCATTAATAATTTGTGCTCTTGTTCCATTCACAACAACAGGTAGCGCCTGACAAAAATCACCTCCCCAAATAATAGTTTTTCCTCTGAATGACCTGTTGATGTTAGTTGCATCACGGAATGAACGATCAACTGCTTCGAGTACCTTTCTATCAACCATCGGGGCCTCATCCCAAATTATTGCTGATGATCTTCTGATAACTTCTGTTAAATCTGATTGTTTTGTAAAGCCACAATATGACTGGGCATGTAATTTAATGGGTATACAGAATTTTGAGTGTGTAGTTCGACCCCCTGGTAATAGAGTTGCGGCAATTCTTGAAGTAGCTCTAGCTAATATGATGTATCCTGAATTTCGAAAAATTGTGAGAATTGCACGGTAGAGATATGTCTTTCCAGTTCCACCTGGTCCATCAATGAAAAAGAACTCCTCTGTTATGTTTCTTATTGCCTCACTTATTGTGTTGTAAGCATGTAACTGGACTTGATTAAGTGATGTGATGGTATTAAGGTCATCTTGTGTGACAGGTAATGATAACTCTGCCTCAATAAGACTGGAGAGGTTATTGAAATGTTTGAACGATTCATTTATCAGGGGTAAATCAAAGTCTTTAATCGATCGTTTATGTTATTGAAGAATATTGTTGAGTTCGTGTAAAAGTTTATTCATAATATAGAACTTGTTAGTGGCACTGAAACTTGGGCAATCCTCTATCATGCTTGCATAATTTTCAGCCCAAAGACTTCTGACAACAGCTGGTTCACAAAATATCAAAATAGTGGCAAACAGTCTTCGCAACGCAGATGGCATTCTGAAAACTCGAGCCTCGGTTAGTCATTCTCGAACACTATTATCTTGCTCAAGCAAACCGTAGTTTTCTGCAGCTTCCTTAAAAGTGGTACATTTAATGTCGTTGACAGTCAATAAATTATCAAATGATGTAGGACCTGGAACATGATTTAGCAATATACGCAGATAGTATCTCTCATTATCAGTAAGTGGAACAGAGTAAATCCTACCAATAACTTTTCGCTTTTTGATCCTTTTTCTCCAGTACTTTTGTTGCTTAAACCAACGATAATATTTGGGAAAATCTCTATATAAATATAGGTTATGTTCTTGATGTTCATTGTATACAGTGAAAAATTCAGTCAACATTGTTTTGGAGTTTCTGTTGTCCGTTAATATCGTTGAAATTGATTGCTCAATATGAAATCGTATCTGATGTTGATTCGGTAGGTGTATTTGTAATCATTCTACTGATGGATAAATTTAGCTCATCTGAAACTTGAACATTCTCCACAATGCCTCAGGTGGGCATAACCATCTACCGTTAATGTAATTATTGATTTCATTGTGATGGGTATCAGGTTGGAGCTGAAAAGAGATTTGATATGGGCCTTTATATACATATTTGTATAAATATTTTATACTGTTGATACTGCTGCAGATCTCAACATTTAAATGACAGTTGTATTTTAAAAGTAACCACGGGTTGTATGGAACAACCCATCTGTTGTCAACATTGAAATTTGTGTTTCTGCCTAAAGTTATGTAGCTGTTGTTGTTTCTTCTTCTATATATTGGATATGTGTCATTTCCTTAAAGTGTTGTCTCTGAGTACTGCTTAGGAAAACACTTGTTATAAATGTTGTTATGCATACATTTAGCATTTGGATTGTACAGTCTGCATGGCCCATGAATCATGTGATTTAGTACAGCCTCAGATAAATGCAGGTTCTTGCTTTGCATATGGTATTTCGGCTCGTACGATTGAATCATACTCGTCAGGAGAGCTTAATTTGTAAGCTGATTCTAGTAATACTAACATATGTACATGTGGTAATCCTTGTTTTTGAAATTCAATGACGTGAACATGCGCGACAACTTTTCCCAAGACACCTCTTTTAAATATATTTTTTTTCAGCTCTTCATATTTTGAACGAAATATTCTAGTTAATATATCTGGACGTTCATACAGAGTCTGTCCTTCCATTAGGTGGTCAATAATCTCTTTCCATTCTGGATTACGTCATTGTTATAAACAAATCTGGTTTACCACGGTGTTGAATAATTGTCATAGCATCTTGGTATTGTTGGTATAGATCTCGTGGGATGCCTGTAAATGATGATGACATTATTGTTTTTTCCCCACACTGCCTAATAAAAAAGATTAGTAGTTACGGCGTAACATTACCGATTAACTAAGTAATACAATTGTTTAAAGTAATTTATTTGATGTACCAGCATTATTTTCGCCAGCATTAAAGAAATCTTGTAAACCTGAATATAGTTCTGCACGTAGGTCACTTTGGTGTGATCTAATAAAGCGTAGTTTTTGTGTTTCAACCTTAACGTAGTTATCGACTACGTATTGCTGAAGCAATCTTCCGCTGCGCAATAGAATTGAATTAGATGCCTCTCGGATCTGCAGGATGGTAATTACAAACTTTAGAGTATATCCGAAGACATTAATATTTGTAAGTGAAATAATTTTTAGCACTGTCTTATTACATGCAACATGTATGAGTAGTAATCACAACATGTGATTTTTGAGTTGTTCAATGACTGTAAGTTTCAAGACCATCTAAAAGTTCCATAAGGTAATAGCAATTGATACTGAAGTGGATCATAGAAGCCTGAGTATTCAGGGATATTCAAAAGTTAATCTCTGGTTGTTTGAATAATGATATCTCTTTCGTGTGTTTCACAACAATCTTCTTGTCCAACCAATATAGCAGCAACTTGAGACACAGTAGGTAAATTGTATTGAAGTAGATTAGATGGACGTTATTTTTTCACCAGCTTGCATTCTTGTATATCTGGTCGACGGGATAGTTGATAGAACATTTTTACGTAGGGGTTGCACAAATCCAGTATGCGTGTTAATTGTTGAAGTAACTCAACTTGCAACTCATTATTTTCTTGTAAGCGATTCGAGGTTTCATGTTCAGTATCATTGATGGATAATTGAAGAAATCGTGGTCTTGACCCGTCAGGAGGTGTAAGGCTTCCAATTCGATGATAAATTGCTCCATGTGCCCGGAAACTATAAATGCCTTGGTGAAATGATGGTATGAGATCGTCCATTGTAACACCAAATGATGTGAAGGCAAATACATGGTTGTATGAGCGCAAACTTTTCCTAAAGTGTTTACCTTCCGCGCTTTGATCAATGAATAGATACAGAAGCTCAGTGGGTGTTTGGATTTTAGGAAGGGAGATTCTGCCCGATTACAACACATTGTGTTTGTTTCACGATGGAATAATTTAGCATGACAGTTGGAACAACTTGTTGGCATGAGTAATTCAAATTGTGTCTCGAAATGGACTGGGTAGAAATTTCTTGCACAATTACATTGAATATATGACCTAATGCCTGACTCAACAATGTCCTCAACATCCTCGTCGTCATTGTCTGCTTTTGAGCCAGAGCTGCCATTATTTGGTGGAACTGCAACTAAGACGCAATAACTTTGTAATCGTAATAACTCGGGAAAATGAATATGTACTTGTAATTTTACTGCACCTGCTGTTATTGTTGGACGTGCTGATGTTGAACTTTCGCCGTGTTGAAAAGTTGAGTGGGTGTTCAGAAAGTCGGGCAATGCTGTTGTTTGTTGTTCGTGGAGATGTCGCTTCTCTCGTCTTCTCATGTTTAGTGCAGTACGCTGTAGTGGAGTCATATTATTTCTTCGTATGCGGGCTGAGTTACGATTTAGTATACATCGACGGCTTTCTGGTATATGTACGTAATTTGTAATCAGGTTATTTTGAATAATGAACTCAATGACTTGTAAGATGCTGTTTTCGTAATTTGTAGGACCTGACGTTAGAACATTTTGAAGTAAATCTTCACCTGACGCCTGTTCCATTTTGTATATATACCTGTTGTACCTAATATTATTGGACAAATATTAGTGGACAAATAATATTCAGTATGCATAAACGCAGGGAGCAATAGAAAAGAATCAGCGAAATGTGCAGCTTTGCAATGTCATGAGTTCTGCATACAACAATGGAGTAGTGGAGTATACAGTAGCACAAATGCAAGTGCTAACGAATATGGTTATAAGTAACTGGAGTACATAGCTGAACAAATGATAATAAACACAGGGTAAATGGCAAAATAGTAGAAGGTACATTAGCATAACATGTGAACATTGATACATGTTAGGTACATATTCAACAGAAGTGCGAGTGGCCAAATTTTCTACAGTATATTTATATGTACTTTCTTCCATACTATACTTTAATTAATACATTGCTGATAGTATTCTGGTTTAATATCAAACAGTCGTAGCTCATGGGCTGAGATCGTTCTTTCGTCAATTATTTGGCCGTCTATCACATTTGCGGCAGCCTGCATTGACGCTTCATCCGCAAAGATCAGTTCTCCTGTCCCAATCGGGTTGCCTGCTGTGTCGACGTCGGCCTTCATTAATAAATGTTCAATATGTTTGAATTATAAAACAAAGCGGTTGTAATAATTTATTTTGCAGTGTCGAGTAAGAATCCTTACATTGGCGTGCAGAAAGCTTGAGAGAGTTTGAAAGAGCGATCTTAAGAACTCATTGGTTGTAGCATGATTAAGGTTGTTGAGTAATATAGCGAAGTAATAGTAATCTCGCATATCTGAGGGTACATTGTTGTAGGAGTCAACAAACTCAAATGTGGCTGCCAGGTTGTTCTCACGCGTCACGTTTGCTGAGGAGGCGTACTCAGTCATCGCGAATGTGTAGGTACATACTTTATCAGATGACAAAGGGCAATCTGAGATCGAATTAGGTAATGATTTTAAACAGAAACTTCATTTCAAAGTTGATAGCAACAAGTGTTATCGAAAGAAGAGCTAAAAACAATGATATTCAGAACTGAGGTGAAAAACAATGGAGTAGTGGAGTATACATTAGCACAAATGCAAGTGCTCATTTGAGGTTTGACTCGCATGTGTCAATATTGACCATAGGTATTTATGGTGATTCCTTCAAACATATTGAGCATTGGTGTCGTTAGAGTCAGGCTTATGGTTGGCCCATGACAACCAGATGAACGTGAGAACTTCTTGTTTGATACTTTTTCATCTAAGAGAACGATGCATATTAAAGCAAAATCTTGAGGGCATTTTCTTCTAGAAGCAATTGATAGAGCGCTCGAAGCATCCGCGTGACCATATAGTTTGGAATGGCCTACCCGATGCCCCTAGCAGGGTATTTATAGGTGAAACCCTAAATCCCCGACTACGGGTTTGGATGCCTATCAGATCCTAACCGACCCGTTAAGGAGCCCATTAACACAAATATAAATATACCTCAACAATCTCCTCCTATATTGTATATAAGTGTTAGCATAAGAAGAGGGCTACTTATCCAATAGTTAATAATGATCAAACAAAAAAAAGAGTTTTTCCAGAAATATAAATATGAGTTTTAGATAACAAAATACTAAACTCAAACCAAATGTTCCAAACATGAAATAAAACAATAAACTGGAAAGCTCAAACCGATAATTGATCTAAGCGAAAAGCAGATCATCATCATCTGGGTCAAAATCAAATGTCTCTCCTCCAATCTCCACTTCTCCTACAAATAATTACAACAAGAATGTCATGAGACAAATCTGTTGGGTACATTGGAATAAATGTACCTGATTTGAAGAAGCCTCGCCCTACTCAATGATATACATCAAAATGTATTTGATGTGTTTTGAGTTTAGTTGTGCAGGTTAAGTATTTGCAGGGAAAGCTGAAAAGTTTCTAAGTCCATGTGTCGACACCTAGAAGGAAAGTGTCGACACTTAAGAAGACTTGTGTCGACACCCAGAGAAGCAGTGTCGACACTTGGAGTACTTGTGTCGACACCAGGGATGCAGTGTCGACACCTGAAGGAAAGTGTCGACACATACAGGATGTGTCGACACTCAATGAAGAAATGTCCAGAGAAGCTGTGTCGACACTTAGAAGCAGTGTCGACACCCAGAGGAACTTTGTCGACATCAGAAAGTGTCGACACTTGGAGGCTGTGTCGACACTCAGCAAACTTCAACAGAGTCTAAGTATAAGTGTCGATATAATGAAGAATGTGTCGACACACAGCAGAAGACTCAACACATGAATAAAGTGTCGACATAATGAAGAATGTGTCGACACACAGCAGAAGACTCAACACATGAAGAAAGTGTCGACACTAGGAGGCTGTGTCGACAGTCAGCAAAGTTCAACAAATTCTAAGTACAAGTGTCGACACAAAGAAGAAGTGTCGACACTCAGCAAGTATCAACACAGAAGGCATGTGTCGACACCAAGAAGATGTGTCGACACTGAACAAGTTCAACACAAGAAGATGTGTCGACACAAAGGAGTTGTGTTGACACTTACAAGAAATCAACTAAGTACTAAAGAACAAGGAGTTGTGCCGATACACAATATTAGTGTCGACACATGTTGAAGAAGCTGTGTCGAGAAGTAAATTCTACAACACAAGGAGTTGTGTCGACACCTTGAAGGCTAGTGTCGACACTTAGTCTACTTGTGTCGACACTTAGTCTATAAGTGTCGACACTTAAAGACAGACTGTCTCGACACTTTCAGACAATTATAGATATTTCAAGAAGTGACTGGATGACATGACAGCTGCCATTCCAGCCAGTCTACTGCAACTGTTAGAGTTGTCAGAAAACTGTTAGGAACCGGATCAGCCGGTCATCATGAAGAAGGCCTATATAAAGGCTTATTCTGTCAACAAAAAGAGATGATTAACTACAATCAATTGAAGTGATCAGAAGATCTAAGTAGTTGGAGAGAGAGAGAGCTCCTTCCAAGAAGACAGCTGTTGGAACCAGGCTGTGAAGAAAGTTTCAGACTTAGTTCTGATTCTTAAGTTAGCAGTGATTGAAGATCAGCTGCAGAGAGTATCAACCCTATTGTGTTCTACATTCAAGAAGATTTGAAGAAAGCCAAGTGAGATTGATCTCAACAGAGTTCTTCCAAGAACTCATCAAGAAACCTGTCAACTCTTCTCTCTTATTCTGAGTTGAGGTTATACACTTTGTATTTTTAATTTCTTGTAGGATCCTTAGGGATCTGAGTTGTAAGCCTGAAATTATAAAGGCTGAGTGGTAGGGCCTGTGTGCCTGAGTGTAGGAGATCTATTTCTCTGAGTGTAGGCCTGTTGTAGGCTGAGTGTAGGCCTTGTGGCTGAGTGTAGGTCTTTGGAGAAGAGTTGTAGGGCTGTTGAGCCTGAGTTGTAGGAGTGGGATCACTCTGAGCTGTAGGAACCATTTGGGGTTCTGAGTGTATGATCTGAGGATCTGAGGAATAGTGGAGGAGTTTGGCCGAATCTAGTACATTACTAGATAGGCGAAGGGGGAAAGTGGATGTACCCAAACCTTGGGGAACCACTATAAAACTGTGTGTACTCTGTGTATGTGATTGATGCCGTGTATGCTGTTTATAGTTCTGTGAAATCTGTGATATAATCTGCCTAAAAGTTTAAAAAGATTAAGTCACTTATTCACCCCCCCCCCCTCTAGGTGATTAGATACAATTTCTTTCAAGTGGTATCAAAGCGAGGTTACTCAAAAAGGACATAACTGTCTGAGTAGATCATGTTGGCAGATTCAGTGAAATCAAGGACAGATTCAGCATAATCAAGAAAATCAAGAAAATGGGTTCAACAGAAAATCATAAAGAACTTGGATCCATGAAGTTGCCAATTTGTAGAAAGGAGATCTTTGGCATCTGGAAAGAAAGGGTTATGCTATTTATGGAAGCCACTGACCCTAGAATCTATATCACAGTTAAAGAAGGGTCATATGTGCCAATGAAGGTATCTGTGTTAGATGCAAATCAGAGAACACCAAAAGACTTTTCTGAAATGACCAAGGATGAGATTATTTTGGCCACCATGGACAAAAGGGCCCAGAATATTATAGTAAGTGCAATAAATGATGCTACATTTCAGAACTTGATACACTGTAAAACATCAAAGGAGATGTGGGATACTCTGATAGTGTACATGGAGGGTTCAGAAGAAGTTAGACAAGACAGGAAGTCTTTGTTAAACCAAGAATATGAGAGCTTCGGATAAGGCAGGTCTGATAGTATAACAGAATGCTACAAGAAATTCTATAGGATTGTCAATGAGTTGATGTCCTATGTAAGAGAATTCAGCAATTATGAACTGGATGATAAGTTCTTGAGGTCCCTAAAAAGGACTGGGACACCAAGATCTGTGTCATAAGGGAAATGGCCAAGTTAGCAGATATTCCTCCTCCAACATTGTTTGGAAAGATGTTGTCCTATGAAATGCAGCTAATGGTAAGGAAAGAAGAGGAGAAGACTACCAGAATTGAGCATAAAGAAAGAGCTGTGACATTCAAGACACAAGCCACCAGGAAATACAAAAGTAAGTCTCCATCTCCACCTCCAAAGGTTGCTGGATCTGAGATAGATGAGACAGAATGCAGGAATTCTGAAAGCAGTGAGAGTGATGAGGATTTTGCAGCTTTCACAAGACACTTTCAGAAGTTTCTAAAGAAGAAACAGTGGAGGTCATTGTACAACCCCATATCCGGCCGAGCGGGATCCTCCCCAAGCGGCGCGCTCGGGACGTACTATGAGCGGCGTTTTGGTGCAGCCCGTTCGAGCTCATGCGAGCACCCGTGCGTGTGTGCGGAGGTTATATGTAAATATTATATTATATTAGTGGGATTTTTTTATATATATATCATAATATATCTTAATATATATATATATAATATATCATAATATATTATATCTTAATATATATATATATATATATATATATATATATATTATTGAGGGAGATGGATAGAAGAAAGGGACAGAGGGGGAGCGGGGAAGGGGGAGAAAAAGCACGGGGGAATTTTTTTGGGGCCGGCTAGGGTTCGGCCTGGGGAGGAGAATCCCGCTGTTGGGTACATTGGTCAAATGTACCTGATTTGAAGAAGCCTCACCCAACTCAATGATATACATCATAATGTATTTGATGTATGTTTGAGTTACTTGTGCAGGTTAAGAAATCACTGGACTGAAGCAAAAAGTTTCTAAGTCCATGTGTCGACACCCAGAGGGAAAGTGTCGACACTTAAGAAGACTTGTGTCGACACCCAGACAAGCAGTGTCGACACTTGGAGTCATTGTGTCGACACCTGGGATGCAGAGTCGACACCAGACAGATAGTGTCGACACTTGGAGCTGTGTCGACACTCAGTGAAGAAAAGTGCAGACAGAATGTGTCGACACAAGGAGCTGTGTCGACACCCAGTGAAGCTGAGTCTACACCAGAAAGTGTCGACACTTGGAGCTGTGTCGACACTCAGCAAAAGTCTGCAGAGACTAAGTACATGTGTCGACACTCAACACAATGTGTCGACACTCAATAGAAGAGTCAGCATTTGAAGTAAGTGTCGACACCCAGCACAATGTGTCGACACTCAATAGAAGAGTCAGCATTTGAAGTATGTGTCGACACCCAGAACAATGTGTCGACACACAGCTGAAGACTCAACACTGGAAGAAAGTGTCGACACATGGAGCTGTGTCGACACTTAGCAAAGAACAGAAAGAACAACAAATTATTCTAAGTACAAGTGTCGACACTAAAGGAATGTGTCGACACTCAGCTGAAGTCTCAACAAGAAGAAGGTGTATCGACACAAGGAGCTGTGTCGACACTCAGCAAGAATCAACATAGAAGACTATGTGTCAACACCAAGAATTAGTGTCGACACTTAATAGATTCAACACAAGAAGATGTGTCGACACAAAGGAGATGTGTCGACACTTAGAAGAATTCAGCAAAAGCTAGAAGAACAAGTACTTGTGTCGACACTCAATTTCAGTGTCGACACATGAAGAAGAATCTGTGTCGAGACATACAAGAAGTTGTGTCGACACCTTGTAGACTTGTGTCGACACTTACACAGCATGTGTCGACACTTGGACTATAAGTGTCGACACTTAAAGACAAAAAGTCTCGACACTATCAGACAGTTAGAGATTTTCAAGAAATGACTGGATGATTTGACAGATGCCGTTCCAGCCGGTCTACAGCACCTGTCAGAGATATCAGAAGTCAGTTATGGACCGGACCAGCCGGTTACCATGAAGAAGGCCTATAAATAGGCACATACAGTTTACAGAAACTGTTGTTGAAAGTGGTTGAGAGTTGTTGAAGTTGTTGATCAGATTATTATTAAGGTTGATCACCTTGTTGAAGTAATTATTAAAGTGGTACAAAGAGTATCAACACAAGAAGATCTAGCGGTTCAAGTGCAGATCTAAGAAGTTGGAGAGAGAGGGCTCCATCCAAGAAATCAGCCTCTGGAACTAGGCTGAGAAGAAGGATTCAGATTCAGTCTGGATCTTAAGTGGCAGAGGTCAAGGAACAACTGCAGAGGATTCAGTCTTATTCAGTTCTACTTAAGAAGCTTTGAAGAAAGCTAAGTCAGGGTGAATCCAGCTGAGTTATTCCAAGAACTCATCAAGAATCTCTCAACTCCCCTCCTTTAATTCTGAGTTGTAGAGTTATTATTTGTAATACATTTTTAACTTGTAGGATCCATTGGATCTAAGTGATTTGTAAGCCTGTATTTATAAAGGCTGAGGGTAGGGCTTGTTAGCCTGAGTGTAGGAGATTGAGATCTCTGAGTGTAGGCCTTGTTGGCTGAGTGTAAGCCTTGATTGGCTGAGTGTAGGCTTTGGATAAAGCTGAGTTGTAAGGCTTTGGGCCTGAGGTGTAGGAACCAATTTGGGTTCTGAGACAGTGGAGAAGTTTGGCCGAATCTAGTACACTGCTAGATAGGCGAAGGGGGAAAGTGGATGTACCCATATCTTGGGGAACCACTATAAAACACTGTGTGCTGTGCTGTGATTGTGCTGTGGATTAGCTGTGTATGTTTTGTTATTGCTGTTTGCTGTGCAAAAGTAGTTAGAAATCTGTGATATAACTGTTTGGCTGCCAACAAAGTTAGAAAAGGATTAGGTCACCTATTCACCCCCCCTCTAGGTTTTTAGGTACCATATCTTTCAAGTGGTATCAGAGGGAGGTTCCTCAAAACAAGGACTAACAGTCTGAGGAGATCCTGTTTGGCAGATTCAGTGTAAGGGAAAACACAGATTCAAGAAATTCAAGAAAATCAAGAAACATGGGTTCCTATGAGAATCACAAGGAATTGGGTTCCATGAAATTACCCATATGCAGAAAGGAGATCTTTGGGATCTGGAAAGAAAGGGTAAGGCTATTTATGGAGGCCTCAGACCCTAGAATCTACATCACAGTAAAGGAAGGGTCTTATGTGCCTATGAAGATTTCAGTTCTAGATGCAAATCAGAGAACTCCAAAGGATTTCTCTGAGATGACTAAGGATGAAATTGTCCTAGCCACCATGGACAAGAGGGCACAAAACATAATAGTGAGTGCCATTGATGATGCAACTTTTCAGAACCTTATACACTGCAAGACAGCCAAAGAGATGTGGGACACTCTTATAGTGTATATGGAAGGATCTGAAGAAGTTAGGCAAGATAGAAAGTCCTTGCTAAATCAGGAGTATGAAAGCTTTAGGCAAGGAAAGGGTGATAGCATCACTGAGTGCTATAAGAAATTTTACAGAATAGTTAATGAACTCATGTCTTATGGAAGAGAGTTCAGTAACTATGAACTAAATGACAAGTTCTTAAGGTCCCTAACCAAAGATTGGGACACCAAGATCTGTGCCATAAGAGAAATGGCTAAGTTGGGGGAAATTCCTCCCCCTACACTGTTTGACAAGTTATTGTCATATGAGATGCAGTTGACAGTAAGAAAAGAGGAGGAGAAATCAACAAGGACTGAGCATAAGGAAAGAACTGTTGCTTTCAAAACAGAAGTTCCCAGAAAGTGCAGGAACAAGTCTTCAACTCCACCTCCAGAGGTAGTTGAATCAGAGTCTGATGAGTCTGTCAGCACAAAGTCTAAGAGCAGTGAAAGTGATGAAGACTTTGCTGCTTTCACTAGACACTTTCAGAAGTTTTTGAAAAAAGAAACAGTGGAGGTTAAGGCCTTCTACATCACAAGGAAAGGAAGACTCTTATCAGAAAAAGAGGTCTTCAAAGAATGACAAGAAAAGGACAAAATCAAGCAAGGCAACTGGTTCAAAGATTGTTTGCTATTGCTGCAATAGACAGGGCCATGTTATTGCAGATTGTCCAGAGAAGAGAAAGGAATCTGGTGACAGGAAAAAGACTCACTTCAAAGGGAAGAAAGAAAAGTCTTTTGTTGCTAAGAAGGAGAAGACTCTATCAGATATCTCTTCTTCAGAAACTGAGTCTGAGGCTGAAGCCTACATAGGGCTGTTTGCTGAAGAAGAAGAGAAAGAATTCATGCAGATCTTGGAGTCAATTTATGAACAAGAAGACAGTCATTACTAAGGGCTAATGGCTTTGACAGACAGTGCCAAAATCCTGGAGCAGCCAGGACCTAGTCAGGTACAAAGTTCAAGTTTAAATTCAGTTTCTTGTTCTAGTTCAGATTCAGATTCTTCTTCATCAAGTGATGAGAATGTATCTGAGTCTGAGGATGATATTCATCAACTTATAGATGAATATAGAGTGTTGTTGCAAGCTTACAAGAAAAGCAAGTCCCTTGCCAAAAGTCAGGCAAAGGAAATTGCTGATCTTAAAGCTGCTGCAATAGATTTTGAGAAGCAATTTGATCAAAAACTGAATGAGATAGCCAGACTGAAACACATAACAGTGATTCAGATGGGAACTATCACTTTTAAGAATGATCAAATTAAGTGTCTGGAGAACAATCTTCAGAAGGAGAAGGACTTGGTTGCTAGGTTTTCTAAACCTAAGTCAGTGTTACCCATAATTGATGAATTTGTTCATTACAAGGGTAAAGCTGGACTGGGCTTTATTAGACCTGCAGGGACTGAGCAGTCCAAGTATAAGTTCAAGGGCAAAGCCCCAACATTCAACAAGCCTGCTGTAGTCAAGACAGCCAAGGCAGTACCTAAGCAAAGGTACAATAAATTTGAATGTTGGTGCTGTGGCAAAGTTGGCCATTTTGCAGTAGACTGTTGGCACAATGTGAGTGCCAAAGTGAGTTCCAAACTACCTGTTGGAAAGCCAGTAGGTAGGTTTGTCAAATTGCAAACTAACAATCACCAAGGACCCAAGAATACTTTGGGTTCTAAGGTTCATTAATTTGTTTTGCAGGTGAGTCCAAGTGGCCATACCCCTACATGGTACTTGGACAGTGGATGTTCCAGACATATGACTGGAACTAGGGGACTACTGAAGGACTACATTCCAATCAAAAATGGTCCTAAAGTGACCTTTGGTGGTTCTGAAAAAGGAATCATCAAAGGGTTTGGTAACATTTCTTCAAACTTAGTTACCATTACTCAAGTGGCTTATGTTAAAGGGTTGAAACACAACCTAATAAGTATAAGTCAATTAAGTGATGTAGGGTATGACATCTCATTTGTTAAAAATGGTTGTTATATCAAGAGGTCAAGTGATCAAGAGATCATTTTGACAGGTTATAGGAAGAGGAATGTCTACTGCCTAGACATTATGATTGAGAACAATGGTTCTCCAGTTTGTCTTGTAGCAGATGAGACAGTCTCTCATTGTGTCAAATGGCACAAGAGGCTTGCCCATCTTAACTACAAGACTATTAGCAAACTCTTTAGCAAAGAGTTGGTGAGGAATGGTCCTCAAGTTAAGTGTGTTAAAGATGGTATTTGCTCAGCTTGTCAAAAGGGCAAGCAGACCAAATCCACCTTTAGAAGCATAGAAAACAAAGATGTTGTGAGGTATTTGTACCTCTTGCATTTGGATCTCTTTGGTCCAATGCCAGTTCACAGCTTAGGTAGGAAGGTCTATACCCTTGTAGTTGTAGATGACTACTCAAGGTTTTCCTGGGTGTTCTTCTTAAGACAGAAATCTGAAACACCTAGTGTCTTCTACAGCTTTGTCAAGCAAATTCAGAATGAACTAAATAGTACTGTGGTCAAGATTAGAAGTGACCATGGTACTGAGTTTCAGTCTGAAAGCATGACAAAACTATGTGAAGACTTTGGGATATTTCAAGAATTCTCTTCACCTAGAACACCTCAGCAAAATGACATTGCTGAGAGGAAAAATAGGACCTTGATAGAGGCTGGTAGAACCCTATTGAGTGATACATCACTGCCAGAGTATTTCTGGGCTGAAGTAGTTAACACTGCATGCCATGTTATAAATAGGGCTACCATCACTAAAGGGCTAAACAAGACCCCCTATGAAGTTGTGAAAGGCAAGAAACCAAACCTATCCTACTTCAGGATCTTTGGTTGCAAATGCTTCATACTTAACAATGGGAAGTCTTACTTAACTAAGTTTGTTGCCAAGTCCCAAGAGGGAATTTTTATTGGGTACAACAATAATAGTAAGGCTTATAGAGTCTACAACTTGACTACACAAGTTGTAGAGGAATCAGTGCATGTAGTTTTTGATGAGACTAAACTTATTAATAATGAGTTGTCTAGCAATGTATGCAGCCCCACAGGTTTGACAAAGAAAATGGACAAGCTTACTATAGAAGAAGTGCCTGCTGCAAGACAGCAAGGAGAGGAGAGTAGCTGTTGTCCAGGGGGAGAACTACATGTGCCAATTGCTGAAGAAATACAAGGTGTACAGCATGAAGCAGATGCTGAAGTGGTTCAACCAGAAGTTAGGATGCCTCCAGCTCACAGGCATCTTAGAGATCATCCAGTAGAGCTGATTATTGGAGATCCAAGACAAGGAGTTCAAACCAGGAGTGGAAAACATGAATGCAGCAATCTATTCCAGCTTTCTGTCACAAGTTGAACCTAAGAAATTTGAAGAAGCTATACTGGATCCACAATGGACTGAAGCAATGCAAGAAGAGCTTAATCAGTTCAAGAGGTGCAAGGTTTGGGAACTTGTTCCTAAACCTAAAGACCACAATGTAATAGGAGTTAAGTGGATCTACAGGAATAAGATGGATGAACAAGGGGTCATCATTAAGAATAAAGCTAGACTGGTTGCTAAAGGATATAAGCAAGAAGAAGGTATTGACTTTGATCAAACCTTTGCTCCAGTAGCCAGACTGGAAGCCATAAGGATATTCTTGGCCTATGCAACCTATCAAGGATTCAAGGTATACCAAATGGATGTCAAGTCAGCATTCCTAAATGGTAATTTGAAAGAAGAAGTCTATGTGGAGCAGCCTTCAGGTTTTGTTGATCCAACTCTACCTCATCATGTCTATAGACTTAGGAAAGCTTTGTATGGGTTAAAGCAAGCCCCTAGGGCTTGGTATGAAACCCTATCTAGTTTTCTCATTGAGAACAAGTTCTCAAGGGGGAAAATAGATAAGACTCTATTCCTTAGGGAATCTAGAGGCAAAGTCATACTTGTCCAAATATATGTAGATGACATTATATTTGGGTCTACTGAAAGTAGCCTTTGCAAAAAGTTTGCAAAGCTTATGCAAAGTCAGTTTGAGATTAGTAGTATGAGAGAGCTGAAGTTTTTCTTGGATCTCCAAGTTAAACAGACTGAAAATGGTTTGTCCATTTGTCAGTCCAAGTTCACCCTATAACTCATAAGGAAGTATGGTATGGATTCATCCAGCACCATGAAGACTCCTATGGGGTCAAGTATGTCTCTTAGCAAGGATGATGCAGGGAAATCTGTAGATGAAACCTTGTATAGAGGGATAGTTGGCTCCCTATTATACTTGACTGCTAGTAGACCAGACATCATGTATGCTACATGTGTTTGTGCAAGATATCAAGCCTGCCCTAAAGATTCTCATTTGACTGCAGTCAAAAGAATATTGAGATATCTAAAGGGCACTCCCTATCTAGGCCTCTGGTACCCTAGGAATGGAGATTTTGATCTAACAGGTTATTCAGATGCAGACTTTGCAGGATGCAAAGAGCATAGAAAGAGCACTACTGGAACCTGTCAATTCCTAGGTGGGAGACTAATTTCATGGAGTAGCAAGAAGCAAACCAGTGTGGCTATCTCCACAGCCGAGTCAGAGTATGTGGCTGCAGGAAGTTGCTGTGCTCAACTTCTGTGGATTCAACATCAGCTAGAGGACTATGGATTTCAGGTAAGTAGAACTCCACTTTTCTGTGATTCTACAAGTGCTATTTCAATAGCTAATAACCTTGTATCCCATAGTAGGACAAAACATATTGAGATTAAATATCATTTTCTTACGGAGCATGTAGAAAGAGAAGATATTTTATTAGAATATGTTAAAATAGATGAACAAGTAGCTGATATATTTACTAAGCCACTAGAAGAAGCTAAGTTCAATAGATTCAAAATTGAACTAGGAATGATAAACTTAGAGTAAGTTTACAGATTTGAAAATGACTAAGTCAAAAGGTGTCGACACATAGACAAGTCTATGTCGACACAGAATAGTGGTGTCGACACTTCAGGAAAAAGGTGTCGACACATCTAGGAATGTGGTGTCGACACTTCAGAATGTTAGTGTCGACACATGTCAAGTAGGTGTCGACACATCCAATATGGTGTCGACACTTAAGTTTTACTCAGAATTTTTTAAGTAAAGTCTCGACAATGTGTCGAGATATGTTGTGTCGACACATAACCAAGTGTCGACACATAAAATCTGTTGACTAAACTTGTGTCGACACATATGTGTCGAGACATTATAAGTCAGTGTCGACACTCGTTACCGGTGTCGACACATTTTAAGTTAGCTGTCCCACCTGTTCATCTTCAAAATCAGAAAGGTATAAATAGGGTTCTGTCTTTGTTTGTCGACACGCTTTCAAAGTTTCGAGACCAAAACTCATGTGTCGACACCTCTCTTTTCTAAAGAATAATTCTCCAAACCCTAATGGCTCCTAAGCTTGAGGAGAACGTTAACGAGGGCTATGAGCTAGTGCGAGGCGCGTTCGATGAAGCTGATCAAGAAATCAAGTCGGTGGTAACCCTAGTCGCCAATTCTAGGACTAGAATACTTGGTTTCAGAACCAACAAAGATTTGGAAAAAGGAAGTTCTTGAATTCCTTAATGGAGCTGCTGTAGATGAAACTGGATACAGAATCAAATCCAGAGTTCATAAATCTAAGGTCAAGATTTCACCAAAAAGTCTGAGGAAGGTACTCCAGCTACCTAAAACACAAGATGAAGAAGAAGTAACTGCATCCAAGACCAGGGAAGCTCTTACCTGGTGTGGACTTGATCCTAAGATGAAGATAGGATCTGTATTCAACAGAAAAGGAATGAATAACCAAGGGAAGTTCATGTCTGAAATTGTAGGAAAAGTCTTACTCAGCAAGACTGGAGGGCATGACAGAGTGTCTGCCTACATGTTTGAAATCATGACAAGAATCATCTTCACTATTAAAACTGATTGGTCAATGATAGTGTTTGACAAGATCAAGGAGAGTCTGAAGAAGCCCAACCTGGGCAGAATACTTAGTCTCTACCTAGCTGGTACTATACCAGAGGTAATGAATACAGCTGCAGGAAGTAAGATCAACCACATAAGGAAGATGGATCAAAGGATATTTTCCAGATGGGACAGGGTGTTGTCCAAGGAAATGCCTACCCCAGAGAAGACAGTTACTAAGAAAGATTCTCCTCCAAGGAAGAAAAGGAAGACAGCTCCTGTGGCACAGGAGTCCTCCAGCAGTTCAGGGAGTGAAGAACAAGTTGTTTTCACTCCTGATGATCAAGAGGAAGTGGCTGGAGAGAAGACCCCTGATGCTCAAGATATCGCTGCGATCCAGGGGGAGCTGCCTCAAGCTAGCCCCATCCATAGGGATCACAGCCAGGGGGAGCTTCTAGGTGTTGAAGAACCCTCTACACTGGAGAGTGAACAAGCCACTAACATCATACAAGAGGTACTCATTGACCTAAATACATTGAATTTTTCTATAGTAGATTCTGATTTGTCTGATGTACATCAGCAAACTCAGCTAGACAGTCAAGTTCCAGATGTTGTTTTAGAAGACACATCTGCTGTAGTTCAAGATGATACTTCTCAAGTGGTTGAAGAACCAAGAACTTCTCCTGCACAGTCTCCACCTGAATATACAATGGAAGATTTGTTTCTAAATCTAGATCAAGAAGATTTTAACATGGACAAGGATGCTGCTGCTGAAGATAAGAGTGCTGTTGCTGAGGGGGAGCAACTGACAGTTCTGGAAGAGCCTATTAGGCTAGAAACTGAGAAAGCACCTGATGTACAAACTGAGAAGCCTCAAAGCCCTAAGGACAGGGTTGATATTGCCAGCACTTCTGCCTCTGAAGATGAGGAGAGTGCTAGGGCCAAGAAGAAGAAATTCTATGTCTTCAAGAGGAGAAGCCAGAGTTATAAGAAAGCTTTACAATCCATTGCCCCACAACCTATAGTTCAGCAAGCTCCAACTGCTGATTATAGTGCATTAATGGTTGCCCTACAGATAAAATTGGATGAGCAAAGGCAGGCAATAGAGAAGTATGTAGATGAAGGGCAGAAATCACTTCAATTTGATCTGGCCCAGGAAATAAAGTCTATAAGGTTTGAGATGAATCTCAACAAGAAAGAGATGACAGACTGCTTCCACAAGGGTGGGAATGCAGTGGTGTATCTGGCAACACATCAAGAGAAGATAAAAGTACAAGTAGATGATATAGCATTGAAGCAAGGCTATGTGCTGGAAAACCAACTCAGAATGAATGACAATCTCACACAATCTCACAATGCTATAGTCACTGAATTGAAGAATAAGACTGCTGAACCTTCTACATCTGCTGCTGCAGTTAAGGCTGACTTTGATAAAGTATTTCAAGCTGAGATTACTGCTGTCAAGACTGCAATTCAAGATTCCCAGAAGGCCATCTCTGAACAGCTCACTAAGCTCAAACCTTACTTTAAAGATGGAATCATGTACTTGGATAGTCAAATCAGATTCCAGAAGGATGATGTAAGAGATCATGTTGCCCAAGAAGTCATAAAGGGGGAGAGAGTTTTAGTCAAAGCTAGCTCTGACCATGCAAAATGGATATCTAATTCCATCAGAGCTACACTGGGCTATCCTCCACTCTGTGATGATGACAATGTTGCTGAATCTGGGATTCAAAGTGCATATCTTGGCGGTGAGCAACCAGAGGTAGCTCGGGTCATATATCCTCCACCAGATTTTGACATGGTGCAAGCTGATATTCACCAGATGTATAGCCCAACTGCAGGGAAGTCAAATGTTGTTCTGGAAAAGGTTGTTCAACCTATTTCTGCAGTTATGCAAGAGGCATTAGAGAAAGAAGAAGAGGCAAGGTTGTCAAAGAAGAGGTTTAGGGAACAAGCAGAACAAATGTCAGACTTTGAACAGTGGAGCCTTACCTCTAGGAATATAATTTTAACTGCCTGGAAAGCTGCCAAGGACAATGCTCATGAAAAGAACAAGTGGTTCTCTGAAGCAGAATGGAGGAAACATGAAATAAGACAGGAGGCCATTGTTCAATATAGAAGAAAGGCAAAGATGAGAAAGCTACCTCCTACTGCAGTGGAGCCTAGCAAGTACTTCCCCAAGCCATATCACTATTTTGAGAGGCAGAAAATCAAAGCAGAAGAGCTGAAGAAGGACTTAAAAGGCAAGAAGCCTGCTGTTGCTGAAACTGCTGAAGCCACTGTCAAAGCTCAAGTCCAACCTGGCAAAGGCATTGTTATCAAAGAACCAGACCAGAAATAGATTAGGAATTGACTTGAAGATTGTTGTAATCTTTTGAATGAAAAACATTTTTGTAAACCATTGAAGATGTATTAGAAAAATGTTAGAACAATATATGATAAATATATTTCATGATTGTTCTGAGAATATGTCTATTTCTTGTTTGTTCTGCAATGTTGAATGTGTATACATGTGTGAAATATTACATGTTTATGTTTACCCTGCTGTTTATAATCTGCTTTACATCATTCTATAAATTTTAATTATGAATGGTGTATATCATTGACTAAGGGTTATGACTTCTCCAAATAGGGGGAGATTGTTGGGTACATTGGTCAAATGTACCTGATTTGAAGAAGCCTCACCCAACTCAATGATATACATCATAATGTATTTGATGTATGTTTGAGTTACTTGTGCAGGTTAAGAAATCACTGAACTGAAGCAAAAAGTTTCTAAGTCCATGTGTCGACACCCAGAGGGAAAGTGTCGACACTTAAGAAGATTTGTGTCGACACCCAGACAAGCAGTGTCGACACTTGAAGTCATTGTGTCGACACCTGGGATGCAGAGTCGACACCAGACAGATAGTGTCGACACTTGGAGCTGTGTCGACACTCAATGAAGAAAAGTGCAGACAGAATGTGTCGACACAAGGAGCTGTGTCGACACCCAGTGAAGCTGAGTCTACACCAGAAAGTGTCGACACTTGGAGCTGTGTCGACACTCAGCAAAAGTCTGCAGAGACTAAGTACATGTGTCGACACTCAACACAATGTGTCGACACTCAACAGAAGAGTCAGCATTTGAAGTAAGTGTCGACACCCAGCACAATGTGTCGACACTCAATAGAAGAGTCAACATTTGAAGTATGTGTCGACACTCAGAACAATGTGTCGACACACAGCTGAAGACTCAACACTGGAAGAAAGTGTCGACACATAGAGCTGTGTCGACACTTAGCAAAGAACAGAAAGAACAACAAATTATTCTAAGTACTCATCTAAGAAAGCTAAGTCAGGGTGAATCCAGCTGAGTTCTTCCAAGAACTCATCAAGAATCTCTCAACTCCCCTCCTTTAATTCTGAGTTGTAGAGTTATTATTTGTAATACATTTTTAACTTGTAGGATCCATTGGATCTGAGTGATTTGTAAGCCTGTATTTATAAAGGCTGAGGGTAGTGCTTGTTAGCCTGAGTGTAGGAGATTGAGATCTCTGAGTGTAGGCCTTGTTGGCTGAGTGTAAGCCTTGATTGGCTGAGTGTAGGCTTTGGGATAAAGCTGAGTTGTAAGGCTTTGGGCCTGAGGTGTAGGAACCAATTTGGGTTCTGAGACAGTGGAGAAGTTTGGCCGAATCTAGTACACTGCTAGATAGGCGAAGGGGGAAAGTGGATGTACCCATATCTTGGGGAACCACTATAAAACACTGTGTGCTGTGCTGTGATTGTGTTGTGGATTAGCTGTGTATGTTTTGTTATTGCTGTTTGTTGTGCAAAAGTAGTTAGAAATCTGTGATATAACTGTTTGGCTGCCAACAAAGTTAGAAAAGGATTAGGTCACCTATTCAACCCCCCCCCCCTTTAGGTGTTTAGGTACCATATCTTTCACCCGCCCCTATCTCCCTTTCTCCGGCCGCCTGGAGCAGCACCCGACCCCGCCCCGGCCGCCTCTTTCTTCGGCCGCGAGGAGCAGCAACACCCCGCCCCGGCCGCCTCTTTCTCCGGCCGCGAGGAGCAGCAACACCCCGCCCCGGCCGCCTCTTTCTCCGGCCGCGAGGAGCAGCAACACCCCGCCCCGGCCGCCTCTTTCTCCGGCCGCGAGGAGCAGCAACACCCCGCCCCGGCCGCCTCTTTCTTCAGCCGCGAGGAGCAGCAACACCCCGCCCCGGCCGCCTCTTTCTCCGGCCGCGAGGAGCAGCAACACCCCGCCCCGACCACCTCTTTCTCCGGCCGCGAGGAGCAGCAACACCCCGCCCCGGCCACCTCTTTCTCCGGCCGCGAGGAGCAGCAACACCCCGCCCCGGCCACCTCTTTCTCCGGCCGCGAGGAGCAGCAACACCCCGCCCCGGCCCTCTCTTTCTCCGGCCGCCTGGAGCAGCACCCGACCCCGCCCCGGCCCTCTCTTTCTCCGGCCGCCTGGAGCAGCACCCCACCTCGACTCTCTCTCTCTCTATCAGTTCTCTCTTCGTCGCCACCGCCTAGGGCAAAGCACGGCCGGCCTGGAGCTCCTCTCCCGGCGCCGCCTACAGCGAGGCCGGCCGGGAGCTCCTCTCCCGGCGCCGCCTACAGCGAGACCGACCGGGAGCTCCTCTCCCGGCGCCGCCTACAGCGAGCCGGCCGGGAGCTCCTCTCCTGGCGCCGCCTACAGCTAGGTCGACCGGGAGCTCCTCTCCCGGCGCCGTTTGGAGCTAGGCCAGTCGGGATCAGCTTCCCCGACGCCGCCTGAAGTTGTGGAGGCCGGGATCGACTTCCTCGGTGTTACTTGGGGCCGGGATCGGCCTCGTACAGCAGCGGCCGGCCACTAGGAGCACGGTCGGCCATGGAGAGGCTCGGCCATTTAGGGGAAAATCATTCGGAGCTTTCAACTCTCCCACGGTGGTCGAATTCGGGCACGGACAACCACTACGGATGCTAGACGTGGAGCCTCGGGCAATGAGAGCGGTTGCGGCCCCGCCAAACACGCGTCAAGGGTAACGAAATTTCTACTTGGGCAGGTGAAGCCCTCAGTTTCCATATTTGCATGGAAGCCCCTCTCCACCAACGGGTGGAGGAAGGGAGCTCTCCGACGGGTTGACGTGTACGTCCACGCAATTAACTGTGTTAGCACCCGGAAGCGTGAGTACGGGTTTAGGCATGTTGTGTGAAGCCCATCCGGACGTGTGAGCCGGATTGGTGATGTTCTAGGGATCCCGGAGAAGACTCCGAGTATGTTGTATATTTTCCATTTGCAGGGAATGCGCACCATAGCCCCGAAAAAGGGGTATGCGCAATATGTTCTGCCAGCTTATGTTGACCAACTGGCGTTTAGCTGACCTCCGCTTGTCGAGACGTTGACGTACAGGTGTTGCAGTACCAGGCGGGGAGTAGCGGGCTTAAGCCCAAGCTTGTGCCGGCTCTCGAAGGCCTTTTTTGTTTATATTGTCGGCCTGCGCGCCGAAGTATGGAATTCATATTCCTGTAATATTATTTTAATATCTGTGATGCTCTGAGGATGTGTAGCTTTCTTCTTCGTATTAGGAGGGCGGTGTTCTCGAGAACCGCTCGCCCCGTGGGGGCCCCGAGGTATAGTTGCCGGGAAGCCCCTCATGGCCTGTTGACAGCCTGTTAGTGTAGCGGAATTAGGCTGTTCGTGGCCCATTTTGGGCAGCGTGTCGTGGAATTGCTCTGCGAGTTTGCGCCATCATTAGGGTGGGTAAGCAGTATTTTGTGTAGACCCAAGGAGACACATCTGGATAGGAGAGAGTTGGTCTCGAGACCCTCCTTAGATGTTCTGGTCGGCCAAGAGCGCCCTCCGAAGGTATCTTAGCTCAGCCTTTGGCTTGGGAGGGGAAGAGTTTGTTAGTCTTCTGGGTATGCGGTGGGTCCTCCACGCTGAGACCTTGGGTCTGTCCCTTGTGTTCCTAATTTTATGCCTAGATCGTTCGCTTGAGGGTAGTAGGTGCGCGGTCACCCCTCTTTTGGGACCCCGAACTCCATAGAGGTCAAATTTGGTTTCAACAGTTATGGTGCAGTGAGCGTGGAGGAGTGACCAGTACAGAAAAACTCAGTCGAACGTCGTGGCTATAGAAGAGGAACCAAGTGACGACCAGGGTCATGTGATGAAAGAAGTCCCCTCCCATTCCCCTCTTGTCGCTAGGATATTCAATACTGGAGATCAAAACGTGCCTTAGGGAGAATATTATATGATCGAACCTCGTTCTCAAAAGGGTGGGCGTAGCGGGTAGAGGTGCCCCGTAGTGGGTAGAGATTGACCGAGTAGAGCTACCCCGAGCGCGGCTCGGCCCCAGGTAGACCCGCTGCCTGGCTCCTACTAGCTGGCAGGTCCGTATGCTCGCTTGTGGGGGAGAGGTCCTGGTTCTTGGTTCTGCACTACCCCGAGCGCGGCTCGGCCCCAGGTAGACCCGCTGTCTGGCTCCTACTAGCTGGCAGGTCCGTAGGCTCGCCTGTGGGGGAGAGGTCCTGGTTCTTGGTTCTGCACTACCCCGAGCGCGGCTCGGCCCCAGGTAGACCCGCTGCCTGGATCCTACTAGCTGGCAGGTCCGTAGGCTCGCCTGTGGGGGAGAGGTCCTGGTTCTTGGTTCTGCACTACCCCGAGCGCGGCTCGGCCCCAGGTAGACCCGCTGCCTGGCTCCTACTAGCTGGCAGGTCCGTAGGCTCGCCTGTGGGGGAGAGGTCCTGGTTCTTGGTTCTGCACTACCCCGAGCGCGGCTCGGCCCCAGGTAGACCCGCTGTCTGGCTCCTACTAGCTGGCAGGTCTGTAGGCTCGCCTGTGGGGGAGAGGTCCTGGTTCTTGGTTCTGCACTACCCCGAGCGCGGCTCGGCCCCAGGTAGATCCGCTGCCTGGCTCCTACTAGCTGGCAGGTCCGTAGGCTCGCCTGTGGGGGAGAGGTCCTGGTTCTTGGTTCTGCACTACCCCGAGCGCGGCTCGGCCCCAGGTAGACCCGCTGCCTGGCTCCTACTAGCTGGCAGGTCCGTAGGCTCGCCTGTGGGGGAGAGGTCCTGGTTCTTGGTTCTGCACTACCCCGAGCGCGGCTCGGCCCCAGGTAGACCCGCTGCCTGGCTCCTACTAGCTGGCAGGTCCGTAGGCTCGCCTGTGGGGAGAGGTCCTGGTTCTTGGTTCTGCACTACCCCGAGCGCGGCTCGACTCCAGGTAGACCCGCTGCCTGGCTCCTACTAGCTGGCAGGTCCGTAGGCTCGCCTGTGGGGGATAGGTTTGGTTTGTGGGTGATAGGTTAGGATAGGTTAGGATAGGTTAAGAGATGTTAGGTTAGGTTTGTGGAATCGTCATCAGCACCCCGAGCTCGGCTCGGCCCCAGGTAGACCCGCTACGCAGGCTCTCATCTAGCTGGCAGGTCCATAGGCTCGCCTGTGGGGGATAGATTTTGGTTTGATATCGTCATCGGCACCCCGAGCTCGGCTCGGCCCCAGGTAGACCCGCTGCGCAGGCTCTCATCAAGCTGGCAGGTCCGTAGGCTCGCCTGTGGGGGATAGGTTTTGGTTTGATATCGTCATCGGCACCCCGAGCTCGGCTCGGCCCCAGGTAGACCCGCTGCGCAGGCTCTCATCAAGCTGGCAGGTCCGTAGGCTCGCCTGTGGGGGATAGGTTTTGGTTTGAGATCGTCATCGACACCCCGAGCTCGGCTCGACCCCAGGTAGACCCGCTGCGCAGGCTCTCATCAAGCTGGCAAGTCCGTAGGCTCGCCTGTGGGGGATAGGTTTTGGTTTGAGATCGTCATCGGCACCCCGAGCTCGGCTCGGCCCCAGGTAGACCCGCTGCGCAGGCTCTCATCAAGCTGGCAGGTCCGTAGGCTCGCCTGTGGGGGATAGGTTTTGGTTTGAGATCGTCATCGGCACCCCGAGCTCGGCTCGGCCCCAGGTAGACCCGCTGCGCAGGCTCTCATCAGGCTCGCCTGTGGGGGAGCTGGCAGGTCCGTAGGCTCGCCTGTGGGGGATAGGTTTTGGTTTGAGATCGTCATCGGCACCCCGAGCTCGGCTCGGCCCCAGGTAGACCCGCTGCGCAGGGCTCTCATCAAGCTGGCAGGTCCGTAGGCTCGCCTGTGGGGGATAGGTTTTGGTTTGAGATCGTCATCGACACCCCGAGCTCGGCTCGGCCCCAGGTAGACCCGCTGCGCAGGCCCTCATCTAGCTGGCAGGTCCGTAGGCTCGCCTGTGGGGGATAGGTTTTGGTTTGAGATCGTCATCGGCACCCCGAGCTCGGCTCGGCCCCAGGTAGACCCGCTGCGCAGGCTATCATCTAGCTGGCAGGTCTGTAGGCTCGCCTGTGGGGGATAGGTTTTGGTTTGAGATCGTCATCGGCACCCCGAGCTCGGCTCGGCCCCAGGTAGACCCGCTGCGCAGGCTCTCATCAAGCTGGCAGGTCCGTAGGCTCGCCTGTGGGGGATAGGTTTTGGTTTGAGATCGTCATCGACACCCCGAGCTCGGCTCGGCCCCAGGTAGACCCGCTGCGCAGGCTCTCATCTAGCTGGCAGGTCCGTAGGCTCGCCTGTGGGGGATAGGTTTTGGTTTGATATCGTCATCGGCACCCCGAGCTCGGCTCGGCCCCAGGTAGACCCGCTGCGCAGGCTCTCATTTAGCTGGCAGGTCCGCAGGCTCGCCTGTGGGGGATAAATTTTGGTTTGAGATCGTCATCGGCACCCCGAGCTCAGCTCGGCCCCAGTTAGACCCGCTGCGCAGGCTCTCATCTAGCTGACAGGTCCGTAGGCTCGCCTGTGGGGGATAGGTTTTGGTTTGAGATCGTCATCGGCACCCCGAGCTCGGCTCAGTCCCAGGTAGACCCGCTGCGCAGGCTCTCATCAAGCTGGCAGGTCCGTAGGCTCGCCTGTGGGGGATAGGTTTTGGTTTGAGATCGTCATCGGCACCCCGAGCTCTGCTCGGCCCCGGGTAGACTCGCTGCTCAAGCTCTCATTAGCTGGCCAGGGCGGTAGGCACACATGGGGGGAAAGGATTAGCTCCGCATGCTCAGGAGATTGCAAAATATTTGGCTTCATTATTTCATAATATCTTGATAAATTATGTACTCATTGTAAGTAAAGGTATAAGGGCAATCCAATAGCAGTGAGAAAAAAAATGTATCGAGTGGTTCAACAAGATCAGAAGGGGCATGAAAAGATTAGTGGGCATAGCTGCATAAGTGCAATTTTCAGTTTCTCCCAAAATTTTTCTTTGGGTCGGCTCCCACTCGCCGGATACTTGGGGTTGGACATTTCTTTCCGAGCTTGTGCCAACCTCGAAAAGAGCGGGGATTGTGTACAACCCCATATCCGGCCGAGCGGGATCCTCCCCAAGCGGCGCGCTCGGGACGTACTATGAGCGGCGTTTTGGTGCAGCCCCGTTCGAGCTCATGCGAGCACCCGTGCGTGTGTGCGGAGGTTATATGTAAATATTATATTATATTAGTGGGATTTTTTTATATATATATCATAATATATCTTTATATATATATATATATATATATCATAATATATTATATCTTAATATATATATATATATATATATATATATATATATATATATATATATATATATATATATATATTGAGGGAGATGGATAGAAGAAAGGGACAGAGGGGGAGCGGGGAAAGGGGAGAAAAAGCACGGGGGGATTTTTTTGGGGCCGGCTAGGGTTCGGCCTGGGGAGGAGAATCCCGCCCCCTATCTCCCTTTCTCCGGCCGCCTGGAGCAGCACCCGACCCCGCCCCGGCCGCCTCTTTCTCCGGCCGCGAGGAGCAGCAACACCCCGCCCCGACCGCCTCTTTCTCCGGCCGCGAGGAGCAGCAACACCCCGCCCCGGCCGCCTCTTTCTCCGGCCGCGAGGAGCAGCAACACCCCGCCCCGGCCGCCTCTTTCTCCGGCCGCGAGGAGCAGCAACACCCCGCCCCGGCCGCCTCTTTCTACGGCCGCGAGGAGCAGCAACACCCCGCCCCGGCCGCCTCTTTCTCCGGCCGCGAGGAGCAGCAACACCCCGCCCCGGCCGCCTCTTTCTCCGGCCGCGAGGAGAAGCAACACCCCGCCCCGGCCACCTCTTTCTCCGGCCGCGAGGAGCAGCAACACCCCGCCCCGGCCACCTCTTTCTCCGGCCGCGAGGAGCAGCAACACCCCGCCCCGGCCACCTCTTTCTCCGGCCGCGAGGAGCAGCAACACCCCGCCCCGGCCCTCTCTTTCTCCGGCCGCCTGGAGCAGCACCCCACCTCGGCTCTCTCTCTCTCTCAGTTCTCTCTTCGTCGCCACCGCCTAGGGCAAAGCAAGGCCGGTCGGGAGCTCCTCTCCCGGCGCCGCCTACAGCGAGGCCGGCCGGGAGCTCCTCTCTCGGCGCCGCCTACAGCGAGACCGACCGTGAGCTCCTCTCCCGGCGCCGCCTACAGCGAGCCGGCCGGGAGCTCCTCTCCCGGCGCCGCCTACAGCTAGGTCGACCGGGAGCTCCTCTCCCGGCGCCGTTTGGAGCTAGGCCAGTCGGGATCAGCTTCCCCGACGCCGCCTGAAGTTGTGGAGGTCGGGATCGGCTTCCTCGGTGTTACTTGGGGCCGGGATCGGCCTCGTACAGCAGCGGCCGGCCACTTGGAGCACGGTCGGCCATGGAGAGGCTCGGCCATGGAGGGGAAAATCAATCGGAGCTTTCAACTCTCCCACGGTGGTCGGATTCGGGCACAGACAACCATTACGGATGCTAGACGTGGAGCCTCGGGCAATGAGCGCGGTTACGGCCCCGCCAAACACGCGTCAAGGGTAACGAAATTTCTACTTGGGCAGGTGAAGCCCTCAGTTTCCATATTTGCATGGAAGCCCCTCTCCACCAACGGGTGGAGGAAGGGAGCTCTCCGATGGGTTGACGTGTACGTCCCCGCAATTAACTGTGTTAGCACCCGGAAGCGTGAGTACGGGTTTAGGCATGCTGTGTGAAGCCCATCCGGACGTGTGAGCCGGATTGGTGATGTTCTGGGGATCCCGGAGAAGACTCCGAGGATGTTGTATATTTTCCATTTGCAGGGAATGCGCACCATAGCCCCGAAAAAGGGGTATGCGCAATATGTTCTGCCAGCTTATGTTGATCAACTGGCATTTAGCTGACCGTCGCTTGTCGAGACGTTGACGTACAGGTGTTGCAGTACCAGGCGGGGAGTAGCGGGCTTAAGCCCAAGCTTGTGCCGGCCCTCGAAGGCCTTTTTTGTTTATATTGCCGGCCTGCGTGCCGAAGTATGGAATTCATATTCCTGTAATATTCTTTTAATATCTGTGATGCTCTGAGGATGTGTAGCTTTCTTCTTCGTATTAGGCGGGCGGTGTTCTCGAGAACCGCTCGCCCCGTGGGGGCCCCGAGGTATAGTTGCCGGGAAGCCCCTCATGGCCTGTTGACAGCCTGTTAGTGTAGCAAAATTACGCTGTTCGTGGCCCATTTTGGGCAGCGTGTCGTGGAATTTCTCTGCGAGTTTGCGCCATCATTAGGGCGGGTGAGCAGTATTTTGTGTAGACCCAAGGAGACACATCTGGATAGGAGAGAGTTGGTCTCGAGACCCTCCTTAGATGTTCCGGTCGGCCAAGAGCGCCCTTCGAAGGTATCTTAGCTCAGCCTTTGGCTTGGGAGGGGAAGAGTTTGTTAGTCTTCCGGGTATGCGGTGGGTCCTCCACGCTGAGACCTTGGGTCTGTCCCTTGTGTTCCTAATTTTATGCCTAGATCGTTCGCTTGAGGGTAGTAGGTGCGCGGTCACCCCTCTTTTGGGACCCCGAACTCCACAGAGGTCAAATTTGGCTTCAACAGTCATAGCCATCCACTTCACAGGGAAAAAATGACTATTATCAGAACAAGAAGTCATCAAAGAAAGACAGGAGAAAGCCCAAGTCAAGCAAAGCAACTTTATCAAAAATTGTATGCTATTGCTGTAACAGACAAGGACATGTTGTTGCTGACTGTCCAGAGAAAAGGAAAGAATCTACTGATAAGAAAAAGACTCAATTCAAGGGCAAGAAGGAAAGGTCCTATGTTGCCAAGAAGGACAAAAACCTGTCAGACATATCATCTTCAGAAACTGATTCAGAAACTGAAGCTTACATTGGACTGTTTGTTGAAGAAGAGGAAGAGGAGTTCATCCAATTAATAAACTCTATATATGAGTAAGAGGACAATCAGTGTCAGGGACTGATGGCCTTATCTGAAGGTGACAAAATCCAGGAGCAACCTGGACCTAGTCAGGTACAAAATTGTTCTACTAGTTCAATTTCTGGTACTGAGTCAGATTCAGCTACATCAGCATCAAGTGATGCCAGTGGATCTGAATCTGAAGGGGATATTGATCAGTTGATTGATGAATATAGAGTACTGTTGCAAGCTTTTAAGAAAAGCAAATCCTTGGCCAAGAGTCAGGCAAAGGAGATTACTAGTCTCAAAGATGCTGCAACTGATTTTGAGAAGTTGATTGATCAAAAACTAAATGAAATAGCCAGACTGAAGCACATAACTGTTATTCAGATGAGGACTATAACATTTAAGAATGATCAAATCAGAAATCTGGAGATTAGTCTTCAGAAGGAGAGAGATATAGTTGCAAGGTTTTCTGAACCAAAATCTATTTTACCTTTGATAGATGAATTTGTACATCAGAAGGGTAAAACTGAATTAGGGTTTACACAACCTGCTAGGACTGTAAAATCCAAGTCTAAGGGCAAAGCCCCAGTACTCAACAAGCCTGCTGTAGATAGAACAGCTAGGGTTGTACCTAAGCAAAGGTACAATAGATTTGAGTGCTGGTGCTGTGGCAAGATATGCCACTTTGCCATAGACTGTTGGCACAATTCTAGTGCCAAGATGAGTAGCAAACTGCCTGTTGGAAGATCTGCAGGTAGCTTTGTTAAGAGGCAAACTAACCAGCACCAAGGACCCAAGAATTCTTTGGGTTCTAAAGTTAACTAATCTGTTTTGCAGGTAAGTCCAAGTGGTCATGCCCCAATATGGTACTTGGACAGTGGATGTTCCAGGCACATGACTGGAACTAGGGGATTGCTAAAGGACTACACACCAATCAAGGATGGTCCTAAAGTCACCTTTGGTGGTTCTGGAAAAGAAATCATCAAAGGCTTTGGTAACATTTCTAGCAACCTTATAACAATTACTCAAGTGGCTTATGTTAAAGGTTTGAAACACAACCTCATTAGTATAAGTCAGCTGAGTGATCTAGGATATGACATCTCATTTGTTAAAGATGGTTGTCATATCAGGAGGTCAAATGATCAAGAGATCATTCTGACAGGTTATAGGAAGAGAAATGTCTATTGCCTAGACATTATGTGTGAGAACAATGCTTCTCTAGTGTGTCTTGTAGCTGATGAGAAAGTCTCTCATTGTGTCAAATGGCACAAGAGGCTAGCCCATCTTAACTACAAGACAATTGGACAACTCTATAGCAAAGAGTTAGTGAGGAATGGTCCTCAGGTTAAGTGTATTAAAGTTGAGGATATGTTTAGCTTGTCAAAAGGGCAAGCAGACTAGATCCACCTTTAATAGCATTGAGAACAAAGATGCTGTGAGATGCTTATACCTCTTGCATATGGATCTCTTTGGTCCTATGCCAGTTCACAGCCTAGGTAGGAAGGTCTACACATTTGTGGTTGTAAATGACTACTCAAGGTTTTCCTGGGTGTTCTTCCTTAGACAGAAATCTGAAACACCTAGTATCTTCTATAGTTTTGTCAAACAAATTCAGAATGAGTTAGACAGTACAGTGGTCAAAATAAGAAGTGACCATGGTACTGAATTCCAATCTGATAGTATGACAAAGCTATGTGAAGAGTTTGGGATATTTCAGGAATTTTCTTCACCAAGAACACCTCAGCAAAATGGCATTGCTGAAAGGAAAAATAGAACCTTGATTGAGACTGGTAGAACCCTATTAAGTGACACATCTCTCCCAGAATATTTCTGGGCTGAGGCAGTTAATACTGCATGCCATGTAATTAATAGGGCTACTATCACCAAAAGTCACAATAAGACCCCCTATGAGATTGTGAAAGGCAGAAAACCAAACCTATCCTATTTCAGGATCTTTGGTTGTAAATGTTATATACTTAACAATGGTAAGTCTTACTTGACCAAGTTTGCTGCCAAATCCCAAGAGGGGATCTTTGTTGGGTACAACAACAACAGTAAGGCTTATAGGGTCTACAACTTGACTACTCAAGTTGTAGAAGAGTCAGTACATGTAGTATTTGATGAAGCTAGATTCATTAACTATGAATTGTCTAGAAGTATTTGCAGCTTCACAGGTGTGACTAAGAAGATGGACAAGCTCACTATTGAAGAAGGATCTACTGCAAGTCAGCATATAGGTGATAGTGGCTGCTGTCCAGGGGGAGTACTAGATGCACCTGATGTAGAAGAAGATCAAGGAGTGCAGCAAGTTGAAGAAGCTGAAGGAGTTCAACCTGAAGACAGGCTGCCTCCAGCTAATAGACATCTAATAGATCATCCAGCAAATCAAATTATTGGTGATCTAAGTCAAGGGGTACAAACAAGAAGCAGAAATCTAAGTTCAGTACTCTACTCCAGTTTTCTATCCCAAGTTGAGCCAAAGAAATTTGAAGAAGTCATCCTAGACCCTCATTGGATTGAGGCAATGCAAGAGGAGCTGAATCAGTTCAAGAGATGCAAAGTCTGGGAGCTTGTTCCTAAACCAAAAGACCACAACATAATTGGAACCAAGTGGATCTTTAAGAACAAGATGGATGAACATGGAGTGATTATCAAGAACAAAGTAAGACTGGTTGCTAAGGGATATAAGCAGGAAGAAGGTATTGACTTTGATCAAACCTTTGCTCCAGTAGCCAGACTGGAAGCCATAAGGATGTTCCTGGCCTATGCAACCTATCAAGGATTTAAAGTATACCAAATGGATGTTAAGTCAGCCTTTTTGAATGGCAATCTGAAGGAAGAAGTCTATGTGGAACAGCCATCAGGTTTTGTTGATTCAACTCAACCTAATTATGTCTATAGACTTAGGAAGGATTTGTATGGGTTAAAACAAGCCCCTAGGGCTTGGTATGAAACCCTGTCTAGTTTCCTTATTGAGAATAAATTCACAAGGGGGAAAATAGATAAGACTCTATTTCTCAGGGAATCCAGAGGCAAGATCATACTAGTCCAAATATATGTAGATGACATCATATTTGGGTCTACTGAAAGTAGTCTTTGCAAAAAGTTTGCAAAACTAATGCAAGGACAATTTGAAATGAGCAGTATGGGGAAAATTAAGTTCTTCTTGGGTCTCCAAGTTAGACAGACTGAGAATGGTTTATCCATATGCCAGTCTAAGTTCACCCTATAATTGATAAGGAAGTATGGTATGTAATCATCCAGTACCATGAAAACTCCTATGGGGTCAAGTATGTCTCTTAGCAAAGATGATGCAGGGAAACCTGTAGATGAGACTTTGTATAGAGGGATAGTTGACTCCCTATTGTATTTGACTGCAAGTAGACCAGATATCATGTATGCTACATGTGTCTGTGCTAGGTACCAAGCATGCCCTAAAGAATCTCATTTGACAACAGTCAAAAGAATTCTGAGATATCTAAAGGGCACTCCTTATCTAGGCCTTTGGTACCCTAGGAATGGAGACTTTGAACTGACAGATTATTCAGATGCAGATTTTGCAGGCTGCAAGGAAGATAGAAAAAGTACAACAGGTACCTGTCAATTCCTAGGTAGAAGAATGATATCATGGAGTAGCAAGAAACAAACAAGTGTGGTTATCTCCACAGCAGAATCAGAGTATGTGGCTGCAGGAAGTTGCTGTGCTCAACTTCTATGGATACAACATCAGCTAGTAGACTATGGTATACAAGTAAGTAGATCACCTCTATTTTGTGATTCTACTAGTGCTATTTCTATTGCAAACAATCCTGTTTCTCATAGTAGGACTAAGCACATAGAAATAAAATATCATTTTCTAAGAGAACATGTAGAAAAAGGAGATATATCCCTAGAGTATGTTAATACAGAAAATCAGCTAGCTGACATGTATACTAAGCCCTTAGAAGAAACCAAATTCAATAGGTTTAAAATTGAATTAGGTATGATAAACTTAGAATAAGTTTTCAAAATTGGCTAAGTAAAATAGTGTCGACACACAGAGTTGTCTGTGTCGAGACAGAGTATTGGTGTCGACACTTCAGGGAAAAGGTGTCGACACGTCTAGAAAGTTGGTGTCGACACTTCAAAAAATTAGTGTCGACACATACAGTGTAGGTGTCGACACATCCAAGGTGGTGTCGACACTTAAGATTTACACAGAATTAGACAAGTAAAGTCTCGACTAAGTGTCGAGCTAAGTGGTGTCGACACATAAACAAGTGTCGACACATATATTCTGTCGACTATACTTGTGTCGACACATAGTTGTCGAGACATTATAAGTCTGTGTCGACACTTTTCAACAGTGTCGACACAATTTAAGTTTATTGACGCGCCCTTTCATCTTCGATTCTAGAAAGGTATAAATAGGGTTTCACCATTGTCTGTCGACACGCTCACCAAAGTTTCGAGACCAAACTTGTGTGTCGACACCTCTCTTCTCTCAATTCAAATTTTCTTCAAACCCTAATGGCGCCCAAGCTAGAAGAGAATGTGAATGAAGGATACGAACTCGTGCGGCATGCTTTTGATGACGCAGAACCAGATATCAAAGGCGTGATAACCCTAATCGCAGAGACTGGGTTAGAGTTTCTGGTTTCAGAGCCGATCAAGATTTGGAAGAAGGAGGTCCTGGAGTTCCTGAATGGAGCAACAATAGATGAATCTGGACTCAAGATAAAGTCTAGAGTTCATGGGGCAAAGGTGAAGGTCTCACCCAAAAGTCTGAGAAAGGTACTTCAACTACCTAGGACTAAGGAAGAAGAAGATGTTTCTGCTTCTAAAACTAGGGAAGCATTAACATGGTGTGGACTGGATTCCAAGATGAAAATAGGTTCAGTTTTCAATAGGAAGGGAATGAACATGCAGGGCAAATTTCTCTCTGAAATTGTTGGCAAGGTGATCTTGAGCAAGCCTGGAGGGCATGACAGAGTTTCAGCTCATATGTTTAGTCTAATGACAAGAATTATCTTCAAACTACAAACTGATTGGTCTGTAGTAGTGTTTGAGAAGATAAAGGAGAGTATGAAGAAGCCCAATTTGGGTATGATTCTAAGTCTTTACTTGGCTGGTAGTATACCAGAAGTAATGAGCCAAGCTGCAGGTTCTAAGATCAATCACATGAGGAAGATGGACATGAGAATCTTCTCTAGATGGGATAGAGTCTTGACTAAGGAAATGCCAACTCCTGAGAAGGTAACACCCCAAAATAAGAAGAAGAAGACAGCCCCAGTGGCTCAAGAATCCTCTAGCAGCTCTGAGTAGCAAGTTGTCTTTACTCCTGATGAGGAAGCAGTTGGAAATGTTGGACAATCTCCAGCAAGACAAGAAGTTGCATCAAGGCAGGGGGAGCTACCTCAAGCAAGCCCTATTCACCAGGATTCCATACAGGGGGAGCCTCTAATTGTGGATGAGCCAACTCCACTAGAGAGTGAACAAGCTACCCACACCATATTTAAGGTAATAACTGAAATCAACAAATTAGATTTCTCTATTGCAAATGAAGATATGACTGACAGATTGTCTGATGTTAATCAGCAATCTCAGATTCCTAATCAACCCCAAGATGTTGTCATGGAAGACACATCTGTTGTAGATCAAGTGGTATCTGATCAAGTTGTTGATGAGATGAGAGTTTCTCCACCCCATCCTCAACAAGAATTTACTCTAGAAGAGCTATTCCCATATCTTCTCCAAACTGACTTTGAGAAAGAAAGTGCTGCTGCTGAGGGGGAGAAGGCCCATGTTGAGGGGGAGCATGTGGATATTGTTGAAGAAACTGCAAGCAAAGAGACTGAGGTGCCAAAATGTAACACCCCCTATCCGTCGCATAGCATATAACAGTAGGTCCGGCCGGGGCCCGACGCCATATGCCACAGACAGACCGGGTGGTTACTTATGGAAACCATCCAACCAATCTTAACGTCCTACACAGAGCATTCTAGCGGAAGCAGTTTATAACAGTTGCAAAACAAGAACCCAGCAACAAGCATGAATGTCCACTAACATGATAATAAGAATGTTATTACAAAATACTCAAAAGTCGGCCTTAAGGCCTTACAAAATGTTTCACTTGTCTTTTACATGATTTACAAACCTCGGCTCGCAGGCCGGCCATACATGAATAAAACATAAAACATTTCCACTTGGGCCTTCGAGGGCCAGCTTCGCAAAAAGGGTTTTAGCCCGCTATTGACCGCTTGGTCCAGCTGCACCTGCAAGCAAACAAACCACCGCACGGTGGCAAACAAGGCAACGGTCAGCAATGCTGACCAAATTATAACGATCCCGCCCCCAATTCGGGGCGGCGATGCTCCTTTCCTGCATTTCATTAGCATAAGCGAGCAATTATAACCATAGCCATTTCATCACAGGCGTTGGCTCGCACGGCCACACGCCCCATGCACTCAGGGCACATTCTCGGTGAACCGGTCGATGTCACGTCAATTAAAGCCATTAACATTCCGGACTCACCACCGCCACTTAGACGGCCATTCCTATGAGCAATTCGTCTTCATGGTATTGGTCACGTCAATTTAAGCCATCGACCACCGAAGACCCCCATTTATGCCAACGGCGAGTGCCATGTAACTTTAGGTCTCTCTAACCCGAACGACATAAAGCGGGTACGGCTCCATCTAACCCGTGCTCACATCGCAACGGCAATTTAAGCCATATGCGCGGGTCAAACTTTCACCGAGTCCCATTCTAACACAAGTCACATAACCCCGTTATGTTCAAGTTGGCTCTCAGGCCACCAAGTTGGCAAGACCTCGTGTCCGCCCAGTTTTTCGGGTGCACCTTTGGGTTAGTCCCCAAGGCTCCCTGCTGCAATCTACCGCGTAGAAAACCCGAAAAACACCCAATAGCACGGAGTCTTCTCCGGCCTTATGCAATGCAACATCACCGATCCGGACTAACATGTCCGGGTAGGCTTCAACCAAAATGCCTATGTCCGTTCTCGCATACGGACTCTAAACAACGGGGACTTCACATATCTACCCGAAGGAACGCCTCCAACTCTCCGCAAACTCGCGAGAGCGGGCTTCCTATGCAAAGAAAGAGAGCGACTCATGCTCAAGATGAGGATCGTTACCCTTGCGGTCCTCTTTGGCGCCATCGAAAAGTAATCGGATGGAAATCACCGCACTTGCGTTGCCTCCGTGGATCCGGAGTCGGCTTGCGATTCGGAGCTCCGAAGCTCCTCCAATGGCGGATCTAGCTCCTCTTCTTCTTGCCTTAGCTCTTCTTTCTCCAAGGGTTTGGAGAGAGAACAAGTGGAAAAAGTGAGGGTTTTCTAAGTCAAAACCCGGGTATATCCCTTCAGGAACAACCCCCAGCCGTTGGATCTTCAGTCAAAGAAATGAACGGCTTCGATTCGGGACTGAAATGCCCAATCTGGACCGAACACGGCCTGGCACACGCCCGTGTCCAGGGCCGTGTGCCTCATTCGCCGTCAAAATCGAATCACCTGGAACCTCACACGGGTATCGAACACGCCCGTGTTCGAGCTGACACGCCCGTGTTCCATCTGACACGGCCGTGTAGCTGGCCGTGTACCCCATGATTTTCTCCCGTTTTCAACCCGAGCACTGCACGGGTTCTAGGACACGCCCGTGTCCTTGCCCGTGTCACCTTGACACGCCTGGGCTCCAGGCCGTGTACATGGTCTCGACACTTCGTGGCTAAGTGTCGACACGGGTCGACACGCCCGTGTCGCAGGCCGTGTGCCATGTCTCGACACACTGTCGACACCAAAGTGTCGACTTCGCGGGACGAGTGTCGACACGGGTTGACACGCCCTGCGACACGCCCGTGTCGCAGGCCGTGTGCCGTGTCTCGACACAACGTCGAAGCACTGTGTCGACTTCACGGCTAAGTGTCGACACGGGTCGACACGCCCGTGTCGCAGGCCGTGTGCCCAGTCTCGACACAATGTCGAGACCAAAGTGTCGACTTCACGCCTTAGTGTCGACACAGGCTTGACACGCCCTGGGACACGCCCGTGTCCCAGGCCGTGTGCCTGCAGCCAGAACTCAAACTGGCCCAAATTATTCCCCTCTGCTCCTTTGAGTTTCGGGGCGTTACAACTCTACCCCTCTTAAAAGAATTTCGCCCACGAAATTACATAAAGGGAAAAACATGTACAAAACTTAAATTTGTACCTGAGCGGAACAACTCCGGATATTCGTCAAGCATCGTCTGCTCTCGCTCCCAAGAGAGCTCCTCACGACCGCAATTGTCCCACCGGACTTTGACCATCCTGATCTCTTTATTGCGTAGCCGCTTGACCTCCGAGTCCTCAATCCGCACGGGCTTGACTTTTGTCGTTAGCCCACTATCCACCGGCACTTGATCGACCGCGATCACTTGCGTAGGCTCTTGCACCGCCTTCCGAAGCACCGAAATATGGAATACATCGTGTAAACCACTTAGCTCCACTGAAAGCTTCAGCCGATAGGCCGCTTCTCCTACTCGCTCCAGAACCTCGAACGGTCCAAGGTACCTCGGGCTTAGCTTTTTCAATCGCCGCACCCGCGAGACACCCTTGAACGGCTTGATCTTCAAGTATACATAATCGCCCACAGCGAACTCCACGTTCCTGTGCTTGGCATTATAGTACTTTGCTTGCCGGTCCTGAGCGATAAGCAACCTCTCCCGAATGGTTCTTACCAACGAAGTAGCATCCTCCACTTCCGATCGCTTATACAACTTTGACTCGCCCGTTTCTAACCAAGACAACGGCGTGCGACATCTTCTACCATATAGGGCCTCGAAAGGCGCCATCTGAATACTTGCTTGGTAGCTATTGTTGTATGCGAACTCCACCAAATAAAGGTGGTCCTCCCATTGCTTTCCAAAGTCCAAGACACACATGCGAAGCATGTCTTCCATCGTTCTATTGACCCTCTCGGTCTGCCCATCCGTTTGTGGATGGAAGGCTGTGCTAAACTTCAGCTTTGTTCCCAACATTTGCTGCACCAGCCTCCAATCATTGGACGTGAACCGCCCATCTCGGTCACTCACGATGCTACGGGGCACACCATGAAGCCGCACTATGTTATCCACATAAAGCTTCGCCAGCTTCTCCACCGGATCATCCTTCCTATGCGGAATAAAATGCGACACCTTCGTTAATCGATCGACCACCACCCAAATGGCGTCGTTCCCCTTCTGCGACCTTGGCAAACCATGCACAAAGTCCATAGAGATGTCGTCGAATTTCCACTCCGGAATAGGCAAGGACTTAAGAAATCCTCCCGGCTTTTGGCACTCCGCCTTTACCAAGGCGCAGGTTTGGCACTTCGCTACATATAGCGCCACATCCTTTTTCAAGCCCGACCACCAAAACAGTTTCTTTACATCACGGTACATCTTCGTGCTCCCCGGGTGAATCGAGTACTTGGTATGGTGCGCCTCGTACAACAACTCCACCCGTAAATTGCCCACACTTGGGACGCACAAACGACCGTCTTTCCACAGCAATCCGTCCTCCACAACGAATTGGGAATTTGACCCATCCAGAGCCTCTATCATGAACTGCTTCATATGAGCATCCATATCCAAAGCCTGCCGAATCCGATCAGCCAGGTCATATTGGACTTCAGTCCAATTCAGCACTGCTTCAGCACTAGATTGTCTATCCACACAAACAATCTCCAACGCCTCCAGCTCCTGCACCAACCGCTCATCATGCACTGATAGCCAATTCGCTTGAGCTGGGGCTCGGCGACTCAACGCGTCCGCAACCGCATTCCCTTTGCCAGGCACGTAGTGGATCTTGAAAGTATAGTCCCCCAGGAACTCCATCCACCTACGCTGCCGCATATTCAGATCTTTCTGATCAATCAGGTACTTTAGACTCTTGTGATCGGTGTAGATATCAATCTTCACACCGTACAAATAGTGTCTCCACAGCTTCAAGGCAAAAATCACGGCCGCCAACTCCAAGTCGTGGACCGGATAATTCCTCTCGTGCACTTTTAGCTGTCTCGAGCCATAAGCTATCACGCTGCCGTGCTGCAATAGCACGCAACCCAAACCGCTGCCCGAAGCATCGCTATATATCTCATAGCCTTCGGTTCCAACCGGCGAACTCAGCACAGGCGCCGTGGTCAACCGACACTTTAACTCCTCAAAAGCTCGCGCGCACTCCGGCGTCCAAACGAACTTATGATCCTTCCTCGTCAAAGTAGTGAGAGGTAACGCTATCCGCGAGAAGTTCTCTACGAAGCGCCTATAATAGCCGGCAAGCCCCAAAAAGCTCCGGACTTCTGCTACCGTAGCAAGCTCAGGCCACTCCCGTATCGCAACAATCTTCGCCGGATCCACAGCAATACCCTCTCCACTCACTATATGCCCGAGGAACGCCACTGAGGATAGCCAAAACTCGCACTTCGAGAACTTGGCATACAACTGGTTTCTCCTGAGTGTCTCCAACACCAAATGGAGATGCTTGAAGTGATCCTCCTCACTTTGCGAGTACACCAAAATATCGTCGATGAAGACGATCACGAAATGGTCTAGGTACTCCCTGAACGTCCTGTTCATCAAATCCATAAATACTGACGGCGCATTAGTCAGCCCAAACGGCATGACCGTAAACTCATAATGCCCGTATCTCGTACTAAACGCTGTCTTCGGGATATCACTCTCCCTTATCCGCAGCTGATAGTACCCAGACTTGAGATCTAACTTCGAGTACACCGTCGACCCGACTAACTGATCAAAGAGATCATCAATCCGGGGGATCGGGTACTTGTTCTTCTCAGTCAGCTTGTTTAGCTCCCGATAATCAATACACAACCTCAAGCTTCCGTCCTTCTTCTTAACAAAGAGGACCGGTGCGCTCCAAGGCGAAGAACTCGGGCGCACATACCCTTGCTCCAGCAACTCTTGTAGTTGAACTTTCAGCTCTGCCATTTCCTTAGGCGCTAGCCGATACGGAGATCGTGACACAGGCTTTGCACCTGGCACTAGCTCGATAGTAAAATCTATCTCCCGTTGTGGCGGGGCTCCAGGAAGATCTGCGGGGAACACATCAGGGTATTCCGATACCACTGAAATACAATCCATCGCGGGCTTCGGCTTTGCAACCTCCACTAGTGTAAAGAACAGTTCTGCTCCGGCACGAACCGCCTTCACACCTGAAGAGCAGACATCAACGTCTTGCTCGACCCCTTTAAGCCCGTAAAAGTCGTCTCACGACTTGCTCCCAGCTTTACTTCCTTGCTACCGCAATCTATATGGGCCTGCTGCTCCGAGAGCCAGTCCATTCCAAATATGACGTCGAACTCCACCAACGGAAGTAAGGACGCCCGCAGGTCAAACTCCTGCTCTCCAATACGAGTCTTAACCTCGCAGATTCTATCCGCTCGCATCGAACACCCATTTGGCAACAACACATCCAACTTATCCTTCGCCATCGAAGAAGGGACTCCGATGCGTAATATAAATCCTTCGGACAAGAAGGAGTGTGAAGCTCCCGTATCAAAGAGTGCTCGTGCCGGATTTTCACAAATCAACACAAATCCTAAACAAGTAGTGGTAAGGTAACATGTGCATAACAAGCATATAAAGGAATTGACTTGCTATAAATTAAACCGTACCTGTCACCACGTCAGCTTGTTTAATGGCCTCCTGTTGGCCAAGATTGTAAACCCTTGGTTGGGCCGGAGCATAATGGGATGCGGTCGATTCCACCGCCTTGCCCTTCTCTTCATAAGTAGCTCCAGGCCTCCTTTCGGACTTAGGACGTCCGCTCCAACAATCACGGGCGAAATGCCCCGTCTTTCCACACGTAAAGCACGCACCCGGGGTCCGACCCGTAGTCGCCCCAGAAGCGCCAGAAGGAGCTGGACCCGAAGTCCTATGCTTCTTGAAAGTCCTCCGATAGCCTAACTTTGAGGTAGTCGGCACTCTGAACTCAGATTTCTTATCAGCCAAGCCTTTCTTCGCTTGTACACTCTTCATGTCCTTCTCCAAGGACCGGGCAGTATTGACCAAGGTTAAGAAACCCTGCGTCATTGGCCCCGACAGTAACAATCTCAGCTCATCCCTCAAGCCTTCATAAAAACGATTAGTCTTGCGCTCCTCATCCATGATGGTGGAGCTAGCATAACGACTCAACCGCGTAAACTCGTGGAGATATTCATCCACGTTCCTCTCACCCTGCACCAACTTCAGGAATTCATTCTCCATTGAAATCCTCTGAGTCGAAGGGAGGTATCTTGCCAAGAACAATTCCGAGAACTCTTCCATCGGAACGTCTATCAGTTGTCTACCTCGCAGATGATGCAGCTCCAAACCTTCCCACCACATCCTTGCTTCACCGTCCAGCAGGAACGTAGCAATGGTGGTCATCTGCCACTCCTCCGTCTCCGTCGCTGTCATGACTCTCTTCACCCTAGAGAGCCAGTCTTCAGCTTGAGATGGGGTTCCCAACCCCGAGAATAACGGAGGGTTAAAGCTCATTACATGCTTCAACTGCCTCTCAGTCGCCCTCCTTGGCACTATTGGTTCTACAACCACTTGCTCCATCCTCCTCGGCTCAGCCTCTTGAAGAGGTACTTGCTCCATCACGGGAGCGGGCTGCTGCGCTTGCCTCCCAGGCTGCGCATTGATCACGGCCAACACCGCTTCAGCCACCAATCTTATATTTTCAGCCGACAAAGGTGTTGCGGGAGCAACTTCCGGTGCACTACTTGCCTCAGAAACTCGGCGTTCTGACGGCCCAATGCCACTTCGAGTCACCTATAGTGGTACAAAACACCGTTAAGCGACCAAATAAATTGCAAACAGCAATTATAGGAACACGCAGGTTCCTCAAACACGAGTATTTTCATTCCTAAGTGGACATTCATGGGTTCTTTTTACGGTTATCACGATGACGCACACAATGTGCTCACCACCCCTTAAAAAGAATTCGCCCACGAATTCAATTCAAGCCCAACCAAAACCAGTAGTCTGATACCAAATTGTAACACCCCCCTATCCGTCGCATAGCATATAACAGTAGGTCCGGCCGGGGCCCGACGCCATATGCCACAGACAGACCGGGTGGTTACTTATGGAAACCATCCAACCAATCTTAACGTCCTACACAGAGCATTCTAGCGGAAGCAGTTTATAAAAGTTGCAAAACAAGAACCCAGCAACAAGCATGAATGTCCACTAACATGATAATAGGAATGTTATTACAAAATACTCAAAAGTCGGCCTTAAGGCCTTACAAAATGTTTCACTTGTCTTTTACATGATTTACAAACCTCGGCTCGCAGGCCGGCCATACATGAATAAAACATAAAACATTTCCACTTGGGCCTTCGAGGGCCAGCTTCGCAAAAAGGGTTTTAGCCCGCTATTGACCGCTTGGTCCAGCTGCACCTGCAAGCAAACAAACCACCGCACGGTGGCAAACAAGGCAACGGTCAGCAATGCTGACCAAATTATAACGATCCCGCCCCCAATTCGGGGCGGCGATGCTCCTTTCCTGCATTTCATTAGCATAAGCGAGCAATTATAACCATAGCCATTTCATCACAGGCGTTGGCTCGCACGGCCACACGCCCCGTGCACTCAGGGCACATTTTCGGTGAACCGGTCGATGTCACGTCAATTAAAGCCATTAACATTCCGGACTCACCACCGCCACTTAAACGGCCATTCCTATGAGCAATTCGTCTTCATGGTATTGGTCACGTCAATTTAAGCCATCGACCACCGAAGACCCTCATTTATGCCAACGGCGAGTGCCATGTAACTTTAGGTCTCTCTAACCCGAACGACATAAAGCGGGTACGGCTCCATCTAACCCGTGCTCACATCGCAACGGCAATTTAAGCCATATGCGCGGGTCAAACTTTCACCGAGTCCCATTCTAACACAAGTCACATAACCCCGTTATGTTCAAGTTGGCTCTCAGGCCACCAAGTTGGCAAGACCTCGTGTCCGCCCAGTTTTCCGGGTGCACCTTTGGGTAAGTCCCCAAGGCTCCCTGCTGCAATCTACCGCGTAGAAAACCCGAAAAACACCCAATAGCACGGAGTCTTCTCCGGCCTTATGCAATGCAACATCACCGATCCGGACTAACATGTCCGGGTAGGCTTCAACCAAAATGCCTATGTCCGTTCTCGCATACGGACTCTAAACAACGGGGACTTCACATATCTACCCGAAGGAACGCCTCCAACTCTCCGCAAACTCGCGAGAGCGGGCTTCCTATGCAAAGAAAGAGAGCGACTCATGCTCAAGATGAGGATCGTTACCCTTGCGGTCCTCTTTGGCGCCATCGAAAAGTAATCGGATGGAAATCACCGCACTTGCGTTGCCTCCGTGGATCCGGAGTCGGCTTGCGATTCGGAGCTCCGAAGCTCCTCCAATGGCGGATCAAGCTCCTCTTCTTCTTGCCTTAGCTCTTCTTTCTCCAAGGGTTTGGAGAGAGAACAAGTGGAAAAAGTGAGGGTTTTCTAAGTCAAAACCCGGGTATATCCCTTCAGGAACAACCCCCAGCCGTTGGATCTTCAGTCAAAGAAATGAACGGCTTCGATTCGGGACTGAAATGCCCAATCTGGACCGAACACGGCCTGGCACACGCCCGTGTCCAGGGCCGTGTGCCTCATTCGCCGTCAAAATCGAATCACCTGGAACCTCACACGGGTATCGAACACGCCCGTGTTCGAGCTGACACGCCCGTGTTCCATCTGACACGGCCGTGTAGCTGGCCGTGTACCTCATGATTTTCTCCCGTTTTCAACCCGAGCACTGCACGGGTTCTAGGACACGCCCGTGTCCTTGCCCGTGTCACCTTGACACGCCTGGGCTCCAGGCCGTGTACATGGTCTCGACACTTCGTGGCTAAGTGTCGACACGGGTCGACACGCCCGTGTCGCAGGCCGTGTGCCATGTCTCGACACACTGTCGACACCAAAGTGTCGACTTCGCGGGACGAGTGTCGACACGGGTTGACACGCCCTGCGACACGCCCGTGTCGCAGGCCGTGTGCCGTGTCTCGACACAACGTCGAAGCACTGTGTCGACTTCACGGCTAAGTGTCGACACGGGTCGACACGCCCTGCGACATGCCCGTGTCGCAGGCCGTGTGCCTAGTCTCGACACAATGTCGAGACCAAAGTGTCGACTTCACGCCTTAGTGTCGACACAGGCTTGACACGCCCTGGGACACGCCCGTGTCCCAGGCCGTGTGCCTGCAGCCAGAACTCAAACTGGCCCAAATTATTCCCCTCTGCTCCTTTGAGTTTCGGGGCGTTACACAAAAGATGCTGAAGGGCTACAAAGGACTGAGAAGGAGCTACCTCCTAGTCCTAAGGACAGAGTGACTATTGATAGCACATCTGCTTCAGAAGATGAAGAGGCTGCAAGAGCCAAGAAGAGAAAATTTCAAGTTTTCAAGAGTAGGAGCCAGACATATAAGAAAGCTTTACAAACAATAGCACCACAGCCTGCACCACAGCCAGCCCCATATGCAGATTATAGTTCTCTGATGGTTGCAATGCAGATAAAGATGGATGAGCAAAGACAGGCTTTACAATATTATATGGATGAAGGGCATAAGTCTCTACAGTTTGATCTGACCCAAGATATTAAGTCCATCAGATTTGAAATGAATCTGAATAAGAAAGAGATGACTGACTGTTTCCATAAAGGAGGGAATGCAGTAGTCTATCTAGCCACTCATCAGGAAAAGATCAAAGCTCAAGTAGATGATATTGCAGTGAAGTAAGGCTATGTTCTGGAGAACCAGCTAAGGATGAATGATAATTTAACTGCTTCACACAATGCAATAGTCACAGAAATGAAGAATATAGCTACTTCAATGCAATAGTCTTGCGGGCCTTGGAGTAGAGGAGCTTGAATTACCTACTTCTTGAGCTTTCCAAAATTCTCCTCACACTCTGCAGTCCACTCGAACTTCTGATTGTCTTGGAGAGTCTTGAAAAATAGAAAACACTTCTCTCCCGCCTTTGATAGGAAGCGGCTAAGACCTGTCAGCCTTCTAATCAGCCTATGGACTTTCTTGGAATTCTTCCGGGATGCCATCTCCGGGATGACTCATACTTTGACAGGATTGGGATCCCCCCCTCCCGCCTCAGAGTGAGGAGGTGGCCTAAGAACTTTCCTCCCCCTACTCCAAAATGTACTTCATCGGATTGAGTCGCATCTTGAACTTTTGAAGCGTTGTGAAGGTCTCCACTAGATCCTTAATGTATTCTGCAATGCTCCTGCTCTTGACTAGGAGATCATCCACGTACACTTCCAGATTTCGCCCCTTTTGCTCCTTGAAGACTTGATCCATCATTCTTTGATAGGTCGCGTCTGAGTTCTTTAGCCCGAATAACATCATCTTGTAGCTACATCAACTGTTGATAGTGATGAAAGAGACGTTGCGGCAGTTAGGGGGATGCATCAGGATCTGGTGATACCCTGAAGAAGCATCAATAAAACTTATCACAGGAAAATCGACGGCTGAATCAACCAGCATGTCGATTCGAGTTAAGGGGTGGCAATCCTTCAGTTAAGTTTTATTCAACGTTGAAAAATCAACACATAGCCTCCATCCCCCTTCTGGCCTTCTTAACCATTACAACATGGATACAGGATCTCCGAAATAAAACCTGCTTCCAACAGCTTATTCATCTCCTCCCGGATTGGCTCAGCCAGCGCAATGACGCTCTTCCTATGCTTCTGACTGGTAGGGGAACCTTGAGATCCAGGTTAAGGTAATGAAATTCAACCTCTACATCAATCCCTGACATCTTTGCGGCACTCCGGACAAAGTTGTCTATATTTTCTTGCATACAGGCCGCCATCTCCACCTTCCCCTCAAGCGTCAGGGATCCTCTAATCTTCAGCAGCTCAGGCTCTCCTCTCTTGGAGATCACCTCCATTTCTTCCAGCTCCTTCGCAACTCTCATCTTATCTTACTTTTTCAAGATCTTCTCTAGCCTCTCTGCATCCTCCATCTAACTGATGGTACTGACGACACTAAGTTAACACTCCTTAGCAGCTTTAGGATCTCCCCTTATCCTTACTTGGACATCGCTCCGACAGTACTTTAGGCACTGATGATATAACGATGGGACTGACTTGAAGTAGTTAATGATGGGTCTTCTGAAGATCGCGTTGTAGTAGTTGGGCGCATCCGTGATGACGATTTGCATCAGATCAAGGCACCACCAAGGGTCACCAGAAGATCTACTCCTCCCTCCAACTCATTCTTCTCTCCGGAGAAGCCAAAGAAGGGTCTGTTAGCAGCTAGGATTTTGGATGCCTCCACTTGCAGTCCGGCGAATGTCCTCTTGAAAAATAACATTCACCGAGCAATCATTGTTTGTCAAGATTCGGTTAACGGTGAAGTTCTCGTTTACGACTCAGATGAAAGGGATTCTCATTATCTAACATGTCCTCAGAAAAAGTGATCTCCTCCAATGGCGGTGGTGCTTGAGAGGTCAAGGCTGTTAAAATTTGATATAGCAGAAGACGAGAAACCAGGCGCAGGAACACTCAACCTATCCGAGCCCAAATAAACCAGATGCAAAATAGAAGAGCAAGAATCTTGCACTATAATAAACTTCTTTACAACGCAAGATATACATGTCGAGACATGATTCACTGATGTATCCAAAGGAAGCAGAAACAATACAAGACAAATCTCAAACCGCACGGACTCAAGGATTAACCGCTGGAACTACTGCTGTACTACAGAGTCCGCTCAACCCACATAGCCGCTAAACCGCAACCAAGCTGCGCGGACTGCCCGTTATTCCAAAGCAAGCTCTACTCACTGATCTGCAGGCCACCTAACCACGAGATCGCCAAGCCGCCTGACCACATGATCTGCTGCTGCCGAACTAAACAAGCCGCTAGAAGCGGACAACTTATTGAACCGAGAAACTAGTTACAAAAGAGAAGACCGCCTAGTCGCCACCTGTGACCTGCTGCATACCGTATGTTGCTAATCGCAGAGTCTACATTGTCCCTGATTGAAATCAGAACCAAGTCTCTGGCTTCCAGTGATATTCGCACAACCTGCACAACACAAACCAGTCAACCTCCTTAAATCGCACGGATACAAAATTGAGTCCGCAGAACTATCTACAAGTTCACTTACTGTTCATTCACTTTTTAATTGATGTGACAGGGGGTCCTATTTATAGGCACAATGAGGAGTGTTGTCGTTGCCCTAACCGATATGATAACCGCCCCATCTCACGGTGAGCACCAAGTGTATCTGCAAGCCACAGATACACAACCAGTCTGTCTCGACCTGCACGATAACGAGCTCGCCAAGTAGCATCACTAAGGTCGTATAATCATCCAACTGCCTTGTCGCCAATGGCCAAGCCAGAGCCAAGACAGCAACCCGCAGACACTGCAAAAACAACCTGTCCACATATCAGCGGACACAACCCCAGTCTGCACGCCCCGCAGACACATTCCAGTCTGTGCACTTTGTGTCCACAGCCAAGGCACCAAGCTGACAACTGCCGGACTCGACGGACAAGGAACTCAATCTGTATGCCCAGGCGGACACTGCTCCAGTCCGCACTCCTTGCGGACACAGCTCCAGTCCGCATTCACCAAGCTCGCAACCAATCATAAGACAACTGTTGCCGAGCTTGGCAGACTGATAAGTAGTCCATCCTTAACCGCGTGATCTCTGTGGACTAAGCTAACATGGACTTGGTTCAGAACCAACCAAGTCCACACCACCGGCCACAAGGGCTAGTCCGCACTTACTGGTGGACACAGGCACCAGTCCGCCATCCCGGCAAACTCCATTACCTGTCCGCTCTAACCGGCGAACGCTGCGAATTGCGCCAGCCGCACCACCAGAGCTAGACCAAGGCATCTACCATGCCAGTCTGCCGAGCTCCAGCCCAGTCTGCATCTTGTCGGACTCCGCGGATAGTGAAGTTATCCGCCCGATTACCTTCTGGGAACAAACTGCCTGCAGAGCATAAGCTGGCCTGGCTGGCCTCCACCTCTGTTCGCACAGACCGTGCGAACAGACTGCCCAGGCTGCCAAGGAACAAGCCGACTGCAATAGCTCTGCCGACCTGGCTAAACGCCAGTCCTGTCCGCATAGACCGCACAGACAGTCTCCCAGGTCGCCCAATCACCCACTTCCACTTCAAAATTTTCAACACTCCCCTTTGAAGTGAGAGGTGGTGAACAACCCCAATAGTTCCCGTAACCTTGCACATGGTCCCTCCGATAGCGCCATCGAGAAGATGTCCGAGACATTGTCCTCGCCCCATATATCCTGGACCATAAGGGATCCCTCCAATATCTCCCGAAAGGAGTCTTGCTTCCCTCTACCTTCTTCTTCAGCTTTGACTTCCACTTGTACGTCACAGGAGTATCACCAACAATCTTGGGCACAATGCCCCAAGCCTCATTTCCTCTGAGGGTAGTCACCTCCTCAACCTTATCACATCCATCTCCTTGACTCAAATGGTGTCATCACAGCTAGAAGACACTCGCTCGATCTGATGGCCTGCAAGGAAACATAAGACCAAGCTCATCGAGTTTCCTCCGCAATATCAAGCTGGTGGGTTGATGATCCTCTTCGACCTCCGAAGACCCTGATTACGGTTAACCACCTCCGCTGCTCCTTCTGAACCAGCCCAGTTCCCGGGCAAACTCGAAATAATGCTCCCCTTGCTTCCTAACAAGAAGCCACTGCACTAGAACCAGAAGCACCTGGAGCAATGCTCCCCCTACTTCCTAAACTAAAAGTCTCCGCTCTTAAACTAGAATAGCCTGGAACATCGCTCCCCTTACTTCCTGAACCAGAAGCCTCCGTACTGTAACTAGAAGCACCTGGAGCAACGCTCCCCCTGCTTCCTAAACCAGACGCCTTTGCCCCGGAGCTAGAATATCCTGGAGCTCCTGGTGACACAGACAACTCCATTTGAACCTTAACAGCAGCCTCCTTCAGCCCACCATCTGACCTGCTCACCTCAAGCTCCACACATGAGTTACCCCAATATGACGTCAATTCATCGAAGACAACGTCTCTCGACACAATGAACCTCTTCGTCATAGGATCCATACATCTCCATCTCCTTTTTTGCTCATCATACCCAACGAAGACTAGCTTCGTCTTGAGAGCCCCCGGAGAGTGTACATAGCAGAACCAAACACCCGAAGTTGCTTCACGCTGGGCTTCACCCTAAACATCAGCTCAAACAGAGTCTTTATGACGATCAGACTCAGAGGCATACGATTAATGGCATGAGCTTGCCAGGCCATCCCTTCCTTCCAAAAGGCCTTAGGAATTCCTTTGCACTGAAGCCAACATTTGCAGGTCTCCGTCAAAAGACGGATCATCTGATCTGCAACACCACCTTTTTATGGAGTATGTCCACGAGAGAGCTCCCTTCGGATCCCATGTTTCCTGCAAAAGTTCGAGAACGCGGTTGAGCCGAACTCACCTCCGTTGCCCATTCTCAATTTCTTGATCTGCAGGCCAAGCCGGCTCTCCACAAGATTCTTGAACTCCACAAACAAGCGGAACATGTTCAACTTCTCCTTCATAAAGTATACCCGAGTATACCTTGCATAGTCATCAACCAATATCATTATGTACCTAATGCCTCCAAGACTGGCAGTGACAATCGGTCCCACCAGATCACCATGGACAACCTACAATGGTGCTTTGCATCTGGACTGTGCCTTATCAAATGTAAAGCGATAAGCTTCACCGTGTTAACATCCCCCGCAAGCTTGACCATCGTCGTAGGATGATAATCTAAGCAAGCCTTTCACAATGCTCCTCACCGACATTGCTTTCAGCTTGTCCCACCCCACATGCCCCAACATTTCATACTAGATAGCTATACTATCATTGGCCTTTATCTGATCAGCATCAGAACTTGTTGACAACCCAACCAAGTACTTATCCTTACTCCCAACATGAGCAACGTTCACCGAGTGCAAGACAACCTTACACTCCTTTCTGAGGTGACCAAGTTGCTTGTATTTAGAGCAGCTTGGTCCTTCCTTCCTCTTCCCATCACGCATAGAAAAAACACTCCTCACATGCTGATCAAAAGTGGAGGGACCAACCTCAGCAACCAACTTCACCTCCTTGTTGAACAACCCATCAAGGGAAGTCCAAACCTCCGCAGCTGACCGACATCCACTGATGTGATCCAAGAGCTCTAATGAGATCACTTGCTTGAGAATAACCTCCGCTTTTGTGTTTGTCTTCTTCCAAGCTCTCACTGCTTCAGCATTGTCAATAGTAACCTCTTGCCTTTCTACTCCGCAAACCACCTCCCAAAGGTCCTCGCAAAGAAGATAACTTTCCATACATGACTTTCACTTATCAAAGTTAGTCCATGTAAGAAGACTTATTCCAAGATCTCTTGGCAAATCACCTTCCATTGCACTTAACCTTGGTTCAATTAGACTCACAGAAGCACTGAAGCAAACTCCCGGTTGATCCAATGCACAAGCCTCTGTTCCCTCTGATACCATGTCAAAATTTGATATAGCGGAAAACGGAAAAATAGGCGCAGAAACACTCAATCTATCCGAGCCCAAATAAAACAGATGCAAAACAGAAGAGCAAGAATCTTGTACTATAATAAACTTCTTTACAACGCGAGATATACAAGACGAGACATGATTTGCCGATGTATCCAAAGGAAGCAGAAACAATACAAGGCAAATCTCAAACCGCGCGGACTAAAGGAGTAACTGCTGGAACTACTATTGTACTACGGAGTCCGCTCAACCCGCCTAGCCGCAAGACTGTAACCAAGCCGCGCGGACTGCCCGTTATTGCAATGCAAGCTCTACTCGCCGATCTGCAGGCCGCCTAACCGCGAGGTCGCCTAGCCGCATGACTGCACGATCTGCTGCAGCCGAACTGAACAGGCCTCCACAAGCGAACAACTTATTAAACCGGGAAACTAGTTGTAGAAGAGAAGACCGCCTAGTCGCCACCCGCGACCTGCTGCTTACCGCCTATTGCTAGCCGTAGAGTCCGCACTGTCCCTGACCAAAATCAGAACAAAGTCCCTAGCTTCCAGCGTTATCCGCACAACCTGCACAGCACAAACCGATCAACCTTCTCAAACCGCACAGATACAAAATCCAGTCCGCAGCAACTATCCACGAGTTCACTTACTGTTCATTCACTTTTTAATTGATGTGACATGAGGTCCTATTTATAGGCACGATGAGGAGTGTGGTCACCGCCCTAGTTAATAGGATAACCACCCCATATCACGGCAAACACCAAGTGTATCCGCAAGCCGCAGATACACAACCAGTCCACCGCGACCTGCGCGATAGCCAGCTCGCCAAGTAGCATCACCAAGGTCGGATAGTCATCCAACCGCCTTGTCACCAATGGCCAAGCCAAGGCCAAGACAACAACCCACAGACACTGCAGAAATAACCTGTCAGCATATCAGCAGACACAGCCCCAGTCCGCACGCCATGCAGACACATATCCAATCCGCGCACTCCGAGCCCGCAGCCAAGGCACCAAGCTGACAACTGATGGACTCGGCGAACAAGGAACTCTATCTGTATGCCCATGCGGATACTGCTCCAGTCTGCATACCTTGCGGACGCAGCTCCAGTCCGCATTCACCAAGCTCGCAACCAATCATAAGACAACTGTTGTCGAGCTTGGCAGACTGAGAAGTAGTCCGTCCTTAACTGCGTGATCTCCCTGGACTGAGCCAACATGGACTTGGTTCAGAACCAACCAAGTCCACACCACCTGACACAAGGGTTAGTCCGCACTTACTGGCGGACACAGGCACCAGTCCGCCAATCCCGACGAATTCCATCACTTGTCCGCTCTAACCGGCGAACCCTATGACTTCCACCGGTCGCACCACCAGTGCTAGACCAAGGCATTTGCCATCCCGGTTTGCCGAGCTCCAGCCCAGTCTGTATCTTGCCGGACTCCGCAGATAGTGAAGCTATCTGCCAGGTTACCTTATGGGAACAAACTGCCTGCTAAGCATAAGCCGGCCGGCCTGGCCTCCACCTCTGTTCGCACAGACCACGCGAACAGACCGCTCAGGCCGCTAAGGAACAAGCTGATTGAAACAACTCTGCCAACCTGGCTAACCGTCAGTCCTGTCTGCATAGACCGCGCGGACAGGTCGCCTAGGTCGCCCAATCACCCAATTTCACTTCACAATTTTCAACAGAGTCGTTGTGGTAAATTTGGTGGAGACTTCCCTTGCGGGAAGCTCCTAGCCCAGCTCCTCCTTGGATCAATCCTACTTGCCCTCCTTCTAGGCCTTGGACCACCTCCCCGCAACCACCATGGTCGACCTGGTCCTCATTCCTCCTCCTCCCTGGATCTTGGAACGCTATCTGTTTCGCGGGACCTCTTGCCTCGGCTGCTCTCTCTCCGTCGCTCCTGCTTCTAGCCTCCTCCCTGCTTTCCAAAAATTGGGATAAGCCAAGGTCTCGTACCCCTCTACTCGATACAGAACGCAGAAGAAAGGAACCTCCTCTGCCTGGTTCCTTATCGGCTGGATCCTCCTGCGATGCCTATTTACATGACGGACAATGACCATTGCCTTCTCCCGAGCTCTTCCCTTCCTCCTCTCCAACTGGTTGTCGTTTCTCCTCTCCTGGTTCAGGTACGGGGGTCTTCTGGGTGGCCTCCACTGGGGCCAGTTCACGAGATATTAGAATCTTCGTGCCTCCTCCATTCTCTCTGGAGCCGATACATGCCTCCTCTTCTCTTGTCTGCGAGGCCTTTCCTGCCTCCTCTGCTCCTCCACCTCCTGGGCTCTTACATTCTCTTCGACTCCTCTCTCCTTCGCTCTTCCTACCTCTCTAACACTATTCTGGCTCTCACTTTTGAAGGTCCTCCTCTATCCCTGTCTCCCAGGTTCTCCCCATCTAGTCTTGCTAAGAAGTTGAGGTTCTTCTCCTCCCCCTGCACGAACTTGTTCGCCCCTTCGATCATCTCCTCAAAGGTTCTTGGGGGCTTAGAGCCAATCGTCGGGCTGAAGAGATCCTGCTTTAGGCCAAACTTCAGGGCCAACTGCAAGGTGAAGCCATCCACTTCCTCGACTTCAAGAACCTCATTCTGGAAAAGGTCGATGTAGCAACCAAGACTCTCGTGCTGCCCTTGCTTGATCTTGAAGATAGTAGTTGATTCCTTCTTCCTCTTCTTAGACATCGCAAACCTCGCCATCAGGTCCCGACACAGGTACTCGAAGTGGTAGATGGAACCTCTGGGCAGCTGGTGGAACCAGTCTCTCGGCTTCCCCTCGAAGGTGATGGAGAAGAACCTGCATTTGAATGCATCAGTCATGTTGCAGATAGATACCATGTCCTCGAACCATTGGAGATGCCTAACCGGGTCATCTCTGCCGGAGTAGTAGCTCAGGATGGGCTCTCTGAAGCCTTCAGGAACTGGGGTTGCTAGCACTTGGTCACAGACGTGGCTCCCCTCTCCTTGGTGATGGTGGACTTCATACTCGCGAGTATCCTCCTCATACTCACAAGTATCTCTCCATGTCTACCGCCAATCACCAATTGTTACAGCTTTCAGTAATGATCGCCAGCAGTTCTTACTCTATCGAAGGCCAAAACCTCCCTAATTACGCTAATTCAATACTAATCGACTATAATTAATTAAATTGAAAACATTTTCATTAATTACTCTAATCAGTCTTTACAATAGTATTAACGAGTGACAAAGCCCCTACGATCAATCACGATAGTACCTTGATCCCGACATGTACGGGGCTTCGCTCTACCAATTAATTAATACAGTTTAAAATAGACACGCTATCAATTAATAAATGCAAAAATTGGTTATAGATTACTTTTCAGTCTTTATTACAAAATTTCACCTTTATGAATATATTATCATGCATGTTAAATTAAATTTAATAAAATTATTAAGTTTAATGGTAGCTTTTTAAAAATATTACTGATATTTCTAATGATAATTTTTTTCAATAAAATCTCTGACATGTCTAATGATAACCTATTATAGTAGTTTTAGGAGCCCTACTAAAACCTTTTATTTATTTTATGAATTTTCATCATTATTTTTAATTTTTTGGGGATATGATGTAATTATATAAATGAACATTTATTTTAATTATTTGAAATATTTTATAATATATGTTAAATTATTAGAGTAAAAAATAAGGTTATATATGTCAATTTTGAATATTGCACGAAAGCCAATTTTTCCCTTATAATATAACAAAGATAGGCTTTCACAGATACTCTTTCTTGGATCAATTGCCATTGCTTTTGATGCGGGAATCTGGATCGTCGGATTGTTGGTGCGCTTTTAGCATATCCTGCCAAGGTCAATCGTTTATCCGATGTGATCTCAATCAGGAGATTTTTTTGGGTGCGTCACTCTCATCTAAGATCACGTTGCTCCCGCGCATCAAACTGTTGGTTTCTACAAAAACAACATGATTGATCAAAATACTATCTGTACTTGACAATACTGACAATATTTTTACAATACTGCAGTATTTCACAAAAAACAACTCCCAGTAGGATATCATGTCGTACATCTATATTTGGGCTTCGTTTGACGCAACATTTGAAGCTCTCCGTTTCGGGGCAAACACCGCATTTGGAGCTCTCTATGGGAAATGACGGAATACGGAGGGATTCCAATCACGACCTTCCCCCTCCGATTCCAAAAGCGCTCCTTCTCCTTCGCCACCCGCCAAACCAAACGAAGCCTTCTTCAGAAATTTTTTAGGTACGTATGCGTGTCTATTATAGGTACGCATATAAATAAGCTTTTATTTCGGGGAGGCATCACGTTTCCTCTCTAATTTTCGGCATTCACGCTCTCGAGTTTGAACCGGGCCATTCCATCATCTTCTTCGTTTGACTGTAGAAAAAAAGAAACGTCAAGATCTGTCCGACTGAAATAGCGGAGTCTGTCCGCCAGAAAAGGCCAAACCCTACCGACGCATTACTTAAACAGCTCGTCTCTTTGTTGTTACGATCGAATAATTTTTAATCCGACCGTATTTGACGTAATACAGTCGGATTGTGACCGTATCTGACGTAATACATTCGGATTGTGACCGTATCTGACGTAATACAACTACAAATGATATACGGTTTCAGAGAATTTTAATACGGCCCTAAATAAAGTGCCTCTGTTACATAAAAAATGTGGTTTATTAAACTGATTTACAGCCGTATTTCCGCAAGAACGATATTAAAACTAACCTAAATCGTGGATACGATAGTATTTAGGGTTAACCTACATAATCTTAACACATTCGGTCGTATTATCATCTCATTCCTAAAAAACATCCGTATTATCATGACAGAATCCGTCTGCATCGATGTGGAAGCGAAACCCTAAGCAATCAAGTACGACAGTATTTAAGGTTAAATACTGCACCGATAATCCAACTGAGTGTGTGCAGCCGTGCATGGAACTTGTAGGTCTCCGCCGTTTCAGTTTGCGGGGGAGGCGAGAACATAAGGTTTAGCGATTCAGCCGTTTCATTTTCGAAATTTTGGAAATGGAATGGACGACCCCACCACGCGATAGGGTTTGGCCTTTTCCGGGGGCAGACTCCGCTCTTTCAGGCGGACAGATCTTGTCGTTTTTTTTACAGTCAAAGAAGAAGATGATGGAATGACCCAGTTCAAACTCAAGAGCGCGAATGCCGAAAATTAGAGAGAGAAATGTGACGTCTCCCCGAAATAAAAACTTATTTATATGCATACATATTAATAGGCACGCATACGTACCTAAAAACTTTCCTAATCTCACATCTAAAAGATAGACAAGAATAACCCATCTAAAAATTTCACAACAATGGAATCTAATCATCTAATGTGTAGCCGAAGTGATGCCCCGCTACATATTATAGTTTATGATGATTGTTAACCGCAACTCGTTATTGGTCAGTCGCACCCCAAAATCTTCTAATGTTTCACGTCTTTTCGAAATACGCCTTGTAAGTTGTAGATCTCGACGAGATCTACAACTTTCGTGTTGAACATTTTTCTGAAATTGTATGTACAAGATGTATTTCTAAAAGACGCAAAATCTGAGCATATTTCCAAAGTACGCCTTGTACGTGCATTTTTAGGAAAATGATCAACACGAAAGTTGTAGATCTCGACGAGATCTACAACTTTAGTGTTGAGTACTTTTCCTAAAATTACATGTACAAGACGTATTTTAAAAAAGTACGAAAAAATATGAGATTTTGGGATGCAACTAGTCAATAACCAATAACGAGTTGGGTTAACAATCGCTTATTATGTTCCCACTTACCTTTTCTCCATTCTACAATTTTCGTAACTTTCCGGTGGAATCCATATTCTCCCACTGTTCCGGCAGCCGTAGGGGAGTCGCTGCCCACCTCTGCAAATTAGGGCACTCATCACAGTTCCTCGAAATGGAGAAGAGCCCATCATCTCCTTCGACGTCCGCAGAATCCGCTCTTATCCCTCCAGTACTATACCCTACTGTCGACGATCTCCCTTACGAAGAAGAAATCCTCAGAAATCCGTTCAACCTCAAGCTGTGGTGGCGTTATCTCGTAGCCCGCAGCGAATCCCCCTTCGAAAAACGCCGCATCATCTACGAACGTGCCCTAAAAGCCCTCCCCGGCAGCTACAAAATCTGGAACGCTTACCTCCGGGAGCGGCTCGACCGTGTCCGCCCTCTTCCCATCTCCCATGACCTCTACAACCACCTCAACAACACTTTTGAGCGTGCTTTGGTTACGATGCACAAGATGCCCCGCATCTGGATTATGTTCCTCACATCACTCACCGATCAGCGTTTGATTACCAGAGCTCGCCGGACCTTCGACCGCGCCCTCTGCGCATTGCCGGTGACCCAACACGATCGTATCTGGTCGCTCTACCTTGGTCTCGTCTCCCTCGCCGGTGTTCCGGTGGAGACCTCTCTCCGTGTCTACCGCCGCTACCTCCTCTTTGATCCCTCTCACATTGAGGATTTGATCGACTTCCTCCTCCGCTCCCAGCTGTGGCAGGAGGCAGCGGAGCGCCTAGCATCTGTTCTCAACAATGATTCATTCCATTCAATCAAGGGAAAAACACGACATCAACTGTGGCTCGAACTCTGCGACCTTCTTACACGCCATGCTGCTGATATCTCAGGCCTCAATGTGGATGCCATCATTCGCGGGGGAATCCGCAAGTATACAGACGAGATCGGCAGACTATGGACGTCCCTCGCCGACTATTATGTTCGTCGAGGACTCTACGAGAAAGCTAGGGATATCTTCGAGGAGGGTCTGGCGAATGTCGTCACTGTCAGGGATTTCTCTGTGATCTTTGACTCTTACGCTCAGTTTGAGCAGAGCGCCCTTGCCGCCAAGATTGAAACCACCGAAAACGAATTAGATGGTAGCGATGGCGATGAAGGTGGGGATAAGAATGGAATTGACAAGCTTTCTAAGAAGTTTCTTGAAAATTTCTGGTTGAATGATGATGATGATGCTGATCTCAGGCTTGCGAGGCTTGAGAGTCTTTTCGATCGACGGCCAGAATTGTTGAACAGCGTCTTGTTAAGGCAAAATCCTCATAATGTGGAGCAATGGCACAGGTGATCCATCGATATTTTCTTGTCCTTCTTGTAAAGTTACTTTTGGAAAAGTTGAAAAACTTTTCTCTTTAACCCATATTTTGGTTGTTTGATTTCATGTGTTTATATATATGTGTGCATTATATCAAATGGAGAACTTACCACATGTGCATGACAAACAAGCCTAGTTGTGTCTGTTGGGCACGAGGGTGTGCGTCAGTCCTACGAACACGTGTGTCTCTCTGATTCCACATGTGATAAGAATTTATTTTTGTGTCGAATTTTATTTTCACTTTGAGCGTTTCATCTCATGCCAGTTTGATCTATAGTCATTTCACTTATATCGTAATACCCTTCTATTTAATTCACCAACTACCCTTTTGAACCGGCTTACATTTTCATTTAGTTATAGAGGAAGAAGCCTCTATAACAGTAGTATGATAATAATAAGTCATTGCAAAATCCGTAATTACATGTGCTAAAAAAGAGGCATAATCCCCCCTAGACTATAAGATATGTTAACATGAGTAGGAACATATTTACTAGTTATATCACCTGCAATTGCTTAAATCTCGAGGCGTACCTCTAACAAATCGTATACTTTATTGAGAAAGGTAATTCAAGAAAGATTCCATCTTTGATAGCTGTATATGAGAGTTTCATTTCGTACGACCCAACTCAAAACACAACTTCTTGGCGCTTGGCCACTTGACTCGATTTGACCCAAATATACGAAGCGAAGTAAGAAAAATATGGAATATCTTCTTTGTCATGATAATGCAAGGATCTGAATAAATGTTAATTGTGGATGATTCACGCGACTAGGTAAAATAGAGGGTGCTATAATACCACTCTGCGCAGAACAAGAAAATAGACCCACAATATGTTCTTCACTCTTACATTCTATGCTCTTTTCTTTCATGATTTTACTATTTTCTTCTACATTCCCAAAGAACTCCCTCTAGTGTATATTTTGAGTGCCCATGCAATTTTGGTGATCGTGCAACATTGGATTATTTGAATCAGTCGGGTGTTGGACCCTAGAAGAGTGCACAACCATTGATGTTCTTGCTAGAAAGGCAATATAACTCTTTTATGATACTAGCCTTACTTATGTCATCTCATAAACTGTGTTGTTTATCCTATCATTACTTGCATACAAAAACCAATTTTTAGTTTTAATACATTCAAAATTACTTTTATTTCAAGAAATTGCATATTTTACATGATGAGCTATTTTTAGATTCTTTATATTATTGCTTTATGTGTGATCAGATTGTAAATTAGGCCCAATAATTTAAAGAGAGTTATCATCTTCATTAACTTTCTAATATGTTATGCACTCGCCGGAGTGGTGGCCGAAGGCGGAGCCGTAATCGGTACTGCCTAGGCGGGGCATCCTCGGGTGAAGAGAGTTATCAAAATCTCATAACAAGTCACGATAATAAAATTTACTTCTTTTGATAATATTACATGACCCCAAAGTCTCCTTATATATGTGGAGATAATGACATAAGCGTAAATACAAAAAAACAAGAAAAACATTAAAACCCTAAACAACAACTAGACTTGAATAATAAAATAGCAACTAGACTCGAATAATAAAATAACTGGGCACGAAGCCCATAACATCTCTCCCGCCCTGCAAAAAGAGCTTGACCTCAGGCTCTAGGAAGATCGACGACGATGACAGTCTCATCTGTTGCCCTCATCGTCATATTCCTTGGCGTGCAGATTAGAAAAGATTTTTGCACCGATGTTCGTGAGTATACTGCTCGTCGCAGTTATAACATTAGCCTCGCGCTCACCCTTCCATCATGTCGACATGAGAGATTCGACTAATCCGAGGGCTCGGATGGTCCTCAGTACGTCTTGGCAGAGCCCCTATTTCAGCGGAAAAGTAACCCTCCCGCGCCAATTGGAGGCGACAATCACAAACCCTAGCCAAACTCATAGCAGTCACTAAATCTTGAGGAGTCTCAAATTCGACATCCAGCCCCAGTCCGCGAAGGCCGATAGTGAAGATGGATACCTCCATCCCAGGGGGAAGTGTGGCGTGTGCCAGGAGAAGCGTGGCGTGTGCCAGGAGAAGCGTGGCATATGCCAGGAGAAGCGTGGCGTATGCCAGGAGAAGCTGAAACTGTTCCAGATAGTCGTCCACGGATCCTGTCTGTTGTAAAGTCGTAAGCTCACCAAGGGAGTTGCTGCAGGTGGGAGGACCGAAACGCAAGTTGCAGAACCGCTTGAAGTCTTCCTATGTCAGACCTGACTGGTTGGTGAGTAGACGAGTGGCTCAAAGCAGAGCTTAATCGAGTAGGTGGAAGGATGCTAAATGAATCTGATCTGCAGCCAGTGTTTGTTGGTGGACACAAAATTGTTCGCACTTAGTGAGCCAACCCAATAGCTCCGTCTTCCCATCATAAGTCGAAAATCCAACCCAAGGTAGCATAATAATGTAACCTCCTCAGGGCATACGAGGGCAGGTGGCAGTGGCTTGTGGCGGATGAGTGGCGGTGACAGTGCTTGACTGCTACTAGCGTGATCCGTAGGTGGGGTAGTAACAACGGGGAGGGTGGAGGCCATCTCATTAAGCTTGGCAGTGAGGGTGACCACGTCGTCCCGATGGCAGGCATCAGCATCCCGAAAGTGGAGCAATTTTTAGGTACACGTGGGTACGTAGAGGTAGGTGCAATGCATTTTTAGGCATCGGATTTGAGATCCGACCGCCGGCATTAAAGAGAGAAAAAAACATTTAAAAATAATTAGAAGTTTTTGTTGATCGGACGGCTCGCAATGCATCGCGGGCACCATTCTCCACATACCCGCGTGTATGTAAAAATTTTCGCCGAAAGTGTGCGTTCATGATGGTCATGACATTATGCAACACGTCTTGGAGAGCAGTCATGAAATATGACGAGTCTCCCATCATGTGAATTGCTTGCCGAGAGATGGAGCGGGTGACTAGACGGTTGGAGCCCTCAGAAGCGACTGAATTTGGGTTGTCGCGTGAGTCATGACGCTTCCCAATGGTGTTCATTGTTTTAAATGCCCCCCGACATGTCTGACATGTCTCCCGACATGCATTTTAAGGGAAGAATAATATGTTTTTCTAAAAAAATATTTTGTCCTTTTGCAAATATAAGACGGTATGCCCATTTTTTTTCGATATATCAGTCTACAAGACTTTTAAATATATCACCCGCTATTTTATTTTATGTTATATTAGCAGACTCACAACACATGTTTAAATCGTCTGTATATATTATATTATGTATGTGTAGATCGATTAGAATTATTGTTTCGATTTTTTTAATGTTTTATTCTTAAAATTAATTGTGTATAAGTGTTTCACAATATTTTAATTTCACATTACAAAAAATATAAAAACATATAATACAATTATAAGTTGATTGTTTTCATGTTTTTAATATAAATTTATAAGTTTGAAAAGACTTATAATCAATCAAGGATTTTTAACTTTTAAATTTTCTTTATTTACAATAAACTTATTGTATTAAATAAAATTATTGTATACTATTAAATATATTTTACAATGTATAATTTTGTATTTATTAATAATATTTTATCTTACGTACTATTTGATTTTATTTATAAGACATGCAAATCTGATTTTTTCGAATATCTCCGACATGTCTCCAACTTCCAACATTCGACATTTAAAAACTAAATTTGATATGTCGTCGACATCCGATATTTACAGCATTGATGATGTTAACCATGAAGAAAATACCCCAAACTCTTAATTAATCGGGCAAAAGGCGTCTCGAGATGCACAAGAGGCAAGCGGCTCGTGATGGTACCGAAGGCGAGTTGCTTCTCTAGGCGGAAGCAGGATCGAGGCTGGGGAAGTCACCGCTCTGGGATGTCGAAGGTAGCGGTTGGAACGTTATTCTGGGATCGTCGAAGCCAGCAACTGCTTATGTTGAAAGGACGGTGCAAACGAGCGATGTTGACGCAAAAGAGTAGAAATCGTCAAAGTTGGCGGTTGCTTGTGTTGGAAATCGCTGCTATGCGTCGTCACTCTGCGAAGAAGAATCTGTGTCTGTTGGAGAGGCAGAGGGCAGCGTGGGGCTCGTCGGGCAGGTGCTTTCGTTGGAAGGAGGCGTTGCGGTTCACGATGTGCTAGTTTGCGATGGAGGCCACTAGCTAGGCACGTCGACTGACATTTACAATGCAGATTGCGCAAAATCGACGGGATCAGTGGCAGAGGAAACTAGGGCATCGGTGAAAGAGGAATCGTCCCAGACTAGTGAACCGAGAGGCAACAACTAGGTTTATGACAACGACTTGCTTCAACGAAAGAGGAGGATCGATAACTTTGATACCAAGTTGTTACGTGCTCGCCGGAGTGGTGGACGGAGGCGGAGGGGATACCGTGGAGACGTAACCGCGATTGCCTAAGCGGGGCATACTCGGGTGGAGAGAACTACCAAAATCTCATAACAATACATGGGAATAGAGTTTACTTCTTTTGATAACATTACATGACCCCAAAGCCTCTCTATATAAGAGACGGTAATGACATAAGCTTAAATACAAAAGACAAGGGAATTATTAAAACCTTATACAATAATTAGACTCGAACAATAAAATAACAACTAGACTTGAATAATAGAGTAACTAGATAATGGAGCTCAAAGCTCATAACAGGATGTCGGCTGGAATATCGAGCAACAAAGAGATTTCTCTGTTTCTCAATATTTCCCAAGCTGACTTAATATGAGGGAGACCAGTTATTTTTTATAGGCTTTATGGGTTTGTTTTTTAATAAAGCGACTCAACACGAGGGAAGGCAGTTATTTTTATAGGCTTTATGTTGTTTGATTTCTACTAAAGGATGGTATTTAAAGGACTTAAAACAGTGGGATGGTTTCAAAAGTTTTATTTAGAATCTGACTCTTGAACTTTGAACTCATGAATGAGGGCTTATTAGAAACTCTAGGATTTCCCACAATTTTAAATAATCATGAAATTAAATTAAATATTTCAATATATAAAATATTTAATTTCAGATTTTTATAAAGTACTTAATTTTATATATTTTAAAATATTTTCATAAGCCCGCCCTAATTATCACAACATAATTTGACGGACTCTTTTATTCAAGGTTCTATTGGTCAGTCATGCAATAAGCCGTACGAGTGTGCGCGAATAACATGCGCGATACAAAACACATAGGCGCTAGTATATGTGTGGGAAATAAAAGACACAAATAGAGGCAAGGGCGTGCGCTACAAAAAAGAAGCAAGAAATAAAATAGGGACGCGACTCAGGTTGCATAATATATTGTATCGATAAATTATATAAAGTTTTAGCTTAATTTTATTGACCCTCGTCATTAAAGATTACCCAAAACTGAGATGTTAATGTCATTGATGAGAATGTGATTTAACTCCATATTATTTGTTTCCATTATTGGGTAACTAACCTATGTGATCAGATATTCAGCCAGTTAAGTTTAATGGACATAAACAAGTTGGTGATGTGGCCTAATGATGGGTCGAATTAAAGATGCTCTCTTTAACTTTGTCCCCCTCAATCCTATGATAATATGCTTCACTGATATATACGTTGAGGATAAAATGCATATTCTCCCCGAGATCCTGTGAAGGAAGTATATCTTGAGATCCCACATAGTTAGGAGGGTCATCACTGTCCGCCGTTAGGATTTGGCCTTGTAGAAATGGAGAAAGCCAACCTTGTATATATGTCCACTTGATACAAATACAAAGAATGAGTACATATATATAGATGAGAGAAAGAGAGAGAAAAGTCCTATACACAATGTGGGACTAAAGAGAGGAGAGAAAAAGCAATAAATGCTATACAAATGGGCCTAATGTTAAGTGGGCTTTTCCAACACTCCCCCGCAAGCTGGAGCGTATAGGTCATATGCACCCAGCTTGGACAAACATTGGTAGAACAGAGTGCTTGATAAGGCCTTTGTGAGGATGTCGGCAACTTGATCAGTTCCTGGAACATGCTTTAATTCAAGTTTCTTCAGTTGAACCTTTTCACGAACAAAGTGACAGTCAACCTCGATATGTTTTGTGCGCTCATGAAAGACCGGATTCTTTGTGATGTGTATGGCGGCTTGACTATCACAAAATAGAACAGCAGAGGAGGGGAGTTTTACTCCCAGGTCAGTGAGGAGACTTTCAAGCCATGTGAGTTCTGAAACAACTGAGGCCATCGATCTGTATTCAGCCTCTGCAGAGGAACGAGCCACCACAGCTTGTTTCTTACTCTTCCAAGTAATAAGATGCCCACCAAAATACGTACAGAACCCACTAGTTGACCTTCGATCGTCCAGGGAACCCGCATAGTCGGCATCAGAATAGGCAACCAATGCGGGAGCAGAGTCGGAGGTTTTGTAAACCAGCCCTTGGCCTGGAGCTCCCTTAAGGTATCGGAGAATCCGTTCAACCGCTTGGAGATGAGAAGCCCGGGAGGCATGCATGAACCTACTGACAACCCCAACTGCAAATGATATATCTGGCCTTGTGACTGTTAGATAGATCAACTTGCCCACAAGGCGTCGATAGTATTCCGGGTTCGGAAGTAGCAAATCGTCATCCGAAGCATGAGCGCATAATTTGTGATTTGCCTCCATCGGGGTACATGCTGGCTTGCAACCAGACTGACCAGCATCTTTGAGAAGATCGAGACAGTACTTTCGTTGGGAGAGTACCAACCCGTCCGGCCGCCGGGCGATCTCGAGACCAAGGAAGTAGCGAAGTTTCCCCAGATCTTTAGTCTGAAAAACAGTGCTCAGGTGTTGTTTGACGTCTTGAATCCCCTTTGAGTCATCCCCGGTGAGAAGGATGTCGTCAACATAAACCAACAGAAGAACGGTGCCAGTGGCCCGGTGTCGGGTAAAGAGGGAGAAATCTGCAGAGCTCCGAGTGAACCCCATGTCCCGAACCACCTTGCTAAACTTGTCAAACCACGCCCGTGGGGACTGTTTGAGACCATAAATTGACTTTTTGAGAAAACAGACCCAAGACTCCCCCGTGGTCTCAAACCCGGGCGGTTGGCGCATGTAGACAGTTTCCTGAAGGTCGCCATTCAAAAAGGCGTTCTTGATATCAAGTTGATGAAGAGGCCAGCGGCGGTGTACCGCGACGGAGAGAAGAACGCGGACAGTGTTAAGCTTGGCCACCGGAGAGAATGTTTCCTCATAGTCGAGGCCCTCCTGTTGTGTGAAGCCCCGGGCCACAAGACGGGCCTTCAGACGGGCAATAGTGCCATCCGGAGCATGCTTGATAACGAAGACCCATTTGCATCCAACCGGGTGCTGACCGGGAGGTAAGGGAACCAAGACCCAGGTCTGGTTGGCCCAAAGGGCCGTCATTTCTTCGTCCATGGCAGCCCGCCAGCCAGGATGGTGAAGCGCCTCCTGCAAAGAGTTAGGGACTGAAACAGAAGATAAGGAGGTGACAAGGTGAAGAAGAGAGGGGGAGAGGCGATGGAGCGAGACGTAGTTCGCCATCGGATGAGCGGTGGAGACGGGAGCCGGAGCAGCAGGGAGCAGAGCACCAGAGGGCGAAGCCGACTGCAGAGGAGCCACAGAATGAGGAGAGCGACGAGAATAGACCCGGATAACCGGGGGTGGTGGACGGACCGGAGGTGGTGAAGGGAGAGAGGCTGAGGAGTGAGGAGCAGGAATGATAGGACGAACGACGGGAGCGGGAGGCAGAGCGATATCCGGAGCAGGGAAGAACGGAAGATCTTCACGGAAAGTTACGTCAGGCGAGACAGTAACCTTGCGGGTAGTAGGCGAATAACATACATAACCCTTCTGAGTGCGCGAGTACCCGACAAAGATCTGCTTGGTGGCACGAGGGTCCAACTTGTCCGTGGAGGGACCGAGGTGGTGAACGTAGCAGGTACACCCAAACACCCGTGGTGGAAGAGGAAAAGGCGAAGTTGTGGGAAAGAGGAGGCTGAAGGGAGTAGCATACTGGAGGACGGAAGACGGGAGGCGGTTGATGAGGAAGCAAGCCGTGGAGAGAGCGTAGTTCCAGTACGGTTTGGGGACCTGCATTTGAAGCATAAGCGAGCGAGCGACATCAAGAAGGTGACGATTCTTGCGCTCGGCGACACCATTCTGTTGTGGAGTGTACGGACAGGAGGTTTGGTGAAGAATGCCGAATTCAGAGCAGAGAGTGACAAACGTATGGCTGGTGTACTCCCGCGCATTGTCTGTACGAATAGTGCGAATAGGCGCAGAGAACTGAGTGCGGGTCTCGAGGATGAAAGCCCGGAATACGCGGGGAAGTTCAGAGCGATCCCGAAGGAGATATAACCATGTCATGCGAGAGTAATCATCAATAAAAGTAAGAAAATAGCGATAGCCAGAAATACTAGGAACTTTGTACGGACCGCATATATCGGAGTGTACTAAAATAAAAGGAGCGGAGCTCCGAGTACAATGAGGGGGAAAAGAAGAACGGGGCTGTTTGCCCAAAATACATGTGTCGCAACGAAAAGCAGGGAGAGTGACATCAGGAAGGGCCTTCCGGAGGACTGGAAGAGGAGCATGTCCCAGACGGCGATGCCAATCCGAAGAGGAGGTAGATGCGAGGACAGTAGGAGAGTCGTCAAGGAGATAGAGCCCATTCTGCAGTCGTCCTCTACCAATGATAGTCTGCGTCTGCTGATCCTGTATGAGAAAAGAAGAAGAAGTAAATGTCACTGAGTAATTAGAATCAGTAGTAAGGCGACCGACAGAGAGTAAATTGAAAGGAGAGCCCGGAACATGTAGAGCCGAGCGTAGGAGGAGAGAAGAGGTGAGAGAAATATCAGCACATCCAGATACGGGAACCGACGCTCCATTAGCAACAGTAATGTACTTCGGGTGAGGTGAAGACAAGTACTGTGGTGGCTTAACAGAGGTGATATGATGAGTGGCACCAGAATCAAGGATCCAGCGCGGGCCAGAGGAGAGGCAGGCGATACCTTCATTGGAGAGAGAGGCAGCAGAGGCAACCGAGGCAGGCGGACGGCTGAGCAAGCCATGAAGGTGCTGGAGCTGAAGACGAACCTCGTCGAGCTCAGTACGAGAGGAGGCAGAGTCGGTAGTAGCAGCAGAGGCATGTGGACGAGGCGGACGGCCATGTTTGCGAAAGCAAGTGGCCTCAAGATGACCAACTTTACCACAGAACGAGCATTGAGGCCTAGACCGGCCACCGCGACCCCGGCCGCGAGAGTCAGAGCGGCCACCACGGGCAGAGGGGGGAAGAGGTAGTAAGGGAGCAGGTGCCTGTTGAACAAGAGCCGGAGACGGAAGTCCGGGAACATCCGGAGGCGGGGAGACTTTGAGAAGCATTGAGCACACGTCGGAAAAGGACGGTGTAACAGTAGAGGAGAGGATGTGAGCCCGGACACTGTGAAGATGAGGGGGTACCCGGGCCATCATCATGGCGATACCCACAGCTTCCTTCTGGGTACGTTGAGCAGCGAGATCTAGAGTGGGAGGCTGATGGTGGATCCAAGCCTCAACCAGAGACCGGGCTTGAGCAACAAAGGATGTCAAGTCGGTGGCGTCACTGCTGTCAAGGGCCTGGAGAGCGGTGATGATATCATAGAGATGGTGGAGACTATCTTTGCCGGAGTAGAGGGTGTGTAGCTCGTCCCACATGCCTTTGGCCGTCTCATGATACATGGCCAGACGATAAGATTCGCCATCAAGAGAGTTGAGGAGCCAAGTCTGCACACGCCCATCATTGCGTAACCACTCCTCAGTAGGGACACCAATAACGGTCTGGGTCAGATGATGAAGGAATCCCTTGGACTGAAGGACACGGCGAACTGAGTGTGCCCATTCCATAAAGTTCTTCTTGCCATTGAGCGAAATTGTGGTGATCCGGAGCTCGTCTCGGACTTCTGGTAGAGAGGCCGGGCGTTCAGGAGGAACTGCCGTACCGACGGAGTCTGCAGAGGTAGACATGGAGGCCGCAGCGAGCTTGAAGGAGGCCGCAGCGAGCTGGAAGGAGGCCGCAGCGAGTTGGATGAGACCGCAGCGGGCTGGAGGCCGCAGCGAGCTGGAGAAGACCGCAGCGGTCTGGAGGCCGCAGCGAGCTGAAGGAGGCTGCAGCGAGTGGGAGGAGGTCGCAGCGAGCTGGAGGAGACCGCAGCGGACTGGAGGCAGCAGCTAGAGGAAGCAAACAGAGAGCGGATTGGGAGAGGACGCGGCGACCTGGATGAGGTCGCGGCGAGCTGGAGGATGATGCGGGCTGGTTCAGGTCGCGGCGGTCTGGGTCAGACCGCGGCGGACAGGAGAGAACTGATAAGAGAGGACACGCCGGGGCTGACTTGCGAGCTGGCGGGCTGGCGGGCTGGCGGGCTGGCGGGCTGGCGGGCTGGCGAGCTGGCGAGCTGGCGAGCTGGCGAGCTGGCGAGCTGGCGAACGCAGTGCGAACGGCGGATGAAGGAGACCAAGGAGAGAGGTCGCCGAGGTCGCGGCGGACAGGAGGAGGCCGCAGCGGACAAGAGGAAGCAATGGACCCCACAGGATGGCTATAAAAGGAGGGGGCCTGATGAGAAAGGGAGAGGGGGGGGACGAAGTGGATCCACGGGAGAGGAAGCGGACAGGAAAAAGTGAGGCCGCAGGAGAGATGCGACTAGAGGGTGCGGACTGGACAAGGGAGGCCGCAGAGACCGCAGACTGCTGGGCGGACAGTAGAGGGAGTCCGCAGGAGAGTCGAACCTGGCTCTGATACCATGTAGAAATGGAGAAAGCCAACCTTGTATATATGTCCACTTGATACAAATACAAAGAATGAGTACATATATATAGATGAGAGAAAGAGAGAGAAAAGTCCTATACACAATGTGGGACTAAAGAGAGGAGAGAAAAAGCAATAAATGCTATACAAATGGGCCTAATGTTAAGTGGGCTTTTCCAACAGGCCTGAACCTTATAAGCCTTCTTAAAAATCAATATTTAGGCCATGACCATAACATGCACACCTCCATGGTCCAATAAAATGTCAATTTTGTGTGAATTAGTTAGTTTGTTGATTACAAAGGCCAAATTCAAGGCCATTGACATCGATGCCATTCATGATTTTTTTTGCCATTCATAAAATTTAATTTGCACTAATTATAGATTCAGTGTATACATTCCAAATATATCTATTGCATGGGATTAAACGCGAAGTATTTTCCTATTTTTCTCCTTGCTTAACGGCTTCGGGCATGACCAACTCCCATAGTGTGATGGGCCATGTGTACTAGGCCCGGTAATGCGTTAACTACCGTATGACTTACCAACAATTTTGGCTTCATGAAGGCGAGCTGTAGCCTATAATCCGAGTTGAGGATGGGTTCAGGAGTTAGCTTACCCTCGCTGGATCGTGATCCTTTGTCCCGGCCATTGTAGCACGTGTGTTGCCCATGGAATAATGTGCACGATGATTTGCGGGTTTTAGGGTCAGAGTATTTTTTTCTTTCTTGTTTTTCTCTTTTGTGAGGGATTGGTGGAAAGTTATTTCAAGCTTAATGACTCTTTCTTTCAGTTCACAATGCTAAAATTTTGTAACCTCATGTGTGTATTTGCGTCTCAATGCAGTCTTTGTTGAAAGATAATGGTAGAACTTATGGACCACGCACGCTACTTCGCAAGCCTCATGACGTTGTGTTGCGCCAGACTTAGGCTTGGGCATGTGACTGGGTGCAGGCATAATTGGACACGAAAGTCTTGTGTGAAATATTCTTTTGTGCCGTATTTCATTTTTTTGTTTTGCACCCCCCGTTTCTCCCGTTTTTCAGCATTGGTATTAGTCACAATATCTTTCCATTTAATGTCCACACTATTTGTTGGAAACATACACATGTTTTCATTCAATAGCATCATACTGTTATATACCATTGGGAGGAGATTGGGAAGGTAGTTACAATCTTTGCCTTCTCTCTATTGCATTCTCTGCTCCATTTTTTCTGTCTTCATTCCGAAAAACACCATCAATGTGCATTTTTGGTGCATATAAAACTCCATAGTTTCGAAACATGATGGATGTCAGACCTTTGGAAGAGTGAGTTTTTGCTACTCTCTCGTCGGAAGGGCCACACACACACTCTCTTAGAACAATGATCTTACTCATACTTCACATCTTAGATTTATTTTGTAGTGTATTTTTCCTTTTCCATTTCACTATTATTTCATACATAAGCTATTTTTATATGCTAGCAATTACGTCTATTTCAAGAAACTATATATATTTTACATTATTGTCTATTTCTGGATTCAGTATCTTACAATTTAATACATGATCAAACTGTAAATCAGGCCCAACAGTTCCAAGCTACAATTTTCTTCAGTTAAACCCAGACAAGTCTTAATTCTGAATACTATTTTGTTTTGGTAATCATCTAATGTGTATTCCTTTTGCTGTGTAGGAGGGTGAAGCTTTTTGAGGGCAATCCCACTAGGCAGATCCTGACCTTCACCGAAGCAGTTAGGACAGTGGATCCAATGAAGGCTGTGGGGAAGCCCCACACGTTATGGATTTCATTCGCCCGGCTTTATGAGGATCATAATGATCTGGTGAACGCTCGAGTTATCTTTGACAAAGCTGTGCAGGTCAACTACAAGGCTGTTGTTAATTTAGCAAGTGTTTGGTGTGAATGGGCTGAGATGGAGCTGAGGCACAAGAATTTTCAGGAAGCACTTGAGTTGATGAGAAAATCTACCGCAGAACCCTCAGTCGAGGTCAAAAGAAGAGGTAACCAACTAACTAGTTAATGGCATCATGTTATTTCTCTGTTTTCTTTCCCATTCCATGATGTTATCAGGATCTTATGAAACTGTTTCACCATTCATTCAACTTATGGAGAACTTATCAAGTAGTTAATAATGTAACATACTAACCTGCTATATTGGCTTATTTTTTCCTATAAAATACCCAAATTTTCTATACTTTACTAAAAGACAAATGCTTCTTGGGTTCATAATCATGTTTTTACTAATATGTCAGGCTATAGACAGAACTATGGTACTCCCTGCTAATATATATACAAATGTATCTCAACCATTGTATTTTGCCAAGGTTATTTACCCTTATTCACAAGATTTTCAGAAAATCAGCGGCTTGGCTATAAAACATGGAAATTTTTGTTCTTGTTAGAGAATATAGGGAAAAGCAATGTAAAGACCCAATAAGTTGGCCAATTTATAGTTTTTTGTTTAGTCCCACATCTTCTATATAGGATGTTTTCTCTCTCTTCTCTCCTATATATATGTACTCATACTTGTATTTCACATATTCAAGAAGTATATTCAAGGTTTGAACCACTTCTCTACATGGTATCAGAGCCATCGGTCCGGCCTGTTTTATTCTAACCGCCCAGCCTTCCGGCTAATCGGGCGACCTGTTTTTCTTTTCTTGCTGCACCTCTCCGCGGCCTCCCCTTTTCTACCCACCTCTTTCTTCCCTTCCGTGGATCCAATTTCTCTTCCCTCCCCCCTCCTTTTTATAACCTCTCGGCTCTGTCGCTGGCTCGTCTTCTCGCTATCCGCCTATCCGCTGAATTCGCCTTGCCGCTGGCTCGCCTTCTCGCCAAGACGCGTCTGTATTCGCGGCTTCTCTACTTCTTCCCGGGGATTGGTCTCCGCTTGTCGCGAGTTGCCTTTCCCTGCGGTTAGATCTAACCGTCTGACCTCCTGTTCCACTCGCGTCGGCCCGCTCCTATCCGCTGCGACCTATTTCTATCCGCCGCGGACTCCTCCCTGCTTGCTGGCTACTTTCTTACCGCTCTCATCTCGCTTCTCCTGATCGCACGATCTAGTATTCTGACCGCGCCTTCTTTGGTCTGCCGGAGCGGTCTGCTTCTCTCTTCTACCCGCGTGTTTTCTTGTCGCGAGGTCTTCCCGCTGGACAATCTCTCTTCCTTGCCGCTTGGCTGCTTGGTGTACTCCGTTCGCTGCGGATTTTTCTGTTCGCCGCGGTTTGGTCTGCTTGCCCCGCGGTTTGCCGCTGTTGCTGCTGCTGCGGTCTCTCCCAGTTGCTGCCCTTCGCAGCTCGTTTTGCCACGTGCGATCTCTCCTAGTCGCGTGTCGCTGCTGCCTGTCTTGCCGCGTGCGATCTCTCCTAGTCGCGTGCCGCTGCTGCCTGTCTTGCTGCATGCGATCTCTCCTCGTCACTGCTGCTTGCTGACCGCTGCGGTTTCTCCTTGCCGCGTCGCACGCTCTCTTCTTCTACCTCTGCGGACAATATTGCCTTATTGTGCCTGCCGGTCTTCTTTTCTCGCCCGACTAGTCTCCGGGCTCTTGTTGTGCGGTCTGTGCCTGTTCCTCTGCCATATTGTTCTAACCGCTCGGGCAGGTTGGCTTCTCGCTGCTCCTTGGTTCAGTCCGCATGACGTCAGATTCGCTTACTGTTTCAGATACTTCCACACCTCCCTCCACCACTAGTGACGACATTGCTGCTATACGTGCTCAACTTCAACAGCTCCAAGGGTGGGTCAGTCACTCCTCTGGATCCGTGGCCTCGATCTCCGATGAAGGGTTATCTTGCCTCTCCTACGACTCATTGGATTATGGACTCGGGTGCCACACATCATCTCTCTCCGCAGAAGCCGTCACAGTTCTTAGCTTCTGATTATCCCAAGTTTATCATTGTGGCTAATGGTGACAAGACATCGGTTTCTGGCGTTGCCCATCTGCCTCTTACCCCCTCCCTCTCCTTATCCTCGGTTCTTCATGTTCCGGGGTACCCCTTTAATCTTCTCTCTGTTAGCCATCTTACTCAGGACCTTGACTGTTGTGTAACCTTCTCACATTCTTCTTCTGTTGTGCAGGATCAACTAACGCAGACATACTTGATCGGGGGTGGCTGTCCAATGTGTTGTATCTTCTTGATGTTACTCCTACTGCTCTTACCGCTATCTCCTCCGTTGACTGACATCGTCGTCTTGGGCATGCTACTTTTCAGATTCTCAAGAAAGCTCTTCCAGGTGTTCCTCTTCAGGAGTTCTTTTGTGAATCTTGTATCTTTGACAAACAACATCGTGTCTCTTTTACTTCTCCCTGTACTAGGAGAGATGCTCCTTTTCACTAGTACATTCTGATATTTGGGGGTCATATAAGATCCCTAGTGTTTTTGGTTATCAGTACTTTGTAACATTTATTGACGATTACTCGCGAGTTACCTGGTTATACTTCCTTCGTGATCATACCGAACTCACATCGACTTTCCGTACTTTTCTTACCGAGACTCGCACACAGTTTTTCACGTGTTAAAATTATCCGTACTGATAACGCTCGTGAGTATACCAGTCGAACCTTCTCCAATATGTGTGTCGAGTTTGGTATTATCCATCAGACTTCGTGTGCGTATACCCCTCAACAAAATGACGTCGCAGAATAAAAAAATCGTCACCTTCTTGATGTTGCTCGCTCTCTTATGATTCAAATGCAGGTTCCCCCTCTCTATTGAAACTTTGCTGTCTCCACTGCATATCATCTTATCAACCACATGCCTCCGATAATCCTTCACTTTGTGGCCCCCCATGACTTTCCTGTACCCATCCAAGGATCTCTTCTCTCTCACACCTCGTGTGTTTGGATGTACTTGTTATGCCCATACTCTTGGCCCCTCAAATGACAAGCTCGCCGCTCGTGCTACCAAGGCTATGTTTGTTAGATACTCTCGCACTCAGAAAGAGTATGTCTGTTATTATCCTGCCACTGGTAAGGTGGTTGTCTCTGCTGATGTACCTTTTTATGAGGATCATCCCTATGACACCGCTCCTATTGATCCTCTTCTTCTTCTTCCTTCCCCTCTACCTCGGCCCACACTTGCAGTTACGTCTCCGCTTCCACCTCTTCTTCCCACACCTACTCCAATTCCAGTTATATCTCCTCTGCCACCTCTTCTTCCCACACCTCCACCGCTACTCCTCTCCAAACCACTCATCATTCAGGTTTACACTCGTCGTCCTTCACGTTCTGATGCTCTGCAGCAGCTTCGCTTAACCTGTGTGGTCTCGCGGACTGTTGATTCGACATCAAGCTCTACGACTCATCCCTTTGGCCAATTATGTATCTTTACATCGCCTCTCTCTGCCTCGTCTTACATTTGCTCTCTCTCCATCCTCTATTTCTATACCTAATTCTGTGCAGGAAGCTCTCCAGCATCCGGGGTGGTATGCTGCTATGGATGAGGAAATGACTGTTCTATGGGGCAATCATACTTGAGATCTTGTCTCTCTCCCTCCTGACCATAGCCGTGTTGGTTGCAGGTGGAGTTTTACAATCAAGCATACGACAGATGGAAAAATTGATCACTTGAAAGTTCGGCTTGTGGCACGGGGGTTCACTCAACAATACAACCTTGATTATGATGACACTTTCTCCCCCGTCGCCAAGTTAAACTTAGTGCAGGTTCTGCTCTCCTTAGCTGTTCATCACCAGTGGCCCCTACATTAGCTTGATATCAAAAATGTCTTCCTGAATGGTGACCTTACTGAAACTGTTTACATGCATCAACCGCCCGGGTTTGAGACCACGGGAGAGTCTCGTGTATGTTTGCTTCAGAAATCTATCTATGGTCTCAAACAGTCTACTCGGGCTTGGTTTGAGAAGTTTAGTAACGTTATTCGTGAGGTTGGTTTCAAGAGAAGCTTGGCTGATTTCTCTCTTCACTCGTCATCAGTCAACTGGGACGGTCATACTTCTTGTTTATGTGGACGCCATTTTGATTACTGGTAACGACTTCACAGGAATACATGTTAAGCAACACTTAAACTCTATATATCAAATCAAAGATCTGAGAAATTTTCGGTACTTCCTTGGCCTTGAGGTAGGAAGGCGACCTGATGGCCCTGTCTTATCTCAACGAAAGTATTGCATTGACCTTCTGCAAGATGCTGGACTCTCAGGATGCAAATCTGCGGAAACCGCGATGGATGTCAACCACAAGTTATGTGCTCATGGATCTGAGTCCGACTCTCTACTTCCAAATCCAGAGTACTATCGACGTCTTGTGAGAAAACTAATATACCTAACGGTTACAATACCCGATATTTCATTTGCAGTGGTCAGCCGATTTATGCACACTTCACGGGTTTCTCATCTTCAGGCAGTCGAACGCATTCTCAGGTATCTGAAGACTGCTCCGGGACAGGGACTCATGTATACACCATCCTCGTCTCTTTCTCTCGTTGCATACTCTGATGCGGATTATGCGAGTTCTCTTGACGATCGACGGTCCACTACTGACTTCTGTACTTACTTTGGAGGAAATCTCATCACCTGTCGTAACAAGAAGCAGTCTGTGGTTGCTCGCCCATCCGCTGAGGCTGAATACCGTGCGATGACATCTGTTGTATCAGAACTCACATGACTTGAGAGTCTCCTTGGGGATCTGGGAGTTGAATTATCCTCACCATCAATTTTGTTTTGCGATAGTCAGGTTGCAATCCACATTGCAAAGAATCCTGTGTTCCATGAGCGGACCAAACACATTGAAGTCGACTGTCACTTTGTTCGAGAAAATGTTCAATTGAAGAAGTTGAAACTAGAGCATGTTCCTGCCTCTGATCAAGTTACTGACATTCTCACCAAGGCATTATCACGAAAATTGTACCATCAATTCTTGTCCAAGCTTGGTGCCTACGACTTGTACGCTCCAGCTTGCGGGGGAGTGTTAGAGAATATAGGGAAAATCAATGTAAAGGCCAATAAGTTGGCCCATTTATAGTCTTTTTGTTTAGTCCCGCATCTTCTGTATAGGATGCTTTCTCTCTCTTCTCTCCTATATATATGTACTCATACTTGTATTTCGCATATTCAAGAAGTATATACAAGATTTGAACCACTTCTCTACAGTTCTTAAGAAAATGTTGAAACCCCAAGATTTTGTTACAACAAACACTAGATTATTATATTGGGTCATAAGATTGATGTCACTGGACAGGGAGTGTGCAACATGTTAAATGCATTAGTTAGCATAAATAGCTTTGATGTTCTTTTTCTTCTGATAGTTGTATTTGTAGTTTACATGCTGGCCTGTTTCTGTTCCCTTACTTCATGCAGTTGCTGCTGATGGTAATGAGCCTGTGCAGATAAGGTTGCACAAGTCTTTGAGACTTTGGAGCTTTTATGTGGATCTGGAAGAGAGTTTAGGAACACTGGAAAGCACACGAGCTGTGTATGAGAGAATACTTGATTTGAGGATTGCTACTCCACAGATTATACTTAATTATGCATTTCTTCTTGAGGTATCATGTTTTGGTTTCCTTTAGATATTAACATGCTACCATCTTGATTAAAATATGCCAACATGATTATTAATTAACTTCCGCCTTTATTTGTTTTCATGTTCTTAGGAGCATAAGTACTTTGAAGATGCATTTAAGGTGTATGAAAGAGGCGTCAAGATCTTCAAGTACCCTCATGTGAAAGATATATGGGTCACATACCTGTCCAAATTTGTTAAGAGATATGGCAAGAACAAGTTAGAGAGGGCAAGAGAGCTTTTTGAGCATGCTATTGAAAAGGTATGTCTTATGACATCGATCCTTCTCTAAGTTAACATTTATAGCATATGCTTTTTAATATGATAAAGTGAAATTATCGTATTTGTTTTTTAATATGATTAAGTGAAAGCATCAAAGTCAGATGGAATGGAGATCTTGCAAAACTTGATAAGAAATTTTTATATTGATGTTGTTGATGTTTCTTTTTGCTATTGTATTTGTTTATTCACTTATGCATGGATAATTAGATATATCTACCTTAATTCCCACTTCCATTGCATAAACATATATTCACCCTCATTTGACTACCTTATTCTGTTGTACCTAAATTTTTACCAGAAATAGCTTACCTATGTGAATGCTATTGAATGGTTTTCTGTCAATGATTTTTAGTTTATTGCCAACTAGGTTCTGTTCTTTCAGTTTTGAAATTGCTGAAGCAAGCTATAGAAATCAAAATTTTGAATTCTTCCTCCTAATTTCTTACATGGAATTAGTAGTTTAAAAGTTTTCATTTTCTCCTTTGAATAGATTATTTGTGTTTTTTTAATCCATTAAATATTTATAAATTTTAAGTACTGCACCTTATTTTTACCATGAAGGTTTACATGTTCAGATCCTTTATTTTTGTATTATTTTCTTAGAGGCATTATACTTTTTTCTTTCATTTTTAATAGGCCAATCTCTGCTGCTTTATCTACAAGCAGTTTTTCTTTTTGATGGTTTCTTATATCTTCTCTACTTCCAATAGGCACCTGCACAAGACGTGAAGCCATTATATCTGCAATATGCTAAACTCGAGGAAGACTATGGGCTTGCAAAGAGGGCGATGAAAGTCTATGATCAAGCTGTAAAGGCTGTCGCTAATGATGAAAAACTGAATATGTATGAGATCTATATAGCCCGTGCAGCTGAAATTTTTGGCATTCCGAAAACTAGGGAAATCTATGAGGTAATCCAAGTGCCAACATACACAGTATTTACATCAACCTATGATTTGTCCTAAGTTTAATCAAACTTAGCGCATGGCACTATGTCCTTTTGTGATATGTTTGCAAAGTTATTCTAGATTTAACAAAAAAATATGATTACATAAAGGGATGATTGATGTTCCCATCCATGGCATTTTCCACAAAATAGCTCTTTTTTATGATAAATCCTTAAATATTGTATTTATTTTCTCTTGTACAAAAAAACTTGATTATGTATATTGTTGGAGTAAATTAGTTTCTGAAACATTTTAACCTAAAACTGTATGTATTTTGAAGCAAGCTATTGAGTCAGGCCTTCCAGATAATGCTGTAAGAACAATGTGCATGAAGTATGCGGAACTTGAGAGGAACCTAGGAGAGATTGATCGTGCTCGTGCAATTTATGTGTTTGCATCACAGTTTGCTGATCCACGTTCTGATTCCGAGTTTTGGAAGAAATGGAATGATTTCGAAGTCCAACATGGTAATGAGGATACGTTTAGGGAGATGCTTCGAGTCAAACGCAGCGTCTTAGCTAGCTTTAGCCAGGTGAGTTGTACATCTTTGTATTTGTTGGAGTTATCCATTGTAATAGTGATGTCTATGAATACTAGTCAGAGTTCCATTTTTTTCCTTTTGCAGACTCATTTGATCCTTCCTGAAAATTTAATGCAAAAAGATCATAAAATGAATTTAGAGGAAGCAGTTGACACTCTCAAGAGGGCAGGCGTTCCTGAAGATGAAATGGCTGCATTAGAAAGGCAATTGGCCCCGTCAACAACAAACTTGGTTGCCAAGGATGGTAGCAGAATGATGAACTTTGTAAGCGCTGGAGTGGAGTCACAGCCTAATGATAAGAAGGTTAATACTAACAATGAGGATATAGAGTTGCCAGAAGAAAGTGACTCGGATGATGAGAAAATTGAAATAGCTCAGAAGGATGTTCCCAATACCGTCTTTGGAGAGCTGGCACACAATGTCACTGAGGAAAGTGTAGGGAATGCTCCTTTAGGTGCTCTTGAGAGAATAAAGAGACAGAGGAAGCAGTAGTACACCATGTTAACATGGTCTTATATCTCAGAGGAGACCTCAAGATATGCTTTGGATGTTAAACAGATGGTATGTTTGCCCCATTGAGGAATATATTTTTATTGTGATTTACTAAGCTTAGATTTTTTATCTATTTATTTTTTGCTTGGTATATTTTAAATGCACCCAAAAACTAGCATCATATGCTCTGATAAGTTATCTAGCATTGAGGTTTCTTTTCACATTAATTTTTAGTACCCGTCTTTCATTTTATTTCACAAGTGTCCGCGTAGTTTTTCTTGAATTCTCAGTCTATTTATGTGGCATTACTATTTGGGCTTATACGGGTTGCTACAATCTTAAACAATTCTGTAATTTTTATGAATTTTGTTTAATTAATTGATTATATATGATTTGTTTCCACATTGATTTCATGCATGAAATCAATGTGGGAGAATGGCATTATGCCATGAGACTATTGTTCAATAAGGGTATATCATGGAGATTTAAAAGGTAATTTTGTAAACTACAATAGGGGTAAGTATGCATCCGAGTTTTGGAGAATAAATTTTAGTATTTTGTTTTTGATATTTAGGTTGGTCATTATAAAATGGAGAATGTTAAGATGTTTGACAAAACTTTGAGGGATAGTTAAAGAATAATTATATTAGAAAAATTTGTCTATTGAAGAAAAAATAATTGGAACTAGACTTAGGTGCTCTAGACATGTGAATGGTGTTGAATCCGGAAATCACGGTTCAAGGAGTTCGGACCGGGGGTGGCAGTGTGCGCTTACTTCTCCTAAGCTAGGACACTAGGCCGAACTCTTGGAGCAAGGAATCTCACTCAAAAATGGTGGACCACTAGAAATAGAGCTGCAGCGTGGAGGTCCCGCCACACAACCGAAAGATCGAAGAGAGCTTTCCCTCCCAAACCAATGCTGAGCCGGGCACCTTGGAGGGCACTTGAGAGCACTAGCCCTGTCTACCCGGAAACCACGGTGAATAGGGGGTTGGAGCTATCAACCTGTCCACCCGGAAAATACGGTGAACAGGGAGCTTGAGCTCTCGCCGACCAAAGCCGACCTAAGGAGGAAAAAGCAATAAGAAGCCCCCTCCAAAGGTGACCATGGGGGTCTATTTATAGTTTTTCTAGGATGGTGTACGGATAGCAGAATCCCACTTTTTGTTTTACTAAATGCAGCTCGAACTGGTCTGCCAACATCGAAACTTTACTGTTTGGAGGGGCTATTAGCAGGCCCAAAATAGGGCATCCAAGGGGTGACGAGTGCCCGGTGAAGCTGGGACTCGCCACTCGCCCCGAGCCTGGGGCGAGTGCAGGACAGCTTGCCCCACTCGCCCCCTACTCGTCTGGGGCCTGGACTTCGCCCATGGAGCCTGGATCTCGCCTCTGGAGCCTGGATCTCGCCCCTGGAGCCTGGATCTCGCCCCTGGAACCTGGACTTTGCCCCTGGATCTTGGATCCCGCCCCTGGAGCGTGGATCTTGCCCCTGGAGCCTGGATTTCTCCCCTGGGAGGTGGCTCCTTCTGCACTCGCCATAGGTGGGCGAGATCCTCTAGGCCATCTTTGGTCGTTTCTGATCTCGATAAATTACATGTTATACAAATGGAGAGACACCATTGGGGTTGAACAATGATAACACTGGCTATCGAATCAAGGTTTCATTAAAAGAAAGATGTCTGATACAATTCACGAGGCATACTCACCTCTATCTCCCAAGGGTTGGTTCTCACTTGAAGCTCTCTTCAAATGAGAGATCAAGCCTAGAATACTCAAAGATAATCATAAGTCTCCCCTCCACTCTTTTACATAGGCGATAGTGGCATACATTATTATTATGAAAATACCAGTAAAGCTACATAAGTAAATAGAGACACATATGTGGTATTAAGGTGATGACGCTTGGCAAGGAGGCAGTCGGTCCAAAAGTTGTAGTCATATCAATATTCCCATCTCGAAAACCGATATTATCCTCAAGGTCGTGGCCCGATGGAGTCATCAAAGAGTGTAAGAGGTTCCAAATCAGTGAAGTTGGTGTCATCATCTTCCACACCGACCAACAAGCGTAATTCCTTAAAGGTGCATTTATGTGTTGGAGTGTGAATTCTTGCAGCGAAAACAAAAAACTTTGCCAGCAGAGCTCTATTCATATTGGCGAAATAGTGCGGTGGTGGAGGTACTGTCAGCGAAGGAACTGGTGGAGGTGGTGGTGGGCTGATCAATGGAGGTCGAGTTAGAGGTGGAGGACCCAATCAGTAGAGTGGTAGCTAGAGTTTGGAAGGTTGCAACAGTATGTGTGTGTGCTTGGGTAGATGAGGGTGGCAGGGTTGCGTTGAGTTTCTTATCGAAGCAACGAGCTTGCCCCATAGCTCAGGATATGGTGGATGGGTTGTGGGCTTGAAGGTGCCCACAAATATGGGGATGCAGACTTGCTGGGAAGTACCATTGCTAATAATTCAGGGCGAGACCTGTCATGTGCGTGGTGACCTTGATGAACTTTGCGATGTAGATTGTGATAGTGTCAAACTGACGAACAAAGTTGATGTGCTCGTACGCATTGCCCGCTGACACGTGCGTAGTGGCGAAGGCATTATTCCTTAAGTGTGGGATAGGAGAGATTAGGAATATCTTGGCGCGTCCAACGTACCTAATTTAGTGCATGGTCTTTCCATGTAGATTGTCTCCATTGAGACCTTCTGGTTGGCGGGTGTGGACTAAAGATCGAAGAACTGTTCGACGCAGGTGATTCAATTGAGAGGGTTAGTGCTGTCGGACACCGAGATCTCAATATGACAGGCAAACCAAGTGGATGCCCCTACAAAGTGTAGGAACCACGTGTAGTCAACGATGTGCCCATATGGTGGGTGGGGGAGCCGTCTGTCTATTGACGACAGTGGTTGCAAGCTCGAGGGGGAGCGTGACGTCAATTGATGTGGGACGTGCGAGCGTTGACCTGCGCTGTACAACACGACCACCAATGAAGATGTTGATCTGGATCAGGAACGACGTGATACGTTGCAAGCGAGGACGTTGAGGCAGGCTAGCACGCTCGAGCAATATATGTGCTCGTTGATCTCGCGGAAGCACACTCACTTAGACATGCTGAATGTCATTGAAACTCAGACAACAAGGACAATTAGAGTTTGAAATTGAACCATAATTGGTGGGGCAGGTTAGACCAATTGATAGGTGACCGCTCTCATGTGCGGTTGCAAATCTCGAAGGAGATGCTACGATAGTGTACTCGTCGAAGGAATAAAGTGAATGCGTATGATTGCCGATTCCCCAAGGTGCGTGGGTCATACACAAAAATCCGAGATGATTGGCCAGATAAGCTAAGCAATGAATTTGGGGTTCATAAATCTAATACTTAAAAACCTATTTCTTCTAACCTATTTCTTCTAACCACCACAAGCATGAATCATCCAGAAGCATGGGAGACGTATCATTCCACCACTAAAAATCATGTAAAAATCAAACCAATTTCATCAAATCAATATCCAATACAACGCATGATTTCTGCCATTAAAAGTTTAAGAGTTAGCTTACCATCAATGATAATGTGACTCCTTGGGCAAATGAGAGTTGAGGCCAAGGTTGCAATGAAGATACGCAAAGTGAGGATAGCCTTCTCCTCGGGTGTGGAATAAAGAGTCATCAGTCATCAATCTGGCCTGTCCTCGTCCTTTGGGGCGCATCCGAGGTAAGGAGGCAATTGTCACAAATTTCACGTCTTTGCAGCTTACACCTTCCAGTGGCCCTCCTTACCTTTGGATTGATCTCCTTGAATCCCTGGTTGGAGTGGAAGATGGTCCTCTAACGGACCGGGAATTCACGACCTAAAACAAGAAGAAACAAAATGAAAGATGCGGATTCGGCCCTAATTTTCCATATTTATTATTTTTATATAATGGCCGCGCACGGTCTGGGAGCATGTTCGTGCGCCCGTTCATACGCGATCAATGAATTCTTCGCAGGAAAAAATACAACGACAAAGGTGATGGTGGCGTCTTGGTGAATTCTTTGTGGGAAAATTTACGGGTCACAAAGTGGCACGACTATGGGTGGCACGGTCGTGCCGCTATTCACACCCCAAATCGTCCATCAAGATGGAAATAATACAGTCTAACCACGCACCCGCGCACGGTCGTGCACAAAGGAAGTACACATTGTTAGAACTGGCGGTCTGACCTGTCGATCTGATCTTGGCGGTCTGGCGGTCTTCCCTGGCGGTCTGGTGTTGGCGGTTTGACAGACTCTTGGCAGTCTGGTGTTGGTGGTCTGGCAATCTAACATAGCAGTCTGGTTTTGGTGGTCTGGCGGTCTCCCCTGACGGTCTGGTGTTGGCAGTTTTACAGACTCTTGGAGGTTTGGTTCTGGTGGTCTGGCGGATTGGCAGACTCCCGGCGGTCTGGTTCTGGTGGTTTGGCAGACTGCCTTGGCGGTATGGTTTTGGCGGTCTGGCGGTCTAGCCCTGGCGGTTTGGCAGACTACTCTGGCGGACTGTTGTAGCAATCTGGTTGTCTTGAGGACTAGTGAGACCGCGTCTTTGATAGAACAAGGGAATCTTGGTGGTCTAACCGCTGTTATGGTCTGGTGGTCAGGAGGCTGAAGTTGTTGCAGTCTGGCGGTTAGAGTTGTTTAACCGCATCTGTTACTCCTGGTGGTAAGCTGCAGTCTGGATTAGAGACTGGCAGATACTTCATTGATAGTCGATGTCATTGGGGCGGTTAGCTTGTTTAACTGCACAGCTCGCTGCAGTCTGTAAATATCAGTTCGCTCAGTTCGTCTGTTGTAATTTAGTCTTACATTATCTTTTGTATTCTCTCTCTATCTCCTCTCTCCTATAAATAGGGGGTCATACCCATGTAATGTTAAATTTTTAGAGCAATGAAAATTCAGTTTTCACATGGTATCAGAGGATAACTCAATCCTTGCGGACTCCAGTTTTTTAACCGCCCGCTGAGCTCTTCTACGGTCTCTGCGCTAACCTCTTCTGCGGTCTCTGCGGACTCCGGTTTTTAGACCGTGCAGATTGTTTTTCTGTCCGTTTTCTCTATGGAGACTCCAACTCTTTCTTCTTTTACCCTGTTCGCGCCTCTTCTTCAGACCGCTTCCTCTGTTTCCATTTCTTCTGATAATCTTGGAACTGCTTCCAAGCTTACTGTCCCAAACTATCCAGATTGAAGTGTTTCTTTTATGTTTCTGCTGCGGTTTCAACGCAAATCTCAGCATCTTACAGATGACCCTCCTCCACGAGGGTCTGATCTCTTTGATGATTGGGATGGCAGTGATGCTCTGGTTAGAACTTGGCTTGCTAACAGTCTCCCTGATGAGTGCCTACTTGTGATTCGCCATGATGAGACAGTTAAAACCGCGTGGACTCATCTTGCCCCTATATACTCTAAAGGGGCTCACACCTCACGCATATACACATTATATGCTGATCTTTTTGCCCGACTTCTGTTGCTGATTACCAGGAGGTGCAAGCCCTTGGCGCCGAACTACTTCGGCATCGCCCTTTCTCTATTAATCTTGCTGAACAACACAAACACTTCCAGAAACTTCTGGTTATGTGTTATCTTCTCCGCTTTCCAGAGTTTTATGATATGATTAAACAACAAATTTTAGGGGAGACAAACTATCCCACCCTTAATGCTACTGTTGCTCACATCGTCGCTGTCACTACTCTCCTTCAGCATCCTCTGCTTGCCTCCCCGCCACATCTCGACACCATTGCTCATTCGGCTCGTTATGGCAATCCAAGTGGCCATGGTGGTCACTCTGGTGGGCGTGGTCTGTCTCACCATCTTTGCTCTCATTGTGACACGACTGGACATCTTGTTGATCAGTGCTGGGACAAACATTCTCATCTTCGCCCTTCAGTGGGTGACGCCACAAAGAGGTCCACCTCTCTTACCTTCTCTTCAGGGAGTGCCAATCATGGTTATCAGGATCACGACCCGGATCGTAGGATCATCAATCCAGATTTTGTAAATCGATCCAGATCTTTACCTAGGCTCTAAATCGACACATCTACAACTGTGATCATGATCTGGATTTTTAGGATCGCGATCCTGACCTGATTCTACTTGATGTAAACTGAAATCTAGGGTTTTGAAGAAAAACAAGTTTTGATTTAAACACTACTTTTAAAGAGAAATAGAAATTTAGGGTTTTGGTTCTAAAGAAATCACGAGGGCCGAGCGGCCAAAAATCCGAATTTTCACGCGCAATATTCAAGCTTGTCGTTTTGGACGTTAAAGGTTCGCTAACCTCGCTCGAGTGGAGTTCTCACGCGTTCTATGAGACGAATCCACCTCGAGATTTTTCACAACCGCAAGCCGAGAATGCAAACAACAATTTATGGAATACAACAATAAAGCAATTGAACGTTTCACGGAAATCTTATGATTATCTAAATGATCACATAAAAATAAACTAGGTAGTTGGAGCGGGAGTACCCAAAGAAACGCAGAGAAAAATGAACCCAACCAAGCCGGTCGATCCCAGGAGGAGAACAAAGTCGGTTGGATGATTCTCCCAGGCGAAACGCTGGTGTACAACGGGAAATCCGGAAGAGATGTCGAGGTCGACGGAAATCCCACGCGTCAAGTAGGATCGGCGCCGGAACTAGGAGGCGCGGTCGACGGCGCCGGGCGAGACGAACGCGGGTGGCAATGGTGCGTCCGACGTTGGGAGGTCGGCCTGCAGCAGGAGCGGCCGCGGATAGCTGGAACTCTCGGGCGGGCTTGGCTAGGGTAACTCCGACAACACAGGGGGAACGAGAGTGGTCGTTTTCCTGTGTCTTTTCCGATCTACACTTTTCTCATACGGGCCCTTTTTAATAACCCCTTGTAGAACTCTTTTGGAATGATATATATTCTTTGATTAGCAGGAATGATTACAGCATATGCATATGAGATTATTACTTGCCATTTTCAATAGCTATTATATGGCAAGAAATTAATTGTCCAGCTAAAATGTGGCTTATTATGATTTCTTAATTTTAAATTTATGTTTTCCTTAAATAAATTAAGTTTGCCGCTAACGCCCTAATTACTAGATTACCAGACCTTGCTCTAATTACTAGATTACCTGACCTTTTATTAAAGGTCTCATTGGACGGTCAACCCGATGAGCTGCAAATAAAAATGGTTACATGAAATAGAGTTAAACAAATGCAAAATAAATGAAACATAAAATGCAACAAAAAGGACGAAGCTAGGATGCGACGCTGGACACATAAATTCCCCCAGAGTTGGAAGAGCTCGACCCCGTCGAGGGCTCGCAAAGACTGGCGATGTAGAGATCCGGGCGTCGTCGCCGTAACTCGTCAGTGGTAATCCAAGAACTGTCTGTGATCTCCCGTCCTTGCCATGAGACCAAATAACGCTGGTATGTCTCGTGGCGAGTGCGGAACTCTCGTACATCAAGAACCTGGTCGATCTTCTCCGTGGTGGGTGTCGACACTGGTGCTAAATCTGGTGGTTTTTCTGGAGCTGTGGCAGGTGAGCTCGGGCTGGAACTAGGTGGATCCCCATAGAATGACATTAGATCGACCACGTTAAATACCGGTGAAGTTCTGAATTCAACGGGCAGATCTAGGAGATAGACATTCTCTCTGAGGCGCTTCCGGACTTGAAAAGGACCAAATTTTCTCTGTTGTAGCTTATGATATGTACCCGGAGTGAATCTCTGCTTCCTGAAATAAGCAAACACCCAATCTCCTTCTTAAAAGTATAACTCCCGACGATGACGATCGACCATGGATTTATATTTTTCAGAAGTCGCTCGCAATTTGTTAGCAATATTTTATGCAAATTTTTCAAATAATCAACATGAGCTTGCGCGTCAAAGGAAATACGTTCATGGTACGTGAGGGAGTGGCGGTCAAGTATATGTGGTATAGGGAATCCGTAAACAATCTCGAAAGGAGATTTAGTTGCGGTGCGATTAGTAGAATTATTGAATGCAAATTCAGCTTGTGCAGTATAAGATCTCATTGTTTCAGATTCTCCCCAGTCAGACACCTGAGAAGGTCCTCCAAACTGCTATTAACGACCTCAGTCTGTCCATCGGTCTGAGGGTGATATGCGCTGTTAAATTCGAGTTTGGTACCTAGTCGGGCCCACAGTGTTTTCAAAAAATACCCCATAAAACGAATATCCCTATCAGCAGTGATCGACCTCGGAATTCCGTGCAGTCTAACGATTTCTTTTAAAAAACGTTCGACGACGTGTACAACACTAGAAGTTTTCTACACGGAATGAAATGTGCCATCTTCGAAAATCGGTCTACGACTACAAAAATAGAATCGACCTTCCTCTGAGTGCGAGGAAGTCCTACGACGAAGTCCATCGAGATGTCATCCCATGGCCGCTCAGGTATCGACATGGGGGTGTATAATCCAGTGTTTTGTGCGTTCCCTTATACAACTGATAGGTGGTGTCAGTAGGGGTCTTGGGAGTTAGGAGACTATGTTGGAGAACACACACTAACTGCTCGGGTTGTTCTCCCTCAACTTCATACTCACTCTCTAACTCGGTCTCAGGGGTCGGGTCAGTCTGGGAATCACTAAGGAATACTCCATACTCAGGTTTTGATTCACTCTCAGAATCGATGATGACGACGAAGTGGTGTCGCGGACACTCAGAAAACTTATGGCCCGGCTCCATACACTTAAAACATCTAAACGTCCCAGGTTGAGGTCTAGTGCCTACAATCTCCTTGCCCTTGCTGGGAGGGGCAGGGAGTGCTGGGGTGCTCGTGGATGCTGCTGGTCGAGGGGGCCCGACAGGAGTGGAAGTGTGAGTTGGGTGGGGCTTATCAGTAGACTTATTCCTAGATGTTCTCTTCCGCTGCGTCTCTATTCTACGCGCGCAACTCGTAACCTCTCCTAAATTCTTGTAATCAAGAAGTTCCAACTGATCTCGGATGGAATAGCGTAACCCGTTCAGATAGCTGGAAACGGTCATGTCATCGTCCTCTCTTAGGTCGAGGTGAGACTGCAGGATTAGGAACTCATTTGTGTATTCATCGACAGATAATTTATCCTGACGTAAAATATGAAATTTACGATACATGGTTTGCATGGAACGTATCTCTTACACAGTTGAGTTTTGAAGTCGTTCCTTGTTGTGATTGGGGGCATGCCTAAATTGAACCTAGACCGTTCTAACTGTCCCCACCAAACTAACGCGGATCCTTTAAGCCTAAGGACGACGTACTCTACTTGCCTGGCTGGAGGCAGTTGCCTCCAAACTAAGTATCGATCCATCTGTTTGCACCACTCTAAGCAACTCTCAGGCTCGATTCGCCCTTCGAAGTCACCGACATCCAGCTTGATTCCCATGTCCCAACGGGGTTGGTGTCGTGGTTCGTTATGTGCTTTCGGGTTGGGGTGTGCGAGTTCCCGAGGTCTATGGTCAGGGTCGTGGCAGGTGTTCGGTTGACGTGCAAGGTTGCTTCGATATTATTAACTGAAGTGCGCAACCCGTTCATGATATGTGTGACACTACCCATTCCGGTGGTGAGAGTTTCAACCATTTTCATTAAATCACTCATGCGTCAGGCCAAATCTCCTACGTTGTTTTCTAGTTGATCGACCCGTTTTTCCATTGAAAAATTCAAAATATTTTTTTTTTGAAATTTTTTTTATTTTAAAGATAGCGCTCCCGAGCGGGAGAAAAAGTGATTTTTATGAAGAAAACAATTTTTTTTCAAATAGAAATAAAAAGGATAAAATAAAATTTTAAAATCTTTTTGTTTCGTTTTTTTCAAAAGATTTTGAAAGCCGATTCACATGATTCGCAATAGGAGCGAATCACAAAACCTCTCTCTGATACCAAACTAATGTAAACTCAAATCTAGGGTTTTGAAGAAAAAACTAAGTTTTGGTTTAAACACTACTTTTAAAGAGAAATAGAAATTTAGGGTTTTGGTTTTTAACGAAATCACGACGGCCGAGCGGCCAAAAATCCGAATTTTCGCGCCCAATATTCAAGCTCGTCGTTTTGGACGTTAAAGGTTCGCTAACCTCGCTCGAGTGGAGTTCTCACGCGTTCTATGAGACAAATCCACCTCTAGATTTCTCACAACCACAAGCCGAAAATGCAAACAACAATTTATGGAATACAACAATTTATGGAATACAACAATAAAGCAATTGAACGTTTCGCGACAAGCTTATGATTATCTAAATGATCACGTAAAAATAAACTAGGTAGTTGGAGTGGGAGTACCCAAAGAAACGCAGAGAAAAATGAACGCAACCAAGCCGGTCGATCCCAGGAGGAGAACAAAGTCGGTTGGATGATTCTGCCAGGCGAAACGCTGGTGTACAGCGGGAAATCCAGAAGAGATGTCGAGGTCGACGAAAATCCCACGCATCAAGTAGGATCAGCGCCAGAACTAGGAGGCGCGATCAACAGCGCCCGGCGAGACGAACGCGGGTGGCAACGGTGCGTCCGGCGTCGGGAGGTCGGTCTGCAGCAGGAGCGGCCGCGGATGGCTGGAACTCTCGGACGGGCTTGGCTAGGGTAACTTCGACAACACAGGGGGAACGAGAGTGGTCGTTTACTCGTGTCTTTTCCGGTCTGCACTTTTCTCGTACGGGCCCTTTTTAATAACCCCTTGGAGAACTCTTTTGGAATGATATATATTCTTTGATTAGCAGGAATGATTACAACATATGCATATGAGATTATTACTTGTCATTTTCAATAGCTATTATATGACATGAAATTAATTGTCCAGCTAAAATGTGGCTTATTATGATTTCTTAATTTTAAATTTATGTTTTCCTTAAATAAATTAAGCTTGTCGCTAACGCCTTAATTACTAGATTACCGGACCTTTTATTAAAGCTCTCATTGGACGATCAACCCGATGAGCTGCAAATAAAAACGGTTTACATGAAATAGAGTTAAACAAATGCAAAATAAATGAAACATAAAATGCAACAAAAAGGACGAAGCTAGGATGCGACGCTGGACGCATCACTACTGGTCTAGCCAAAGGTAACTAGAAACATGTCCAATCATATCCCGACCCCATTCAACCGGTCCAATGCCCATAACCCATTGCTTAACCTTATCCCAATCCCGCCCCCATACCCCATCACAGAATCATATCATGCTGATTTACTATATCCCAAGTGTTGATTGCCGACTGCAAACTGAGGCCAAGAGCAACGTCTTCGGTCGCTTCCAGTCCAGACAACGTCTTCCTTTTCCTTCCTTACCATGTTCCATTTCAAGCAGTGTCAATGTCTTATCTTATATTTCTGCGTACGAGCAATCCAGCGGTTGGTAATCCAGCGACTTCCTGCTACCTACTTTCAGGCTGATGTCTTCTCTTCCTTTCTAGTTTACGAGCAATTTAGCAGTTAGAAATCCAGTATACGAGCAATTCAAGCTTTCTGCTTCCAGCGTACAATCAATCCAACAGTCAAGGTTCATCTTCCTGCTTATAAGCTTCCATAAATCCATCAGTCCATATTTGTTTTTATTGATACTAGATATTGGGTGTCCTACCTGAAACTGACAGTGATCTTAGTATGATATTATCTGTTTGATTTAGTTATTCAACAAATTTTAATATAATTATTCACATACTGCTCAATTTATTGTTTTTTAATTGAGCATGTAATTGGATGATACAAAATTCAATTTATTATGTCTTAATTTATGAGTGTTGTAGGATCTTGCGATCCTTAATCCGATCCTACGATCCGATCCGATACAACCTCAAAACGATCTCACCTAGGATCTCGATCCTAACAACCTTGGTGTCAATGTGGTCACTCAGAGTAAGTGACTTATTGACTCCGGGGCTACTAATCACATGACAGACAGTGCTCATTTATTCTCTCATTTGAACAAGAATAACCGGCCACCTCCGGTTTTTGTTGCGGATGGTACTCCATCTCCTGTGTGCGGGACTGTTACAGTCCAAGTCACTCCGTCTCTACGACTTGAGAACACTCTCTATGGCCCCACTTTTTCGTGCAATTTGCTATTTGTTCCTGCTCTTTGCAAACAACTAAACTGTGTGGCTATTTTTACATCCAATACTTGTTGTTTTCAGGGTCCTCAATTTAAGGAGACAATTGCTACTGAGACTGAAAGCAACGATCTCTTCTTCCTAGACAATGTCACTGCTTTCTCTGCTTCTACTTCTCTTCTGCAATGACATCTTTGCCTTGCTCATCCTTTTGCTCAACTCATCTACCAACTCCTATCGGATTTACCTCAGGGGGACTCCTCTCTAAACTGTGAAGTCTGCCAACTTGGCAAACACTATCGCTCCTCCTATCTAGCGAGACAAGAACGTAATTCTTCTCGTCCCTTTGATCTTGTTCACTCAGATATTTGGGGTATTTCTCCTTCTAGTTCTGTTGGTAGGGGTAGTTTGTATTTTGTTATATTTATTGATGATTTCTCAAGATGTACTTGACTGTATCTCTTAAAAGAACGTTTTGAATTTTTTTGTGTGCACTACCTTTTATAATGAGATACACATACAGTTTGGTGTGTATGTTAAAATTCTTCGTACCGATAATGCCAATGAGTATCTTAGTCATCAATTTTCGTATTTTTGTATGCATCATGACATTATTCATCAAATTAGTTGTCCTTGCACTTCTTAACAAAATGACATTGTTGAATGCAAAAATCGCCATCTCTTGGGTGTTGCTCGCACCCTTCTCACACAAATGAATGTTCCTCGATCATATTGGCGTCATGCTATACTTATCTCTTGTTATCTCATCAACCGTCTTCCTTCTTTGGTTCTTCACGACAAAACCCTGTTCTCCATATTGTATCCAGGAGTCACACCATTTCCTTTACCTCTACGGGTCTTTGACTGTACGACGTTCGTCCATTCTCCTTCTCCTGGTCGTGACAAACATTTTCCTCAATCTATTAAGTGCGTTTTTCTTGGCTATTGCCCGACTCAGAAAGGGTATCAGTGCTTTGATCCTTTTCAACGGAAACAGTATGTTTCTGCTGATGTCACTTTCTTTGAAGATACATCTTACTTTCCTCGAGGCTCTACTCTCTCGCCGCCTGATGATTCCCCTTCTATCCCTATAATCTCTGCACCTCTACCTGATCCTACCCTTCCTCTTCTTCCTCCGCCAGTTTCTGTTTCTTCATCTCCGTCTCCTCATAGTACTCTACCTTTAGAGTCATTGTTGCCAGTTCCCAGGCCAACAATTTCTCCGATGGATGGATCTGATACAGACGACGGGTCGGATCTTGATCTTCCCATCGCTTTCTGGAAGGGCGTTCGAACATGCACTAAGCATTCCATTCATGATGTTATCTGTAACACTCCACCCGTCTGTTACAGTCCTTCGTCCGTTGTCTTCATAAGTGTTGTAGATGTCGGCCGACATGCCCGACATAAAGATTTTGTGGGTAAAATGTCACGACATCGATATTTTAAGCAAATATGTCGTTTTAGAAAATATCGCCTGATATATCCATTTAACCGGATATAGCAGACGATATTTCGCGACCGATATATCGTCAAGAGTATTACAAATATTTTTTTTTCATTTTTTGAAGAGACCAAACACTGGTTAAGGTGTTGTCGTGTGACCTCCTTGAGGTCACGGGTTCGAGTCCTGGAAGCAGCTTTTTGCAGAAATGCAGGGTAAGGTTTGCCTACATTTCACCCTTGTGGTGGTATCCTTCCTTGGACCCTCGTTGCGCAGGGATGCTTTGTGCACTGGGTTGTCCCTTTTGAGGAGAACAAACAAAAACAATTTGTTTTGTGACTCATTTTGTGCATCTCTCTAAGTCTAGTATCGACTACTTTCTCATCTAGCTCTCATTTGGTGATATTTATCTCGTTTATTGCAGTAGACGGCTCTTTCTTGTGTAATTTATAAACATGCACTATTTATACATGTGTTTATTATGTAATTTATAAACATATATTTGTATACAATTATACATATTTATAAAAACTGTGTAATATATATGAATAAATTTATTTAAATATTAAAATCCGACATTGTAAAATATCCCCGATATATCCCCCGCAATCCGACATCCGACATTTCAAACACAAAACGACATGAACCCGACAACCGACATCTACAACCTTGGTCTTCATATATATGTATCGAGTCGTGATGTATTTAGTTAGAGTCGTCGTTATTAGGCTCATCGTAATATTCTAGTATTTTAATATTTTAAGTGTCGTATGTAATTACGAGTTTGCCCCCGGGGTCCTATATATATGGGCCTTGTCTTGTAGTTGAAGGAAGCAATGAAGAAATGAATTTCCCTTCCTCTTTCTCAATTCATCTCTCTCTCTCTAAGTTCTTCTCTCCTTCCTCCACCCACTAGGGTTTTCTTCTTCTCTCCTCTCCTCCACCATTCTAGGGATTGCCCCTTGTATCTCCGACTCCAACAATCCTCAATGAAGCAAGCCCATAACATATACGCATTGAGAAAGCTAAGTCGTTAGATGGGATTATTGACTCAATTACTCACAGGAAGCCTACGATGAAATCCACCATCGATAATATCTATAGGCTTTCTCTTCTACACTCTCTCCGCAACACCGATTAACTTATATGCTTAGAATCACAAGGACTTGATTCAGACGAAACCTTAGGCTTGAGCTTAAGGTAAGGTGATCATGGCTGAACAAGGAGGTTTGATTCACACCAAGCATAATGAATTGAGTCCAAAGCAAAATATCACCATCAAATGCAATGAAGTAAAACCACAAACTTGCAATTTAACATATGAGTCTACTTCAAAATATGATCTACACAAATCAAACTCAAACAAACATCCATCTTTTTCATCGTTCATTTTATTTTATTTATTAAAATGTGAGATGATGAATTTTATCCTTTCACCTCCAACACAAAATAGAAGGGGAGCTTTGGCACACCTATTAAGGTATTGCTAAACTCAAATTGTATCACTAACTTCTTAACAAAATGTCTTGACTGTGGAGCCTAAATTTTGATAGCACATATCTCAAGGAATACTACCACCTAACCTTAGGTTGATCGACTAAATTTTCATTCTACAATCAAATCCATAAGCTCACTTTACAAGGTGAACCCTGATATTGGATTTGACTCCAATCCGGAAAATTCATGTATTCCTCTTTCGAGGGGTGCATGCAACTATTTTTACCTAAGAACAATTTACTCATATATATGGATCTCCCGACTAACTAAAATATTGATCTAAGTTGATGGACATATATCGGAAATATTATATCAACAAATTATAAATCAAAGGTAAATCCCTGTCTTTTATTCAAAAACTTATGAAAACAAGAAGAACAATCTATTATTATTTTATTAACAGTTCATCATGATCAATTGTAATAGAATTGTAGCTACTTAACTTGATGAAAGAATGATGCAAGGAGTAAGAAAACATCATCTCTAAATTAATCAAATTTAGAATCTACAACTTGCAAAACTACCTCCACGTGAAAAGCTTTCTCTTTTTATCTCTTCTTAACATTAAATAAAACAGTAGTATAGAAAATAAAATACAGAATTGTAAACTAGAAAACTAAACGTAAAACTTCCTCCGGGACTCCTAGAATGCTTCTGAATTTATAGCCGAAAAGTTAGGAGTACACGCAGTAGAGAAGTAGAGAATGCTTAATTGTCATTGAAAGAGAGCTCCCCACACATATATGAAGGGAGAAAAAGTACAAAGGACAAAACTACCCTTATGGGTAAAATACAATAGACGTGGAATAAGACGACTTGATTTCAACTCTCCCCCTCAAGTCGAACGGTAGATATCTGTCATTCCGAGCTTATGAGTGTCATCAGTGAAGACATCAGAACCTAGACTCTTGGTGAAGATGTCAGCCAACTGATCTCTGGAGTGAACGAAGGGTGTGACTAAGTTTCCTTTTTCAAGATGATCTTTGATGAAATGGCGATCCACCTCAACATGCTTAGTCCTGTCATGCTGAACTGGATTGCGTGCTATGCTGATGACAGCTTTGTTATCGCAGTACAGGGATATGAGAGCTTCCTCCTGAAGCCCCAGATCATGCAGTAGGGTACGCAACCACAGGCCTTCACAGAGGCCTTGGGACATTGCCCGGTACTCAGCCTCGACACTTGATCTGGCCACCACATTCTGTTTCTTACTACGCCATGTGACCAGGTTTCCTCCAATGAATGTGCAATAGCCTGTTGTAGATTTCCGGTCATCGTGGCATCCAGCCCAGTCTGCGTCAGTGAAAACATCGATCCACAAGTGATTGTTCTTAGAGAACATTAGCCCCCGTCCTGGGGACTTCTTCAAATACCGGAGGACACGGTAAGGTGCCTCCTGGTGTCTGACTCTTGGAGCATGCATGTATCTACTCAGGATCCCAACAACATATGTAATGCCGGGGCGAGTATGCGAGAGATATAAGAGCTTTCCCACCAATCTTTGATAACTGGAGGGATCTGTACGATCACCATTGCTATTCTCATCAATCTTATGGTTCTCCTACATAGGAGTGTTTGCAGGGGCACAACCGAGCAGACCGGTCTCCGTTAGCAGGTCCAACACATACTTGCGCTGGGAGATAAAAATACCTTTGTCAGAACGGGTTACTTCAATTCCTAGGAAGTAGCGTAGCCTTCCCAGTTCTTTAACTTCGAACTCAGCTGAGAGACGAGCCTTTAATTTGGAAATTTCATCTGTGTCATTTCCTGTGATCACAATATCATCAACATAGACAATCAGAACAACGATTTTCTTTTCATTCCTCCTGACAAATAGGGTATGATTAGAGTGTCCCTGCTTGTAGCCAAACTGGATCATGGCCTTGTGGAATCTACCGAACCATGCCCTCGGGGACTGCTTCAGCCCATACAAGGACTTTCGTAAGCGACAAACAAGGCTCTCTTGTCCCTTACTCACAAAGCCTGGAGGAAAGACCATGTGCACCTCTTCCTCGAGGTCCCCGTGCAAGAATGCATTTTTGACGTCCAGTTGATGAAGCTCCCAGTCTAAAATCACAGCACATGATATGATCACACGAATAGAGTCCATCTTTGCAACCGGTGCAAAGGTCTCTTGGTAATCAATCCCCTGAGTCTGGGTATAACCACGAGCAACCAACCGAGCTTTATAGCGCTCGACTTTCCCATCAGGATTCTGCTTGACAGAGAAGACCCATCTTGAACCAATGGATTTCTTGCCAGGAGGAAGAGGGGTGACATCCCATGTGTGATTCTTCTCCAAAGCGGACATTTCTTCCTTCATTGCTTGAGCCCATACTGGAATGCCAAGTGCCTCCTGCCATGTCTTGGGAATAGAAATCTCGGACAAAGAGAATATAAAAGACTGGTGTGGCTTAGAGAGGTGATTATAAGCAACATGGTTAGAAACGAGGTGTTCGGTACACCGGGCCTTACCTCTTAGTTGAGCAATAGGAACATGTAAATCAACATCAGGATCTGAGTCCGAAGGCAACATTGGCAGCGGCGGAACAATGACGGGTTGTTCTCCTGTTTTTCGACGATGATAAACATGAGGTAGCGGCGTGATGAGAGATGGATGATGAGAGAAGTGTATATGAGAGATATCTGTAGTGGATGACATAGTGGAAGGAGGAGTGCTACTACGCCTGGAGGGGGGGATAACAGGAAGAGGAACCACACTACTAGCATCATTATCTTCCTCCCCCTGACGAGGAGTCGAAGCAATATGATTCATCTTCGCGAAACGTCACATCCATGGTACAATAAGTATGTCTAGAGGGTGGGTGATAGCACCGATACCCCTTGGTGGTGGTAGAATAGACAAGGAAAACACAACAGAGAGCTCGAGGATCGAGCTTGTCACGGAGTGGCTGATGAACATGAACGAAACAGACACACCCAAACACGCGGGGTGGAAGCGAAGAGGTATGAACAACTGTCGTAAAAGAAAGGCGCGCGAGAGGGGTAACATACTCTAGAACCCGAGAAGGAATGCGGTTAATAAGATGAGTGGCCGTCAAGATGGCATCACCCCAATAGGGTTTCAGAAGGTGCATAGAGGTGAGGAGACAACGGGCAACATCAAGAAGATGCCTGTTTTTCCATTCGGCCACACCATTTTGGGTGGAAGTATAGACACACGTGGTTTGGTGGAGGATGCCATTGCTCGAGAGATAGGCCCCAAAAGCACCACGATCATCATATTCCCCCCCCCCCCATTGTCGCTTCGAAGAACACGAATTGTGTCATTGAACTTTGTTTGTATCATCTTATGAAATGTTTGAAAAACAGAAGCAACTTCTCCTTTTTCTTCAAAAGATAAACCCACGTAGTTACGGGAAAAGCAATCAATAAAGGTAACAAACCATCTATAGCCAGTTAAAGACACAATTGGGGAGGGTCCCCAGACATCAGAATGTATAACAGCAAAAGGTGTACTACTAGGAGAAGATACATGAGATGTCAAATGACGAACATGTTTAGACATTACACATACATCACATTTTAAACTAGGAATAAACTGAGATGAAGCAGGAAAGAGTTTCTTGAGATAAACAGGAGACGGATGACCAAGACGCAAGTGCCAGCGGCGAGCGTCGGTAGCAGTTGCAGCCGAAGAAGAAAGAGCAAGGGATGATGATGTAGTATCCAGGTAGTACAGACCACCACGATTCCTACCACTGGCAAGTATCCGCTTCGTACCCAATTCCTGAAAGATAGAAGAATCAGAGAAAAAAGTTACAGAATAGTTAAGAGATTTAGTAAGGTTGCTAATAGAAAGTAAACTGCGGGGAAAGGAAGGGACATGCAAGACGGAAGAGAGAGGAAGAGAAGAGGAACATGAAAAAAACCCCTTGCCGGCAATAGGAGACAAGGTACCATTAGCAGAGACAACCTTGTCCTTACCAGACAAGGGAGTGTAGGAGGAAAAACCTGTAGAGGACCCGGTCATATGATCAATGGCTCCAGAGTCAATGATCCACTCAGACGGGGGAGGCATAGCAGCATGGGCACTAGGCATCGCAGCAGTAACAAACAAAGAAGAAGTGCCACTGGGAGTCAGATCAGACTGAGAGTGAAGCAGACGTCGTAGAGCATCCAATTCTGATGTAGTGAGGTGATCCAGGGGCTGGCTATGATGGGCCTCCTGCATCTCTGTGGAATAAGCAACATCATGAGAGCGGGTACCAGTCGGGCGGGATCCTCCACGTCCAGGGTCACGACCACGTCTACGGCCACAGACATATCCAGGTGGAGCAAGGTGAGGATGAAGCTTGAAGCACACTTCACGAGAATGACCCCGACGACCACAATGAGCGCACGTGGGAATCGTGCTGGTATGACTGGAACCACCACGTCCAGTACTAGTAAAGGCAGAACGGTCATGAAGAGGAGCCGTATTGCTGAGAGAACAACGACGATCTTCATCGCCAAAAACCATACTGAAGGCCTCACGAAGAGATGGAAGAGGAGACCAATGAAGAATATTGGTGCGAACCATATCTAGCTCCATTAAACCCATCAAAAACACATGTAGGTGGAATCGTTCGTCACGCTTCTGCAACAGGACTGCATCGGCAGTGCAGGCGGGAGAGAACTGGTCAAAGTAATCCAACTCCTGAGATATGCGCTCGAACTCGGAGTAGTAGGTGGACACCGTCATAGATCCCTGTCGTAGCTCCAACATCCGGCGGGTAAGCTCATAGACCTGAGTGGAGTTCCCAATCTGAGAGTAAGTCTCCTGCGCTCGAGTCCAAATCTCATAGGCTGAGTCCATTAACATATAACTGCGGTACACCTTGGGTGACATAGAATGGAGAAGCCATGAGACCACCAGTGAATTTTCTGAGTCCCATCGTGGCCAAGAAGAATCAGCCCTAGACGGTGCCACCTTAGTCCCATCAATGTATCCAACCAACTGATGACTGCGGATAACATGCTGTGCTGCACGAGACCATTCGAGGTAGTTTGTTCCATCCAGTGGTACAGTGGTAATTTTCAAGGAGCCAGCATGGCCAGAGGGCTGCTGAGATTCACCCATCAGGGGAGCCATAACCATCGGGGATGTAGAATCAACCGCAGCTGAGGAATCATCCATGACGAAGGCACAGAAAGGCAATGAGAGAAAAAAGAGCAGCCGACAAGATCAGAAAGCTGGCTGCAACATAGGGTCAAGATCTGGATCACTCTGGATGCAACAGGAGGCGAAACCAGATCTAGATCTGGATCAGGAAGCAGCAGAAGACGAGAAAGAGAGAGATCTGGATCTGGAGAAGCAGCGTCGGCTGGGGAAGTAGGGAGAAGCAGCGTCGACCAGAATACGCCACAGGCGACGGCAAGAGAAACAACGTCGGCCGCGTCGGGCGAAGACTGCGGGAAACACAGCGTCAGATGCAGATTCAGGCGAAGATGCAGTGACCGGCGACGGCCAGCGAAGCAGCTACAGGCGGCGTCGGCATAAATCAGAAGCGAAGGGCAGACAACGACCACGGCGATGCTTCATGAGGAGACGGCCGGCTCCTTCAGCATGCCCCGCTGCCAGCGATAGAGCCGTGAGGCTCCATGCACGATGGGGGCGACAAAATGGCCGGGAGAGAGAAGATCGGGCGGCGAACTGAGAAGATCGGGCGGGAGGCGAGCGGCGACGCGAGGAGGATTAGGGTTCGGGTTTATTTCTGGCTCTGATACCAAGTAGAGAAGTAGAGAATGCTTAATTGTCATTGAAAGAGAGCTCCCCACACATATATGAAGGGAGAAAAAGTACAAAGGACAAAACTACCCTTATGGGTAAAATACAATAGACGTGGAATAAGACGACTTGATTTCAACTCACGTACGGTGTGTTCCCAAGGCATGTAGCTGGCAAAACCGTCACAATGAAGCCCAGGAGCGATTTTTGAAGTCGAACGCGCCTTTGGTCATAAATTATGAGTACACCCCATGGGTATATGACGCGTACATGGGGAGTGTACCTAGCTGCTATTATATCCATTACGACATGCTTAAGAATCCATCTGCTACTATTGAGGCAACACACCTTGGGTACACAGCATGTACGTGGGGCGTGTCATTTTTTAGTTAAGCTAGTCTAATCTATACGATGTGCTGGAAGTCTGCTTCTAAAATTGAAGGTTACACACCCTTAGTACATTACATGTACCGAGGGTGTGTCATTTTAACTTTGCGCTTTTGGTTTGCACGGCCTGTTAGCTGGGCAAGAATTGAAATCTGCTGAACACGTCATGAGTACACGACTTGTATCTTGGGCGTGTAACTTTGAGGATTGTAGCTCTTGTCCACACGGGTTGCTGGAGGGCATAAACAGAATATTTGCGGTACATGTCCTGAGTACACGACGTGTACTTAGTAACGTTTTGGGATCAACTCCAAATCTTCTCCTCAGCACTGTCATTTGATTCATAATTGTTTTGATGTCTCCAATTGACCTGAAACTAAAGAAATATGTTAATTAAGCCAAAATATATATGAAGACGAGCAAGTTTTAGTTATTTTTATAAAAAAATGTATGGTTACAAAGAATATAATGTGTATTATCATCCGTCTAAGTCTCCCTAGAAGAAGGCGAACTTGTATTCCCATTTACCACTCTATAGTTGTTAAAAATTTCAATTATCGGGGAAAATTGGAAACCGCCATTCGAAATTGAAGTGGTCGAAGGGGACGGCTAGTTCAATGTCGCTAAAGGAATTAACTCGATCATCCTATCTTGGAAGCGACGTGACATATTGAGATCCAGGAAAATAAACGACACTACAACAACACTCGAGCCTTTATCCCAATATAGTGGGGTCGGCTATATGGATCCTTTGTCGCCATTGTGCCCTATCTTGTCATAATCTCACTAATGCCTAAGTACATCATATCTTTCCGTATAGTTTCATTCCAAGTCTTTATAGATCTAGGAAAATGGCGGGACAAATAATTCTTGAACTCCAACATGGTTCCTTGGGGCACTGGACGATTTGCGACCATGAAAGCTTGTGTGGCAGCTGAGCGTGCGGGCACCATTTTCAGAGTTCGCCCAAACTTCTGTGGATGCATTCGATGAAAATGAATTTTGAACTAAGGCCCTCCTCCTACTTATAGTTTTCCTTGATGGATGTAGAAAAGGCGGGTATTCAAGTATCCGCTATTATGCTTTTCATGACCACGCAAATCACTTATTTTCTTGTAGTTTACAAAGTGGAATAATAGTAGTATATGTGATACTAGACATCTAGTAAAGCATACAAAAAGAATCCGTGAAAGCAAAAGAATGGTAAGAACAAGCATTTCAGGATTTAATAGGTATTATTGAAGAGTAGGTGTCCGCACAAAGTATCAAAGTAAAAAAAACACAGTTTTACATATGATACGAATTGCAAACACAAGAATGAAAAATTATTCTCACGGTTGGCTTCTCTCCTTGCCAACATAAGCCATACCATTTGTCAACTGATTAACCGCTCAGTATGCTTGAGAAAAGCTGCGGTTAATTTGGAATACTGTCTGATGCAATCACGCAACCTCTCTCTCTCTGTGCGCACCTCATAGGGAACCGCACCAATTTCATCTGGATCTGATCTTGCGCTATCTAAAGGTATTGCCACAATTGCTGGAGTTTTCTTCTTGGGGGAAGCAACCTTCGCGGACATCGTGGAGACCTTATCTTTATAATATTTGTTATATCTTTCAAGATAACACACTCAGTTATTCAGAGATCGCACGTCTTTGTCAAGGGCTCTCTCGTTTCCTTCCGTTTCTTTTACCTCTCTCCGTAGCAACATCAACTCTTCCTCGACCGATAGAGGAGATGCAGACACTGTAAAAGAAACCACAAAGACTTATTAAATGAAATTATCATAAATAAGAAGATGGCAATAGTACAAGTATTGCGAATATACATTTTGTACCCGCCACGAGAATATTCTTTTGACCGCGAAGGCTAGTTGACACTCCGAGTGTCCATGACAGTTATGGCTATAGAGGGAAAAATAAGGTGTTTTATCTGCTCAACAAGACAACAACAATATGAATAAGCTTTTGTATTTGCGCCAATTCCCCTCTATGCCTCCGCCTATTCAACTCTTAATGACTCAGAGGAATCTCATCCGGAGTCGCACCCATAGTGGGAGGGATGAATTTTGTCCGTGACAGCGCACTTGGGGAGGGGGAAGCTTAATCACAGGGTCTAGTCTTTATTGTTGTGAACTCAATGTTGAGTCTGACACATCCCTTGTATCAACTGCCTTGCCTTTCTTAAGCTTCCCCAAGGCATCCTCCTCCTCCAACTTATCTTCGGCTGCAACTTTGTCTGCGTCTGCCTTCAGCTGGACCTCCACATCCGCCACTGCTTTCCCCTCTACATCAATCACCGACACTACAACCTCTCCAGATGTGTTCGCACTATCCTTTTGTTCTCCAGCACCAGAAGTTGTCGTGGTGATGGGTGCGACCTCCTTTGAAGTCCGCACAATCTCTCCCTCTTCAAGCGAGACACCATTAATATTTCCCGGAATTTCCTTCTCAACCACCTTCTAGTCTTTTTATTCTTCTCCTTGGATGAAACCTCAGAAGCAGAGTGCCCCATTTTCCTCTTCTCCTCTGCGACATTCTTCCTCTCACTCCTTTCAAGGAGTTTCTTCTTCGCGAAAGACGCAACCTCCTTCAACCACTTTGAGACATTAGTTATGTCTGCCCCACAATATGTGCATGCATTCTACAATGTCCTTCCTCTTCTTCAAAATGTCTAATAACATCACTCAACTTCTTTGTGTTTATGTCAAAGTTGGTCTTGCTCAGCCTCCGGCTGAGGGGAATTGGAGTAGTCATAATATCCGGAGTCGAAGAGATCCCTGCTGTAATATCCATAGTGGGCTTTGTAGAAACATCACTAACACTTTTGCCAGCCATCTTCTCTAAGGAATTTGTGGCGGACTTATTTTTATGTCCGCTCTGACCCTCACCAAACTGCCTCTTCCGCGGGGACGCGCGGACTTGGTGATCCTTCTTTAGCAGAGCCAACATCTCCATGTTCTTGGAGCTCTTCATAGTTTTCTTGAAGAGGGTGATCACAACTTATGAAAAGCGCTCCATCAGAAATGATACCTTCAAATCTTTCAACCCCCGGTTGTAGTTATTGAATAACTCAACCATTTAAGGCTCATCGCATTCTCCACGGATAAGCTTTTATGTTTTCAATGTTCGCCCAAACTTAAATATATGTGAGGATCATGTTTACCTAGGATCCTGCGGCCTCGGGAGTGATCAAAATCTCACCACAGCATCTCGTGCAAACAGTGTTTGGGAGTCCGCTCGGGCCCTCATTTTTTATTAGCAAACCACTTGGCTACTTCCTTCAGCAGCTCGTGCGGTTAGCTCAACAGTGTCCGCTCAGCCTAGTGCTTCAGTTATATGCAAGCCAAATAATGTCTTCCTTGATAGCTCGGACGGTCAACCTTCCGAGCCCGCACGACCTTACAATTAACTTCGTTTTATCTGCTAGCGCAACTCTTTGCCTAAGCTCGCGAATACTGTTGTGGTGTTCACACGATCTAACTTTTTAGGCTATTTTCACACCATTTACTCTGTAATCTCTGCCCGTTTTTCATGCACCTGGGAAGCCCATTTTTTCATCTGCCCACCTATTTGGGCAGCTGCCCACTAGTATAAATAAGAATGAATAGTAACTTGAATGTGATCCCCAGACCCATCTAGAGCTTGTGGCGGACTCGAACTTGTGCCCTGCTTGGTGCTGCGGATTCCTCTAGTGGCGACTTCAAACATGTAACTGTTATCTCTGAACTAATTAAATCACCCGCTTTGAGATTTGGCATTGCTGGAAGCTTAGTCTTACCACTTGCAAAGTCCTCTCATCCCTTCCCAGCTTGTTCATCATGACCTCAAAGTAGCCGACTACACGTTGTGCCCCTCCACTCCTCTCTTGGTAGAGTAAAAAATAGTGGGAGCAATTTTTGCCCCAACATTTATGAATATCCTTTGGCCACAATCATACCTTATATTTCAAAATCGAGCTATCCTCATTTTATTTTAGTTAATAAATCCACTTTAAGCCTATAACTTCTTTATGAGGAGGTTTAGTTACTAACTGTCTGGTATTATTCTTCTCTACCATTCTAATTTGATCCATAACCTTTTTTTCTAAACAGAGCTTTAAATTGCTTCATCATAACTAGACGGTGCGGTGATATTTAATGCCAAGTTGCTTTGTAAATATGTCTTCTAGCAATCTCATCTTCTTGGGGGTGATGATGAATGGGGCTATTAGAAGCGATTGAGGATCACGGTAATCACAGGTGATATGTACCTGAACTATCCTGACTGGTGTAGAGGTATCTGATTCAACCATCATTTGATCACTGATATGGATGGGATCATCTGACTCTACATCAGATTCAAGAGGAAATGGTTTCCCTTGATCTGAACCCCAGCTCCAGCATATCTCTTCATCAAACAACTTGTTCTGGTCTGGTTTGTAAAGTATATATGCTTTTGATTCACTGTTGTAGCCTACAAATATACATTTTTCACTGTTTTATCTAGTTTTCCCTTGTCTTCTTTCAGGATTAATGCATATGCAGTGCATCCAAATGCCCTAAAGTGATTAACATTTGCCTTCAGTTTGAACATCACTTCATATGTTTTTTTTAATTGCCTTTGTAGGTGTTGGAAAAGCCCACTTAACATTAGGCCCATTTGTATAGCATTTATTGCTTTTTTCTCTCCTCTCTTTAGTCCCACATTGTGTATAGGACTTTTCTCTCTCTTTCTCTCATCTATATATATGTACTCATTCTTTGTATTTGTATCAAGTGGACATATATACAAGGTTGGCTTTCTCCATTTCTACATGGTATCAGAGCGAGGTTCGAATCTCCTGCGGACTCCCTCTTCTGTCCGCCCTGCAGCCTGCGGCCTCCCTTGTCCAGTCCGCACCCTCTAGTCGCATCTCTCCTGCGGCCTCACTTATCCTGTCCGCTTCCTCTCCCGTGGATCCACTTCTTCCCCCCCCCCCCCCCCCCCCCCCTCTCCCTTCCTCCTCTGGCCCCCTCCTCTTTTATAACCATCCTGTGGGGTCCACTGCTTCCCCTTGTCCGCTGCAGCCTCTTCCTGTCCGGCGCGACCTCGGCGACCTCTCTCCTTGATCTCCTTCATCCGCCGTTCGCGCAGCGCTCGCCAGCTCGCCAGTTCGCCAGCTCGCCAGTTCGCCAGCTCGCCAGTTCGCCAGCTCGCCAGCTCGCCAGCCCGCCAGCCCGCCAGCCCGCCAGCCCGCCAGCCTGCCAGGTCGCAAGTCAGCCCCGGCTTGTCTTCTCTTCTCAGTGCACTCCTGTCCGCCGCGGTCTGACCCAGACCGCCGCGACCTGACCCAGCCCGCACCATCCTCCAGCTCGCCGCGACCTCATCCAGGTCGCCGCGTCCTCACCCAGTCCGCTGTCTGTTTGCTTCCTCTAGCTGCTGCCTCCAGCCCGCTGCGGTCTCCTCCAGCTCGCTGCGGCCTCCTTCAGCTCGCTGCGGCCTCCTTCAGCTCGCTGGCGGCCTCCTTCAGCTCGCTGCGGCCTCCTTCAGCTCGCTGCGGCCTCCAGCCCGCTGCGTTCTCCTCCAGCTCGCTGCGGCCTCCAGCCCGCTGCGGTCTCATCCAACTCGCTGCGGCCTCCTTCCAGCTCGTTGCGGCCTCCATGTCTACATCTGCAGACTCCGTCGGTACGGCAGTTCCTCCTGAACGCCCGGCCTCTATACCGGAAGTCCGCGACGAGCTCCGGATCACTACAATTTCGCTCACTGGCAAGAAGAACTTTGTGGAATGGGCACACTCAGTTCGCCGTGTCCTTCAGTCCAAGGGATTCCTTCATCATCTCACCCAGACCGTTATTGGTGTCCCTACTGAGGAGTGGTTACGCAATGATGGGCGTGTGCAGACTTGGCTCCTCAACTCTCTTGATGACGAATCTTATCGTCTGGCCATGTATCATGAGACGGCCAAAGGCATGTGGGACGAGCTACACACCCTCTACTCCGGCAAAGATAGTCTCCACCATCTCTATGATATCATCACCGCTCTCCAGGCCCTTGACAGCAGTGACGCAACCGACTTGACGTCCTTTGTTGCTCAAGCCCGGTCTCTGGTTGAGGCTTGGATCCACCATCAGCCTCCCACTCTAGATCTCGCTGCTCAACGTACCCAGAAGGAAGCTGTGGGTATCGCCATGATGATGGCCCGGGTACCCCTCATCTTCACAGTGTCCGGGCTCACATCCTCTCCTCTACTGTTACACCGTCCTTTTCCGACGTGTGCTCAATGCTTCTCAAAGTCTCCCCGCCTCCGGATGTTCCCGGACTTCCTTCTCCGGCCCTTGTTCAACAGGCACCTGCTCCTTATTACCTCTTCCCCCCTCTGCCCGTGGTGGCCGCTCTGACTCTCGCGGCCGGGGCCGCGGTGGCCGGTCTAGGCCTCAATGCTCGTTCTGTGGTAAAGTTGGTCATCTTGAGGCCACTTGCTTTCGCAAACATGGCCGACCTCCTCGTCCACATGCCTCTGCTGCTACTACCGACTCTGCCTCCTCTCGTACTGAGCTCGACGAGGTTCGTCTTCATCTCCAGCATCTTCATGGCTTGCTCAGCCGTCCGCCTGCCTCGGTTGCCTCTGCTGCCTCTCTCTCCAATGAAGGTATCGTCTGCCTATCCTCTGGCACGCGCTGGATCCTTGATTCTGGTGCCACTCATCATATCACCTCTGTTAAGCCACCACAGTACTTGTCTTCACCTCACCCAAAGTACATTACTGTTGCTAATGGGGCGTCGGTTCCCGTCTCTGGATGTGCTGATATTTCTCTCACCTCTTCTCTCCTCCTACGCTCGGCTCTACATGTTCTGGGCTTTCCTTTCAATTTACTCTTTGTCGGTCGCCTTACTACTGATTCTAATTACTCAGTGACATTTACTTCTTCTTCTTTTCTCATACAGGATCAGCAGACGCAGACTATCATTGGTAGAGGACGGCTGCAGAATGGGCTCTATCTTCTTGACGACTCTCCTACTGTCCTCGCATCTACCTCCTCTTCGGATTGGCATCGCCGTCTGGGACATGCTCCTCTTCCAGTCCTCCGGAAGGCTCTTCCTGATGTCACTCTCCCCGCTTTTCGTTGCGACACATGTATTTTGGGCAAACAGCCCCGTTCTTCTTTCCCCCCTCATTGTACTCGGAGCTCCGCTCCTTTTATTTTAGTACACTCCGATATATGGGGTCCGTACAAAGTTACTAGTATTTCTGGCTATCGCTATTTTCTTACTTTTATTGATGATTACTCTCGCATGACATGGTTATATCTCCTTCGGGATCGCTCTGAACTTCCCTGCGTATTCCGGGCTTTCATCCTCGAGACTCACACTCAGTTCTCTGCGCCTATTCGCACTATTCGTACTGACAATGCGCGGGAGTACACCAGCCATACGTTTGCCACTCTCTGCTCTGAATTCGGCATTCTTCACCAAACCTCATGTCCGTACACTCCGCAACAGAATGGTGTCGCCGAGCGCAAGAATCGTCACCTTCTTGATGTCGCTCGCTCGCTTATGCTTCAAATGCAGGTCCCCAAACCGTACTGGAACTACGCTCTCTCCACGGCCTGCTTCCTCATCAACCGGCTCCCGTCTTCCGTCCTCCAGTATGCTACTCCTTCAGCCTCCTCTTTCCCACAACTTCGCCTTTTCCTCTTCCGCCACGGGTGTTTGGGTGTACCTGCTACGTTCACCACCTCGGTCCCTCCACGGACAAGTTGGACCCTCGTGCCACCAAGCAGATATTTGTTGGGTACTCGCGCACTCAGAAGGGTTATGTATGTTATTCGCCTACTACCCGCAAGGTTACTGTCTCGCCTGACGTAACTTTCCGTGAAGATCTTCCTTTCTTCCCTGCTCCGGATATCGCTCTGCCTCCCGCTCCCGTCGTTCGTCCTGTCATTCCTGCTCCTCACTCCTCAGCCTCTCTCCTTCCCCGCCTCCGGTCTGTCCACCACCTCCGGTTATCCGGGTCTATTCTCGTCGCTCTCCTCATTCTGTGGCTCCTCTGCAGTCGGCTTCGCCCTCTGGTGCTCTGCTCCCTGCTGCTCCTGCTCCCGTCTCCACCGCTCATCCGATGGCGAACTACGTCTCGCTCCATCGCCTCTCCCCCTCTCTTCTTCACTTTGCCACCTCCTTATCTTCTGTTTCAGTCCCTAACTCTTTGCAGGAGGCGCTTCACCATCCTGGCTGGCGGGCTGCCATGGACGAAGAAATGACGGCCCTTTGGGCCAACCAGACCTGGGTCTTGGTTCCCTTACCTCCCGGTCAGCACCCTGTTGGATGCAAATGAGTCTTCGTCATCAAGCATGCTCCGGATGGCACTATTGCCCGACTGAAGGCCCGTCTTGTGGCCCGTGGCTTCACACAACAGGAGGGCCTCGACTATGAGGAAACATTCTATCCGGTGGCCAAGCTTAACACTGTCCGCGTTCTTCTCTCCGTCGCGATACACCGCCGCTGGCCTCTTCATCAACTTGATATCAAGAACGCATTTTTGAATGGCGACCTTCAGGAGACTGTCTACATGCGCCAGCCGCCCGGTTTGAGACCACGGGGGAGTCTCGGGTCTGTCTTCTCAAAAAGTCAATTTATGGTCTCAAACAGTCCCCACGGGCGTGGTTTGACAAGTTTAGCAAGGTCGTTCGGGACATGGGGTTCACTCGGAGCTCTGCAGATTTTTCCCTCTTTACCCGACACCGGGCCACTGGCACCATTCTTCTGTTGGTTTATGTTGACGACATCCTTCTCACTGGGGATGACTCAAAGGGGATTCAAGACGTCAAACAACACCTGAGCACTGTTTTTCAGACTAAAGATCTGGGGAACCTTCGCTACTTCCTTGGTCTCGAGATCGCCCGGCGGCCGGACGGGTTGGTACTCTCCCAACGAAAGTACTGTCTCGATCTTCTCAAAGATGCTGGTCAGTCTGGTTGCAAGCCAGCATGTACCCCGATGGAGGCAAATCACAAATTATGCGCTCATGCTTCGGATGACGATTTGCTACTTCCGAACCCGGAATACTATCGACGCCTTGTGGGCAAGTTGATCTATCTAACAGTCACAAGGCCAGATATATCATTTGCAGTTGGGGTTGTCAGTAGGTTCATGCATGCCCCCCGGGCTTCTCATCTCCAAGCGGTTGAACGGATTCTCCGATACCTTAAGGGAGCTCCAGGCCAAGGGCTGGTTTACAAAACCTCCGACTCTGCTCCCGCATTGGTTGCCTATTCTGATGCCGACTATGCGGGTTCCCTGGACGATCGAAGGTCAACTAGTGGGTTCTGTACGTATTTTGGTGGGCATCTTATTACTTGGAAGAGTAAGAAACAAGCTGTGGTGGCTCGTTCCTCTGCAGAGGCTGAATACAGATCGATGGCCTCAGTTGTTTCAGAACTCACATGGCTTGAAAGTCTCCTTACTGACCTGGGAGTAAAACTCTCCTCCTCTGCTGTTCTATTTTGTGATAGTCAAGCCGCCATACACATCGCAAAGAATCCGGTCTTTCATGAGCGCACAAAACATATCGAGGTTGACTGTCACTTTGTTCGTGAAAAGGTTCAATTGAAGAAACTTGAATTAAAGCATGTTCCAGGAACTGATCAAGTTGCCGACATCCTCACAAAGGCCTTATCAAGCACTCTGTTCTACCAATGTTTGTCCAAGCTGGGTGCATATGACCTATACGCTCCAGCTTGCGGGGAGTGTTGGAAAAGCCCACTTAACATTAGGCCCATTTGTATAGCATTTATTGCTTTTTCTCTCCTCTCTTTAGTCCCACATTGTGTATAGGACTTTTCTCTCTCTTTCTCTCATCTATATATATGTACTCATTCTTTGTATTTGTATCAGTGGACATATATACAAGGTTGGCTTTCTCCATTTCTACAGTAGGGGATATATTTAGAATGCAGTTTGCAATGCTAACTGCCTCTACCTTTAATAATTCGGTGAGATTTTTTGCTTAGTAGCATAGTTCTCACCATCTCTATTATAGTCTTATTTCTTATCTCCACCAAACCATTTTTTGTGGCGACCTACTAGCAGTTCAATCCATATCAATACATTATTGTGTGCATAATGTATTGAATTCCTATGAACCCCTCTATCTACTCTGGGCTATGTTGTAGATGTCGGCCGGCATAAAGGTTTTGGGGATAAAACACCACGACATCAATATTTTAAACAAAGATGCCGTTTTTGAAAATATCGCCCACTATATCAATTTAACCCGATATATTGGGCGATATTTCGCGACCGATATGTCGTCATGAGCATTAAAAATATTTTTTTCATTTTTTGAAGAGACCCGACCAAAATGTTTTCTTTTGTGCTTCATTTCATGCATCTCTCTAAGTCTAGCGTCGACGACTTTCTCATCTCGCTCTCATTTGGTGATCTTTATCTCATTTATTGCTGTCGACATCTCTTTCTTGTGTAATTTATAAACATAAACTATGTGTATATATGTTTATTGTATATTTTATAAATATACATTATGTTTTTAATTATACATATTTATAAAAACTGTGTATATATATGAATAAATTTATTTAAAAATTAAAATCTGACGTTGTAAAATATCTCTGATGTATCCCTCGCAATCCGACATCCAACAATTCAAACTTAAACCGACATGAACTCGACATCTGACATCTACAACCTTGATTATGAGGAATATAATTGACTTCTCTAACTATTTCTCAATCAGGGCTTTGAAATGAAGAAAATTTTGAAAAGCTTCAAACATTATTTGTTGAGATACATCCACATATATCTGTTGCAGTCATCTACTAGTAGTATATAATATCTCTTATCACCTATGGATGAATGAAATCTAATAGTTGTTGCTTTTCCTGTAGATAAATTCAGGGAATGGTAATGTATGATTCTTTATCTCTGCACAGGTCTCACATAAATTATTATTTATCACTAACTCTGCTAATCTATCCACCATTTTAGAAGTATTTAATAGTTTTAAATCATGTAGATTAAGGTGCCCAAATCAATTGTGCCAGAGTTTTGTGTTTTTGAAAATGTGTTCTGTGCTCATTAGTGCCTACATCAAATGCTGCTAAAAGTGTTACAGAGAACACTCTATTGTTGTACATCATTATTGAAACTACAAGGTTGTTTTTTTTATTTAAGATATTACAGGAATTCTTAGTAAACAACACTTGATATCATCTTTGCGTTAACTGCCCAACGCTTGACAGATTGGTTGCTAAAGTTGGAAAAAAGCTCGTTTGTTTCATTATTAACTTTGATAATTCCATTACCTTTAATTTTCTGAGCCATACCATCCTCCCATAATAAATTCTGATGTTGTGTTAGTAGAAAGTACGAGGGAAAAATTCTTGAGTGATTTATTCTTTCACATAAGGGGCTTTAAATAGGATTATAGACCGACTCAAAGACACCGATAGCCGGTGCGGGACTAAACACAAATACACCTAAATACTCTAATAACCCGACATTGATCCGATAATTCCAACACTCCCCCTCAAGCTGAAGGGGGGACCCTTCAGCTTGGACACAACAAATAACGACAATGGAGGTAAATGATGCGGGACAAAACATCAGACGAGCCACCGGGGGAAATTCCAAACCGGGGAATCAAGCCGGGGACATAGCCACACACGACGCCGACCCACACACGACATGGACTCACTGAAAAACAGTCAACCCACATCACCTACACACACAACATGCGAAAGAGAACAAAAGATGTTGAGCAAGTCATCAAACGAGTGATCGAGGATAATCCGTCGGGGATAATCCGCACAAAACCGGTCCCACACGACACAGTCCCGCACGACACGGTCCCACACGACACAACCCGATGAGAATAGAACACCAACATCAATCGCCTCCCCAACACACGACCAATCAAAAGAAAACATGGCGAGACGCAAAAACGGCAATGCAACATAAGCCTAGAGACCAATCAAAAGAAAACATGGGGAGACGCAAAAACGGCAATGCAACATAAGCCTAGAGGCCGTGTGGGACTAAGGAGAACACCAGGAAGGATCATCCGGGTCGCATCATCCCAACACTCCCTCTCACGTGGATACCACGTGCATATAGGCATAACACGACTATAGGAAGCAATTACTAACAACAGAAAATTAAAATACCACATAAAACAACCGATAAACAACACAACTTCAGCATCGGCGAGATATCAACACCCTCAGAAGCGGATGCAGTGGCTGGAGCATCGTCGATGAGCAGCGGGAAGAAGCTACGCATAGATAGCAACGTAAGAAGCTACACAGAACAGCGGCACACAACAGCAACGACAGAGAAACATCAGCGGCGGTAGAGGATCAGACAGGGACGGCCGAAGAAGCAACAGTCAACGCATCGATGGAAGAAGCCGTTCGGAACAGGCGTCGAAGGAAGAAGAGGCCACCCGGAAGCAGAGCCGTCGACATCAACTGGAACGTCGACTGGAGAAGACAACGACACGACGGGAGAAGCAGCGGCACGACGGGAGAAGCTGTACAGGCGGAAACAGGCCACCGAGCCATCGACGAGGGAAGAAAGTCCCGCTCCCGTCTACGGAATCAGACGAACATTCCGTGGACTGGAGCGAGGGGAAAAGCAATCTCCGTGAGCCCTAGCAGGTCGTGGTCGCGGAAGGACGGGTTGGGGAAGGGGGGAGAACAGTGGCAGAAGCGAAAACAAATTATTTTAGGTTTCGGATGAATGACTCTGATTCCAAGTAGAAAGTAATAGGGAAAAATTCTTGAGTGATTTATTCTTCCACATGAGGGGCTTTAAATAGGATTACAACATGATTCAAAGACACCGATAGCCGGTGTGGGACTAAACACAAATACACCTAAATACTCTAATAACCAGACATTGACCCGATAATTCCAACAGTGTTCTCATCTAAAAAGATGCATATTGCCAGATTAGCTCTTGGAGTGCTTGACTAAAGCCCCATAATTTTGATGTGGGTGAATGCAAACCTTCGCCATAATTTCGTAGTGGAGTTGACTTGGACCTCCTACGCTGGTATTGCTTGTGAAGTCTATGTACTCTCGTATGAATTAGGTGCATATCTACACATTTTGTTAGCACTTGTATGTGTTAAACACTTATGAGCCGAGGTAAAGCCACACTCACATTGTGTTGTCTGTCACAGTGATTTGAGTAATAGGCACAAGCTAAACCGAACCCGCACTATGCTTTTCGACAGAATTCATAGAAAAATAAAAAGATGCATATTGCCAGTCATATGACTGAGTCATTGACTCAAAACACTATATACCAAGTGTTGGGTGTGTTGGGAAACTTTATCATTTATATGGAATAACATTTCTTTATATCACCTTTAGTGGGTTTTGCCTCTTATTTTTCTTCAAACCAACAATCTTTTTCTAGATTTGTAGTTTTTTTTGGGCGCTGCTATCCGCACTGCAGTTTTGGCTATTCGTACCGCACTTTCTCCTAATTTTTCGTGTCTTTTGAAAATACGCTTTGTACATATATTTTTAGGAAAAGTGTTCAACACGAAAGTTGTAGATCTCGACGATATCTACAACTTTCGTGTTGAACACTTTTCCTAAAAATGCATGTACAAAGTGTATTTCCAAAAGGCGCGAAATCTGACGTATTTCCCAAATACGCCTTGTACATGCATTTTTAGGAAGTGTTCAACACAAAAGTTGTAGATCTACAAAAGGCGCGAGATCTATAACTTTCGTGTTGAACACTTTTCCTAAAAACGCATGTACAAGGCGTATTTTCAAAAGGCACAAAAAATTATGAAAAAATGCGGTGCGAATAGCCAAAACTGCGGTGCGGATAGCAGCGCCCTTTTTTTTATACCGTTTGCATTGAAAGAAACAATCATTTGCTTCATGATTTATTTTTTTACACAAGGCACATGAAAGGCCATTCCTCTTATTATATGCTGGTCTTTTATGGTGGTATGTTTTGCCTTTATCTCTCCCCCTCTATTACATTTTTTTGGGGGCATTTGGAAGCTTGCTAGTTCTTGAGGTGTCAGATTTTTATTTTTCCTAGAATTACTCTGGATTGTAAGGCATGATCCACATGTGATGACTGTCTTTGTATCTATCCTCATGTGATTGTAAAGAGCCTAACAATTCTGGAATGCATAAGGTTGAGACATCCTTTGATTCTTCTATGTTCGATGCAACTACGCGATTGAGGCTCTATTTGTTTGGGCGTTTCGTTGCTCCGTTTTGGGCGAACGCCGCCGCAAGGAGGGTAAACAAATGAATCTCCGGCCGCGTTTGCTCCGTTTCCACCCGCCCGCCTTGAGAAACGCCCCCAAAAAGCTCGTGACACAATGAAGCCTGAATGTTCGTGACACAATGCAGGTTTAGGCACTAAAGGTTTATCCTTAATAGTTTAGGTACTAAAGGTTTATCCTCTATGGTTTCCCCCAAGTGCCTAATTTGATTTACACTGCAGGTTGATCTAGCAATAAAATTTTGTACTTGTGTTTCCTATTTCATAAGTGTTGTCAAAATATCACTAACAGGTTTGTAACTTTATACCCTATTACCTGAGGTGAGCTGTTGTTATGCAGTTTGCAGTATTTCCTAAGCTTCATGTACAGTAGTTTCTGCTGCTAATATTCTTTAAAAAAAGTTGTTACTAGCTCCTTGTTGTATGAAGGTATAGAGTTTTGGCATCTCTTTGAATACTTTCTGCTCTAGTCCTCACTGTTGTTTCTGTAATAGTGCTATTGCTATTGCTACCACAGGCTTTTGAGTATTCATATATCTCATCATTGAATGTTGGCATAGTTGAAAATGAATGTTTAAAACCACTCTTGGTTGAAATGCTCTAATACCACTTGTTGCGGTCTAATTCGGCGCTCCTAAACCGGTCTAAATTCGGCCGTCTTAAACCGGGAGCAGTCGAGCGCGCAATCAGTCAAAAAGTCAGAGTATGTACGCTGGGCGATTTTGACGTGGAAAAACTTCTCAACTGGGTAAAAAATCACGCGATCGGATCTGTGCTGATCGAACTGCACCACCTCATGTTGAACGAAGATCTCTTATCAGCTCGCTCCAAAATGTGTAAACACATACTAAAATGCATGTTGTTGACATATATTGTAAGTACTTCGGGGCAATTAACTCGATATCTTCCCGCTTTCAAAGGCTCGAACTACAAAATCATCTGTGAGAGGAAAAATTCGATTTGAAATCTTCGTATCATTCGGAGAAACATGCAGGGCCTTCTCGCAGCTCTATAAGCCAGCTTAAGATGAGGACCCACCCACATTCAAGTAGCTAGAAATAAAGAAACAATTATTTTATTTGTAGAAGAGGGTATGAGAAAAGGATGCATAAAACAGTACTCACAAGCTTATTTGTGGCAATGCCGGCAGTGTCTGCAACATGCTTGTTGTGGGTCGCTTAATGCTCTTACGGATCGGGCGAAGCGGACAGTCTTTGCTTGAGAGAAGTCGAACATGCAAGTAGTCAAAGTTGAGAATTAATAGTAGGCAACATGACTTTTACGTGAATCCGAAAAGGAAAAAAAATCACGAGAACACGTTCAATTCTGATAAAATTCACTAGTGGAAGTGAGTATAAGAATCAACCTTTTAGAGGGAGCTTCTCATTTACAAAATGTTTCTAAGTGTCCTATGTTGGATGATGCAGAGTGGGCGAAGCGCGGCAGAGTGCACACTAGAGCGGAACGTGGAATTGCGCACATGAGTGGACTTGAAGATGGAGCGGGCACGCGAGAAGCACATGATGAGCAGGAGGTTGAATGACAAGTAGGGTCTTTGTGCTTTGGAGCTGGACATATGTCTGCAACTCCTTAGAGATCTCTCTCCCTTTTCTCTCCTCTCTAAATTTTAAGGGGGGCGCCCAAGTAATTGCTCTCTCTTGTAGTAGGAAAAAGTTGCTTCCTCCTCCAAGCAACGGTTGAAGACTAAAACATCCTGAGCGTGAAGCTCCCTAATGTAGTAGAAAAAAGAATTAGCTCTGTAAGAGGTGGTCTGCCACCCTCTGAGCCTAATACTTTCTCTCTCTCTCAACAATTATAACGAGAGGCGGCCTGGCGCTCCCAAGTTCTTCAAAAAACCATATACAACAACTAGCCAATAATGGAGGTTTGACCGACACAGATCCGACCACGTGGTTTTTCACCTAGTTGACAGGTTTTTTTACGGTAAAAAATTGTCTCGTCAGCTTTTATTTTTATATGACTATTTGTGCGCTCGATCGCTCTCGGGCTAAGGAGGTTCAATTTAATCTTGTAAGGAGCCTTGAGGAATCCGCAACTGTTTGACACCGTCTGTGTGAACATGATTCTCACTATTCCTAGAAAACCTAGAAGATCAAGAAGACAGTATCATCAGCACAACGATACTCGAGACCAGAGCATATGACAAGAAAATCCACCCTCGCAATCGAAAGAACGGTCCCTGGGGGGCACGTTGATCCAGTTATTCCTCACTCGCTCGACAACATGCTTGAAGCATAGCTCCCCAACGCGGATATCCAAGACCGTGTAGCCCGTCTTGAAGGGAGAACTTGAAGCTCAGTATCACTGCAGCCGCCCTAAAGCAGCAGGCCACGAGCCTGCATAAGGAAGACTCACACGTAAAGAAGTTTGTAACATAATCGCTGAAGAGCACGAACAAGTCAGGCAGTGTGCCGCTTCGGCCCCTCGCCATCTCCATCGTTGCTCGTCATTCGCACCTGAGATCTCAACACATCCAATCCCCCCAGGCTTCAAACTCCCAAGGATCGAGATATACGGCAGAATGGGCGATCCGTCGGAGCACGTGAGACACTTCGCAATCATGATGCGGCTCTGCAATGCCCCAGATCCACTGTTGTGTCAAGCATACCCGACAACCCTGAAAAGACAAGCTCGCACTTGGTTCCTTTCCCCGAAGGAGGGAGAAATCAAGAATTTCACAGAGCCGACTCAGCAGTTCGCAGATCAGTTCATTTCCAGTCGGTGGATAGTCAAAGATCTCTCCCACTTGTCTGGGGTCCGCCAAAATGAGGGGGAAACCCTTAGAGATTTCCTCCGTCATTTCACCGTAGAGGCACGACAGATCCCGGGAGTCAACCCTGAGCTCTTAAGAGGCTTCTTCGTGGGAGGACTCCGCCCCGACAACTTCTACTTGACATTAATGAAAGAAACATCAAGTTATCATGATCTAGTACAGCGTGTCGAGGCCCAGATCGTCGCCGACGAAGCAATCAAAGTGCAGCAACAATAGTTCGAAAAAGGCATGAAAAGACGGAGGGAGCAAGAGGCTTCAACAATCCTAGGGAAGAACAATGAGCATCGCGAAAACCCATAACCTTGTCAGCACCAGAGATATACGCCCCTCAAAACGTCCAAAACAAACATACTTTATGCAGTCCAGGCCAACGAGGCACTCCGGAAGCCCAGAACCCTCACTAAGAATGCGGGAGACCAGACAAAGTACTGTGTGTTCCACCATAGACGAGGGCACGACACTAAAAATTGATCCAAGCTTAAGGATGAAATCACGTGTCTTGTCAAACAAGGCCTACCAGAGAAATTCTTATGGAGCCAGACGCCGAATCGGCCAACAGGAGATCAGCCAGCGGCTTGACAGGAAGGACTGGGGGGAACCCCTAAGGCAATCATCCCAGGGGAAAGCTTCATACCTACAGCGGGGCTCTACCCGCGCCACCAAAATATTTTTCGAACTTTATTTTTCTATGAAAGTTATGTGAACTATCACTGTGACTCTAATAGCTTTTAAAGTTTAATCATTTCATGTCTATATAAGATAAACATCATTTGCGCTGTCAGAGCTACGTTCTCATCTCTCGCCTAAATGGAAGAACGTATGTTTGTATGAACAGCACCTGCCTCCGGGCAGTGCGCTAATGAACAACACCTGCCTCTGGGTAGCGCGCTAATGAGCAGCACTTGCCTCCGGGCAGCGCGATAATGAACAACACCTGCCTCCGGGCAGCGCACTAATGAACAACACCTGCCTCCAGGCAGCACGCTAATGAACAACCCCTCCCTCCAAGCAGCACACTAATGAACAGTACCTGCCTTCGGGCAACGCACAAATGAACAACATCTGCCTCCGAGCAGCGTGCTAATAAACATCACCAGCCTCCGGGCAGTGCTCTAATGACCAGCTCATGCCTCCGGGCAGCGTGCTAATGCATAGTGCCTGCTTCCAGGCAGCACGCTAATGAACAACACCTGCCTCCGGGCAGCGCGCTAATGAACAACACCTGTCTCTGGGCAGCGCGCTAACGAACAACACCTGGCTCCGAGCAGCGTGCTAATGAACAACACCTGCCTCCGGGCAGCGCGCTAATGAACAACACCTGTGTCTGAGCAGCGCACTCATAGCGACCTCTCACTGCCGTCGATCAAAGATTTCACCCTTATCCGTTGTAGTAGGTCGTGACATCGTTGGGGCCTGCCCCCATCGCGTTCGCCAACGACTCGAGGTGTCTTATCTTTGTCATCTCTCTGGGACCAAGTTCCTGCGACCTCGCACTGCCGCCGATCAAAAGTTTTTCCCTTATCCGCCGCTGTAGGTCGCGACATCATTAGGGCATGCCTACCTCGTGTTCGCCAGCAACTTGAAATGACTGATCTTCACTGCCTCCCTGGAACAACGTCCCCTACGACCTCTCACTGTCGCCAATCAATTGTTTCACCATTATCCGCAATAGTAGGTCACGATATCGCCAGGGCCTGCCCCCCACCCCTCGTGATTATGTGGGTTCAAAGGAGTGCCCATCGCCACGATCTTCAACAGTATCTCAAGATTTGGAAAGCTTGACTTTTCACTACCCGGATAGAAGGGGTCGCCCCTAGCTTTGCAGTAGGTCACGAAACCGAAAGGGAGCCAAGCTCTGACCTTAAACTCCAAAGAAATGTGATGGAGATGATCACAGAAGACATGACAACAAACATTGCAAGAAAATGCATAAAACTAACAACAAGATGCAAGAAGAGGCAGAAGCTCATAAGCCAACACATAATATGAGAACAGTTAGAACCTGCCAACCCATTAGTTCATCTCAAAATCCAGGTATTGATATGAAGGGTGGCGGGGTACATGAACACAAATGAGAGAAGTCTGCAGGCGGTGTGAGATTAATCCCAACCACAGGACCGCGGGGATATTCCGCCACAAGGGGGTCCACCAGGGTCAACACCCAGACCTGGAACGCGATGGGGAAGCCAAATACGCGGTCCCACACACACGCGTCCTGCTGGCTAATATAATCTCAACACACCCCCGCAGCAGGATAACCTGGCTTTGATACCAAGTTAGAACCCGCCAACCCATTAGTTCATTTCAATACCCAAGTTTTGAGATGAAAGGTGGCGGGGTACATGAACACAAAGAGAAGAAGTCTGCAGGCGGTGTGGGATTAACCCCAACCACAGGACCGCAGAGATATTAGGCCACAAGGGGGCCCACCAGGGTCAACACCCAGATCTGGAACGCGATGGGGAAGCCAAATACGCGGTCCCACACATACGTGTCCTGCTGACTAATATAATCTCAACACACCCCCGCAGCAGGACAACCTCCTCTGATACCAAGTTAGAACCCGCCAACCCATTAGTTCATCTCAAAATCCAGGTATTGAGATGAAGGGTGGCGGGTTACGTGAACACAAATGGGAGAAGTCTGTAGGCGGTGTGAGATTAATCCCAACCACAGAACCGCGGGGATATTCTGCCACAAGGGGGCCCACCGGGATCAACACCTAGACCTGGAACGCGATGGGGAAGCAAAATACACAGTCTCACACACACGTGTCCTGCTGACTAATATAATCTCAACAAGAACAAGCATGCCACCAAAACAATAAATGTACAAGGCAGTACCAGACACAACAAGCTTAGGAGCCCGCTCCTCCTCATCAACGTTAAGGAAGCAAAATAGATTTGCTTAGACAGGGCGACGGTTCAAACAGCACAGGTGCTCCGCTATCATCGCAAGCGAATGCGCTAAATAGAAGCAATTATCAAGCAATCAAGCAATGCATATGGAGCGACCAAGGCGTCGCAATTATGGTGCAAAGCCATTACATAGCGCAGGTGCGCAAATTAGTAATGAAGGCGAAACTATACCTCATCTGCATCAACAACGGAGCCCCTGCTCCCATCCCAAAGAGATCTCTGATGACACTCGACTACGCCACAACGAAACGTCTACACCACCATGTGGATCTTCGCCTCCAACCTTGTAGGTATCTCACACCGTCCCAACCCTCTTCACAATTTGACAAGGAGCGTCATTGCATCAGCCTCCCCTGCGAACAATGTCTTGCTACCTGGAAGGCCAAATATTCGCTCGAGTCTTCGAAAGCATAAAACAACGAATGCACACATCCCCTATACAACTTCGCACACACGACTTAGGGAAAGTCCCCGCCCTCCATTCGCTTTGGCTCTAAGTTGCAGGGACTCGGGGGGGGGGGGGGCAAAGGATGGAGTCTCCTTAGAGGCGTTAGCCGCACCCCATGCATGGGTGTGGATATCCGAACCTCCCCCAACATTACCACTCGAGGTGTAACTATCGCGTCGACTGCCATCATCGCCGCCGTGCCAACCACCATCACCGTCGCCGCACCGAAACTGCCATTGCCATGCCATTCGTCGTCACCGCCGCCGTCGCTGCGGCAACCACCGCTTTCTTCTCTGCCATTTAGCTCGGTTGGCCCCATGCCGGCTGGCATGCCCAAAACCACCACGGGGCCCCATGGTCGCGCGACTTCCGATGCTGCCCCGGAGAAAGGCGGCCACCCCTAATGGGGGAGGCCTCCCGGTTTGCCCAGATTGGACGACCAAACTGGCCGCCGACCAAACTGGCCGCCGGCCAAACTGGCCTCCCGATCTTGGTCGCCGCCCTCAACGAGGGTGGCCTTTCAATTCGCCCAGATCGGATGACCAATTTGGCCGCCCGATCTCGGCCGCCGCCCCCAACGGGGGCGGCCTCCCCTTCGCCCCGATCGGGCAGCCGATTTGGCTGCCCGACCTCCACGCGGCCGCCCAAATTGGGCTGCCCCTTGGCCGCCTAGTTTGTGCGGCTTCTCTGCCGCTCAGGTTGGGCGACTATTTGGCTTCCCAACCCCAGCCGGGGCTCCTCATCCCCAGCCTCACCGGCCGCTCCTCCCCTCGCGGAAGGAGCGGTTGGTTTTTCGGTAAACCCAAAACCATCCAGGGGCAATCTCATCATTTTCATAAAATCGGTGATCCACGTACTCTGAACAGAACATTCCTGTTCGTCTGGCCGCTAGTTATTGGGGGAAATTACCGGGTCTCCCCTCTTGGAATCTATAAATAGACCCCCATTCTTCTTCATTTGGACTCTCTTCTCAGCCCGAAAAGTCCTCTTAGGACTTTCTCTCTCTTCCTCTTTCAGATTTTCTCTCTCCTCCCTGGGTTTCCTCCTATCTCTCCTCCCTCTCCCGCATCTCTCCTCCAACGTGCGCACGTCCTTGTGTGCGCATGTTCCTCCTTACTCGTGCTCCCCCTTTGTGTGTATCTCTCCTTTCTCATGCGCACGAACATGCGCACAAACATGCGCACGTCCTTTCGTGTGCACGTTCCTCCTTGTGCATTCTCCCCCTTGCACACATATCTTCTTCCTTATGCACACATCCTTTCGTGCGCGCATTCCTCCCCACACGCGCTCTCCCTTGCGCATGTCTCTCCTTCCCCGTGCGCACGTCCTTTCGTGCATGCATTTCTCCTTGCACACTTTCCCCTTTGCGCACGTCCCTTAGTGTGGACGTTCTGTTGTGCGCACATTCATCTTCACTTGAATCCCTTTGCACGCTCACCGTTCTAAGTGCGCCGTCGTGCTCACCATTTTCCAGACCGCTCCTTCCAGCGCCCTTCTTAGACAGTCGAAGACTGTTTAGTTCACTGAAGCTCGTTTGGTCCACCGAAGCCTCCATCAAGACACATCAGGCACTTCGAAGATCATAGGAGGTATAACAATTTCCTTCAGCCGTCAGCCATTAGTGTGGCGACCGTGCGAATCGTAGGCCTCCCCAGGGTCAGTTGACCAAGCCCGCCGGAACTCACAGTTTATGTGTCCCGCACCGTCAGTAGTTGACAAGACAAACTTCAGAGTCAGGCAAGGACCGCTCAACTACAGTCAGACAAGCAGAAAACACTCAGTAGTCCCAGCGCCCTCAACTCAGCAACAAGCTTACCAGTTGATGACAAGTCAACCACTGTATACTCTCCTAAGCACAACGAGAGACAAACCATAGAGGACAATACGCACTGAGCACGCCACCCGAGATTCCAAGCCCCAGTTGTTGAAACTGAAAACTCGGTCTCCGTGGAGTTCACCCTTGGGGGAGGGGTGATCGCACACTTATTTCTCCCCCGCAAGCCAAATGACTAAGGAAATGAGACAAGGAACAAACTCAAGGGTTCGGCGTGGTCCCACCAGATACCTAGAAGATCTTAGAGCGCTTCCCCTCTTTATCCAAATGCCGAGCTAAGGATACCTCAGAAAGCGCAAGAAAACCGGGGCACCAAAAAACGTGCCTTTTGAGGTACCCCATTGGGTCTATTTATAGTTTTCTGAAATCGGCCTGCAAACAGCCAACCTCCGCTGTTTTGAACCGCTATATGCAGCCAAAAGTGGTCTGCCAACAGCGTGACTCCGTCGTTCTGATAAGCTATTTGCACCCCCACAAGGGCGTCCAGGTAATTTTGCCTCTGGGCCTCACTGGGCAGGTTCCATGGATCTAGGGGTCGGCTCGCCACTCTAATGGGCGGACGCGACCTGGCTCTCGCAGCTCGCCTTCCAGCCTTAGGCGAGCGCGAGTCGGGCCGCGATGGCTCGCCTACCCTACTTGGAGGGGAGCTGGCGACGAGGTCGCCTAGACGGGAGCGTGCTGGATGAGCTGGCTCGCGCAGCTCGCCCGCTTGACTTTGCCGAGAGCGAGCTGACCGCCCGGATTCGCCCGCTTGTTGTTCTATCGCGGGTCGGTTGCTCCGGCCCGCTCGGCTGGCCTGGTGGACCCACTCGGCGAACACGGGGTTGTACACCAGACATCAGAACGAGTGCAACAAGTTGCTCCCGGCTCAAAGTAACAACATCCAGAGTGTAAAGCTCCCTATTCTAGCAAAAAAAGAATTAGCTCTATGAGATGTCACATGTCATCCTCCGAGCCCAGTACTCTTTCTCTCTCTCTCTCTCAATTGTAACGAGTGACGACATGTCGCCCTCAAGTTCTTCAAATATCCCTAGACAACAACTAACCAATAATAGAGGTTTGACCGACACAGATCCGACAATATGATTTTTCACCAAGTTGACGAGTTTTTCACGGTAAAAAAAACTGTCTTGTCAGCTTTTCTTTTTTGGTGTTGTTATAGACAAACCAAATTTGGCTATATACAAACCTATTTTGCACTCTTTTTAGGGTCTTTTAAATGACTATATACAAACCCGTCAAATACCTAGGTTAAGCCTTGTTTTTTTTATTTCTTCCAACCGGCCCACCGACTCTTCTTCCCCAACCTTCCTGCGACATCAATGGCGGCTGAAACTGCTCCGGCAGAACTGCATGAGACCACTCCCGATGCCGGCCTTTCGGATCCAGAGGCCTGGATCTCCCTCGGCAGCGAAGTAGGAGTGCCGACGAACCCGACGCCGCCTTCTTTGGCCGCCCCGACGACATGCGACATCCCGACGCCGTCTTCTTTGGCCTCCCCGACAAAATGCCTCATCCCGACGCCTCCCCAGGTACCTTCTTCTTCATTACCCTTGATCTATTGGAGTTCGGCCTCCCTTCTTGATGGTGTCTGTTGGGGGATCTTGCTAAAATGGGATTTCATGTTTTGTTGGATACTTACAAGGAGTCCAGTCAAAGCATTGAGCCTAGATGCAACAAGTTGCAGCTTCTTAAGTGACACAACAACCAAAAGAGAGCCCTCTGAAATGTTATTGTTAATTTCACGAAATAGACGTTCAACCCTGAAATAAGGCATTTATAGGAAGCAGAGAGTTCTAATCAAAATAAAGCATCTAAGGGGAATACTAAGTACATCTTTATCAAACTAAAATGGCTTATACCAAAGTCTTCCTTCACCGTCATCAACTATAGATTGCAGAATATTCTTTGCAGTATAATAGCACTCCTGAACAGCATAAGCCATGTACTCATCCCTGGATATACGGTTCCATAAATCAGCCTGCGTATCCTCACAGGCTCCAGCCAATTCAAGGGCATATGGTATCTAAAACAGTTATTAAAATCTCAAAAGAAGAATACTGAAATAGCATCATGTAAGTACAAATACTCAACATTGACTAAGAAACAAACCTTACTACTCAAAAGAAACAATGGCCACTGAACTAATCTTAAATTTCCCGAATTACTTGGCATGGAAAGCAGATCCATTTCCCTGTAAGACAGATGGTAGTATCTCCTTGTATATATAAAATACTAAATTTAAGAGAGCAAGGGTTGCAAATAATTTTACTAGCATTTACCTGTTACTAACAAAATCTTCTTCACGGAAGCTTTTTATAATTTCATTCCAAAATGGAGCAAATGTAGCAGCATGCACCTTATTAAGATCCTGAGATTCCTAGTACAACAAACAACAAAATATTTCCTTTACCAAGAATGTTAGCAAATCATCAACAAAAATACCTTTAACAAGATCATGCTAAATAAAAAAGTATAAGCCAAAGCTAACCAAAAAAAATATAATACGTAGTTAGCCAAATATGACATGGGTACATATGCATGTGTGAATAGATATAATACGAGGACTTTATTCTATAATTTTACATAAGATGACAAAGGATCAATCAAAAGCCAGCTTTCTATATCCTGAACCGAGCATTCACAAATGCACAGGATAAGCATCACAAAAGAGAACCAGTGAGCATCTACTAGCAAATAACTTTACATAATATTCATCTAGCATCTTAAACTCGCATGAACTATTATAATACCTATATTTCATGATATCTTTTTTCTGTAGTTAATGGCATAGGTATTGGTATTGCTACTAATCCGGTGTTTAACCTAATTTCTCAGATGGAACAATCACAATTACCTGGAGCTAAGGAGTGCGACAACACAGAAATTCCTTCTTTAGGAACGGAATTTGGTATTGCCATCTATCAAAATTGTTTAGTTTTGTATATTATTTTGCTTATAAACTCGTTAGTTAGTTTGTTTATTTTGTGACAATGTTTGTGTAGATGTGACATCGTTCTTTCAAACGACTTCAGTTTTTACGTCAAGGGAAGAGTTGATTGATTGGGCACGTAAAGTTGGTAGAAGCCTGAGCTATGTTGTTACAATTTTAGGTTCTGATAAAGTCACTGATAGACCACGTCCATGTGTTCTTTTGGGTTGTGATAGAGCCGGTTTTAAACGTGAGAATCCTAAACAAATTAACAAAAACATCCGCAAGACAACTTCAAAGAAATGTGGGTGTCCATTTCAAGTGAGAGGTCAGAAGGAAATGTATGTGGAAGAATGGCGAGTGGAAGTGTTGTGTGGAAAGCACAATCATTGTGCCGTGCATTTAGAGGCACACGCATATGCTGGTCGGTTGGATAAAAATGAGGAACAACTTGTTGAGAGTATGTTTTCCTCCGGTGTTAAACCCCGCAAAATACTCACATCTCTAAAGCAGAAGAATAAAGGAAATACTACGACAATTAGAACTATATACAATCAGAGAGCTGCTCTTCATAAGCAAGAATTGGGAGGCCGAACTCCAATTCAATTCCTCTATAAATGTGTTACAGACGCTGAATACGTATGTTATAGTCGAGTGAAAGAGGATGGTTCAGTATTGGAAAGCTTGTTTTTTGCACATCCTATTTCTATTAAGTTGTGCTGCATGTTTCCATCCGTATTTCAATTGGATTGTACTTACAAAACTAATAGGTACCGGATGCCTTTATTATCGATTGTTGGGGTGACTTCTACCAATCAGTCATTTTTCGGTGCATTTGTATTTTTGTCAAGTGAGGCAGTGGAAAGCTATTGTTGGGCTCTTGAGTGCTTTAGATCTATTCTTGATTCGAGTTCTCTACCAATTGTGTTGGTGACAGATAGAGAGTTAGCTCTGATGAATGCCATTAAGGTTATTTTTCCTCATTCCAAAAATTTGATATGTCAAGTACATATCCACAGAAATATTTTGGCACATTGCAGAAAACTGTTTACAAAAGGTATTGAGTGCAATCATTTTTTGGGTCAATGACAAAGGTTAATGAATGCAAAAACGGAGGTGGAATATAATATGGAGTTCAACCTATTGCTAATAGCTTATGCAGAAAAAAATCCAAAGGTATTCACGTATGTCGTCAACACTTGGATTGAACCATACAAAAAATATTTTGTTTCAGCATGGATAGATAAATATTTACACTTGGGAAATTGTACTACAAATCGCGTAGAAAGTGGGCACTCCCAATTGAAAAAAATTTTGGAAGTCTCAATTGGCAATTTAACAACCGTATGAAAGAAGTTTGACCAAATGATTATTTTACAACATACAAATATTAAGAGGTCTTTTGGGCAAAGTGCGATTCAAGTATGCAGTTTATATACGGGTCCACTTTATACAAATCTTGTTGGGTGTGTCTCTCTAAGTGCATTGAAAATCATTAAAGAGGAGGAGGATAAAGTCAAAGCATCAATTTATTGTCAAACATTGGAGTGTGCACATAAAGTAAGATATTCAATGGGATTACCTTGTGCTCACGAGTTAGTACCATATATTACACAATGTAGACCATTTCCTACATGCATGATACATCCTCATTGGAAACACTTATCATTAGAGCAAATTTCAAAGGTTCATTTTTCAGAAGATATCGCATCAGAGTTTGAAGGTATTAACAAGAGATTTAATGAAACAACAAGTGAGCAAAAAACAAGAAATAAAGAGGAAGTTAAGAGAGATAATGAATCCAAGTTCAACACAAACACGCTAGCCAAAAGTTCCTTTGAGTTTAAAGGGAAGGCCAAAGGGGAGTTACAAAAGACTAAAGGATGACCCAAATTCTACAAAAAGGGATCCATCTTTATTTGAACATGTTATGATGGCAGAAAATTGGGAGGTACCGAAGAAAAAATCAAAGAAAGCATTAGCAAGAAAGAGAACGGTGTACCAAATGAGGACACCTACACTAACTTCAAGTCAACATTTTTTTGTAGAGGTTTGCAAGCAAATGCCGACTTACTTAGCGGAGCATATCAAAGAGGTTCACAATGTCATTGGGGATGGTCACTGTGGGTTTCGTGTCGTTGGACGTGCTTTGGAGATGGGAGAAAATTGGGCACAAGTTAGATTGGATCTTACCAATGAACTAAATGTTCATTGTAGCATGTATGTTGGTATTTTTGGCAAGGAAAGATGGGAAGAGTTGTTATCCTCTCTTCAATGTAATGAGATACCGGCACCTCCAAATAAATGGATGTCAATGCCGGACATGGGTCTTGTTGTAGCATCTTGCTATAATATTGCTTTTGTCCAAATTTCAGCAATTCAGAGTCTCACATTTTTTCCATTGAGCTCCCCACCGCCACCTACACAAAGACTAGTTGCAATGGGTTATATAGATGGTAATCATTTCATACATTTATTGATGCATGAAGGGTGTCCTTTACCTCATATTATCTCATATTGGAGAAAATATCATGATCCGATTGCAAACAAATGGGAAGAAATATACATCTCACGATTACCTACTCCAACTCAACAAATGCACGCAAGTGAGATAGTATACAATGAAGTCTTCTAACTCTAAAGGTTAGAATTTTTTTATCAAATTATGTTTTAATGCATTTGGATACTCTTCAACCGTATCTAATTTATTATTTTTATTGCAGGATTTTCTCTCTTGACGTTATTGATCGGAAGAAAGGACATGTTTGCTAACTTTTTTTGTATTTCAATGCATCTTTATATCTTGAATTGTAAACTTTTTGTAATGTATAACTATCTAATGAATGCATTAGTTTAGCTATAATATAATATGATGTTTACAAAAAAAATTTTTTTTTTAATTTTTGTACTGGTTTGTATATAACAATTTTGTCTACGTATAACAATTTTTTGTTTGTACTGGTTTGTATATAGTAAATGTTTGCATATAGCCAAATCCGGTTTGTCTATATCAACACCCTTAAAAAAAAACCAGATGCACTTGCATTGCAAGTGTTTGCCACAAAGAAAATTTTTCTTCAAAAAATGATTTTATTTGTTAATTTTTTTAAAAAAACAATTAACAAAATATTAATTTTATATTTTTACTGTTATTTTAAGTGCTCATATGTATAAGTTTTATCATAAAATGTGTAAAAAAATATGGTATTAAAGAAAGTTTTTTTATTAGCTATTTTACAAATGTATTTTGAGACAAAAATAAGTGCAAAAACACAACACATAATAACTGTAATTTTGCAAGGAAAAAAATTGCACACCATGCTTATGGTGCGATATGCGCAGAGAAAATTCTCTCTTGTCGCGACTCTTACGATTACATGACTAATGGTGATTGGTTCTACTGAATGGGCTCCACAAAAAAAGGGCAGCCCAATCCACAAAGGTATCCCCACACAGCGAGAGTCCTGAGAAGGGTCCCACCACAAGGTTTCCATCACAAGGGTGAAATGCAGGTAAACCTTACCAAGTATTTTTTGCAAGAACTGCTTCCAAGACTCGAACCCGTGACCTCAAGGTCACATAGCACCACCTCAATCGGTACTAGGGATGCTAACAAATAGTATAGTTCGTGAATAATTCGGGATTCGATTCGTGAAGATTCGATAAATATTCGTAATTTTCGAATTCGGATTCGAATAATTTTCAAACCCGAATTCGAATAAGTTTATCTCTACTCGAAGTATTCGTGAACAGTAAAATTACTTAAATAAAATTACATATATTTAAAAAATTATATATTTAATTATTCCTAATAAAAAAATTCAAATTCGAAATCGTGTTCGAATCCGAATCTTAATTCGAACCCGAATTCGAATCCAACACTTCATGTTGAATTCGAATTTGAATCTGAATATTCAAACGAATCCGAATCTCTGCATTTCATGTTCACCATTTTTTCTGATTCCGCTCCATTAGTTCGCAAAATAGGAACTCCACCCCCTGGAGTTCCCGGAGGAACTCCAGGGGATCCGGATCCAGATAGAGATGCCTTAATTCTAATTTTCTAGCACACTGCCAATCAAAAACATGCTATTTAAAATTTTAATTGGAAAACTTTGAAAAACAGATGGATTTGACACAATTAGGGCTCTGTTGATTCAAAATTTCTTTCAGATTGGCTCTGTTTGACACGGTGGTGATGGCCATGAACACGAGGGTCAAATTGTCATTCGTTAATGGTCACCTAATGAACTTCATCCACTTTTATGCTCAAATGAATAATATTTGTTAGGTGACTTTTAATGAATGACGGTTTAATCCATGCGTTTATGACCACCACCACCGTGCCAAACGGAGCCTCAGCTTTTCAGAAAACACAAATGCCAAGACTCCCTTTTGAATGAATGACCAATAATCTCCAAAGACAATCATTTTGTGCATGATTTCAACCGCAATGAGAGAGCATCATTCAAAAACAACTCTTAAATCAGTTAATCTTCATCTCCAACTGTCGCCACCCACTCAAAAACCCGGAAGGGGATGGTAAAGTGCAAGGGTGCACTTTATGGTAAAATGCGGGCATTCAACGGTCTGCGTAAATGCCCCCACACATCTCAAAGCACTTCGAGATCTGTCTGTTTTGAGATGTGTGGGTGCATTCACACACACAGACTGTTGGATTCCGCACTTTGCCGCAAAATGCACCCTTGCACTTTAGTCCCCCTTACCCTTCAAAAACACCCTGAATTACGGTCCTGAGTTCGACGGGGTGTCCGACTTGACGTGTTCATAACATGTATATCTCCACCAAATCATTTTTGGTGATAAATCCTATACACTTCAAATAAACATGACATAATTCAACCATCAATTTGGAAGCACTCCAACAAGAAGGCAGTAATATAAACAACAATTGACTTCAATTTTCTATCCTTTAAAATTCCGAAGACACCCTTTAAAATCGCTAAGCATGACTAAAAGAAATGTCTAAGGCTCTGTTTGGCGCAGCATTTTTGCTCCAGTTTGGACGAAAACGTCATCATCATAGAATGAATGTTTGACATGACAACGGTTACAACCACCGCTAAGAAAATAAAACTAAACAAAAAAGTGGATGAAGTTCTTTAGGTGAGATCGAGCGTTCACAAACGACAATTCATAACCATCGCGTTCATTACCACCACCACCTTTCCAAACAGAGCCTAAAACAAAACATTTAGACCACTAGATGCATTTGGGATACTTTTCATGAACTGTAACAAACTGATAGTTGGGATTATTTCGAGGCTCGGCTGTCAGTCTTAGGCTCCGTTTGGATGGACTTATTTTCACCGGTCAAGCGATTACGGCCGCATGAACCGGACCTTAATTAAAGTTCGATTCAAACGGAGCCTTAAGAAGCTTAACCAGAAAAGAACTTGGAAAACAAAACAGGTTGATTAATTTTGATTTACTTTTCCTTTAAGACTGTGAAGAAACCCTTCAACATCATACTTAAGAACCAGTCACTCACTAGGCCAAGCAAAAAAAGAAAAAAAAAACTGAATCAAAACAGGAAAAAAAGAAACATCAAAATTCTGCCAGCTGCTGGATAGCTGCATTTTGATCATGAAATCAAATATAGCAGGTTCAGTGATTCTGAAAGCTCTCAATGGCTTTCTTCCACTGCCATGCCCGCTGATTGGCATCATCGAACGATATCACCTTCTTCAACTGTAAGACGAAAACATAATCAAACCAAGTTAAAGAAAATTCATTTCATTGCTTAAGAAGTAAGAACAGGTAGAGAGTATATTAATTCAACTTAAAGAAGTGAGAGAGTTCATATTAAGATTGTGAAGTGGAATAGGAATATGAAATAAAACAATAGACTCATTAATATTGAACAGGTGGGATACAATAGACAAAAGATGTTTTGTCCTTTCTCTGCTTACATTAACTTTGTCTTTACAGGAAAAAGATAGGCATTGACAAACTCCTTTTAAAAAGAGACACCGGGTTCTATCTCTCATTACCTCTTACTTTTCTATGTGGTGGATAACGATTTTCGTGGGTCTATGTCGGCTAGTTGGTAGGTGAAATGAACAAAAAGAGTACACATTTTTCCTATATCCATGTGGTTTTTAATGATGTTTTTGTCTATTCTAATATGTTGAGCAGAGTTGTGTGTAATACTGATGAAAGTATTACAATCAAAGTACATAAGAATAGATTTATTCTCTAGGAGACTAAGATCAGCCAGTATGAATCTTAGCCATAGATTATGGCACAATCCCTGTGACAACCCAATATTTTGCCTCCACACTGCATCTTGCTATAACATTTTGTTTTATTCTTCTCCATGTAACTAGATACCTCCAACAAATGTACAATCAGCCCAATCAACATCAGTGAAGACTTCAATCATTAGGTGATCATTACAACAAACAAAAACACTCAAGCCTTTATCCCACTATAGTGGGGTCAGTTATATGGATCCTTTGACGCCACTGTTCCCTATCTTTAGTCATAATCTCACAAATGCCTAAGTACATCATGTCTTTCCTTATAGTTTCATTCCAAGTTTTTATCGGTCCCCTCCTCCGTTTAACATGCCTAGTGACTAAACTCTCACAACGCCAAACAGGTGCCTCTAATGGTCACCATTGTATGTGTCCAAACAATCTTAGTCGAGCTTCTCTCAGCTTCTCTTATCCTTGATACATTCATTCCTAATTTTATCTAGTCTCGTGTGTCCACACATCAACCTAAGGATTTTCATCTCCGCAGCTCCCATTTTTTGCTCATGTACACAATTCACTGCCCAAATATATGATCGTAGTATGGTAAAATTGCAGTACGATAAAACTTGTCTTTAAGTTTCAATGATACTTTAGGATCACATAAGATCCCTGACGCGTCTCTCCACTTCTATCAACTTGCATGGATTTTATGTATCACATTTTTATCAACAACTCCATCCTTTTGAATTATCGATCCAAGATATTTAAAGCAGTCATTGCGGGAAATATCTTGATCACCCAACTTAATAACGAAGTCATCATGCCAATCTTCTATGCATTAGGTGATCATTATTTTTTACGTGAACAACTTTCTGGTGCTGAGTTCTGAAAATGCATATATCTGCTCAACATCCCTGCGGCATAAGAGTAATCAATATGGGTGTGAGATAAATAGGTCAATCGGAAATGGGAGAACAATTTTGCAGTTTGGTGCGGTTTGCAATGTAGTGCGGTGCGGTTTTGCAGTTTGGTGCGGTTTTTGGTTTTTTTGTGCAGGCCTAAGAGCATCAAATAAGTAATCACAGAAAAATGCACAATCACAAAAAAAAAACACAAGAAATATAGTGGTTCCCCAAAATCTGGGTACATCGACTCTTCTACCCCCTTGGTAGGAATTCACTATCACTGTGTCTGAGTTTTTTGATAAAGAGACTCTTAGAACCAATCACTAGATCCTTTGATAAAGAGATCTTGAACTAATACAGTCTGAGTCTTTTCACAAGGAGACTCTCAAAACCTTTATCTGAATCCTTTGAAGAGAGATTCTTAAAACTCTTTTCACAAACTGCAAAAGTTCAAAGAGCAAAAATTAGAAGAGCATATGAAGATATAGTAATCTTTTTGATGAGTCCTCTCAGTAGAATCATGAGGACTTGTTGGCACTAAGTGAATTGACATCTGGAAATCTGATGAATCCTTGAATGGGAAGAACTCAAGGATTGTTAGCCCTTTATTCCATATTATGCTTTAATCTTCACTGAATTTGATGCAGCAACTGATAAGCCCTTGAGAAAGAAACTGATTATTTATTCGGATTCAGGAACAAGATGATGATCAACTGATTCAATAAAGAACTTCAATTGTAGATGATAATCTTCCTAAACTCCTCTTTCGAATTCTATCTTCCAAAACCACGATCTGATCTGTGTGTAATGATCAATATAGCTTATTCCTCTTCTCTATTATTAATTGTTGATAATCAGGTGTCTCTCTATATATAATCATCTTCTAACGTCTCCAAGAAACGGTTATTCAGTTTAAAACTTTCTTGAATGAATTTTGATTTAAACCTCACAACAATTCCCGTTCATAATATTATTCGACGTAACGTCGACTAAGCTTATTTTGAAGTTCTGACTTATAATTAAATTACCGGCGATATTGAGTCGAAGTTACGTCGACTTTCTGTCGACGCATGTTGACATTTCCTGACTTTTCTATAAAATTCAGTGTGTCTTTCTCCTATCCTTTACTCCACTGACATCCTAGGACTTTAAGACTATATTACCCTCTCTATACATCATGAGTAATAAACCTATGATGTAAAATCACTTAAAGTAATTTGTTAAGGTAAATCATAAGTATTTTTACCAACACAATCTATTGAGAAATCTCTGATAGCTCAAAGGATCATGGATCTTGTTACAGAACTAATTGACAACCACAGTCCTTCCGATTGAGAACACAAAGAATATCATGCCTCTGTTGGACGACACTTTTGGAGAACTACGAGAGAGAATTGGGATCCACCATGATTGTAATATGTGTAATGTTGTATTAATTAATTGAATATTAATTAATAATGTTTTTGTTAATTGATTAGTATTAATTAATTATTAAAATAATATTATTTTATCATACTATTTAATCTTATTGTCTCTTTGTCTTGTAGAGGGCAATTCACGCTTTAGGAGGCCTGAGGAGTAAGATAAGGTATTTTTTGGCGTCATAGTGTTCTGGGCTCTTATTTGAGAGAAGAGTTTTTAGAGGACCCCGTCTTTGAGAGCTTGGCCAGAATTTGTTCCGGATTCTATCTTATATGTTTTTATCATTTAATCCATGACTCATTGATTGTTCTCTCATCTCTCCCACCACGTCGATCGTGAACGATGTCGCTCTGTGTCTTTCCCAAAACCTAGCAATTTCTCCACCGGTAACAATGGCCCGAGCTACCGGATCGGCCTGAGCTCGTTCAGTCTCCGGTGAAGCGACAGACATTCCGTTGCACCTAGCCTCCCCGGATATGACAACCACCACGACCTCGTTACACCAACGCTTCGATCAACGATATACTCACCTAGCGGACATCCTCGATATAGTGCACACTCTCAATGCCAACTTGACCATCTCAACGTGCTCGACCAAATCACAGCCCGACTGCAGTCGGTGCACTCCAACCAAATCTCTCGGGGCCCACAGCTTGGGGAAATTTCGAAAAGGTTGTTGAGGCCAGGGCTCGATCCCTGGACCTCCTTTATCAGGTAACTATATCAAGTCTGGATACCCAACTGAGCTGCAGCCTGCAGCACAGTTGAGTATCAGGACTTGATATAGTTACCTGATAAAGGAGGCCCAGGGATCGAGCCCTGGCCTCAACAACCTTCCCAGAATTTCCCCAAGCTGTGGCCCCGAGAGATTTGGTTGGAGTGCACCGACGGCAGTCGGGCTGTGGGCTGTCATCCCAGGTTACCCAAGATGGGTCGGGCCCCCCTTTCAACAGTGGCGACAATAAACATAACTCCTGAATCGACGCTCTCTCAGAAAATCAATCTTTAATAGCTAGATGAGTCAACTTCATCTCCTTTTGTGTCTTCATCAATTATGATTGGACTCAATTGGGCATCCACTGGAGCACATCCAAGCATACAAGTTTCCTCCAGAAGGTCAAGGTCATACTTTCTCTTGGATATGAAGATCACAGGGCTAGATTTTGTCACATCTATCCCTAAGAAATATTTTAGGTTTTCCATATTTTAACTTCAAATTATGTGCACACTTTCTGGTGCGTGATTTTCTCCAAACCATTTTCTGTAATGACTCTATGGAAAAACCAGAAGGAAGCGTATGTATACTTTTTCTTCCAACTCACCATGCAAGAAGGAATTTTTAACATCTAAGTTTTATAACTATCAGCCAAGAGATGCAACACATAAAAGGAGAACTCGAATAGAGCCCATCTTTGCAATAAGAGCAAAGTTTTCTTGATAGTCAACTCCTTGAGTTTGGGTGGACCCTTGAGCCGCTAAACGAGCATTATATCGCTCCATAATCCCTTCTTGATTCTTCTTAACAGAAAAAATCTAACGTGACCCAACCGTTCTTTTTTCACGAGGAAGATGTGCAAGTTACCATGTTTCATTTTTGTAAATACTGGATCCCTCCCTCCTCTTAAAACTGATATTAAATATTGAAAACTTATTTTAATATTAAATTGATTTTAGGATTGAACCCCCCTCGCCCCACCTCTTCAATATTAATATATATATTGAAACCCCCTGGTTAAAAAAATTAAGCCAAGAACAGAGAAACTGAACGGGACTTTTGTCTTCGTTTGGTTCCTCTCCAGCTCCGCTAAGTCACACTTCCAGCCTTCCGACCATCTCGTCTGGCCTCCAGTGCATCCACGTCAGGCACATCAGGCTACATCAGTTCCGATGACCTCTCCCCGATGTTTCTTGCTCATTGTCGACATCTCCTTGGACTTCCACCATTCAGATTTGTCCAGCCATCGATAGTTCCATTTCCTCCAACCACTGCTCGAAGAGAAACTTGCCCGTCTTCTGCTGGTAACCCCTTTTTTTCTATTCAAATGCTCAATTCATGTTAGCTTAATCTTGTGCTTATATTTATATGATCTAAAAATCAGAGTTTGCCCTAGTTTCAACTTTTACCTTTTTTAGTTAATTTCAAACTTCCTCGTTTGTGTTTCTTATTATCGCCCGTGGAATGTATTTATTCATATTAAATCATTGTTGGGATGATAGATATTTAAGCGTGTTTGTGATTCCTCGTTAAATTAGCTCATAATTTTGCTCGTGAAAGTTCGCTTGCGCCGCAATATTTTAAATGAGATCGCACAATCTGTCTTTTAAAATTAATCCGTCGATTTAGGAATACATCAACTTTTCATCTATATTTCTAAAGGAAAAGGACACACATTTCAATGTAGAGTCATTACAAATGGTAAAATTGATCATCATAAAATAACTTAGCTGATTTTATCATTTTTCATCCATATTTCTAACGGAAGGGACATTTTTGTAACCTGTAATTATGCAAACTCCCACGGGAGGTCCCATTAATTAACATAAACAACATAGAAATTGCATAATAATATAAAAAGCCTACATTCAACTTGTAGTTCTAGTTGGAAAAACGATGCAATATAAAGATGGGAGAATATGCAGAAACAATAAAGAAATTGCATAATTATAGAAAAAAGGATCAATTCAACTTGTAATTCTGATTGGAGAGACATACAGTTGAAATCTTAAAGTGAGATGAACTTGTCACATGGATGTCGATGTCGCGAGGGTTATCAGACCAAATTATATTCCCCTTGGATAAGACCTTGGAAGGATCAACACATACTAACTTTGGTTTATCAGTCAAGATCAGCTGCACCTTCTTGTTAGTGAGTTTCTGCAGTTTCTTTAGCTTTGAGATCATAACAATGCTTTCCCCAGGCTCTAGGAACTCTTGCCTGCCATTGGAATGATGGAAGAGTGTAATACACCCATAACATAGATTCAAAATGTTACTAACATGACAAAATTTAGGATAAAGAACTCTAGATTCAGGAAATTTTATTATATCTTATAGTTTGGACACTAACATTTAAATGGGCAGCCTGGTGCACAAAGCATCCTCGTGCAGTGAGGGCCCGGGGAAGGGTCCCACCACAAGGGTGAAATGTAGGTAAACCTTACCTTGCATTTTTGCAAGAGGCTGCTTCTAGCACTCGAACCAGTGACCTCAAGGTCACACAGTAACATCTCAACCGGTGCGCCAAGGCACCCCTTCGGGCACTAACATTTAAATATGAAAAAACAATCATTATGGTCTCAATTTCTATAATGGTCATATTTTCAAAGTATTCATCAAAATCAAGTATAAATAAAATCATCAAATTTTATTATCATGTATTCAATGTCTATGGCAGTTTGCTCATCTTTTTAAGGTAAGCATCAAAAGTAAAGAGAAAATTGTCCATTTTAATGATTATACTGAAATTTGATCAAACTGACATGTTCATCACAAGGACTAGGCGTACAATTTTATAAAGGATTTTTTAACAACTAAAGTAAAACAAAATTAACTAAATTGTCATATAGATGTTAAAATTATAATAATGTTCTATCACTTTTTTAAATGTTAGTAGTGAAATTCTAAGGTAGAATAAAATCCTATGACTTTGAGTACTTCAAACAAAATTGTATAATAGGAAAAGACTATTTTTTTAATAGGAAAAGAATAGTTGATCCGCAGCATGTTTATTTATTTATTAAACAAACAAAAGGAGAATTTCCACAACAAAATTCTGGTGGAAGTAGAAACAAGTAAAAAAAAGCTAACAAGTGGATTCATTTCACATACCATCTGGAATCAAATGAATCGATCTTAGCAAGTTTAGATATTTGTGATTGTTTCTCAGAAGATGATGTGGTAGCACTAATACTTCCATCAACAACTGGCAAATAAGGCACAAAAACAGCTCCTGTATGTGATAAGTTCCATGTCGAATCATGGGGATCATCATCATCAGCCACCTGTGTAAGCAGAGTGTTAGTTGTTTCCAGCAAAGCAGGTTTTTTCATGAAAGGGATGGACTTAAAGTAAATGAAAAAAAAATAGGCTTGAAAACTATCAATACATTTGATTCTGGAGCAAGCTTTGGTGCTGTAGACTTCCTTAAATTTTTCCAGTCAATTCCCCTGAAGAAGGAATGCACCTTGAGAGCAGTATAACCTTCAGGTCCAGCACCAGGTCTTCTAGTGGGTTCAGTGTCCTGTGTTCGGTTTAAAATTCCAAGTAGAAAGTAAGGCATACTCTTAGAAAACTCCAGAATGTTATCTATCGGGACAATAATAAATTTATGTGGATCCATGAAATAATAGAAACCCTATATAAAGTCTCTATCTTGATTGATTACATCTAGAAAGTGGTGTTGGAGGGGAGAGTGGGTAGGGGGAGTGAATAAAGAAGAAAAATTTTCACAGTATGTAATCAAGAATTAAACAAAGTTGGCAACTATGCATCACAGATGATAAAACTAAAATTAAAATGCAGTTACGGTATAGAGAAAAGTCAAAAATAAAGTGGTTCCACAAAATATGAACATATCCGCTCTTCCACCAAATGTGAGAATGATGGGGATCATGCCACATAACCCGCGAGAGTCTGCTCGTGTCGACCATAGACCTAGTAACAATCGGAATTGCTCAATACATGTGGATCGCCGATCATAGTATTTCATGTTTTTGTACATTTTAATATTTTCATTTCCTTTGTGATTTTTGGAGTTTACAATAAACGGAGAATCATGAAGGTTCATTGTCCCTCCCTAGGCTATAAATATGAGTAGAGAGCTCCAGGAAAGACAATTGAAAGATTGAGAAAGACAGTTGGTCTTTTGATCTCCCGGTGCCGAAGCTGGACTCAAGTATGAAGCTTGGTCGTTTTTAGAGCTGTCACTTAAAACCGGCAACTTTAAACCGAACCGGAACCGAACCAGAACTACAAATAACCGGATCGAACCGTTTGCGAATTATTTGGGTTCCGGTTTGAATTTTGAAACCATAAACAACAATGGTTTGGGTGTGGTTCCTTCATTTTATTATTCAGACCAGAATCGCAACATAAATGTCTCGAGTGGTTTCAAAAATTTTAGACCCGATCCAGATCCGACCGAAACAGAACAGAACTACAATACATTTATTATTATTATTCTCTATAATATATATTTATTATGAATATTATTATAATATTTTTTATAATATTAATAATATTTATTTATTATCTATATGACTATACCTATATCAGTCGTCTGATTGCAGCGGGATTCAAATCTTCATACACAGGACGCGCGATGTTAGGTCATTTCACCGCTCATCGACACCAATGGCTTATTTCTCGCCCCACTAGCTCGATCGTTGAAGGCTTTCTTCTCCCCATTTTGGCAGTGTTTGTTCTAACCTTTCGGCTAGGGCTTCCGATTTATGTATAGAATCAACGACTTGCTCGTCTGGCTTCTCCTAGACGATCTTCCAACAGTGTTTGTTCTCTCCCTCGTTGTTACTTGTTAGGGGCCTAGGGCTTCAGAGTCGGCTTTTAGCACGGGTTCTAGAGTAATTCACAACGGGGTACTACTCCTTTGTTGGTGGAAATTTGGTGACATGGCATAGAAAGAAATTGAATGTGGTGGTCAGATCTAGTGCTGAGGCTGAGCACCGTTCAATATATCAAGGTCTTTGTGAAAGTCTATGACTATGTACTGTGTTATAACATCTGGGATTTCAGAAGATATTATGAAAACAAGACAACTATTAGTATAGCTCGCAACCCAGTTCAACATGACAGGACTAAACATGTTGAGGTTGATTGACACTTTATCAAAGACTACCTGGATAAGGGAAACTTGGTAACTTCTTTTGTTCATTCCAAAGATCAACTGACTGATGTATTTACCAAAAGCTTGTGATGAGATGTGTCTACTGATGACATCCATAAACTCGGGATGACTGATATTTTCCATCCGACTTGAGGGGGAGAGTTATAATTAATATAGATTAATACTTTCAAGTCGTGTTTATTATGTAATACTCGACCAAGTTATTAGCATTTTTTAGGCTCCTCTTACTCAAGTATATGTATGTGTAAAGGGCCTTTTTAATAATACAATTCTTATCACTTCAATTATTTGGTGGATGTTATTTAATTTTGTTGATGAATATATTTTCTATTTTGTTGATGCACATGTTTGTCATTCCTCAACTACTTCGGTAAGACGACCGTTCTTGCTGAGCATCGGGTGTAACAGTATTACTTGGTGTTCAACATGCTAATGACCAATGTTTATGTTAATTAGTATTTTGAATCAGGTTTATTGTAATCATACAATATTACTCATTCTTTTTCTATTCAGTGCGACAAATCAGATATTATTGCAAACATATCTACATTAGTTTAATTTTAACATATTTAGACTTAAAAAACCATGAAATTATTACTCCAACCGTTTGAATTCAAATTTCCTTTTCAAATATACATTTTTAAAGAGATTATAGTCTTTATGAATGTGTCTAATGACTCAAATTATAGAGTTATAAAACGACTACAACTATGATACATATAACCGATTGGAATCAGACATAGAACTAGTTTGAACCGTTAGTGGCCGGTTTGATTTTGGTTCTTATTGAACCGGAACCAAAACACTTGACACGATGGTTCCAAAGATTACGCTGAAACCGGAATCGGTCAAACCAAATAAGGTTTTAATTCTAATTCGAAGAATTGTTACCTTAGCGGTTCGGGTCATGATTTTAGTAGAATCGGAACCGTGACAGCTCTAGTTGTTACCACCACCATCCCTCTTTCCCCAACCATCCGACCATCCCTCTTGTCTCCACATCCCCTAGCCGGCCTCTGTCAAGCCCACCATATATCCATCGTTCAAATTATCCCCATCAGCCACTTTCATCCCTCCCCAACATCATCTAGCCGGCCTCTCAACCAAATCCACCCCATTCCCCTCCACAAGTTTCAGTTGGCCTCCACCAAGTCTGATGTAATCCTTTTTTATTTGTAAATGATTTTTTAAAAAATTCAAGCTCAACAGCGATGAAAAACTCGCTTTTAATAATGTTTAATTTTTGGGCGAATGTTCATATTTTGGTCAAGAAAACAAAGTGTTTGTAAATTTATTTATATTAGCAAGCGACTATAAACAATAAACTTTAGCTTCCATTGGCGACTTTGCAGATATGAACCTGCAAGTGAACTTTGGAGAATGATAGGAATAATAACGTCAATGAGATCAGAAGACCAACAAGCAAGCTTTAATTTTGATCACTTAATGTTATTTGCATAAAAAATGTCAACGGAATTTTGAGCATGAGATTACATTGGTTGAGATTTCCCGACACCAGTGTCTCGAAATTGGCCTTATGTGGAAGAGATACATGTGCGCAATGAAGCAGCCTCAAGTTGACTGGTTTGGGATGTGGTGTTTCTCAGGTAGGCTGTGTTAGGAAGGTTGGGACGGGTTGAGGTTGGTGAGAGTTATAAGTAGATATAGATATGGTGACAGGTGTAGGAAAATGGGGATGTGGATGCCGCGGGAAAGCTAGGTTTTGGAGAGTGCAAAGTTTTGAGGGAGCCGGTTCGTGGAAGAGGAAATGATTCCGGGTCATGACAGAGAAAATGCAGGGCATGAGGAGAGACGTGGTTGGAAAAGGGATCAGAGGAGAGATTGATGTTGATGGGAGGATGTAGACCAGGCATCGAGTGGGGGAACTGTCGCAGCCTATGTTGTCAAAGGCGCAAGGCGCACCGAGGCGTAAAGGGCCCCTGGATCCTAGGCGCAAGGCTCAGAGGAGCGCTTGAGGCACGTGATGCGCAAAAATGGGTGGAAAGGGAAATTGAGCTAATTGGGCGCTCAATTTCAGTGAATTGGGCGTCAATTCACTCAATTTCAGCGAAATGGGCGCCCAAGTGCGCCTAGGGGTTCCTTCCAGTGTGTCTGAGATCATGTTTTTGCCCATCTCAAAAAATAATTTTTTTGAAAAAAACATCTTGAAATGCCCAGGCGCGCCCTTGGTGCGCCTAGGAGTCTGTAAGGTGTAACATCCCTATTTTTCGACTGGACAATATAATTTAATTGTAGGGTCTGACCGCGAGCGGACCTGATCGCGACAGCGTCTCGTCGAGGCATAAATTTTGTATGGTTACATATTGTTACGTTTAATGTAGGATTAATTTCAGCTGACGAGTTCGTGCTCGCCGCACGTTAAGTAGTAGTATGAGGGCGTAACGCAATTTCTAAAGGCTTGAGTGGTATGGAATGACAATTTCGATATATCAAATTCTTCCTAAATTGATGAAGGGGCACGATACATTTCAACGGGCGGTTTCCGTAACCGTTATATATATAGTATCGCGCAGTTCAACTCTTAAAGCCGCCCCTCCCTCGCTGCGATATCTGTGTAACCCTAACTGCCTTCCTCAACAACCCTAGTGGAGGTCGGAGGGTTTTTGCCACGTTTTCCTTTTTCCGACGTACCTTTTCTTCAGGTAAATTCAAATCTCAGTTGGAAGGTTTATTTATCATATGGTTGTGGGTGTCAACATACTTCCCAATGAAACTCTTGATTGTTGACTTTGTTTTCGCCTAGTTGGTAAAGTAATATTAGAAGTTAAACGATGCGCAAGTGTGGGTGGATACAAGTTGGTGAATAATTGTGTTAGCAAGATTATTTAGAGGGAATCATGCCGCTGCGTCAGGTGTATGAGCGTCGCAACCCCGCGGTAAGATATTCTTATTCTTCTTGGCTAGACATATCAGATAGCTTGTATAATTATGTTTAGTATAATTTAGTAAAATTGATATGATTGAAGGAAATTTCTACTATCAATAGAGATGGCTAATGCAATTGTTGTGTAACTAGTATATGTAGAATGTGTTTAATTTTTATAATTCCTAAAGAGTTAGACCAAACGAACAGTATAGTCACTCGGTTAGATTCATGAGTAGGAAGCAATAAAGTTAGGAAATTTTTATAATTCAGTAAAATTCTTAAACCCAATTGGTGAATCGCCTTAACCATACGCACATGTTCACAAAAAGAGTAGCATTAGACAAAAAATATTGTGTAGACACGGTGGAGATCTTCTCCCGTGTTTGATAGAGGCACACTATCATTCTAGAGGGTGGTAGTATACTCTATGAGTCATTTTGGTTTGGGGGATGTATCGCGTTCTAGAAGTTAGTAGATTCGAGTATTTGTTCGTGAAGCACTAGAACACTTGAGTTTGTTAGTAAGACTCAGATCGTTTAACTAGTGTTGCGCGTTAGGAGCAACTCAGCCTGGAACTCTGTCGAAAAATAATCATAAGTGAAATTAGAACTTAAGTTTAGATTGAACCTTAGAAACTCCTAAATAACCAAAGTACTTGGAACTTGAGTAAACGCCATAGTTTATGAGTGATTAGAACAATCTTTATTTTGCTAGTTTTAGTTTAAAAAAACATGCTTTATACACTAGCATGCAGTTTTTCCTATAGCACAAAAGTATTTTTAAAGCATACATACTTTCCTTCTAAAATCATTTTAGTGTCACTAGGAGAAATAGTTTTTTTTACTCTCCCTTTGGGCTGACCCATGTTTGGGCGTGTTTTTACAGGGGACCCAGGTGAGAAACTACGCTTAGGATGAGCGTGTCATGGCAGTCGCTCATATAGTTTGTTTTCCCTTCTAGTTGTGGTTTTACTTTAGTACCTTAATGTTGTTTTGGACTTTTGTAATATAATGTTTAAGAATTTGTATATGTAACAGACTTTGTGTAATATTTCAAATATTCAGTGGATTGATTCTTTTTCTCTCTAGTGGCTCTGTGAATTCATCTTGTTGAGGTATACTTTTACCCTTAGTTTTATATGCAAATTTCGCTGTAAGCTTACATTTCAGTTCTTTTCATTTATGTCTGCTATGTACTAGCTTTAATACTGTTTCTTAGTTGGCTTCTTACCACTGGACCCGGCCGGACGGCTGATGGGTTGTTAAACTAGGTTGGGGTGTTACATAAGGCGCGTGCATGGGGCACATCGCCTGCCTCAGCCGTGCGCCCGTGCTGAGGAGCGGCGGGATACGCCCGATGCGCCCGGCTTCTCAAGCGCGTCGAGGGGCGCGCCTTGACAACATAGGTCGCAGCGAGGAAGATGAACATGAAAAACTTCTGGATCAAAAAGGACGTCAACTAGAGGGCTCGAACTTGTCAGAAGAAGGTCAAAAATGAGTCGCAGGTTGTTGACCGGCCTTCAAGGAGGGTCCGTTGGTGGTGTATATGCCTCTTGAAGGAGTGACGGAGGCTAGAATCGAGAGGCTGGCTGAACCTGATGGAACAGAGAAGTTTATCTTTCCGATGGATTTTCCAGCTTGCTTGAGATGCTAGGGAAAATGTTTTAAATAGGAATTTGAACTCATTAATACAACTATGAGTTCCAAGGAGTGTTTTAGCTCCACTTACGCCACTCTTCGAAACTCGAAAATTAAAAAAGCCCAATTAATTTGTTAACTCCCAAATGAAATAAATTAGTAACTCCCAACCTGAAATAATTCCAGAGTTTGTACATTATAATTTTATGAAGAAATGTTTCTAAATATTAATATGCTTCCTCGCGCGCTCCCGGACTTGCATTCATGGACCAATTTATTCAAGCACAAATTGGTTGGTCAGACCAATAAACCGAAACATACAATGAGCAAAAATGTCGCACAACTAGCCAAGTACAATCGTACAAAAGGAAATAAAATGTAACATGAGTGGAAACATCACAGAATAATAAAACCACATGAAAATAAAATGTGTGAACGAAAAGATGCATATGCAAAAATAAACTTAAGTTGATGCCCTCAGGGTGCAACAATTCCCTAGGGGTTGAAAGAGCTCGACACCATTGAGAAAACACAGAGTCCTACTATGGAGAGATCTGGTCGTAGACGTCGTAACTCAGCGATGATAATCTAAGAACTATCAGAAATACTCCGCCCTTTCCAAGAGACCCGATAACGTTGATAGGAACATGTGCGCGTTTGAAATTTTTGTACATCCATACCTGGTCAACCTCCTCAAGGATGGGTGTGGAGTGTGAGAAAGTGGGAGAAAAGTGGGCGTTAGGGGCGATGTCAAGAGGGAGAGGTGGAGAGGGTGGTGGGTTACCAAAAAAAGAGACCAAGTCAGCAATATTAAAAATAGGTGAAGTACCGTATTCTGCGAGGAGATCAAGGAGGTAAGCGTTTTCGCCTAGTCGTTTCTTCACCTGAAAAGGACCCAACCTTCGTTAACGTAGTTTGTGATACATACCAGTAGGAAATCTCTCTTTTATGAAAAAAAAGTAGGAACTCAATCTTCTTTTGAGAAATATAATCTCAGTGATGTGCATCGGTCATATCTTAACATTTCTAAAAAATGCTCGCAAATTATTAGCAATAAATTTATGCAAAGATTTTAAGTTGGCAATATAGGAATGAGCAACAAAAGAGGTACGTGCAAAAGAGGGAAGAGAGTGATGATCAAGTAAAAACGGAACAAGATAGCCATAGACAATTTCAAAGGGTGATTTGAGGGTGGAGCAATTTTTTGAGCTATTACATGCAAATTCTGCAAGTGGAATAGCCAAATCTCATTGTGTTGGGTGTTCTCCTCCTAAGTATCTAAGAAAACCGCCTAAGCTTCGCAACCCCTGTTTGCCCATCCGTTTAAGGATGATATGCATTGTTATATTAGAGTTTTGTTCCCATTTTTACCCCCATAAAGTTTTACAAAAGAAACTCATGAAACGAGTATCCTTATCGGATGTAAAAGTTTAAGGAACTCCATGTAAACGTACGATCTCCGTAAAAAAGATCGCCTATGTTGGTGGTGTAAGAGATCTTCCTACAAGGTAAAAAATATGCCATTTTTGATAACCTATCGAAAACTAGAAATATTGAGTCCACCTTCCTTTTTGTGAGTGGCAGACCTACAAAAAAAATCCATGGGTACCTCCTCACAAGGTTTCTCAGGAATAAAAAAGGGGTATAAAGCCTCATGTTTTGTGCATGCTCTTTACATAATTGACATGTAGAACAACATATTACGAGATCGATGACACCCTCTCTCATTTTTGGGCCAATAAAAATGTGCACAAGCGAGGTCCAAAAGCTTAGATTGACCTACATGATCTCCTAAACCTGACGAGTGGAGCTCTCTAAGCAAGGCCTCCCGTAATGGATAATCACAAATACATAGACAAGTTTCTTTGAATAAAAATCCTTTGCTCAAGACATACTAGGTAGTGTAATAAATTCTACTAAACTGACACGTGACCAAAATCTCACTGAAATACGGATCGGAGAGGTAGAGTTCCTTCCGGAAATCTAAGTCGAGCATATGAGGATACAGTGTGAATAAGGCATGTGCTTTATAGCTAAGTGCATCAGCTACATAGAGGAGTTCCTCTGAATAAAAATCCTTTGCTCAAGACATACTAGGTAGTGTAATCAATTCCACTAAACTGACACACATGTAATGGATAATTACAAATATATAGAAGGGTTCCTCTGAATAAAAATCTTTTGCTCAAGACATACTAGGTAGTGTAATCAATTCTACTAAACTGACACGCGACCAAAATCTCACCGAAATATGGATCAGAGAGATAGAGTTCCTTCTGGAAATCTAAGTTGAGAATATGAGGATGTAGTTCACGGAAGGAATGCGACCCACTTGGAATGTCTACGTACTTCCTTTTGAGATTTCAAATGTCTAAGTGTATCATGATCAGTATTTACTATGAACTCACATTGAATTGAATAGTGACGTCAGTGGCGGCGAGCCTGAACGATGACATAAAACTCAGGGTCATATATGGAATATCGAGTTTTTACCTCATTCGACTTCTCACTAAAAAGGCGATGGGACGACCCTCTTGACTCAGAACAACTCATGTACCAATAATCAAGGCGTCATAATCTACCTCAAAGATTTTCTCAAAATTGGGAAGCACGCATGGGAGAACTAATCAGTTTGTTTTTCATAAAAGTGAAAGCTCATTCAGCTTTTTCAATCCAAATAAAATGACCCTTCCTAAGACATTCGTCATAAGAGCAAAAACGGAACTAAAGTTCCTAATGAACCTACGACAAAAGGATGTTAAGCTGTTAAAACTACAGGCCTCAGTGATGGTTTTAGGGCTAGGCCGTGATCTAATAACATGAACATTTTTTGGATCAATCTTGATTCCTTTAGACGAAACGATGTACCTAAGAAAGTCAAACTATTGGTTAGGAATGTGCATTTTTTAAGGATCACATAGAGCTTGTTTTCTAAAAGGATTTGGAGAACCTTCCGAAGGTGATGTAAGTGTTGATCGGGGTTGGTACTACAAATTAAAATGTCATTGAAGTAAACAATTACACAAACTCCTATCAAAGGGCGAAGGACTTGGTGCATTAGTCGCATAAAAGTACTTGGAGCATTGAAGAAGCCATAAGGAATCACAAGCCACTTGTAAAGCCCTTCCCTAGTTTTTAAGGCGGTTTTTCATTCATTACCGGGTCAGATCCGGACCTAATGGTAGCCTCTCTTAAGTTTTATCTGTTAAGAAGCAAGCTAACCTAATATCATCGGGTGGCGACGGTATCTCAATGAGTGGCTGAAGATGCTTTGAAAGTGCAACTAGATCTGATATACTCTAGAAGGGGGGGGGGGGATAGAGTATATGGTGCTTGTACCCACTCTTCTACCACCCTAGGTAGGAATCCAATGCAGGATGAGTTGATCAGGTGTCCTGGGCACCAATGAGCTTTTGATAAGGTGCTCAAAAACCAAAGCAGATTTTTTGATCAGGTGTCTTGCCACCAATGAGCTTTTGACAAGGTGCTCAAAAACCAGGCTCAAACTTTTGAAGGGAGTTTGAGAAACCCTTTACAGAGTGGGGGGAGAGTGATGGAGGTCTTCTCTTTCTCAAACAACTGAGAAAACTATGTGGATTGATGTCAAAGCTCCCCCTTAATCCTTGAGATCTTCAGGAAGAAAAGCTTTGCTGAGGGTGATAGGCCTTCAAAGATTGAACTCCAGCAATAGATGATTTCAGCAAGAGGGACCGAAATGTTGAGTGTCTGGAGTCTGGAATATGTTGGCCTTGAACACTTTGAAAACTACAGAGATCTGAAGATTTGAGAAAGCTTGATCTCCTTGGATGAGTGTTCTGCAGAATTCTTTTTGACAGAAGATTTTGAATGAGTCTCTGTAATCTGTATTGTGTGTTCTCTTTTGTTCTCTCTAAGATTCAAAAAAAATTCTATGTTTTATTCTCTGGTCCAGAATAGAATATCATTCTCTGTCAAGCATAGCTGTTAGCCTGCATTGATTGCATCCTTAATTGCATAATCTCTTTTGGAGGAAAGTCCACAGAATTATTCTTTGAAAAATCCCTTGAAACTTGGTCCAGAAATAAATGAAAACGGCTAGCAAATCTCTGAATTAATTGCAGAATAACTCCTAACTGATTTGAATTTGAATTAAGAAATATCCTGGAAGTTATCTGAAATCGTCGAACTGAGTTCTGCTATCGTCGATCTGAGCTCAGCGATCTGGAAATATACAGCAGCAAAATATCGTCGATCTGAGCTCAAAGATCGTCGAACTGAGCTCAGAGTTAAAGATCCAAAGCATAGTCAAAAATCGTCGACCTGAGCTCACCGATCGTCGAATGGAGTTCGACGATATTACGAAGTTGAGCTCAGCGATCGTCGAATGGAGTTCGACGATCTGTCGAAGTTGAGCTAGACGATCGTCGACCGGAGTTCGACGAATCGTCGTGCTGAGCTCGACGATATGACTTGGTCTTCAGACAGAGAATCCTGGTCTATCAGGGCAGCTTCCAAACCTAGACTTCTAACCCTTAGACTCAATTCTAATTGACCTATTAAGCTATACATGAGGTCAAGCAAAGGTTCCTAGAGACATAGTGATCCTGACCCAAATGAGTAATAGGGTGTTCCAACATGCTTAAATATTTTGGTGCTCGTATGGGATCGATAGTGAAGGAAAACCTAAATGTGCGCCTCTTCTTTCTCGCAACATGGTATCAGAGCGGTTGAATCCTCCATCGTTGTCGGTCTGAAGGTTTGACTTCAGCACCCGTCGCCGGTCTCTACCCCGATCGGGGGTTCCATGCACTGGTTCCTGCGCAGTTCCGTCCGCAGTTTCCTGTGCAGTCTCGTGCATTGTTTTCCCATCGCTGGTTCCGGCGCAGGTTCGTTTGTCTCAGGTTCGTTTGTCTCCGGATCGTCGGTCTTCTGCGCCGTTTTCTCCGGTTCTGTTTTTCGATCGCGGTTGTTTTTGTGCGGGCGCTTTCTCAGGTTGTTGTGTGCTGCCTTCTGCCCAGCAAAGTTGTTTTGTTGTTGTTTCCTTCATTCCTGTTCTTCTGTCTGCTTTAGTTATCAACACAGTTGTTTGGGTTCTCTACTTCCCTAGTTGTCGGGTGTCGCTGCTTGTTGGCGGTGTGTGGACTCCTCTTCCTATGTGCTCTTACGGAGGACAAATGGAAGAGTGTTAATGCTTCTGGAGGGGTCATTGATCAACCTAAATACTATCGTGGAGGAAGTTCTAACATGGACTTCAATCAAGGTGTTACATACATCAATCTCAACAGGAGAAACTACCTCTCATGGGCTCAGGCTATGCAGAAATTCATCGGAAGCCGTCAAAGACTTGGGTTTATCACCGGATCCAAGCCGGCCCCAAGCAAGGCTGATCCTCTATATGAGGAATGGGAATGTGAGAATCTAACTGTAATTAATTGGCTTGTCAACTCTATGTAACCCAAGATTGCGAGTCACTTTCCTTTTTGTCAAACTGCGAAAGAAATGTGCGAGTTAATCGAACAGAATTATTCAAAAAAGAAGGATTTGGCAAGGATATATCAACTCCAGACTGAACAGATCCACATGACAGGAATGAGTGATTTCGAAGAGTATTATAGTAAGCTGACACATAAGTCGGCAGAAATTGATCATTACTCTGCTATCAAGACTATTGAAGACTAAGACTGAACTTATGCAACGGAGGGTGTTTGAAATACTTTCTGGTCTTCCTCCTGAACTTCAGTTCCAGAGAGTTCAGATGTTGTAAAGAGATTTTGTACCTGATTTGAAGACCGTAGCCCACTATATTCAGGGGGAGGCAAGTCGTATAAATTCTCTTCGTACGAATGTTCATATTGGTCATGATAAATTTGCTCTTGTTGCTGAACAGAAGAAGTGACATTCAAGAAATATAAGAAAAGAAGACAAAAGTAAAATGAAGTGTCCTCACTGTGGGAAGAAAGGACATAAGAAAAAGAAATGTTGGGACCTACATCCTAACTTGATTCCTTCCGGATGGATTCGTGATACTGATGGGAAGTATGTGAGATCTCAGACTGCTATGTCTGACAATTTAGAGAACACTGGTTACCTTCTGACAAAAAATGAATGTTTGACTAAAGAACTCAAGGCCTTGAAAGCTAGTGCTTCTACAGACTTGGCTGGCACGACTGCTCATGTTTGCACAACCTCTTTATTTTCTAAAGGGCCACCCTCTCCTTGGATCATTGACACGGGAGCATCTGACCATATGACTGGATCTTATATGGGTATTTCCTTTGTTTCTCCTGCATTTGGCAGTGTGAGACTTGCTGATGGTTCCTCGGCTTCGGTGACTGGTAAAGAGATCATTCAAATTTCTCCATCTATTTCCCTCAAATCCGTTGTTGTTCCTTCATTCCCGACAAATTTATTATCTGTGAGCAGTTTAACTAAACAACTTAACTGTGTTATCACCTTTTTCTCTTCTCATTGTGTTTTCAAGATCTGGCGAGTGGGAAGACAATTTGTGGTGGACATGAGTCAGGTGGTGTGTATGTCATGGACATCAGACATACTTTTGGTTTGCAGAGGTCCTCCAAACCTGATCAGTTGATGTTGTGGCATAAGAGATTTAAGCATGCTATCTTGAAGATATTAAAGGTCATCTTTCTGAGTTTTGTTGATGTAGCTAAATCTACTTTTAACTATCAGTCTTGTGAATTTGGTAAACACTGTAGAACCAACTATGCTCCTAGCAGGAGTCGATGCGTGAAGTGTTTTGATTTGATACATTCTGATGTTTGGACATCTATTTGTTCTGTGAATGGATTTCAATATTTTATTTCCTTCGTTGATGATTACTCGCGTTTCACTTGGGTGTATCTTAAGAAAAGGAAAAATGAAGTCTTTGAAATATTTCACTATTTTATCATTATGTGCAGACTCAGTCTGATGCGAAGATTAAAATTCTTAGGAGTGATAAGGGAGGTGAATATACAGGTGATCTTCAAAGATTCTTGGAAGATCATGACATGATTTTCCAAACTTCCTGTCCTAGAACTCCTCAGCAGAACGGGGTGGCCAAAAGGAAGAACCGTCGCATCATTGAGACTACTCGTTGCTTATTGCAAGAGATGCACGTCCCTAAGGGACTATGGGATGAAGGTGTTCTCACGTACGTCTACTTAATTAATCGGATGGACACAGATACTTTGGAAGGAAAATATCCTCTAAAACTTTTTTGCCCAAATATGTCATTATTTAATCTTCCTCCTAAGATATTTAGATGTTTTGCATTTGTTCATATTGCTAGACCCCATAAAGATAAATTAAGTCATCAAGTGATCAAATGTGTGTTTGTTAGATATGCTACCAACCAAAAGGGGTATAAGTGTTACTCTTTAGCTCTCTGGATAAGGTTTATATCAAAAGACGTTACCTTTTTTGAATACACTCCTTATTACTCTGATGAAGACAAAACTCTTACCTATCATGAGAATCCTAAAGGGGAGAGTGATATGATGCCACCTCTACCTGTGTTGGTAGATGTGCTTACTCTAGGTAGCATGGATGTTCCAGTTAAGAAGGAATTTCCCACCAATGATCTTCGTGTGTATAAAAAAAGGAATAATTTTTAAGTCTATCAGAGAAGACAAAACAAAAATATTGGACAAGAATGTCATACTCATGCTCCACCATCGACCACCACTCCGCCAGATCCAAACACAAGCCTTGCTCTGGAGACCATATCTGCTCTCCAAATTCATAGTGGTCGTACTAGATATCCTATTGATAAATATGTTGGGTAAAACTCTATCTCTCATTCCTTAAAACCTTATCTTGCTTCGGTTTCGTCTATTTCTATGTCTAACAGTCTTTCAGAAGCTAGCCTGAATCCCCATTGGATGAAGGTTAAGGAGGAGGAGATGGATGCTCTCCAACGTAAAAAAACCTGGGAAATTTCTCTATCCCTCATGGGCGTCATCCTGTTTGGTGCAAATGGATATATACTACTAAATTTCTTCAAGATGGAACTCTTGATAGATATAAAGCTAGACTGTTTGCTAAAAGCTTTACTCAGATCGATGGAGTTGACTTCCAAAAGACATTTTCTCCTGTTGCTAAACTGAATTCTGCCAGAATTTTGTTATCTATTGCGGCTCATATGTCTTGGCCTTTACACCAGCTTGATGTGAAAAATGCATTCCTCCACGGTGAATTGGAGGAAGAAATCTACATGACTCCCTCACCGGGCATGGATATTCCTAAAGGACATGGGTGTTGTCTTAAGAAAGCTTTGTATGGCCTCAAAAAATCACCTTGTGCCTGGTTTGCCAAGCTAAGTGACAAACTCCTAAATCTAAATTTCTCTCGTTGTACGTCTGATCACTCGGTCTTTGTTTACAGGAAGGAGAAATGCACCACTATCCTCATAGTTTATGTGGATGATACATTATTACAGGAACTAATGATCATCATAATACTCTTGTAAAAAAGGAATTGCATCCACCTTTGAAATCAAGGATTTAGAACTCCTTCGATGCTTCCTTGGGATTGAGATTGCTCGTTCTGCCAGGAAGATTATGCTCTTTCAGCGCAAATATGTCCTAGATCTTCTCAGTGACATTGGAAGGTCACACCTGTGGATAGTCCTATGGACCATAACTATGATATTCACAAGGATACCTCTTCAGATCTTGAGAGGATGTTGGAATTTCAACGCATTATGGAGAAATTAATTTATGTGACTATTACTAGACCCGATATCTCGTTTGTTGTTGGCTTAGTTAGTCAATTCATGTACAGTCCTAAAATACATCACTATCAAACGATTCATTGATTTTTCAAAAACTTAAAAAAGGAACCCGAAAAAGGCATCATCTATCAAGAATCAAGATCACGATCATCTTAAGGTTCACGGGTACTGTGATGCTGATTGGGTGGGTTCTTCCCTGTACAGAAAGATTTACAAGCGAAAATTTCATCTTTGTTGGTGGCAATCTTGTTTCCTAGAGGAGTAAGAAATAAAATGTGGTTTCTCGTTCCTCCATTGAAGTAGAATATCGTGACATTACCGTCACTACATGTGAACTAATTTGGGTTAAATCTATCTTGGAAGAAATGGGCATTCCTGTTCTTGAGGTCATGCACCTTCATTGTGATAATCAAGTTGTTATTCACATCGCTAACAACCATGTCTTTCAAGAGATGACACAACACATTGAAATCAATTGTCACTTCGTGCGGGCAAAAATTAGGGATCAAACTATCTCTACAGTATTTGTGTCATCTGAAGATCAACTTGTTGACATTCTCACCAAGGAAGTCTCTGGTAAATCTCTGCATTCATACTCCATTAGGCTTGAGATGCTGGATGCTTATTGTGTTAGCTTGGGGGGGGGGGGTGTTAAGAAGCAAGCTAACCTAATATTCTCACTGAGTGGTGACGGTATCTCAATGAGTGGCTGAAGATGCTTAAATATTTTGGGGCCCGTATGGGATCGACATTGAAGAAGGAAAACTTAAAGGTGCGCCTTTTCTCTCTCGCAACACTATCCTGGAGAAAATATGGGAACCACTGAGCATATATAGCATATCGTCCAATCAGGGAATTGAGAAATGATATTTAATAAAATTTTATTTATTGCTTGACTGTCTACACAAGTGTCAAGTCTCATCTTTCTTGGGAACGAGTAGTGCAGGAATGACACAAGAGCTCATACTCTCCCTAATATGACCTTGCCTAATTAATTAAGTGACGTGTGGGTGGAGCTCCTCAAGTTCCCTAGAGCTCATACGATAATGTGTAAATGATGGAGACTAATGTTGGGGCGAAAAGTGTCCCCAACACCACATCACAAAAAATGAGATGAGAAGACTGACGGTGGTCAGTTACTTTATATAGGAATGATGGGTCGGTGAGTACTTAACATCATGAATACTAGAAAAGGTGGGATGACAAGCATCCGACCTAAGATATCAAAATCATTGGGTCGGCGAGTGCACAACATTGTGAATACTAGAAAAGACTAGTTGGCAAGTACACAACACTGTGAATACCAGAAAAGATTGGTTGACGAGTACTCGGCCTAGTGTATCCGAGTTATGGGTCGGCAAGTACATGACTACGCAAACACCACATGTGTTGGGTTAGCGAGTACTCGACCACGAATGGCGGGACCAGATCTTTTATGACGCGAGCCTTAGCTTTGCGCGGTATTATTAGTTGGTTGGAATGGGTTTTGATGGCTCTACAAGAGAGTTTAGAAATACTGTGTCAAGATACTAGCACAAACTATCCCAGGGTCGGGCAAGTCCGAGATCTTTTGGTTCGGATTTTTTAGATGCCCTTTTAATTGTTGTTTATGCCTATTTATAGGCTCAGGAGCTCTGTCCGCGGGAAACTTCCAAAAGTACGGGCTACCTATTTGCAAGGTGTAGCAAATATTCTAAGCATGCTGATCGGGATGGTCAAAGGGACCATTATGTTGGTCGGCGAGTCCCCCCTTGGCAGTTAGTGGATGGTCTTCTCATGGGTAATGCGAGGTCTATCGAGACTATTGGGTCCGGTGCCGGCGGGACCTTCGCATGTCTCCGTGCTTCGTTGGCATGACCTACGAGCTGGACTTAACATGGACAAGTTGTTCACACCAAGTTATTTATCCTACCAAGTCCTCTATTCGGTCATAGATTGGAAATTCCACCTTGACAAAACGAGGAACTGCATTTTTGGTTATTTTGCGAGTCGGTTGGGGTGTCAACGCACAAAAGAGGTGGAGGCCTTTGGATGCTGCTTTCTTGTTCGTGTTGTAGGGCCATGATGACTTGTGCGGGTGTTGTACAAGGGATCATGTTGGAGAGTGCAGTGAGGGATATCTGAGGCCACACCTCAAACTCTTTATGTTGTATTTCCGTAACAATTTAAGCCGCCTTAAGCTTTTTCATCATGTGCATTTTAATTGTTAGGGTTGTCTATGATGATGAGAGTTGGAGTTAGTGGCATTCTAGAATAGAATAAGATTGTGGGACAACTAGAATCACGAGAAGAGAATGTTATTGGGTTACTCATGGTTCCACGTGATTCACAGTGATTCCCTATGATGACTCACAAAAAATAAGCGTGACCACTTCTTTTAATTACATAATTAATTAGTTAGATAATTATTCCCATCCCTCTTTTAATTAATCACTGAATTAAAGATGCTAAGCCAGGCGATGGACACGAAAAAGAGAAAGGGCGGCTTTATAAGTATATGTGGGAGTCAGAAAGGTCTACATGCGTCTGCTTGGGAAGAAACGTGGGTGATCGACAAACTTGAGGTCTTGTGAAGCAAGGAAGATCAGTGTACGTTGAGCATGAGGTCAGCGTGGGGCATACATTTGGAATGGTTGATCTAGGATGAATTGGGGAAAAGTGATGCCTTGTTGGAAGATGACATAAATGGTTAGTGAGGTCAAAAAAATGGTGTGCAGCTTCTCTATATATTGTACTTAGGGAAGATCAATGGTTCGAGAGAAGTGATCGAAGAACGTTGTGAAGACAAAGGCCTAGAGCGTTTGCATCATGCTTAGATGATAGAATGGTGCTAAAATCAGCAATAAAAGGTAGTTTTAGTGGACAGCGGAACGTGAAGGAGGATCGAGTAGCTCTGATATCAAGTTGTCACCTTGGTCGTGACACATCGGAAGATTCATCAAGGAGGTGGTCAGAGGTGAAGTTGGTGAAAGTGAAGAATATTATGGAGGTTTATCGCAGGGTGTGCTCAAGAGCAGAAAACTACCACAATCTCACAATAGGGACAATGAACGACCTCAAAACTTGATTACCATCATTCAAATATACAATGTCTTTAAATAGGATTACATAACCCTAAAGACTCGGCAAACTATTAATGACTTATAAAACAACTACCAACAGCCTGTTAATAACCATAAAAGCTACCCTAGCCACTACTAACTAACAACTAATATAATAGTTAAAATGACTCAAAAGGATAACTATACGTGGCAGCCTGAAACACCGTAATGGGTAGGTGCATACACAGCCTAGTCCCCACAGCTACTCTCCACGGTTTTACAATTGAAACGGGGTCATAGGAAGCTCAAATGTCACATTAAGGCTTCCATTATAGTAGTAAATAATAATTTTGATTTGCCCGGATGATTAAAAATAAGATATATGTATGGGGAAATTTACATGCTGCTATAATGAAAAATTATAGGAATGAGAATGCGGATCAAGTAATTTCATTTTTAAAAAAAGGAAAACAAAAGAAAAAAATCTAAAAATATATCAAATTATATGGCAGTTTGCCATTCATTTATATCATGGGCCACAACTCTACATGTCTTGGGCAGTGAGTCAGTGCATTAAAAGAAATGACAAATATTTTAATGCAAATTATATCCACCCCTCTTTTCTAATCATTTGCTGCCTCGTTCACTTTTTCTCTGTCCAGTGCCTTCTCTTGCCAGATGCCCCTAGAGCATAAGAATGTTCTTTATCACAAAGAATGTTCGTGTAGCATAATATGCCTTAAGAAACATTCATAATGCAAGTCACTGAAAGTAGCATAAACTGTATTGTCCCATATTTTGATGTTTAATACTGCAACTAGAGGCATTTGACCCAGCACTCAAATCAATGAATCAAGCTGCAACAAACCAACTCACCCAATCTTTCTCAAAGAGAAGAGAATGTGTTTGCTCGAGTGGAAAACAGGTTTTTCCTGCTAAATTATGCACTCGGTATTTGATATTTTCAAGCTCTTAAACTACGAATCAGCGCTACCTATCTTGCATAGAAAGGAATTGGAGCCTCTCTAGCTCTGTAGATGAAGTTCCAAGAGAGTTTTATTGGAAAGGAAAAGCACAAGTTTCTATTAAGTTAACCAGAATCACTTCATTTCAAAATATATACCAACTACGTACTTTAGGAGTTCAGAGCGCATTCAATACATTGGAGAATGGGGTTAAGCTTTTACATTAGTTTTGTAAAAGTTGTGGCAGTAGATAAATGGAAACTGTAAGCGAAATTTCTTACCAACAATTTGTCAATTAGATCTCTTGCTTCATCTGAGAAGTAGTCAGGAAATTTAAGATCCCGGGCTATAATTCTCTGAAAGATAAGCCATTCACTAGCATCTTTAAAGGGAGAAGATCCAGAAAGCATCTGATACAAGGTGCACCCAAGTGCCCATAGGTCATTTCTGCTAAATGCAAAAAAGATTAAGTATATGATTTAGTAGAAAATGATGCTGATAAAACATCAAATACTACACAAATTACAATAAATGTATATGTTGTGCTTTTATTACTTCGGCTGGGATATACGCTTGCTAAGCTTGGAGCAAGTAAAAGCCGTCTCCCAACAAAAAAAATATGTATACCACCCTCAGTGTTGTAGATGTCGAATGATATATCTAGAATATCGGCATCGATATTTAAAAGAAAATGACATTTTTTTAAATAGCATCCGATATTTTGATTTGTTCCATATATCGAGCAATATCACGCATAAGATATATTTGTCACATAACATATAATAAATTTTTGATTCCTCATAACACTTAAATGTTCGAAGCTTTGTGTTTTCTTTCGTGATGTCCTTCTCTACCCTATCTTTGACGACTCGCTCTCATTCAGTGTTCTTTGTTTTTATTTGTCCTAGTCATTGGGGATTGTAATTCATGGGCATTATGACTTATATTGCAGCCCGACTGAGTTTATATGCGCAAGAGAAGTTAGGATCATCATAGCTCGTAGTCGCATTAAGCGACTGCATGATACTTTTATGTACTTTTAGTATTTCTGTATTTTTATGTATTTTATTTATGAACACTATGTATGCTTGTATCGGCCAATCATAGTCATGCAGTGAACCCCTAGCCAATAAATAAGACTTCAAGGGCTGATTTTGGGATGTAGAATTTGACAGAATTTTTTTAGTTCCGGTGATCTCTCCAAGGTGTCGAATACGTGAAATCTGGGTGTCAAAGCCTAAACTCATATTCCCCATAACTCCCAACTCCACTTGTGGTCTGAAAATTATCCCTAGAGCGTTGGTCAGCCCATATCCGATTTATCACCCCTAAATTATCCCTAGAGCGTTGGTCAGCCCATATCCGATTTATCAGCCCATATCCGACTTCTTAGTCGAGTAGTTCTTAAAAATAAAGAGGCGTTTTGAATAAGACCATTCAACTTTTTTTGTTGTTGGATGCAGCAAGCAAATGAAATAAATCGTATATTAGCCGCTTCATAATTCCTCTGAAATAGCTGTTAATTGTAGAAACAGCCCATTAAATTGGCAGTTACTGTACAGTTTTTTGCAATTCCAGACCACTTCTTCCCTCCAAACTTCATTCCCCACCCATCCAGCACCCGAACAACCCTATAACTTCTTGTTGGAGTGACACCAGCCACCCCTCCAAACAATTTTCAGCATCCTCCTGCCAATTTCCGTCCATTCGCTGCTCAGGATTCTCTGTTTTTGCAATTAAAAGGTTCAGCCCTAGAATTTATTGAAGAAAATATTATTCAAGCAATGTGGGCTAAGAGGGACCCACACTAGTGTGGCATACTATTCGATCAGGGTTTTTTAGGGCTCAGTTAAGACATAAAATAGGAGGAAGAAAGAACCGACTCGATAAGCTGAACAAAGGAATTGTGTGTGGTGCTAGAACGGCGAGGTATTCCTCCTCCCAAACTTTTCTTCATGGTATCGGAGTTGCCGAGAAGGACCTAGCTCTTACTCCGCGTGGATCGCAAGGGGTCGTGCAACAACAGGTTGATCGATTCCGTGGGATTTAATCGAGAGGGGACTGATCAATCGGTGGCATTGGGATTGTCAGAGGGTTGATCAAATCAATCGGTGGGGATCTCGCTAGAGGGGACCATCGATCATCAATGTTGGGATCGACGGAGACTCGATCCATAGGAACGATGCAAGATTACTAGGGAATGACAGGGTCAGCGCATCTATGGGATTGAATGAAATGATTTTGGCCTGTCCAACAGGTGCTTTGGCTACGCAAACCAAATCGTGGAAATTTCTTCATTGGTGACCTTGACCCAGGCCTCAGCCTGCTCCTTCAGTTTGGCTCATTCATCCACCCTTTTTGAAGTTTTTTATGGGTTTCTGTTTGTCATTTCTTGCTTCTTGTTGGCCCGATTCTTTGGCTTGAGTGCAGAATATATTACTTGTGGCTTCCGCACTGGCCTTAGGTTTAAATGGATTCAGATATCTCCTTGAAAAGGGAAAACCAAACTGGCATGTTCTCATTATTAGGGCAAAAAATACGTGAGAGAAAATTGTTGGGAGTTATACCCACACTTTGTTCCTAACCAGTTCATAAAAAATGTTGCAGGCAAGTATATGGTTAAATCTCAATTTGCTCACTTGGGAATTTCTCTTTGGGGAAGTGGAGATCATACCATTACTTAAGAAGTCATATCCATTCAGGAGATAAGCAGAAAATTGGCAGCTATTGAAGTATTTCTTTGGTGACAGGAACTTGCTCAGTCATCGGGTATGGTTGCACATGCTAATAATGTGCCTTCCTTTGAAGACACTTCGCAGTGGATAATTGATTAAGGAAATTTTCCGGTAAGTCGAATCACATTACTTTTGCGTCCTACATTGAAAAAGCATAAAATTGTTGAGGAATCTTTTGCTTGTGTTACAGGTAAAGGGACTGTGTGTCAATCATCAGGGATTTCCCTTGACTCCATGATATATATGTCTTCTTTTCCTACCAACCTATTATTTGTTTGTCATTTAACCAAAAAATTTAATTGCAATGACATGTCTCCGTCTCATTATGTTTTTCAAGACTTAGTGAGTAGGAAGGCGATTGGTGGGCAGACTGAGCCAAGAGGATATATCTGATGGATATGAAGAAGGTGATGCATGTGAAAATTTCAACAAAGCAAGATGACCTAAGTTTATGGCATCGCAGATTGGGGCATGTGCCTCTGAGAACTCTGAAAAACTATGTTTCATGTTGGCTCTACTACTTGTAGTTTGGACCTTTTTTGTGAAGCCTGTGAAATGGCTAAATATTGAAAAACTTTTGATTTTCCTAACACTACTAGAACTAAACATGTTTTGATCTCATTCATTCTAATGTTTGGACTGCTCTCATTATCTCCTCAAATGGTTTTAAGTATATTGTTCTCTTTATTGATGATTTTTCGATATTTACCTATTTATATTTGTTGAAGAGGAAGAATGATGATTTTCACGTGTTCCAAAATTTTTATGCTTTCGTTGATACCCAATTTGAAGAAAAGATCAAGGTCTTAAGATCTGACTTAGGTGGTTAATCCGTGTCTAAGGAAATGCAAATTTTTTATCAATACGGGGATTATTTTTCATAGCTCGTGTCTGCATACTCCTTAACAGAATGAGACATTAGAAGGAAGTATCAACATTTGTTGAATGTTGACAAGGTTTTGCAACATGAGATGTGTGTGCCCAAGTCTCTCTGGGATGAAGTCGTTTGTCTTACGCGTATCTGGTTAATCGCATTCCCTCAAGGGTCAAAAAGGAAGTATGGGCATTTGTTAAATATTATCAGTGCTTTGCAACATGAGATGCATGTGCCCAAGCCTCTGCGGGATGAAGATTTTTTGACTTTTATGTATCTGGTTAATCGCACTCCCTCGCGGGTCAATAGGGACGAGAGCCCTCTTCAAATCCCAAAACCTCATGAGGACACATTTCACTTATCTCCTATAGTCTTTGGGTGTCTCATCTGTCCATATTGTTGGTCCAGCAAGAGACAAGCTGTGATAGTGGATAATAGGAAAATTATTATGTTGCCCTAATGCAAGGGTTGGAATACATATATTGATATATAGGAGGAACCACACGCGACATCTCGTGTAAAATAGTGCGAAAAAATTAAACTCGAACACACATTCAACTCTTCCCCTCAAGTTGGTTGTATGTATCAATCACTCCCAACTTGACAGTATTGTCCGTAAAGTTGATGTGGCTTAGTCATTTGGTGAAGACGTCAGCAAGTTGATCTTGAGAATTCACAAAAGGTGTACAGATATTACCCTTGTTTATGTGATTTTTGATAAAATGTTTGTCAACCTAACATGTTTCACCCTATCATGTTGAACCGGATTATTAGCGATATTGATGGAAGCTTTGTTGTCGCAATAGATTGTAACAGGTTTGTTCATTAGGAGCTCCGCATACTAAAGAACTGTTTTCAACTATAATCTTTCACATAGTCCTTGTGCCATATCCCTGTATTTTGCTTCGGCACTTGAGCGAGCAACAACATTTTATTTCTTGCTCTTCCAAGGGACGGGATTTCCACTCATAAATGAGCAATATCCAGCAGTAAATTTCCTATCATCTTGGCTACAAGCCCAATCAACATCAGTAAACACTTCAATCTTTAAAGATTGATTAGCATAGAACAAAATCCCGCATCCTGGAGATTTCTTGAAGTACCTTAACACACAATATGCACCTCGTTGATGGTAAATTGTAGAAGAGTGCATGAATCTACTTAGGACACCCACGACATACGTAATATCAGAGCGAGTATGAGATAAGTATATGAGGATCTCAACTAATCTCTAGTACCTTAAGATGTCAACCTTCTCCCCTTTAATATCTACATCAATCTTGAGATTTGCCTCAATGGGTGTATCCACAGGAGCACACCCAAGCATGTTAATTTCCTCTAGGAGATCAAGAGTATACTTTCTCTAAGAGATGAAGATCCCCCGACGAGACCTTACAACTTCAATTCTAAGGAAGCATTTCAACTTTCTCAAGTACTTGACTTCAAATTCTTTGTGCAACTGCTCTTTCAATGTGTGATTTCCTCCAGGCCATTTCTTATAATAATGATGTCATCCACGCATACAATGAGTATCAATATTCGAGTTCCTCTCCTCTTGATAAAGCGAGTATGATCACCATGTCCTTGAGTATAACCTAGTTGTAACATAGTCTTGTGAAACCGTCCAAACAAGGCTCTAGAGGATTGTTTTGGGCCATATAGGGTCTTTACAGACGACAGTCCTTTCCATTGGATCCTGCTTTGGTAAAGCCAGAGGGAATAATCATGTAGACTTTTATGCTAATTCACCAAGCAAGAAGGTATTTATGACATCAAGTTGTTGGAATTCCCACACAAGACAAGCAGCACCTGAGAGATATACATGAATAGAATTCATCTTTGCAATAAGGGGAAAGGTTTATTGGTGCTCATTTTCTTGGGTTTGGGTGTACCCTTGAGCAACCAGTCGTGTTTTATATCGCTTCATCACCTCATCTTGATTCTGCTTAACAGAGAAAACCCAGCATCAACTAACTGTTCGCTTCCCGGGACAAGACATGTAAGTTTCCATGTCTCATTTTTCTCTAAAGCATGCATTTCTTCTTCCATTGTGATGTCAGTGTGACCTTGGCAAAGGGTGCAGGATGAATTTGCAAGGTTTCGTCAACCATTCGACAGCAAAGTCGATGTGCGTGACAAACTCGCTCTGACCTCGTTGAACGTCGCAACCTGCTTTCAACTCAACGTCATGCACCATGACGCTTCTTTAGAGATTTTTCCTCCCTCAACCAAAGTCCACGTCAAGCTTTTAAAAACCGGACCGGACCGGCCGGTTCAACCGGTCAGACCGCGGACCGGACCACTGGCCGGTCCGGTCAAGGTTAGAGACCCGGCACCACAGCGGACCGCCCAAGAACCGAAAAACCTGGCGGGCGGACCGGTGAGCCGAGAACCAGGGCCGGGTTTACAGAACCGGGCGGGCCAAGGAGCCCGCAATTAAATATCCAACAAAATGTGAGACTGCTATGATTCAAACCCAAACCATTTACAGATTAGCCAAAGAACTTAACCACCGAGCCTTTTTAGTTTTGTTATCTTTGGTTATAATTTATTATATAAATATACATAATAATATAAATATGAAATAAAGTAATATTTCACTCATGTATGTATTAAAAAGTGGTCAAATTTTCTCATTTTTATTCTTTTTCAATTAAATTTCTGCGTACAAACTAAAATTTATACTATTATTTATTTAATTTTATGAGCAAAATAAAATAAATAGAAAATTATTTATATCATGTATTGTACATGAGGTATGATTAATATTGGTCTTACATAATACTGTCATCAAGAAACAATCAGAGTGTGCATGTGTGACGCATAGAAATGTTGCTCTAACAAATATCTTATCCAAAGATAAATATGGAGCAAATGAAATTTTAATTTTTTTTTAGATGCAACATTATAAAGATTAATAATAAAATTAAAGATAAAAAATTCACAAGTAGATCCAATATCAACATGCAGACATTTAATATAATATTAATTATTTTTATTTTATAATTATATATATATATATATAACGGTTCGACTCCGGTTGAACCGGTTAAACCTTGAACCTCTTCTTCTGCCGCTTCTATGCCCGGTCCGGTTTTCAAAACGTTGGTCACGCTCACTGCACCAAGATGTTGGTGCCGAGAAATTTGCTCGCAATGTTCGGACTGAATATGATAGGAAGGTTAATAGCTCACCAAAGAAACAATCACAGACACAAATCAAACAGGAAGAGAAGCAAAATCTTTATTGTTTAATTTACAAAAGAATGAAGGTGTGCTACAACTTGGGAGGTATCATCGCATATCTAGATATGTATACGAACTTCGCCTCCCAAACCAAATATTGTGTTCGGTTTAGAGGGAGGAGGGAGGGCTTAAGCTAGGAACAAGGGAGTTCAATAGCATCGAGTGAGTACCTTGGGAGTTGTCAATATTGTCTTTCCACTCGATAATGGGTCGTATTTATAGACAACTAAGGTAGGGGGTATACTATGTTATCAGATGGTGGGCCTTGCCACTATGTGAAAATCATCAAATCGTCGGCAAGGTCTTGTGAGATGTTTCTAGCTATTGGCGAGTTGTTACTAGCTATTGGCGAGTTATTACTAGCTATTGGGGGTATACTTTTGTAAAACAGTGAACTGGTCTCCAAATTTCACTAACATTGATATCTGTTAGAAAAGCCTACTTTAAGGCTCATCTAGGGGCCCATTCTTTTCTCTTTCTCTCTCTATTTGTATTAGTCCCACATCTTGGATTGGGATTTCTCTCTTCCTTCTTCCCCTATATAAATGTACTCATACTTGTAATTATGCATTCTAGAAGGATATACAAGGTTTGCAGCTTTCTCTACATGGTATCAGAGCACACGGTCTTCTCTGTGCGGCTTCCCTTTCTTACCCGCGCGGTTTGACTTCTGACCGCTACCCGCGCGGCTTCTTGCGGCCTGCTTTCTTGTCCGCTTTGCTCCTCTTCTTCCGCGTCCTCTTCGTCTCCGTGGTTCCACTCCTCCCTTCCGACATTTATAGCCTTCCCCTTCTCTTTCTCTCTCGTCGGGTCCACCTTCCTTCTCTCTCCTCCAGACCGCTGTCTCTTGCGGTTTGCTCTCTCTCTCAGCGGCCTGCCTGTCTTGCGGCCTGCTCCAGCTCGCAGCGGCCTGCCTTTCTTGCGGCCTGCTCCAGCTCGCAGCGGTCTGCCTCTCTTGCGGCCTGCTCCAGCTCGCAGCGGCCTGCCTCTTCTGCGGCCTGCTCCAGCTCGCAGCGGCCTGCCTCTTCTGCGGCCTGCTTCTCCTACGGGTTGGTCCTGGTCGCGGCGGTCTCTTCTCTCATTCCGCTTGACTCTTCCCTACTCGCAGTCTCTTCTTTCTAGCCGTCGGCCTCCTGCCTCTCGGTTCGCTACAGTGATCTGCCTGACCGTGCGGGCTGCGCCTTTCTCACCCGCATCTTGGTCGCGGTCTCCTGCTCTTCTCCTCTCTGTCCGCGCGACTTGTCCCTGCCAGCAGCGGACTTCTTCTCCCTGTCCGCTTCGCCTGTGGTCGCGGCCTTCTCCAGCCGCTTGTGTTGTTCACACATTGACCGGGCGGTCTCTGCTCTAGTCGCGCCGGCTTTCCTCTCTTGCGGATTGCTTTTATCCGCCGGTCTCTCCCTCTCTTCTCGCGGACTGCTCTTGTCCGCTGCGGACTGCTTCCTGTACGCTTCTGTGTTCACCTAGACCGTGCGGACTGCGCCTTTATCTCCGCATTTGGGTCGCGATTTGCCTAATCGCTGGTGTAACCGCGCGGACTGTTCCTTCTCACTGTGGCCAGGTGGTTGTTTCTGTTGCGGTCTTCTCCTAACCGCACAGTCTGCTTGTTTCTAGCCGCTGCGACCTCTGTTCTTCCTACGCTGGTCGCGGCCGGTTCTTGCCGCTGGTGCGTTGTCACCGTGTCTGCTGCAGACTATTCCTTGCAAAATGATCGGCTGTCCTCCGGGCTCTGTGGTGTCTGTTTCTGATGCTAGTACTTCCTGCCTTGCTCATAGCTCATCCTGGATTTTGGACTCCGGGGCCTCTCACCACATTACATCACGGAAACCACCGCAATATTTGCCCTCCGTGCATCCCCAGTTCATAACCGTTGCTAGTGGGGACACTCTTCCCGTCTCTGGTGCTACAGATATTCGACTCACTCCATCCATTACTCTTCGCTCTGCTCTTCATGTTTTGGGCTCTCCGTTCAACCTTCTCTCTATTGGCCGACTCACTGCTGACCTTGATTGTGATGTTATTTTTTCTTCTAACTCATGTGTTGTGCAGGCTCGCAAGACGCAAACCATCATTGGAACAGGGCATCTGTCAAATGGTCTCTATATCCTTAACTCGTCTCCTCCTACGGTGTTGTTGTCTATTAGCTCCGTTGATTGGCACCGACGTCTGGGTCATGCTCCTCTCAACATCCTCAAAAAATCTCTCCCAGACGTGTCCTTCCACGAGTTCACGTGTGAGTCATGTATCTATGGGAAACATCATCGTTCTACGTTCTCACCACATCCTTCCCGGCGTCCTGCTCCCTTTGACCTTGTTCACTCCGATATTTGGGGCCCTTACAAAATTACAAGTGTTTTTGGATACCGCTACTTTGTCACATTTGTCGATGACTACTCTCGGGTGACCTGGCTGTATCTCCTTCGTGACCGCTCTGAACTACCAGGTGTATTCCGTACCTTCTTCATTGAAACTCGCAACCAGTTCTCCACAACCATTAAAACTCTCCGCACCGATAATGCCCGCGAATACACCAGTCATACCTTCTCTCACCTCTGTGCAGAGTTTGGGGTCATCCATCAGACCTCCTGTGTCTATACCCCCCAACAAAATGGCGTTGCTGAACGCAAGAATCGCCACCTGCTCGAGCTCACCCGCTCCCTTATGATTCAGATGAATGTTCCAAAACAATATTGGAATTTTGCGGTTTCAACCGCTTGCACTCTTATTAACCGTCTGCCCTCATCTATTCTCAATTTTGCGATTCCCTATAATCTCCTTTTTCCCTCCCACCCTCCATTCTCCGTCACCCCACGCGTGTTTGGTTGTGTATGTTTTGTTCATCATCTTGGTCCGTCCACTGACAAACTTGCTCCCCGTGCCACTAAATATATGTTTGTGGGCTATTCTCGCACTTAGAAGGGCTACATTTGTTTTTCTCCCACGGATCGCAAGGTGGTTACTTCTGCTGATGTCACCTTCCTCGAACATCAGCCATATTACTCTCCATCTACTGACCCTTCTCTTCTGCCACCTCTCCTGCGACCTGTTATCCCCGTCACTTCCACCATCCCACCTCCCCCTTCCCCACCCATCCCACCTAAACCACCTACACCACCAGTCATTCGTGTGTACACTCGACGTCCTCCCTCGTCTACTACCCTACGAGAGCTGCCCCGCTCTAATGATGCTTTGCAACCTGCGGATCCGGCAACTGCTTCCACTGCCCACTCGATGGCCAACTTTGTCTCTCTTCACCGCCTCTCTCCGGACCTCCGTCAGAGTGCTCTCTCTTTATCCTCTACCTCCACTCCTACTTCTGTTCAGGAGGCTCTTCACCACCCCGGATGGCGGGCGGCCATGGAGGATGAAATGCGGGCTCTTTGGGCCAACCGCACTTGGGATTTGGTTCCTCTTCCTGCAGGTCAATCCTGTGTTAGCTGCAAGTGGCTCTTTGTTGTTAAACATGCGGCGGATGGCACTGTTGAGCGTCTCAAGGCCCGCCTTGTGGCCCGGGGTTTTACTCAGCAACAGGGCCTTGATTATGAGGAAACGTTCTCCCCAGTGGCCAAAATGAACACTGTCCGAGTTCTTCTATCCTTGGCTGTCCACCGTCATTGGCCTCTTTATCAGCTGGATGTTAAGAACGCCTTCCTCAATGGTGATCTTCAGGAGACTGTTTATATGCATCAACCTCCCGGGTTTGAGACCACGGGGGAGTCTCGGGTTTGTCATCTTCGGAAATCTATTTATGGTCTCAAACAATCCCCGCGCGCTTGGTTTGACAAATTCAGCACGGTTGTCCGCAATATTGGCTTCACTAGGAGCTCGGCTGACTTCTCTCTCTTCACTCGACATCGGCCAACCGGAACAGTGATTCTACTTGTCTATGTTGACGATATACTCATTACTGGCGACGATACTACAGGGATACAACATACCAAGCAACAGTTGAACTCCGCCTTTCAGACCAAAGATCTTGGTAACCTACGGTATTTTCTCGGGCTTGAGGTTGCACGACGGCCTGATGGTCTTGTATTATCCCAAAGGAAGTATTGTATGGATCTTCTTCATGATGCTGGCTATTCAGGATGCAAACCTACGGATACTCCAATGGACGCGAATCAAAGGCTATCGGCCCATAGCTCTGACTCCGATGTGCTGCTTACGAATCCGGAATACTACAGACGCCTGGTTGGGAAACTGATCTACCTTACAGTTACTCGACCAGACATCTCCTTTGTCGTTGGAGTCGTGAGTCGATTTATGCATGCCCCGAAGACATCTCATCTTCAAGCTGTCGAGCGCATTCTTCGGTATCTCAAGAACGCTCCAGGACAAGGACTTGTGTACAAGCCATCCACTTCTTTATCCCTTGTCGCTTACTCTGACGCTGACTATGCCGGGTCCATTGATGATAGGCGTTCCACAACAGGTTTTTGTACCTACTTCGGTGGACATCTCATAACCTGGCGTAGCAAGAAACAAAATGTGGTTGCTCGCTCTTCTGCTGAATCTGAGTACCGCGCTATGGCTGCTGTTGTTTCCGAGTTGACTTGGCTTGAGAGCCTTCTGAGAGACTTGGGCGTTTGTCTCTCATCGCCAGCGACCCTATTTTGTGACAGTCAAGCGGCAATCCATATTGCCAAGAATCCTGTATTTCACGAACGCACAAAGCATATTGAAGTTGACTGTCACTTCATCCGAGAAAAGGTACAGGCAAAGAAGATAAATTTAGAGCATGTTCCTGCTGCAAGCCAAGTTGCTGACATCCTGACTAAAGCTCTCTCCCGGCCTCTATACTACCAGTTTTTATCCAAGCTTGGTGTCTACGACTTGTACGCTCCAGCTTGCGGGGGAGTTTTAGAAAAGCCTACTTTAAGGCCCATCTAGGGGCCCATTCTTTTCTCTTTCTCTCTCTATTTGTATTAGTCCCACATCTTGGATTGGGATTTCTCTCTTCCTTCTTCCCCTATATAAATGTACTCATACTTGTAATTATGAATTCTAGAAGGATATACAAGATTTGCAGCTTTCTCTACAATATCCAAATTTAAATCCAGTTCATGAGGGATAATGGTGAATCAAATCATAATTTAATAACAATAAGATTTCATGAGGGATAATCGTGAATGTGAAGCAAACTTAGAATAGTTATGGGAAAGACTAAAAAGAGTAGTTGAATGAGAGACGTCAAAGACACATGCATTATTAATTGGTCGGCGAGTAGATGAGGAGCGGCAAAGAAATAAGGAGAAGAAGAAGAGAAGAAATAAGGAGAAGAAGAAGAGAAGAAACAGAGAACGACGGGGCCGGCGAGCAGAAGAAACAGGGAAGGACTAAAGAAGAAATAAGGAGGAGAAGAAGAGAAGAAGAGAAGAAGAGAAGAAGAAGAAGAAACTAACCAATAAACGGCGGCCGGCAAGCAGATAAGGAGCGAGGAGCAGATGAGGGCGTCGGGACGAGATTTCCTTGTGTCAGTTGTGTGAGATAAATAATGACAGCGTGCCCTACCTCGACTTCTTATAATAAACAAAACCTAAACCTAAAAAAAACGAACTGGCGGTCAGGCGCGCCTAATGTGCGCCTGAATGGCCCGCAAGGCGCGCGCCTAGGCGCGCCCGAGGTATTTTTCCCGCCTCGGCCGTGCTCGGGCGCTGCCCACTACGCCCGGCGCCTCAGGCGCGCCTCGACAACATGGGGAATAGGTCACCATTCTCTTACCCAAAGCTTGCTGGAGAAGAGTTGAGAACTTCTGGAGGGACATATGCAGCAGTTCCCACAAAAGTGCATGCCTTATCATCTGAACAAGTGATAAAATCCAAAAACATTACCATTTTATATCATCATTGTCAAAGAAAATACTCAAAACATTTTGTAATATGTTAGTACATGTGGTATTAGGAAGTACGGTAAGTTTGCTCTCCCTCGTTGGCTTTATGCTTCCAAAATCAGCAACCTTGACATGTCCATCTGCGGTAAGTAGTAAGTTTTCCGGCTGGCATGAAAGATGCGGTTAGTTATTCTGAGTCATCCAAATCTACAAGTTCAAAAAATTTACCTTAATGTCACGATGAATTAATCCAGCACCGTGTACATATTCCAAAACATCAATAACTTCAGCTGCATAAAAACGAGCTTCATCCTCAGTAAGTCGACCTTTCTGCAAAAAGTTGCAACCACATGAAAAAGCTCTGAAAGAATTTATTATAAAAATCTAAGCATCTAAGAAAATGATATCTCAAAAGCTCAAAAAGTTTACCCTGGTTATTTGATCAAACAACTCACCACCCTCACAAGATTCAAGAGCCATGTCTGCAAGAAACATCCCAAGCAGAAGTCAGCTAGAGAACACAACTAACAAGCATATCAAAGCATAGCCCAAATATTTGCAAATATCCAAATTTTAATGCAAGTAAACATTTGGCAGCCATGGATAATGAAATTCTTATAAGATACAATACTTACAAAGGGAATAATTGTCTTGGAAAGTAAAATATAGCCTGATGACACCAGGATGATCCAGCTGATCAAGAACAATCCTCTCTAGCTTCACATAAGATATTTTATTTTCTTTAGCAATGAACTTCTTGTCCATTATTTTCAAAGCATACACATTTCCTGTATCCTTCTTCTTGGCCTTGACTACCTGATTTAAAGAATATTAAAATTCAACCTAGTTTAATACACTACACTGAGTATAAAAAAGGATGGAATGAGATGGGGAAGTGATGCAGTGGTAGGTCAACTCGGAAAGGACTTACTAAATACAAACCTATATGCGATGAAGTACGGAAAATGCAAGAGAAGGTCCGCACTAACAATTGCAACAATAGTTAATTATTATAAAAAATAACATAGGCACGTACAGTCATGAATATTAATTAAAAGAAAACAACTATCAATTCTTTAAATGATTGAGACGCAAAAACTATTTAGCAAGCACAGAATGAGCCGTGCAAATTGCACAACGAAAGTACTAGTAGCAAATAAAACAAAAATTCAACACAGTTTGAGTGCCAAAATAAACAACATCAGAAAATAAGATAGCAAACCACAATTCACATCTGCAGGCGGCGGCAATGACGGTCATTGGAGGGCATCCAAGATTGTTGTTGGGAGTAGAGGGAGCCAGTTAAGGATCTGGAATGGGAGGGGTGTCGGGTGGTGTATGTAGAGCCTGGGTGAAGGGGTTTGGTTTGGTAGAGGTGCACTGTGGGGAGGGGGGGGACGAACTGTCGGCAGGGGTTGGTTGGGAGGGAGTGGCTGGGAGGGGAGATGAGGGAAATTCGGCTAAAGGAGTTGACAGGATAGGGGTCACGGGTAAATACAAGAAGTGGGTCGGGGGCACAGGTCTGACGGAGGAAAATAGGGTGGAGGCGTGTGTTGGGGATAAAGTTCAGAAGGCAGAAATGAACAGGGGGTTAGTTGACGGCTTAGAACGAACTGGAAGGGGAGTACGTTGATGGAGGCGGGGCTGGCTAACTGGTTGTAGAAGTGTAGAGGCCTGCGGAGAGATGAAGGGAATGAGCAGATTAAGTGAGGCTGGACGGGGAAGATGAAGGGAGTGGAGGGCGTGTCCTGGAGTCGCACCAGGCAGGTGATGTGAACTGAGGTGGGGGCTGTAGATTTTAAAAGATAAAAAATGCAATCTATTTAAACATTATGGCGAGGGAGACTACGCGGGCTATTTTAAACAAACTAAACGGCCTATGTGTTGCAAACAAACGTAAGGTCACCGCACGTGCATACAAACATCATGAGTCTCAATTCCACAGGCACAGAAATTAGGTGGTGGCTATCACGTGTGGAAAATAAACGATAATCAGAAGATGAGATTAAATAGGGCAAGCTCCAATAATTTACTATTCACTTAAAATGTTGTGCATAAAATTAACTAAGATTTGAAGGCTAGAAATTGAGAGGTATACCCAAGGAATGGAGTAGCAACAACTATGCACAAAAACACCTCAAGCCCGAGACTGTCAGAAATCCACAGGGAAGGATGACTTGCAAAAGAGGGTTCACTGGACTGGTTTGGACTTTTGGTGGAACAGTGAGTTCAGGGACGAGGTGCACCCGTCTGGATGCAAGGAGGGCGCCGATCACTTGCTGGGCCTGACAAAGGGCGGTGCAGAAGATGATGTCGGGGTCCAAGAGAGGTTCCAGAGTCAGCATTGGAGACGAACGAAGCTCCACGAGGGAGGCACGACACTGGACAACGAGGTATGGTTGAGAGTCCGTCGGAGTCGCCAGAGGAAACAACCGGAGTGGTCGCTGGTCTCCAATGACGGCTCAGGCGTCCTCGTCGGGGGCAAAGAATGGGCTTCCAAGAGGCTTTGTAGAACGACAGTGGCGGAGCTGGTCGGAAACGGAAGGGGAGCTCGGGCTGACGACACTGAATGGAACCGAACAAGACGATAAAGTCTCATTCAGTTCTATTTCCAGCCGCCCCGACGTGAGATGGGAGAGTTCCTTTTATAAGGAGAGATTTAGGGTTTTGATTGGCTATTGGCAGATAATCTAGGAAGGCTTTCAAGAGGGCTGATTTCATAACTTAAAATATTTAATTAAAAATAGTTAAACTATTTTAAAGCTTGCCCTAAAATAACCTATCTCCTAATTAACGGATGATACGAACTAGGAAATCCGGCGATAGAGAGGGTGCCGACGGAAGAGAGAAGAGGAAAAGAGAGAAAGAGAGGAATTAGGGTTAGAGAGAAGAGGGAAACCACAACATTCTTCCAAGATGCTCTTACAAGCCCAAAACAGCCCCTCTTATAAAGGAGGAGTGTCAATAACAAAAAATATAAAATAACATAAAACATAAATTGAATATTAATTATTATCCGCGCCGACCTCGCCCGAGTCGTCCTCGTCGGTCCAAGCCGCTCCCGACGCACCTGATTCAGCTTCATCGGTCCGCACTATGTTCGTCGCGAGTATCTGTAACAATACCCCCGTCTGGAAAATATGTCTTGTCCCCAAGGCAGTAGTCTGAGTGGTGGCGACAACAGTGATCCTGGAACGGCCCTGTGGCTTCGAACTCCAAACGGTAAGACCCAGCAACCGGGAGCTCCTACCTGCCAGAGTCCCCCTGAAGGTGGTAGCAGCAACCAAGTAGCTTGGCTGGGAAGTTTATCGCCAGTTGTCGTCTTTCTTCCGAACCAGAGAAAGCAGGGCTGGTGGCAATCCCGGAGAGGAATCTGGTTCGTTGTTGAGGGTGATCGGAGAGTGTAGGAGGGCGGAGTCACTGTTGAGCCGACATGGTTGTCCCTCGTGTAGGAACTACATTGACATAGTCTCCCAATTGACGCATACCTTGTCGAGTGTATGGAGCCAAGTCACTCCCAGCACGGCGCCTCGGCCAAATGTGCAGAAGTCCGCGGTAACGGAATAGGGCCCAATAGAGAGAGAGAGAGACGACAGTGCAACAACGGGCGGTGGCGCCCAACGCTCATGCGGACCGCAACATCCGGGGAGGGAAACAAGGGAAGACGGAGCTGCTGCACCAGGTGCTCAGAGATGAGGTTGTAGTTTGCACTGCTGTCCGGAGGTCACGCCCGTCGAGGGGCCAGATAGCTCCAACAGGTGGAATGTAGCTGCGATGGGGTCAAGAGAGGTATCCTCCGGTGAGAACTCCAGAGCATTAAAGTCAGCCAAGGTAACCTCAGGGTCGATGTCACCGATGATGGCGCGGAACTCCTTGATCGTGCAGACGTAGGAGAATTGGGCTGACGACAGCGGAAACACAACCCCTTTCGACGAAGGTCGTCCAACTCACGGGTGGAGAATCGCTGAGGGGCCGGTCGGCCAGGTGGAGCAGTTGGACGAGACCGAGGAACTGTTGTCTCTCGAGTAACGGCCCGCTACGGTCGGCCACCGGACGGAGGTGCACCTGACGATAGCGGTGGCCGAGGAGATAAATCCGCCTCCACGAGGCGGGCCATGTCGAGGGCATCAGAAACCTTTTGGGGGTGGGGAGTGCGGAGTCGGGAGCGGATGTGGGGCAAGAGGCCCTGCATGAAGAAACCGAGATAATGATCCGGTGGTAAGCCCGGAACATGGGTGACGAGGGCCACAAACTTATCGATGTAGTCATCCAATGCACCGGTTTGGCGTGCCCCACACGATCGTTCGATGCAGAACCGGAATAACGGTTGTCGTAGCGGCGGATCATCACCTGTTGATCTTCGACCAAGAGATGGTCGGGTTGGACTGCCGGAGCCATCAGGCCCACTGTAGGGCGAAGCCGTCGAGTCCCACGACGACGACAGAGACCTTGTCCTGCTCGGGGGTGTGGTGGAGATCGAAGTACTATTCCGTCTTGGCGATCCACCCAATCGGGTCCACACCAGCGAAGGTGGGGAGGTCCAAGGCAAGGGCTGGACGGCCATGGGTAAAAGGGAGGACCGAGTCCCTGATGTGCGGGAGTGGTGCCGCCCCGAGGAGGGACGCGTCGGTGGTCGGACACGCGGATCCGTTGGCGGAAGCGGCAACGAAAGGTTGTAGAGCATCGAGCATGGCGTGGATGGCGGGCAGGGAGGCTTGCATGGAGGCCACGATGGACTCTTGGGTGCTGACACGGCGTAGGAGTGCCTCATTGGCGTCCTCCGATAGGGCCTCGGGGGTGTTCGGCGTCATGGCAGCGGCGGTAGGGTGCATCGACAGGGTACGGCGCTGGAGGTGCGGTGTTGGAGATGTGGCGTGCAGCGCTGGAGGTGCGGGATATGGCGCGGGGTGCGGCGCTGGGAGGCCGAAAGGGCGTTGGCGGAACTCCCTCGGGCAGAGTCGAAAGAAGCTGCGGCGCAGTACGTGGGCTGTGTGATGGAGAGATGTTGTCGGAAAGGCCGGATCCGGCTGAAATCGGCGGATCCTGCGGCTTCCTGCTTGCGAAACGACAAAAAGGGGGATGGCGGAACGCGCGATCTGGCGGTGTCCTGCAAGCGGAATGGAGGAACGTGTGGCTGGTGCTGTCCTGCAGGCGGAACAACGGAAAGGAGATGATTCGGCAGCCTCGGCGACAGATTGGGCTCGGAAGGCGGCATTATAGCCTAGCAGAACGGGCGAGACGTGCGGAAGGCATGGTCAGAGGCACTGTCGCCGAGCGGAACGCACTAGACGCGCGGAATAGGCGGAACGGCTTGACCGGGACGGAATCGGCAGCTCTTTACCTGAAATTGCACGGATGTTCTCGAACACTGGCGGCGGAATGGCGGGCGATGAGGCAAGTCAGACCAAATTGAAAAGAATTGGGGAATCCGGCGGTAGAGAGAGGGTGCCGACGGAAGAGATAAGAGGAAGAGAAAGAGAGGGAGGGGAATTAGGGTTAGAGAGAAGAGGGAAACCATAACATTCATCCAAGATGTCCTTACAAGTCCAAAACAACCCCTGTCATAGAGTGGTGCCAATAACAGAAAATATAAAATAACATAAAACATAAATTGAATATTAATTATTATCTGCGCTGATCCTGCCTAGGTCGTCCACGTAGGTCCAAGCCGCTCCTGACACACCCGGTTTAGCTTCATCGATCTGCACCACGTTCATCGCGAGTATCCGTAACAACAGACCTATGCATTTAGGGTCTCGTTGGTCGGTCACACCAATGAGCCAAACAAAAATTGTGTGAAAGATATGCACGAAACAAAATTACACACAAGTGCTAATAACAAGCGCATACAACTCAACACAACATAATGAAGTCAATCGCGCCAAGACATGAGCTACACAAATAAAACATGTACAAAACATAAAATAAAAGATGTGAAGCGGGTTGCATCAGCAGATCCCATTCCGACGTCGCACCAGAAAGGAGAAGACCAAGCGGTTGCAAGCAAAATGTGCAAACCTTCGATGCCCCTCTCGCCTAAACCGTCTGCATATATATAACCAAAAATAATAACTGTTACATCAAAATTGAAAAAATTAAATAAAATCATTCGAATCGGACGGCTCAAACTATCTGGACCGATCGGGTGTCAAATACAACTCAAAATATAAAATGTATATATGAACTCGACTCAGATCAACCATCCAGACATAACCACGGGCTCAGATCGTCCGTATGGGCAGCGGATCACCGCCTCCTACGGGAATGCACCTGTGTCGAGCGTGACGTGCCATCCGGAAGGCTACACAGTTTAAATATAATGCATCTCAAATATATCAAAGACGTTATTCAGTGGGAAAAAAAGACATGAAAAACCTCACGTTTAATTTTAATTGCAATAAAATACATGACAATCAAAACAACATCAATATTCCATGAAATATGGGATCCCGCACCAGTTAGATACGTGCTAATATTTTCCTATATTTTGAATATAATAGCTAAAGTAACTTGTCGGCTTGAGATAAATAGTTTAAAATGAAACGCTTTAAACTGTGAAGTGAGGCCTTAATAGAATACCCTACAGTATTGTAATTACTAAGGTTTTAACATTGCCATCAAAGATCCATGGAGAATGATACTGATAGTTTTATCAAGAACCGTTGAACTTGTTTATTTTTCAGCTGTTTATTTTTATATTTACCCTCTTGCCCCTTATAATTTACCCCTCCTATATTTAGGAGTGAGACCCCTTGTGAAATTACTCAACATTTTCTATTCTCCGACATGATATCACAGTCGGGCGTGCACTAGCTCGTGCAACTGCTCCTTGCGCCGTTCTCCCATCCGCCGAAGCCCGCATCGTACTTGCATCGCTTCTCCACCGAACATTCTCGTATTGCACCCCTCCGCAGCAGCCCATCTCCTCCTCCGCCTCTCCTCGAAGCCCGACTCTGCCTCTTCCTCCCTCGATTCTTCCGTGGCAGGCCGTGTTAAACTCAGACCGCCCCGCCTCAGCCTCTCTCGATTCTTTCGGACGCCGGATCTATGCTGGCTTGAGTTCATGCTTGCTCTTCCAGCGTCCGATTTTCCTTTATCTTGTGGGGATGTCCCCCCCCCCCCATTTCCATGCGTGATTGTGATCTCCGTTCGGTTCTGTTATCGAGATGGGTGTTGGCTTCTCTCCTTTCTATGAGTAAGATCCTTTTTTTAGCAGTCCCGTGATTTCTATTCTATGATCGGTATGCGTGGGAGTGTTGATTCTCCGAATGTCTCCTCCGGTAGGAGTGCTCCCCCTGATTTTATGCCTTCTTCTGGCTCTATCTGTACCTCCCATGATCACGGAACTCCTCAAATCACTACCATTAACTTGGATGGAACCAATTATCTCCCTTAGGCTCGTTCCATTACTCTGGCTCTTAAGAGTCGTCGTCTGTTTGGATACGTCAGTGGTACCACCAGGGCACCGACACCAACATTCCCAGATTGGTCTCAATGGGAATCTAAGAACTCCTTAGTGATGTCGTGTCCGACCAACTCCATGCAGGAATCGATTTTCCGCAACTATTTATTTCTGGAAATTGCGTTCGACATTTGGCAGAGATTACATATTCTTGTCGAGGGAATGTCTCTTTGATCTTCCAATTGCGGTGACAGATATTTCTTTTGCGCCAAGAGAATCGTCCTCCCGTGACCTACTACTTGGAGGTTACCCAGCATTACCAAGAGTATAATCACTTTGATTTGCTTACTCTTGAGTCTTGTCTCCCCGGAGAATGAAGTGTTGGTCCATGCAAGAGAGGAACGCAACCGGATATTCGAATTTCTACATGGTCTCCATCGTGACTTCGATCCCATTAGTGTTTGGATTCTTGGGTGATCTCCACTTCCTTCCTTACCTGAGGTATACAGTTTGGTGCTGCAAAAATATGATCGCAGGCGAACTCTTTTACCTGATACTATTGCAGAAGGCTCTGCTCGAGCCGCTCGGTTCAGTCTGTGGTTGATCTATCTGTAACACTAGGTCAAAGTCTATGGACAAGGATCATTTGACGTGTGATTATTGTGGGAAGGACCGCCATACTAGGGACGCTTGCTTTACAATTCATGGCTTCCCCCTCCTCAGGGGGTCCTCCTCGCGGCGATCGTGGCTTCAATCATTCCCTGAGTCGGCCATCTCCCTCTCACTATGCTCACCTCTCTGATGTTGTGGATGATTCTGCTCCTTACAGTGGACACGACGCCCCTAAGGTTCTTGCATTTTTGTTGAGATACAATCATTATGTTGCTTCATGTTTGGCCACTCATCTGAGTATGCTAGCTCTTTATATGCTCACCAAGGGATTCCAGGTGCTCACTATGTCACCGCTCACTCTTCCACTCAGTGGATCCTTGACTTCGGCACCACAGACAACATGACTGGTTCTGCTACAAGTTTTGTGTCCTACATACTTTTTTCTAGTAGGGACAAAGTGAGCATCGTCAATGGATCTCTATCTCCTATTGTCGGGAAAGGATCCATATCTTGTTGCTCCCTCACTCTCTCCTTTGTTCTTCATATCCCCAAATTTACTCGCAACCTACTTTCTATTAGTCGTCAGACTAATTCAATGAATTGCTGAGTAACTTTTCCCTCCTCTTGTATCTTTCAGGACCTGAAGACAGAAACGGTGATTGGCTCTGGTGGACTGTGTGATGGCCTCTACCTGTTTGACCCCTCCAGCTTTGTCTCTTCTCTACATGCTCTTTCTGTAGCTCAGACATCTTTTGTGGACTTTTGGCACAATCGCATGGACCATCCCTCTCTATCTACAATGCACCTTTTATTTCCTAATATGTCGATTGTATCTTTGAATGCTTTTAAATTGTGATGTATGTGCTCTTAGTAAACATCATTGTGCTTCTCTTAATCATGAGTGATTCTCCTTTTGTTGTAGTTCATACTGATGATTGGGGTCCTAACCTTGTTGCCACTATTTCTGATTTTAACTGGTTTGTGACGTTTATCAACTATTTTTCTCGATGTACTTGGGTATACTTAAAGAAAAAAAATTTACCTTATTTCAATGTTTTCATAAGATAATGGCTACCCAGTTTAACACTACCATTAAAGTCCTGCGCAGTGACAAGGACGTGAGTACATTGACTCTCACTTTGAGCATTATCTTGGTGATCATAGCATTATACATAACATCTCTTGTGTCTACACCCCCACTCAGAATTGGGTCATTGAGCGCAAGAATAATCACCTCTTTAAGGTTGCTCGCTGCCTCCTCCTAAAGATGCATCTTCCCAAACATTATTGGGGAGATGTGGTTCTTATTGTTGCGTACCTTATTAATTGCATGTCTACTCGTGTTCTTGGCAACAAATCCCCTCTCGAGGCTCTTCATATTTCTCCCACTCAGCTTCTCCCTCGGATCTTTGGGTGTGTTTTGTCCATGTACACCCAAGTCCAAACTTGATCCTCGTTCCCTCAAGTGTATCCTTATTAGGTATTATCCTATCCAGAAAGAGTACAAACGCTTTCATCCTGCTTCCAACAAAACTTTGATGCTATGGATGTCACGTTTCGGGAGTCTGAGTCCTACTACGACCCCTCACTTCAGTCGGAGTCTTATCCAAAAGAAGTGAGCTATCCTTCTCTTCCACTACCCATTTTTCCTTCCTATGATCCTCTTACCTCCTTGTCGATGCCCGCTACTTCTACTTATTTACCTACTCCACCTCCTTCTCCTACTCATTTGCACGCTCCTCCTTTACAGGTGTATACTCAGAGGAATAGGGATCAAGGTACATCGGACTCGCTCACGCTACCCGCTCCAACATCAAATCTATCTTCGGGGACTCAAGGTAATTTTATATCTATCCAATATCTGTTGTCACACTTTGTGTCCTATGACTCATTATCCCCTCACATAAAACCTTTGTTACCTCTCTCTCTCCTCTATTTTGATCCCCTCAACTTGGCAGAAAGCTATTGAGCGCCAACAGTGGCAGGGTAATATGCGTGAGAAAATGATAGCGTTGGAAAAGAATTGCACATGAAACTTAGGTACTCTACCTCCAGGAAAGACAGTGGTTGGGTATAAGGGGATGTTCTATCATCTATGTCAAACAAAACTCTTAAGGTGTTGTGAAACCAAATAAGGTTTGATTGGTGGTTAGGCGTTATACTCAGACCAAGAGGATAGACTATCAAGAAACATTTGCTCATGTGGCAAAGATGAATCCTGTAAGAGTGTTATTGGCGTGTGCTGCCTGCAAAGGGTGGACTTTGATCCAGTTGGATGTGATGAATGTTTTCTTTCATGGGGACTTGGAAGAAGAAGTATACATGTCCTTACCACTTGGTCTTACCCCAGAAGGATCGGGGAGAAAGGTATGCAGGCTGAAGAAAGCCATGTATAGCCTAAAGCAGTCCCCTCGGGCCTGGTTTAGGAGATTTCATAGAGCTATGGTGACTTTTGGATACTCATAGAGCAATGTCAATCATACTTTATTTGTAAGGCACAAGCATGGGAGATTAACTACTCTCATTGTCTATGTGGATGATATTATAATGGGAGATGACACAGAAGAAATCCAAACTCTGAAACAAAGACTGGAAAAGGAATTTGAAGTAAATGACTTGGGAAATCTCAAGTACTTCCTGGGTATTAAGGTCGCTAGATCAAAGCATGGAATATTCATATCTCAGAGAAAGTACATTCTAGACTTGTTTCAGTCATCTGGGATGAGTGGGTGTAGACCTACCGACACCCCAAGTGAAGCAGTCATAGATTGGGAAGAAATGATGGGGAAGCGGTAGCAAATATCACAGGATTTTAACAACAGGTTGGTCGTCTTATCTATTTACCTCATACGAGCCCGAATATTTCTTACACAGTTGGTGTCATCAATCAGTTCATGCATTCACCAAGAACGCGTCATTTAGAGGTTGCTCACAGGATCCTATGGTATCTCAAGTCCTCTCCTGAAAAGGGTATCTTGTTCTCCACGAGCAAAGAATTAACTGTTGAAGTCTATACTGATGATGATTGGGCTGGCTCAGTAGATGACCGGAGGTGGATCGCGACATTCGTGGGTAACTTTTATTTTTCCAAAATCTTTTAGAAACTTGGAAAATTGCGGGGATTTGTTTACCCTGAAGTCGACGATCACCTCCTCCGAGACGACTGCTCCCGGTGCCTAACTCGGCTAGGCGGTTTCTCTTGGCGCGCCCGCGAATAGAGTGGTCATGGATAGGCTTTGGTGTCCGCGAACACCTCCACTTCAGGAGCGGTCGCGGATAGGTTATGGTGTCCGCGAGTACCTACTCATCAGAAGTGGTCGCAAACAACTTTTGGTGTCCGCGAGTACCTCCTCTTCGGGAGTGGTCGCGGACAAATTTTTGTATCCGCGAGCACCTCCTCTTCAGGAGTGGTCGCGGAGAGGTTTTGATGTCCGCGAGTACCTCCTCTTCAGGAGTGGTTGCGGAACATGTTTTGGTGTTCGTGAGCACCTCCTCTTCGAGAATGGTCGCGGATAGGTTTTGGTGTCCGCGAGCACCCCCTCTTCAGGAGTGATCGCAGATAGGTTTTGGTGTCCGCGAGCACCTACATTTCAGGAGGGGTCGCATACAAGTTCTTGTGTTCGCTGAGACCACGCAACCTCCTGCCTTGGAGTTCGCGCAGACTCATTTTCAGTGTCCACTTGTTGTCCCTTAGTCCCTTCCGGGCAGCCAGAGATTCCCGATCCTGCCCGTCCGAGCAGCCCCTAATTTCAATAAATAGTGGCCAAATGCACACCAAAAAGAGGCATATACAAGGGACAAGGGGCTGTGAGCTCTAAACAAGTGTCTAGGAGAGCTTTGAGCAAGAGAGTGGGAGGACACCCTTTTTGAGGTCGTGCAGGCAAACTTGGCGATCTCTCCTCGGTGTCAGAGAGCTCTCCATCTCCCGCTTGTTTATTTGTGGCCAGAAGTAATCGTCCACTCAACAATTACCCCCTACCCATCAGTTCGAGCGACGTGGACTTTGAAATACTTTTGGCACCAACAGTATGAGCCCTAAAGAACATGAGGAGCTCCACTGTAGGTCACCGATTTGATTAAGAAAGGCCATATCAGAAAGAGTATGAGTCCATGCACCGTTCTTGCACTACTCGTCACCAAGAAAGACGGGACATAACGCATGTGTGTGGATAGTCGAGCGATAAATAAAATTACTATTAAGTATAGATTTTCAATACCCTGATTGAATGATATGCTCGATATGCTTAGCGGGTCCCAGATTTTCCCTAAAATTGGTTTTAAGAGCGACTGCCAACAAATCTGGATCCAATCAGGAGATGGATGGAAAACTTCCTTCAAAACTAGGGAAAGGTTGTATGAATGGCTTGTGATATCTTTTGGTATCTCCAATGCCCCGAGCACTTTCAAGCGACTCATGCACCAAGTCCGTCACCCTTTGATAGAAATTTTTGTAGTCGTTTATTTTGATGGCATTTTGGTTTATAGCACCGACCCGGATCAACATTTAGATCAGCTTCGACGGGTTATCCAAATCCTTTAATAGAATAAATTTTATGTAAACCGTAAGAAGTGCACATTCCTAACCAATAGTTTGACCTACGTAGGGCTATATTGTTTATCCGAGGAAATCAATATTGATCCAGAAAAGGTTCAAGTTATTAGATTGTGGCCTAGCCCTAGGACCATCACTAAGGCTCGTGGTTTTCACAATTTAGCGTTATTCTATCGTCGATTCATTAAGAATTTTAGTTCACTTATAGGTCATGTAACGGACTGTGTTAGGAAAGGAAAATTTATCTGTATTGAAAAGTCGAACGAGCTTTGACTCTTGTGAAAGAAAAACTGACTAGTGCTCCCAAATTAGCGCTTCCAGATTTTGAGAAGATCTTTGAGGTGGGCCGCGACGCCTTGATTATTGGTACAGGAGCTGTTTTGAGTGAAGAGGGCCACCCTACTACCTTTTTAGTGAGAAATTGAATGAGGCAAAACTCGTTAGACCACATACGATCTTGAATTTTATGCCATCGTTCAGGCTCTCCGTCACTGGCGGCATTATTTGACTCAACGAGAGTTCATACTTAATACTGACCATGATGCACTTCGACATCTGAACTCACAAAAAGAGGTACAACGACATGCCAAAAGGGCGGCATTTCTTCAGGAGTTTACCTTTCACCTGAAACACAAACCTGGTGTTTAAAATAGGGCGGGTATGCTCTTAGCCGTAGGACACGTCTTACTCACCATACAGCCTCATATCCTCAACTTAGACACTCAGAAGGAACTCTACCCCTCCAATCCATATTTCGGTGAGAATTGGGGCTCGTGCCAATTTAGTAGGATCGGTGCTTATAAAAAATATATCATGAGTGAAGGATTTTTATTTTGGGGAACCCATCTATGTATTTGTGAGGGCCACTCCGGGAGACCCTACTTAGTAAGCTACACTCCTCAGGTTTAGTAGGTCATGTTGGACAAGCCAAACATTTAGATCTCACTAGCGCACTTGATTCTATTGGCCTAAAATGAAAGAGAATGTCGCTAATCTAGTTTGAAAATGTACTACTTGTCAATTATTTCAAGTTCATGCACAAAACAACAGATTGTATACACCTTTTTTCATTCCTGAGAGACTATGGGATGAAGTATCCATGGATTTTGTTGTAGGATTATCACGAATCAAGAGGATGGTAGATTTAATTTCTGTCGTTGATTGATTTTCAAAATTGGCACATTTCATACCTTGCGAAAAATCATCAGATGTTACCCATGTTGCTGATCTTTTTTTCAAGAAATTGTGCGCTAACATGGAATCTCGAACACTTTTACCTATGATGGAGACGCATTGTGGGTTGTTTTTTTAAAATGATATGAGGTAGATTAGGAACCAAGTTAGAATTTAGCAGTGTCTGTAACATCCGTTAATTGACACGGAAATTTATTTAAAATTTGTAGGGGAAAGTCGCGACGGATTTTGATCGAGACAGCGCGTCGTCAAGGTATACTGTTACCCTTCCTTATGATAGCGACTGTTAGTTCGTTAAGTGCGTTAATTATAGTGCGTGACGCGTTCTTTTAGTGGCGCGCAGTGAAAATGAGGTTATTTTGTAAGGAAATTGATTGGGGTGTCAATAGCAATGTTCCCCCCCCCCCTCTCACCTAATACGGTTATCAAAAACCGCATCCTACTATGTATTAAAATCCCGCAATCTCATTTCTCACGGGCTTTAGACAAACCGCAGGCCGACTCCCGACATTTCTGTTCCGCACGCTCGACGCCGACGAAGCCGCGCCTCCCGCAAGCCCTAATCGGCGGCCGTTTCCCCTCCAGATTCCATCTCTGACTTCTCCTCCCTCCTCTGCTGGCATCGGTGGGCATTCCTTTTCTTTCCTTAGTCGTGGAAGTGCCGGATTCAACCCTAACTGGTGGAAGTTGAACGTTTTGGTTGCGGTGAGTTCGTTCTCTTCCTTTTCTCGATTTCTGCTTGGTTTTCCTTCGTTTTGGAAACTATTTTAACCTAGGTTTTCATCCTTGTGCCCTAATTAGGTTTTGGAGCACGGTTTTCACCGCGAAATTGGATTTGGGCGCATTGGAAGCTTCAATCCCTCCCACGTGAAGGTAGTACGCTATGTTAGCCGTTAATTTTGGACGACTCTAGCATTTTGGAATTTTTTCAAAAGGTTAACCCTAAGGGAAAAATGCGATAATTAGGACTACTTTCAATTTGCAGGACTTTGGTGGGGCCGCAGCATTCTGAAGGTCCCCAGCAGTAGGATTTGCTTTTGGAAGAGAAAATGTCGTCGCGCCGAGTATACGAGCGTCGCAGCACCTCTGTAAGGAAATCCTAATTTCTTTTAGTTAGACATATCAAGTAATTATATTTTATACGCATGAGTAGGTTTCGTACAAACATCATAACCATGCATAGAAAAGTGTGGCAGTAGGAAAATAATCGTGGAAACGCGTATGATAACGCCTTCTTCCATAACCACGTTAGTAAAGTCATGAACAGTTATTTAAGTATGAAACTTCACACGTGTACGTAAGTCTGAAGATTGTCCAACCAAGGGTGCGAAGGTCCATTCAAGTCGACTACGAGAAAGTCAAGGGTCGCTCAGTAGTACACCAGAAAAGATATCTCATGCAGAGTAGCATCAGACCAAAAAGGTCAGTAGCACACCAGTCTTTTCGTGTTTGGTAGAGGCGCACTACCTTCCTCATAGGGCATATGGTATCCTATGAGTTACAGGATTGGGAGTTGACTCCACTTTGAGACAGTTAGTAGATTCGAGACCGTGTCCGCGTGACACTAAAACAATTGAGTTCGTCAGATGGTCTCGGGTCGTCAGTTTCAGTTGCGTGTTAGGAGCTACTCTGCCTAGAGCCTTCCCAGTAAACGTGTAGGCTAGAAGCCACCTAGAACTCAAGTACAGACATGACGTGAGACAGTATACTAGTTAGTGAACGTTAGAACTTGAGTAAATGAACGAAAAATCATGAATATAGAACTATAGTGTGTTCACCAGGAAGTATAGGAAAATCATGCATAACATATAGCATAAAATATTTTCAGTGCACGAGACAAGTTTTAAAGACATGCATGCATTCATATGTAAATCTGTTTTAGTATCACTAAGAAGAATTGTTTTTCTTTACTCTGACACTTCGTGGGCAATGTTTTTCAGGTGATCTAGGTGGAAAACTACGTTTAGGATGAACGTTATGGTGGTGTCAGTTTGTAGTACTTTTCTCATTCAATTTACTCTTTTTCAGCATGTACTTGTATATGTGGACAATGTACCCGGTTAATATTTTATATAACTTGTATCAGACTATTATTGTTACCAGATTTTCAGTTATTACAATTTCATTCTTATTTAGTGGCTCTGTGAATCCAGATATCAGGTATGTGGTTACCCATAGTTTATTTTTTTTTACTTCTGTTGTAAGTCTTAAATCTGCTTAGTATAGACTTTTATTACCTGCTGCTACTAGTTTTAATACTGTTTCCTAGTTTTCTTTATATCGTTGACCCGGCCGGACGGCTGATTTCTGTAATACTGGGAAGGGGTATTACAAATTGGTATCAAAGCCAGGTTTAGGATCCCTGGACCCTAGAAGGTTTTCACAGAGTCATAGGATTGTGTAAGAGTAAATTCATGTTAGTAGAGTATTTTAAGTTGCGTTTAAGCCTTAGTTTTCGCAAGAGTACGAAATAATGTTGTCAAGCGAGTTTTAGCAGATGCTTGATAAATAACCAGATTTCTTTTATATGTTCTATCAGGCAACTCGAGTAAGTGAACCAGGTGAATCTTCACGTCAGGACCTGTTCCTAACGCCATTATGGGAGATGCTGCAGTGCCACAGGTACCTCCAGTTCCAGTAGCTTCAGATGGCACTGACATAGCGTCTCAGATTATCAAGGCGGTCACTGTTGCCTTGATGGAGTTTCAGAGAGGACTGGCTGCAGGGTTTCCAATTCCAGTACAAGTACCAGCCCCTGCACCAGCTCCTGCCCCAACACCCGTGGAGATGACCCTGGAGCGCTATTTGAGAAATTTTAGAGAGCTTCAACCTTCGAACTACAGTGGGGATGAGACCCTGATGGACACAGATGATTGGTTGGAAAATACCAGAGACCTGCTGGATGTTTTGGAGTGCCCAGAGAACAAGAAGGTTCCTCTGGCAGTTTTCCTCCGAGGTGAGGCAAAGGTCTGGTGGGACAAATACCGGGCAGATGATCCCGCAGGTAAATGGTTATGAAAATTCTTTTTTATTTTTGGAAGTGATATGTTCTCTTTTAAATAATATGACCATGCTTTGGCCAGGTCGTACGCCAGACATGTTTACGTGGGGCGAATTTTCTAGAGCCCTTGCGAGTTGGTCCGTGCCTCCTTCCGCACGACGAGGTTTACAGGAGAGATACCTTAGACTTTTTCAGGGGGACAGGACTGTTGCTGAGTACGAGCGAGAGCTTACCCATCTGGCTCGATATGCGGGCGTGATGCAGGGAGACCAGACTGAGAAGTGCGGCCGCTTTGTGGATGGTTTACGTGACTCGTTGAGACAGCCGCTGATGACTATGGTCAATTTAGTAAAGTCATGAACAGTTATTTAAGTACGAAATTTCACACGTGTACGTAAGTCTGGAGATTGTCCAACCAAGGGTGCGAAGGTCCCTTCAAGTCGACTACGAGAAAGTCAAGGGTCGCTCAGTAGTACACAAGAAAAGATATCTCATGCAGAGTAGCGTCAGACCAAAAAAGTCAGTAGCACACCAGTCTTTTCGTGCTTGGTAGAGGCGCACTACCTTCCTCATAGGGCATATGGTATCCTATGAGTTACAAGCTTAGGAGTTGACTCCCCTTTGAGACATTTAGTAGATTCGAGACCGTGTCTGCGTGACACTAGAACAATTGAGTTCGTCAGATGATCTCAGGTCGTCAGTTTCAGTTGCGTGTTAGGAGCTACTCTGCCTAGAGCCTTCCCAGTAAACGTGTAAGCTAGAAGCCACCTAAAACTCAAGTACAGACATGACGTGAGACAGTATACTAGTTAGTGAACGTCAGAACTTGAGTAAATGAATGGAAAGTCATGAATATAGAACTATAGTGTGTTCACCAGGAAGTATAGGAAAAGCATGCATAACATATAGCATAAAATGTTTTCAGTGCACGAGACTAGTTTTAAAGACATGCATGCATTCATATGTAAATCTGTTTTAGTGTCACTAAGAGGAATTGTTTTTTTTACTTTGACCCTTCGTGGGCAATGTTTTTCAAGTGATCCAGGTGGGAAACTACGTTTAGGATGAGCGTTATGGTGGTGTCAGTTTGTAGTACTTTTCTCATTCAGTTTACTCTTTTTCAGCATGTACTTGTAGATGTGGACAATGTACCCGGTTAATATTTTATATAACTTGTATCAGACTATTATTGTTACCAGATTTTCAGTTATTACAATTCCATTCTTGTTTAGTGGTTCTGTGAATCCAGATATCAGGTATGTGGTTACCCATAGTTTATTTTTTTTTACTTCCGCTGTAAGTTTTAAATCTGCTTAGTATAGACTTGTATTACCTGCTACTACTAGTTTTAATACCGTTTCCTAGTTTTCTTTATATCGCTGACCCGGCCGGACGACTGATTTCTGTAATACTGGGAAGGGTGTTACAGTGTCCATCATGATATCATCCCTAGACAGATGGGCAAATCGAAGTACTAAATCAAAGCTTGGGCAAATCGAAGTACTAAATCAAAGCTTGGGCAAATTTCTTAAATGTTTTGCAGGAGAACATCAAACATAATGAGATTTGGTCATTCCGCAAGCTGAATTCGCATATGATAGCTCAAAGAATTGATCCACCACCAAATCTCCTTTTGAGGTAGTCTATGGCTACCTTATTTCCCTCTTACTTGATTGTCATTCTCTTCCTTCTTTTGAAAGTACCTCTTTTGATGCTCTAACATATATTGATCACTTAAAATCATTGCATGAGTTGGGTTTGCGAGCACCTTCTAAGAAGTACAAAGTTATGGCTGATGAATATCGCCGAGAGTTATATTTTTCGAAAGAAGATTGAGTTCTTGTTTTTTTCAGGAAAGAGGGATTCCTTGTGGGCACCTATCACAAACTGCGATTGCGGCAATTTGGCCCTTTTAAGATAAGAAAATGACTTGGTACAAATGCATATATTTTAGAAATACCAGTCGAATTTGGAACTTCTCCTATTATTAATGTTGTCAATCCTGCGCCTTTCTTTGGCAAGCCTCCAATTGTTGCCCCTAATACACCCTCCTTTTTTCTCACTGACACTCCACAACCTATTTTGCCCCCATCTACATCCCCCCCCATTTTCACACTTAAATGCGAGAAGCTCGACTAAGATTATTTGGACGCGTACAAAGGAGCCCATTAGAGATACTAGTTAGGTGTTGTGAGAGTTTAGTCACTATGCATGTTAAACTGAGGAGGGATCAACCAATAAATACTTGGAATGAAACTATAAGGAAAAACATGATGTACTTATGCATTAGTGAGATTATGACTAAAGATAGGGTGCAATGGCGATAAAGGATTCATATAGCCGACCCCACTATAGTGGGATAAAGGCTGAATTGTTGTTGTAGTAGTAGTAGTCGTCCACCTCAATAGCCAACTATAGTTGAATTTGAGCCAACCCCACTACAGTGGGATAAAGGCTTGAGTGTTGTTGTTGTTGTAGTAGTCGCGCACCTCAATAGCCATCTATAGTTGAATTTTAGCCGACCTTACTATAGTGAGATAAAGGCTCGAGTGTTGTTGTCGTCGTCGTCCACCTCAATAGCCATCTATAGTTGAATTTTTATGTTGAACATAACAAAGGCATCGATCAAGCCCCCGATTTGCTAAAGGCGGTTCCTTATTTTGCTTAATAAAATTCTTTGTTTTGTGGTTGAATGTTGCGTTCCTCACAGTTTAGCGTGGGATTGATCAATTATTTCAGTATATGCTAAATAGTTCTTGTATGATCAGCTTTTTTATGATCTCTAAATTCTCGCACTTCTAATTTGCTATTTTTTAGATGCAAGTGAAATTGTGATTTAATCAAGTTTAGATACAAGTGAGTTTTTCAAATTTAGTAGACAAAAAATAATAAATTTTTTGTTGTGAATCTCAATTGTAATTACTTATATAAACAACCTAAAGTTATCATAATTTACAGAATAATAATAAGTTGAGTTTATAACATCATTTAGGCTTGTTTGGTGCGGCTTATTTGCTCCAGTGAGTTCGATCAAAAACAACATTATCATAGATTGTCTGTTTGGCAAGACAAAGCTTATGATAGATACCAAGAAAATAAATTAGTCTTGAGCATAAAATGCATGAAATTCTTAGGAGAGGTCGGTTCACGAACGACGGTTCCTGACAACCGCATTCACGATCGTCTCCACCGTGCCAAACGAAGTCTTAGTGTCACATTATGAACCCTAAAGCTTCGAAGTCATGCATCGCTTAAGCTATTGATTGTTCAATAATGAAGAGGACAAACGAAAGCAGGAAGATACACCTTTGAATAGGAGCCGACACTGTGAATCTCAACTGTAATTACTTCAATAAACAACCTAAATTATCATAATTTACATAATAATAAGTTGAGTTCATAACATCATTTAGCCTTGTTTGGCGCGGCTTATTTGCTCCGGTGAGTTCAATCAAAAACGACATTATCATAGAATATCTGTTTGGCAAGACAAAGCTTATGACAACTACCAAGAAAATAAATTAGTCTTGAGCATAAAATGCATGAATTTTCTTATGTGAGGTCGGGCGTTCACGAACGACGGTTCATGACCGCCGCATTCACAACCGTCATCACCGTGCCAAACGAAGCCTTAGAATCGCATTAGGAACCCTAAAGCTTTGAAGTCATGCATCGCTTAAGCTATTGATTGTTGAATAATAAAGAGGACAAAAGAAACCAGGAAGATGCACCTTTGAATAGGAGTCGACAATGTGAATCTCAATTGTAATTCCTTAAATAAACAACCTAAAGTTATCATAATTTATATAATGTTGAAATTGTCGAGTCAATATCGGTCTTGTAGTGTCTTTATGTGTTTGAAATTTAGTCTCACAACATCTATATGTTGTACCAAAGTGGATAAATCAAGTATCAAATATTTTTTCTCTACTATTCAGCAAATAATAAAACCAGGAAGATGCACCTCTGAATATAGGAGCAAGTGAAATCGTAACTGTAATTACTTAAATAAACAACCTAAAGTTATCATAATTTACAGAATAACAATAATAAGTTGTTTATTCCAGCATTTTGAGGATTTCATAACACCATTTAGCATTGCATTAAGAACCCTAAAAAGCTTTGAATTCATGCATCAGGTAAACTATTGATTGTTGAATAAGAATGAAGAAGACAAACAAAACCAGGAGATTCACCTCTGAATATAGGAGCAAGTGAAATCCTAACTTATCATAATTTACATAATAACAATAATAAGTTGTTTATTCCAGCATTTTGAGGATTTCATAACACCGTTTAGCATCGCACTAAGAACCCTAAAAAGCTTTGAATTCATGCATCAGGTAAACTATTGATTGTTGAATAAGAATGAAGAAGACAAACAAAACCAGGAAGATGCACCTCTGAATATAGGAGCAAGTGAAATCGTAACTGTAATTACTTAAATAAACAACCTAAAGTTATCATAATTTACAGAATAACAATAATAAGTTGTTTATTCCAGCATTTTGAGGATTTCATAACACCATTTAGCATTGCATTAAGAACCCTAAAAAGCTTTGAATTCATGCATCAGGTAAACTATTGATTGTTGAATAAGAATGAAGAAGACAAACAAAACCAGGAGATTCACCTCTGAATATAGGAGCAAGTGAAATCCTAACTTATCATAATTTACATAATAACAATAATAAGTTGTTTATTCCAGCATTTTGAGGATTTCATAACACCATCTACCCTCGCATTAAGAACCCTAAAAAACTTTGAATTCATGCATCAGGTAAACTATTGATTGTTGAATAAGAATGAAGAAGACAAACAAAACCAGGAAGATGCACCTCTGAATATAGGAGCAAGTGAAATCCTAACTTGTCATAATTTACATAATAACAATAAGTTGTTTATTCCAGTATTTTGAGGATTTCATAACACCATTTAGCATCGCATTAAGAACCCTAAAAAAGCTTTGAATTCATGCATCAGGTAAACTATTGATTGTTGAATAAGAATGAAGAACACAAACAAAACCAGGAAGATGGACCTTTGAATAGGAGCCGACGCCATACAGCTTCCCCATCTCAAAATCACTGATGGTGAACTGCTCCTGCGGCGCCCGGAAAGTAATGCTCTTGCTCCGCTGCACCTGGCCCTCTTTCCCGTGATTCTGCTGAAGCCGGAGCTTAGCTTCAAAATCCCTCTCCATCTGCTCCAAACCACCGCCAATCGCCATCATATTCCCCTCTCTCTCTCACTATCTATAACCATTTGCAGCCGTCGCTCTCCCTCGGGACCAGCAACGAAGGGGAAGAAGAAGAAGAAGTAAAAGCAGAGGAGGAGGAAAAGGAGGTGGAATCCTTCACGGCCTCCAACGAGGAGAGAGCGGTCAACGGGGAACCTGCGAATCATAGGATTCCTCTTCTCATTCCGATAAAAGCGAAGGTGCCTCCGTCTTCTCCCTCTTTCTCCTTTGTCTCTGCCGGCAACTGGGCAGGCTTTTTACAGTTAAGCTCGAATCTTGCCGAGTCCCAACAAAGGCACGGCTAGACTGGTAAAAGAGAAGATTTTGCAGCTAGTTCGCCCTAGAGGAATGAAGCTTGAAGAGAGGATTGATGGCTCGGCGGGGGGAAAGGGATGATGGGATTCAGATGGCTGGCGGAGAAGCACATGCTAGTGTAATGATTTGTGGGCCTTCTCTCTCCCTCTCAATGGATATCATAATTTATTGTATATATATATTATATAGTTGGTGTTGAAGGTACACTTTAGGCTTCATTTAGGACCTTTTTTTTTGTATTTTTTATTTTCTATAAAGCGTTATCATTCATAATATTGTGTTTGTTTTCTTTATTAGTGAAAAATGCAGTTCAATCAAAAGAAGTTATTTTGACTTTTTAGAAAGTTATCTGCTCATAAAACAAACACAATATTATGCACGATAGCGTTCTCCAGAAAACGAGAAAGAAGAAAAAAGTCATTCCAAACGGGGGCTTAAACGGTGGCAGTCGTGAACAACGGCGGATTTAGCGGGAGGCCGAAGGGGCACGGGTACCCCTATTTTTTTAGCGGTTTGTTATAAGCAGATTAGAATTTATCTATTTGCAAATAAAATCTAACTATTCGCATATCAAATTTGACTATGTGCACCCCCAAACTTAATTTGAAAGATTTTATGTACAAATGTATTTTTAAAATAAGATTGTGCACGCCCATTTCTAATTTTTTGGATCCGTCACTGGTCATGAATGCATTATAAAATATAAGTACGCACAAGTCTTTAAAAAACTTATCAGTATAATGATCTTCTATGCCAATGAAATAAAAAAAAGAAGGGAAATTGATTTTTTAATGCTATCGTCGACGTTAGATACTACTGTGCGGTGCTAGTTGACAAAGATTTGTTATTATTCTAAACTATTATTTTTTAAGATAGTAGACATTAATTCTCGCAGAGAGTTTTGAAAAATAATGAAAAATGTATGGATTTAAGATTTTTAGTCTAAGGTGTCAAAAATATTATTTTTCAAGTTATTATATTTTTTCAAATTCTTGAAAGCTCAAAAAGATAACATATACAAAACATAAGACATTAGATTTAAAAAATGAGCATGTTCTAGATATGCATGAGAAGTATAATTATAAAGGGTAAAATAATAATCATGCAATGAATAAGATTTAAGTGTACCCAAGGTAAAATACCTCAAATATATGTCTACACATTATTCTCGTACTAAGTGACAGATGAACATGAGAAACTGCACACATGTCGTTGGTTGGGGTGTGAGCCTTATATGCATACAAAAGACGGTGCTCAACCGAACACTCTTTCCCCCAAATGCCTCACAAAGCCTTACTGGAACCCTCCCCGGTTAAGGACAGGACATGGCTTATAGATTGTGACTTCAAATGAATATAATCATACACCCCCGTTGTTGTGAGACACATAGCAAGAGTGAATGATCATGAATATACTAAGCATTTAGTCTCTACTAATTCATAAATTATGACTTTTATGTATGATGAATTTTTGAAATGATTATTGTAATGAAGATGGCTTGTTTTAAAGTTATATAGTCGTCGTGATTTTTCAAATTTTAATATTCTACTTTTAATGTAGCATAGCATGTCATTGAAAATGGAATATGTAGCATAGATATTAAATTGAACATATACTAAGAGGCGATGTTAGAATGATCGATGACATGGTGCAATGTTATTTCATTCATAATAAAGCTTAAATTTACTTGCAAGCAAACAACATGAATTTTCAATCTAATTGTTTATAGACGTAGAATGAAATGATTAAGCTTTTTGATTTGATTCTAAAGTCTAGATAAGAATGAAATATATGCAATCACAACACATAATACATTCATATATTGATCATTAACTAAGACATTAAACAAATTTTAAAATCAACACTATGTATTTCAATTGTATTTAATATGAGAATTTTATATTATCATTAATTTCCATGATAATTCAATATGATGGCTTGAATATTTAAACATAATAGAAAAAATTTATTTTTTACTTTCTCACTTGATAAATTATTCATATTCATTACATTTAGTTAATTATAGTATATATATATATATGGTTATTTTGGAAGTTTTGTAAATTTTCTTTTTGAATTTTATTACTAGAAAAATTAATCAAAACATATATAAGATTTTCTGAAAACAGAAGATCGAGAACAATAATTAAAGTAGCAAAATAATTTTCAAAAAATAAGATTTAGAGAACACCAAAAAATTTAGTAAAATAGAGCTACCATCGATGGTAAGGATTAGCGTCCGACGATATCAGACCGAGTTTTGATTCTTTATGAAGAACACATGGTTTTCGCGATTTTTAGATTCCAAAATTTTTTTATTATGATTTTCCATGATATGGGCTATCCAATGTAGCAAATTAATCAGAAAAAACTCTCAAAAAATTGCGGATTTTAATTTTTAACATAAGGCCTCTAATAAATCATTTAAATCAAATTTGTGGGAAACCAATTTTGCACATATAATATAATCCACATTTCTCTTAATCTTTAGAGCATCTTTTGAGTAGTCAATTTAGAAAATTATGGATTATAATTTTTATCCTAATGAGTTTTAAAAAATTATTTTGAATAAGAATAGGATTTAAAAACAAAGCAAGGTGAATGTGCAATAATTGAAACCTTTTTAAAATATAAGAAGTATTTAATATGTAAGTTTTTCGGCTTAAAAATAAGGCAAATCACAAAAAATTACACGAAGCAAAAAATAAAAGAAATTTTGTTTTTTTTAATTGACTAGGGAGCAAAAATAGATTTGATAAATTATTACGCATTTTGATGGAAGCAAATTTGGTGAGATGTGGAAGGTTTAGATTTATCCTTACAACAAGATGATACATATCCAAATTTGTAGCATATTGTGCACTTGATGTAAGATATGCTTATATGATCAACTGTTCTACTAGGCGTACGTTTTATAATATTTGGAACACTAATAGATACTTTACACAAATTTGTAGAAAAACTAGATATAATGGTTTTTATTATTTGGGATTTTTTGCACAAAAGTTCTTAGTGAATCTAGTTTATTAGTTAGAGCATTATTTTCATTAATCAGTTTTTCACTATACACTTTTGCAGTAAGGAGCTTTTTTCAAAAACCTTGAATTAAAATGACTAAAGCCTTTTCTTGGATAGTTTGAGTCTTTGCATCCTACCCATAACATCAACCATTGTTGAGCCACATTGTGTCTTTCACTAAGTTTATTGATTTCACCCCCACCAACACATCACCAAGGCCAAATTGCCCATCCTATATGTTCACACTTAATATGAGCTTAATCAAACAACTCTTTTATAAATATTATTGTGAAGTGGTTGTTGATTTATTGTGATTGTTTGTGGAGATTTCATGCCATGAATGTGGTAAGAGGATAAGTTGCACTGTCATATCTTTCATTTTGGGTCCTGATTTTTCGATTGAAAATAATGAGAAAGTAAAAGAGAAAAAAATGATAATTAAAAAAATGAATAAGTATAAAAATCTATTTGGTTATAAAGTGTTTGGTGTTTGGCATGGTTGTGAGTGACCCCATTTTCCAAAGTTTAAGTCTGGGGGTGTCACTCCCACCTCTCTTCGTTTGATTTATTATTATTATTATTTTTGATGTTAAACTCATGTTTTGGTTTAAGTGTGGATTAATCTGTCACGTTTATCTTTGCAATTTCCCCTAAAACCTAAGCCTACACACAAAAAACAAAGTCAACACATTCTATCATAATTTAAGCCCTTACGATGGGTAGAGTTAACTTCTATTAGTGTAGCAGAGAAAGTGCGATTGGGCGAGTCTATGGACATTGTCATTGATGATTTATTTGGAGGTCGTCCCATAGTAGTGGGAGTATAATGCTGATATGAGTGTTCACACTACTTTCGAGTTACATTAGGCTTAAGACGAACCGATTTGTTCTTTCGTATAAGTGGATATGACGTGTTTTGATAAATTGCGTAGAGAGTTTGCAATTAATTTTGTATGCCTAAAACATTTTACTTGTCTATTTTTACACATAATGGGCACAAGACTTCTCTATTCACTACTCATCTTCAATTTTAAAATTTTAATTAGTCTCTCGTACTCCCCGTCGGTAGAGGATTTGCTCAGAACGAGCAAAGATCTAAGTCTAGGAGTATTTGTTGAGTATATTTCATATAGTGTTATTGCCCTCAATTAGCTCATGTTTTTGGTGCTTTAACCCAAGATTTTTAGTGATTTCACTCTAATTTGCTTCGAGTAGTTATTTCCATGTTAGGGCGCATTCTGAGCTAATTAGGGAGGGATACCATGTTTTCATGCATAAGGGGGAGAATTCTTCTCCCCTTAATCTATTTGAATCATGTTTATTTAGTTTAGTTGTATTTCATGGTTGATTCGCCCAGGTCGTTGTACTGTGGTTAGGTGGATTGTAGAGTCGGAAATCATATTTATGCCTGAACATGTACGGTTGTGCATTTTTCTTCACACGTGATTTGAGCAGCCCGTGCACGTTCATGGCATTGATTTCTCCAAAAAGGAGTGATCTAACTTTGCCCGTGTGATTTGTGCTCGTACGATCATGTGTCTATAACGTACGGTTGTGTGAGGCATGTCATACAGATGGTCTACATTTTTCTTCACGCACGGGCGGAGGTAAATTGTGTTTTTCTTAACATACTATTTTGGACCGCTCGTGCATGCTCATTTTGTATTTTCCCCCATTTTTGATGTCTCCGCCCATGCGTTTTTGTTCACACATGGGTTTTTCGTACATAAAATTGTGTGTGCACAAAATTTTGCATGCAGCCTATAAATATTGCTTTTTGCATTTTTTGATGGGATCTCCAAAGAAAGAGACTTTTAGGTCAGCCATTTTCATCTACAAGGGCTAGTGTTCATCCCCTAGGCTTTCCCCAACATTCAAAAGCTTTCAGGTGAAGATTCATCCATCCTTCTTCTTCTCCAAGCTAGGATCTCGAAGAGAAAATGTGGACAGCGTAAAACCATCGAGAAGACATGTTGATTGGGGATAAATGAAAGTTTTCCCTTTACCCCGGATGCAACTGATGAAGGTGTAAAAGGCATGAATTGACAACATGGTGATCTCCTTCCCTTTCCACGATAAAGTCTCGAACGCTGTTTACATTTCTCTTCTTTTTCCGCACAATTGGATAGAGATTTATGGATGGATCTTGTGATTATTTCATCTTGTTAAGAAGTTTGCTCTGGTTGATTGCGTTGTGTGTTGCTATGACAAGCGAAGTGGTGAAGGCGACCCACAAGTGTGCGAAGCGATGAAAGCAACCCGCAAGTGAGCAAAGTTGTGAAGGCGGCCCTCGAGTGAGTGAAGCGGTGTAGGAGACCCGCATTAGCGTAGTTTAATTTCTTATTTTATAATTTAGGAAACCACTAAATCAACGAACAGTGTTTTTATTTTCCGCTTTTCTAAAATCTACAAATCGCACGAGCATTTCATTTTCCTTTATAAATCAATACTCTGGGAATTACTCCAGATTTTATATTACTTGAATGACTGGTGCACTTGCCGAGATTGCATCAACATACACCTAATAATACAATAACACTCACCATAGTAGTCTAAGTGTCCACATTTTTGTGGTAGTGCTTGTGGACACCCTTGGATCATTAGCCTTAGTTTGGGAGTATGCGAGTGTTGCATTGCGAGGGTGGAGCTTATATCACTCCTTGCAACCCAGTATATGAAACTGTGGTAGCAGCTAAGGTCACACACAGCTAGTTAAATAATTAGACTTGGTACTTTTTTATGAACAATCAAACACCTTGTGCTAAGGTGTTAACCTTGTTAAGGGTCACAATAATGTCTCCTCATATTGTTAGCCCCACTACAACTAGGGTTAGCCTTCTGGATAGTTCGTTGAAGTCTAGTTGTAGATGGAAAGGGATTCGTGGCGTGAAGTCCTCTATGGACTAAATCATAACTCAAAGATGAATTTGATCTACGTACAAACTGTTGCACCTGGTCACACCACTAGGAGATTATTGAAGTTACATCACTATCACAATTATGATAAGTGCTTTACATAATTTGTGTGTTGTGTCTCCCCACTCTTCTAAATAGAGCACATTGTCAGGGGGTTGAGTATAAGATCTTAGGTTTAGGGTGATGCATCTTGTAGGATAACCTAGGCAGTGTCCCTAGTATTAGTTCCTCAATAGACTCCACGTTTAGCCTAATTTAGGAGAGATTTTGCTGACAAAGCATAGATTACTCCAAGGTAGTACCTCAAGAATCATACACAAAGGGCCTAGGCTAGTTGTGTGTCAATTACCTAGCAACAGAGATAACTGAACTGCTTTTATCGTCTTTCTCCGGCCATTCATGTAATGCAACATCACTGATCCAGACCACTTGTCCGGGTAGTCTTCACACATCATGTCTATGTCCGTTCTCGATTACGGACTCTACATGTACACAACGGGGACTATTCATGTCTACCCGAAAGAACACCTCAAACTCACCGCAAACTCGCGAGAGCGGGCTTCCTATGCAAAGGAAAAGAGGACTTCACATGTCCTAGGATGAGAATCGTTACCCTAGCATTCTTCCTTGGCGCCATGGAAATCTATGCAGATGAAAAGCACCGCAATCTCCTTGCCTCCGTAGATCCGAAGTCGGCTCGCGATTTGGAGCTCCGAAGCTCCACCGGTGACCAGATCTAGCCTCCTTCTTCTTCCTTGCTCTCCCCTCTCTCTAGATCTTTAGAAAGAGATTGAGTTAGAGAAATGAGGGCTTTGAAACCCTATTCCCGGGTATATCCCAGCAGGAACAACCCCCAGCCGTCGGATCCCAAAATAAGGAAACGAACGGCCACGATTTGCCATCGAAATCCAAAATCTGGGCCGAACACGGCCTGTGACACGCCCGTGTCCAGGGCCGTGTTCCACATTCGCTGTCGAAACTGACGCGTCCCGAAAAGAACACGGGCACCCGACACGCCCGTGTTTGACCTGACACGCCCGTGTCATCCAGTACACGCCCGTGTTCCCGGGCGTGTCCTTCCATCGACACAGGAACAAGAATGTCCCGCAAGGGACATGGGTCCTCGACACGCCCGTGTCAGATTTGACACGCCTGTGTCTACCTGACACGGCTCGTGCGCCAAAACCGTGTGTCTCCTATGACACGGCCCGACTTCCCCCATGAAGGACACGACCAGTGACACGCCCGTGTCTCCGGCCGTGTTTGCTGTTCGACGATCGTCGACTCCAAAATTCATCGACCTCTCGTCCAGATCGTCGACCCGAGCACGACACGCCCTGGGACACGCCCGTGTCCGAGGCCGTGTGACCCCTGCCAAGTTCCAAACTTGGCTCAAAATGCCACCCGTCGCTCTTTTGAGTTTTGGGGTGTTACAACTCTCTCCCTCTTAAAAGAATTTCATCCCGAAATTACATAAAAGAAAGATAAACACAAAACTTAAACGGTACCTGAGTGGAATAACTTCGGGTACTCCTCAAGCATGGTTTGCTCTCGCTCCCACGAGAGCTCCTCCCGACCGCAATTGTTCCAACGGACCTTGACCATCCTGACCTCTTTGTTGTGTAGGCGCTTGACTTCCGAGTCCTCAATACGAACGGGCTTGACCTTCATCGTCAACCCATTATCGACCGGCACTTGATCGACCGCAATCACTTGTGAAGGCTCTAACACTGCCTTCCATGACACCGATATGTGGAACACATCGTGTAGACCACTAAGCTCCACTGATAGCCTCAATCGATAAGCTGCTTCACCAATCCGCTCCAGAACCTCAAACGGTCCAAGGTACCTCGGGCTTAACTTCTTCAATCGCCGCACCCGCGAGACACCCTTGAACGGCTTAATCTTCAAGTACACCCAATCGCCAACAGCGAACTCCACGTTCTTATGCTTGACATTATAGTACTTAGCCTGGCGGTCCTGAGCGATTAGCAACCTCTCTCGAATCGTTCGAACCAACGACGTAGCATCTTCCACCTTTTGGCGCTTGTACAACTTTGACTCACCCGTTTCCAACCAAGACAACGGTGTGCGACATCTTCTACCATAAAGGGCCTCGAAGGGCGCCATTTGAATGCTCGCCTGGTAGCTATTATTGGACGCGAATTCCACCAAGTATAGGTGATCTTCCCAATGCTTCCCGAAATCCAGGACGCACATGCGAAGCATGTCTTCCATTGTCCTATTGACCCTCTCGGTCTGACCATCCGTCTGCGGATGGAAAGCTGTGCTGAAACTCAGTTTTGTTCCCAACATCTGTTGCACCAGCCTCCAATCATTGGACGTGAACCACCCATCTCGGTCACTCACGATGCTGCGGGGCATACTGTGAAGCCGTACAATATTATCCACATATAACTTCGCCAGTTTTTCCACGGAATCATCCTTCCTATGCGGAATGAAGTGCGACACTTTTGTCAAATGATCCACGATCACCCAGATGGCGTCGTTTCCCTTCTGCGACCTTGGCAACCTGTGCACAAAGTCCATAGTAATGTCGTCAAACTTCCACTCCGGAATAGGCAAGGACTTCAAGAATCCTCCCGGCTTTTGGCACTCCGTCTTCACAAAGGCGCATGTTTGACACTTAGTCATGTACAGTGCCACATCTTTCTTAAGTTCTGGCCACCAGAACAATTTCTTCACGTCGCGGTACATCTTCGCGCTCCCCGGGTGAATCGAGTACTTGGTATGATGCGCCTCGTACAACAATTCCACCCGCAAATTGCTCACGCTTGGGACGCACAGATGATCATCTTTCCATAATAATCCATCCACAACCTTATATTGGGAATTTGGCCCATCCAAATCCTCTATCATGAGTTGCTTCATGTTGACATCCATATCCAAAGCCTGCCGAATCCGATCAGCCAGGTCACACTGAACTTCAGTCCAGTTCAATAGCGCTTCAACACTTGACTGCTTGTCTACGCAAGAGATTTCCAATGCCTCCAACTCCTGAATTAGGCGCTCGTCATGAATCGACAACCAGTTGGCCCGCGCAGGGGCTCTGCGACTCAACGCTTCCGCAACCGCATTGCCTTTACCAGGCACGTAGTGAATCTTGAATGTGTAGTCCCCCAGGAACTCCATCCATCTACGCTGCCGCATGTTTAGATTTTTTTGATCCAACAAATACTTCAGGCTCTTGTGATCGGTGTAGATATCAATCTTCACACCGTACAAGTAATGCCTCCACAGCTTCAAGGCAAAAATCACGACCGCTAACTCCAAGTCATGGACCAGATAATTCCTCTCATGCACTTTCAGCTGTCTCGTGTCATACGCTATCACACTTCCGTGCTGCAATAGCACACAACCCAAACCACTGCCCGAAGCATCGTTGTAGATCCCAAACCTTCGGTCCTACTCGGCGAACTCAGCACAGGCGCCGTGGTCAACCGACACTTCAACTCCTCAAAAGCTTGTGCGCACTCCGGTGTCCAAACGAACTTCTGCTCTTTCCTCGTCAAAGTCGTGAGGGGTAACGCTATCCACGAGAAGTTTTCCACGAAGCGCCTGTAATAGCCGGCAAGCCCCAGAAAGCTCCGGACTTTCGCTACCGTAGACAGCACATGCCACTCTCGTATCGCAACAATCTTCACCGGATCCACCGCAATGCCCTCTCCACTAAGCATGTGACCAAGGAACGCTACTGAGGACAACCAAAACTCGCATTTGGAGAACTTGGCATACAATTGATTCCTCCTCAGCGTCTCTAGCACAAAATGCAGATGCTTAAAGTGATCCTCCTTACTCTGCGAGTACACCAATATGTCGTCGATGATGACGATCACAAAGTGGTCTAAGTACTCCCTGAAAGTCCTGTTCATCAAATCCATGAACACCAACGACGCATTCGTCAGCCCAAACGGCATGACCGTAAATTCGTAATGCCCGTAACGCGTGTTGAACGCTGTCTTAGGGATATCACTCTCCTTTATCCTCAGCTGATAATAACCGGACTTAAGATCCAATTTTGAGTACACCGTCGACCCGACTAACTGATCAAATAGATCATCAATCCTTGGGATCAGGTATTTGTTCTTCTCTGTTAGCTTGTTCAGTTCTCGGTAATCAATACAAAGTCTCAAGCTTCTGTCCTTCTTCACAAAAAGGACCGGCGCTCTCCAAGGCAACGAACTTGGACGCACATACCCTTGCTCCAACAACTCTTGAAGTTGCATCTTCAGCTCCGCCATCTCCTTAGGAGCTAGCCGATACGGAGAGCGTGACACAGGTTTCGCACCTAACACTAGCTCAATCGTGAAATCTATCTCCCGTTGAGGCGGGGCTCCAGGAAGATCACCAGGAAACACATCAGGGTACTCAGATACCACTGAAATACTTTACAACGTAGGCTTAGGCTTTGCAACCTCCACTAGCGTGAAAAACAGTTCTGCTCCGGCACGAACTGCCTTCACCACCTGAAGAGAAGACATCAAAGTCTTGCTCGACCCTTTCAAGCCCATAAAAGTCGTCTCACGACTTGTTCCCAACTTGACTTCCTTGCGACCGCAATCAATATAAGCTTGATGCTCTGAGAGCCAGTCCATGCCAATTATAATGTTGAACTCCACCAGCGGTAATAACGACGCTTGCAAATCGAACTCTTGACTCCCAATACAAATCTTTACTCCACAGACTCTATCCACGCGCATCGAACACCCATTCAGCAACAACACATCCAGTTTGTCCTTCGCCATCGAAGAAGGTACTCCGATGCGCGATATGAATCCTTCGGACAAAAAGGAGTGCAAAACTCCCGTATCAAATAGTGCTCTCGCTGGATTCTCACAAATCAAAACAAATCATAAACAAGCAGTTGTAAGGTAACACGCGCATAATAAGTATTTAAAAATTAACTTGCTATAAATTTAAACCGGACTTGTCACCACATCTGCTTGCTTAATGGCCTCCTGTTGGTCAAGATTATAAACTCTCGGTTGATCCGGAGCATAATGGGACGCGGTTAACTCCACCGCCTTGCCCTTCTCTTCATAAGTTGCTCCCGGCTTCCTCTCGGACTTGGGACGTCCGCTCCAGCAGTCACGGACAAAGTACCCCGGCTTTCCACAAGTAAAGCATGTGCCCGGGGTTCGACCCGTAGTCGCCCCAGAAGCACCAGAAGAGGGGGTTGGACCCGAAGTCCTAGCCTTCTTGTTGAACTTACGGTACCCAGGCTTTGAGTTAGCCGGCACCTTGAACTCAGTCTTCTTATAACCAGAGCCTTTCTTCGCTTGCACATACTTTAGGTCCTTCTCCAAAGATCGGTCCGTATTGACCAGGGTCAAGAAGCCTTGCGTCATCGACCCCGAGAGCAGTAGCATTAAGTCATCTCTTAGACCTTCGTAGAAACGGTTGGTCTTACGCTCCTCATCCGCGAACGTAGAGCTAGCATACCGACCCAACCGAGTAAACTCGTGGAGATACTCATCCACGCTACTCTCTCCTTGCGACAATTTCAGGAACTCATTCTCCAATGCAATCCTTTGAGCCGAAGGAAGGTACCTTGCCAAGAACAATCTCAAAAACTCCTCCATCGAGACGTCTGTAAGTTGTCTTCCCCTCAAGTGATGCAACTCTAAACCTTCCCACCACAGCCTAACATCTCCATCCAACAGGAATGTAGCTATAGTGGTCATCTGTCACTCTTCCGTTTCTGTCGCTGTCAAGACTCTCTTCACACGGGATAACCAGTCCTTTGCTTGGGATGGGGTTCCCAACCTCGAGAATACCGGATGATTAAAGCTCATAACGTGCTTGAGCCGCCTTTTGGTTGCTCTCCTAGGCACCAAAGGTTCCACCACTACCTGCTCCACGCTTCTTTGCTCCGCTGCTTGAAGCGGTACTTGCTCCACCGCAGGGGCAGGCTGCTGCATCAGCCTTGCAGGCTGCACATTGATCATCGCAAACACCGCTTCAGCTATCAATCGTATGGTTTCGGCCGAATGAGGTATTGCAAGAGCATCATTTGGTGCACTACTAGCCTCAAAAACTCGACATTCTGACGGCCCAACACCGCTTTTGGTCACCTATAGTTGTACAAAACACCATTAAGCGACGATACAAAATTGCAAAAAGCAATTATAGGAACACACAGGTTCCTCAAACACGTGTATTTTCATTCCTAAGTGGACATTCATGGGTTCTTTTGATGTTATAACGATGACACACACACATGTGCTCACCACCCCTTTAAAAGAATTCGCCCACGAATTCATTTAAGCCTGACCGAAACCAGTAGTCTGATATCAAATTGTAACACCCCCTATCCGTCACATAGCATATAGCAGTAGGCCCGGCCGGGGCCCGACGCCATATACCACAGACAGACCGGGCGGTTACTCAATGGAAACCATCCAACTAATAACCAACGTCCTATACAGAGTCATTCTAGCGGAAGCAATTTAAAAGTTGAAAATTAAAGAACCCAACCACAAGCATGAATGCCCACTACAAAACCCATTAGGAATGAAGCACAATACACAAGTACTGGTCTTATGACATTACAATTGTTAACTCAAATATCAGTGTTTTCCAAACCTCGGCACGCAGGCCGATCATACATGAGAATAAAAGAAAACACTCAAAATTAGGCCTTCGAGGGCCGACGCAGCAACTTGGGCTTTTGCCCACTATTTACTACTCGGCTCCGCAGCACCTGCAAGCAACAATCCACCGCAATGGTGGCAAACAAAAGCAACGGTCAGCTATGCTGACCAAATTATAACGATCCAGTCCCCAAACTCGGGGCGGCGATGCTCCTTTCCCTGCACTTTGTTAGCATAACCAAGCAGTATAGTGAATAAACACTTCATCACAGGCGTAGGTACACACGACCACACACCCCGTGCTCTCAGGGCGCATTCTCGGTGAACACGGTCAAAGTCCGCTGACTCACCACCACCCCTTAGACGGCAATATCTCGAGAGCATTTGGTCTTTCTGGCCACTACCTAAGACCCTCCATCTATGCCAACGGCGAGTACCACGTACCTTAGGTCTCTCTAACCGAACCACATAGATCGGGTACGGTTCCGCCTAACCTGTTACTCACACCGCAACGTCAATTTAAGTCGTCTGCGCGGGTCAAGCTTCCTCGAGTCTCGTTTCCATCACACACTTCACATAACTCGGTTATGTTCAAGTTGGCTCCCAGGCCACCATGTTGGCAAAATCACGCATCTGCCCGGTTTTCCGGGTGCACCTTGGAGTTAGTCCCCAAGGCTCCCTGTTGCAATCTACCGCGTAGAAAACCCGAAAAACAATCATTCGCATGGAGTTTTCTCCGGCCATTCATGCAATGCAACATCACCGATCTAGACAAACTTGTCCGGGTAGGCTTCACACATCATGCCTATGTCCGTTCTCGATTACGAACTCTACATGTACACAATGAGTACTATTCATGTCTACCTGAAGGAACGCCTTAAACTCCTTGCAAACTCGCGAGAGCGGGCTTCCTATACAAAGAAAAAGAGGACTTCACATGTCCTACGATGAGAATCGTTACCCTATCATTCTTCCTTGGCGCCATGAAAATCTATGCGGATGAAAATCACCGCAATCTCCTTGCCTCCGTAGATCCGAAGTCGGCTCGCGATTTGGAGCTCTGAAGCTCCGCTGGTGACCGGATCTAGCCTCCTTCTTCTTCCTTGCTCTCCCCTCTCTCTAGATCTTTAGAAAGAGATTGAGTAAGAAAAATGAGGGCTTTGAAACCCTATTCCCGGGTATATCCCAGCAGGAACAGTCCTCAGCCGTCGGATCCCAAAATAAGGAAACGAACGGTCACGATTCACCATCGAAATCCAAAATCTGGGCCGAACACGGCCTGTGACACGCCCGTATCTAGGGTCGTGTTTCCCATTCGCCGTCGAAACCGACGCGTCCCAAAAAGAACACGGGCACCCGACACGCCCGTGTTTGACCTGACACGCCCGTGTCATCCAGTACACGTCCGTGTTCCCGAGCGTGTCCTTCCATCGACACAGGAACAAGAATGTCCCGCAAGGGACACGGGTCCTCGACACGCCCGTGTCGGATTTGACACACCCGTGTCTACCCGACACGACCCGTGCGCCAAAACCGTGTGTCTCCCATGACACGGCCCGACTTACCCCGTGAAGGACACAGCCCGTGACACGCCCGTGTCCCAGGCCGTGTTCGCTGCTCGACGATCGTCGACTCCAAAATTCGTTGACCTCTCGGTCAGATCGTCGACCCGAGCATGACACGCCCTGGGACACGCCCGTGTCCCAAGCCGTGTGACCCCTGCCAAGTTTCAAACTTGGCTCAAAACGCCACCCGTCGCTCTTTTGAGTTTCGGGGCGTTACATTTATCACCTAGTATTTAAAATTTTGTCATAATAAATTATTTCAATAGAGAAAAATATTATTTGGTTGATGTTGGATATCCGCTAGAAACATGCCTTCTGAAACGATTTCCGGAAACAAGATATTACTTGGCAGACTTTGCTCGAGGCAATCAGCCAACTGAAGGTCGCCGTAAATTATTTAATCAAGCGCACTCATCTCTGCATTCTGTTATTGAACGCAGCTTTGGCGTATGGAAAAATAAATGACGCATCCTTAGGAAGATGCCACAGTACTCATTTTTAAAGTAATGCATAATTGTGGTGGCTATAATGACCTTCTATAATTATATAAGAAGACATCCGTCTAGGATTGATTCAGAACTCAAAGCATGTGATCTTGATGAAACCTTTGTGCATCCTGAGGCATACAAACATAGGGTACAACATCGACAAGCCGATATGGTCACAATTCCGAGCGTAAATCCAGTTACACATGAGAGGACCGGGGCACCTGAGATGTTTGCTTTGAGAGAATTCATTGCGGACCAATTAGAAAAAGCTCGCTGGTACGATTCAAACAAATGTACTTTAGCAAATAAATTATTTATTTTATATTAAATTTATCTAATCTGACGTAACTCTCTTTTGCAGACGATATTTGTTTGCGTTGGAGAAAAGCGACTATCATCAATGCATAAATATTTATCACAAATATTTATGTCGAAAAAATTGTTAATTTTATGTTGAACATCATAAATTATGCATTATTTAATTTTATCTCTGTTTAATTTTCATTACTGTTTAGTTCTACACCATTATTTTACACAACACTGCAAATACAGTTTTCCAAAAAATTTCATAAATTTTTCCACCACTGCAAAACAGTTGATTTCTGCACCACTGTTTCCCACTAGTGCTTCTTGCACCGCCACAGCTTAGCCAAACAGGCCCTACATCACAACGTCATCTATCACAAAAGAACGAATTCTCTTTAGTCCCACCATACCAAATTCTCTTGCAATATGTGTATATAAACCATACTTATTATCCTAAATATATTAAATGAAACATATAGAGAAACCATGAACCACACACTTGCTCATAGGCACATATGCACCGGACCAGACCAACTTTGGATCCAAATTTTGATTTAAGATTTGAGGAATAATTAATTAAATAATTATTTTTGATAAAATTATTTGCATTTTATTTTATATCAATTCTCCTCAGCTGGTCACTGATCTTCGAGTGCTCCTCACAGATCGCCAATCATTATTATTCATCGATCATTGATTGTTCCTAATGACCTATTGCCGACCACACCTATTCGCTATTCGACAACCACTCATAATAGCCGATCATAGATTGCTTTTAATAGTCATTCGTCGACCCTCTCATTTTGTGCGTGTTAACCGAACCCTTAATGGGTTTTATGTGCATTGTTTTTATATTGCTCTATTTTAATCTCATAACCATTGATGTTTATCATCATCATCATTTTAAATTAATATTACTACATAGAAATTTTTATTTCTTATTTCTAAGATAATTGTATTTAGATTTACACCTGTTTATTTTAATAATCATCTTAAGCACTTGTCTATTTCTAAGTGTTTATAAATACAAGTCTATCAAAATTTTCAAGAAGGCTAATTTAACCAAAAATATTTCCCTCAATCCTCTCTCGATTTTTGAGTGTGTTACATTTAGTGAAAGTTTTGGTTTTCTACGTTTATTTGAAGTTTTCGAGATCTAACTGTGTTATACGTTAAAGAAGTGAGCGTCGATTGAAAGCTCTGTCAAAAAATGATGCAACTTTACGATAGTAATCACACATCTTATCCAAACTCAATTTCTATCTTAATGTATTTCTCTGGCTCATCTACCTACTGTTTTTTCAAAAATAAAAGGAAAAAAAGTTATGTAATACTTTGATTTGTTATAAATAAAAAACAACATTAACATACTTGCAAAACATTAACATACATGCATCACATGCATGGATGCTTAATTTTGGTGTTCTATGTTTCTTCGATATCTTTGGAGTTTACGAGATCTAGTTTTGTTATACCTTAAAGAAGTGAGCATCCATCGAAAGTTTTGTCAAAAAATGATGCAACTTTATGACAGTGATCATACATATTAGCCAAACTCAATCTCTATCTTAGGCTCCGTTTGGGGGGACTTGTTTTAACTGGTCAAGAGATTACAACCGCATGAACCAAATCTTAATTTCAAGTTGTTACGACCGCATGAACCGGACCTTAATTCCCCCCAAACAGAGCCTTAATGTATTCTTATGTGTCATCTGCTTATTCTTTTATTAAAATCGAAAGGAAAAAAAGTTATATACTATTTTGATTTGTTATAAATAAGAAACAAGGTTAACATACTTGCAAAACAATTTATGCTATGCTTCCCACATCACATGCATAGATGCTTAATTTAAAGTATTGTCTCCGTTTGGCACAACTTTCTTGAGTGCTCTGCTACTCTACCTTTTACAGAAAATTAGGGTTTTTATTCTTGCTGAAGACGACTTAGAGATTTTTGATTCTTATCACTTCAATTAGAAAGCAACCTTCTATATTGTACAACTCTTCTGTAAATCTAAGAGTGATGGATTGGGCCACTTGATCGAGTATTTTTCTAATTTTTCTATAAGAGTGATGGTTACGAACCGTCATCCGTGAACACTCGACCGCACCTAAGGAATTTCATCCATTTTATGTTCAAAAACTAGTTCTCTTATTTGATGGTGGTCATAACTGTTGTCATGCCAAATATACATTCTATAACAGCAACGTTTTTGTCCAAGCTCACCTGATCAAAAAAAACTGCGCCAAACAAAGACTATGATAGAATAAGTGGCGGATCCTGAAAATTAATAATGGGGGTGCACACAAATTAATAATGATAGTGCACGATTTTTTTTGAATGCGTCACTGGATTCTAAAAATTTTAACATGAGAGACCAGACATCAACTTTCTTCAAAAAAAAATTAAACAATTCAATCTTATCGGAGCTGTTTGTCCCTCATCTGGTCACCGTTTTTGACGTATAAGTAGTCAAAATTCATTGCATTGACGAGAAGAATCCAAATACACTAACCATTCTGAAAAATAACGGGGGTATCAGTGTCCCTCGGCCCCCCCTCTGAATCCGCCCCTGGATAGAATGCTATATTCTAAAATGGAATGGCAAAAAAAGATCTCACCACAGAGCAAGCTTTTATGTAAGAAGGCCACTAATACTTTTCTTGTGTGGCCTTCAACTTTTAATTCCAAAATGGTTCAAAACCTTATACAATTGCAAAAAATAATGATAAATGATAAGGAAAACTATGGTGGCTCTCAACCATTGGGAAGGCAGCTGGTGTTGGAAAAATGATGAAGGGGTAAATTAATACTAGACAAGAACAATGATGCATGATGGATTATAGATTCACTGGCACACACAGGCCATCATAGCTCAGCTGCACATCAAGGTCGTCCGATTCCTTCAATTTCGCTAGATATTCGCACACTTTTTCGTGATTCATTAGATGCATCATGCCTGGTTACATGATAGATGGATCAGAAGGATTTGTTCTCAAACAATAGATGAGGATTTTATAAACAAAATTCAGATTACCCGTGAAGAGAGTTCGCCTCGGTCGAATTTTGCGGACCTCCTCTAAAGCCTGGTTTAAGAGAGAAAAATACAGAAATAGTGTAATTTGCATGTCTGAAAGGGGATTTATGTGCAGGAAACAAAATGAATGAGTGTGTGATTACTACCCTAGGAAGTCCAAAATGCGTCGAGGAAGAGCGATCTGGTCTTAGGGCGTCCTGGAAATTCATTAGATATCATCAATTGGAGGCAATAAGACGAAAAAATGAAGTGAAATTCGAGATAAAGAACATGTTCGGTACCAAAATAAGTAGGTCGCAGTCCTCGAGGAGAGTATACGTCTCTTCGGGGATTTCACTGACATCACTGGATCAAAAAAGTTCAAAAAAAATACTAGAAGATGACATTTTAAGGCGAGGCTAGGAAGAAGTTGATGGATTCTTGCCTAATATAGCAGGTATCGCCGAATCGAAAACCGAGGGAGCGATATCCTTGGCCATGCCAGACAGGTAAAGGGGTTATCTAAAGCAGTTGCACACAACAGTATAAGATATAAATGGCTTTAAAGAAAAGATCACTGAATTAGAATATACTGAACAAATATTAAAAGAACAGTTTTTTTTTTTAATTTAGAAGACCACTAACAAATTCAAAATCAGCTTGCAGAATATATTATAGAGGCCTTAGTCCTATTTGTTAGACAAGCTAAAATTTACTCCTTTTTCACCCATAATTACCAAGGTTTTGAAAACCGGACCGGACATCGAACCGGCGGAGGGAGAGGTTCAAGGTTGAACCGGTCCAACCGGTTCAACCGGGGTTGAACCGTTATATATATAATATATATCGGAATAAGGGAAGTACGCATAACGCGTATTTTAAAATGTACGCGCGAGCCTCGCCGGCCATGAAATAAATATATAATAACATAATTTTTATTTTATACGCAAAAAATATAGATGAAAAAGAAATAAAAATGAGAGAATTCGTCATATTTGATCACTTTTTATGCAATTTTTAACAAATTTTATAACTACTTGAAAAAATATGTACTAATTAAATAATAAAGAAAGAGATAATATTTGATAAATATGACTGTCACACGTCTGACTTGACTTTCAATTATACATTAATATGCATGTGCTTTTATTATATAGATTATTTTTTATAAAAATGTATTAATCTATATGTATATAATATATTTTAAAAGCATTCATCAATAACCAAATGACTTAGTGGCTTGTTTCCTTGCTTGATTTCGAAGTGATATGGGTTCAAAACCTGCCGCCCCCCTCATTTTCGGTATTAAATTTTGGGCGCCATGACCCGCCCGGTTTTAGGAAAACCGGTCCGGTTTACGGTTGGGTGGTTCAACCGGCCGGTTTTCCGGGTTTTACCCGGTTCTGAGCAGGGCCGGTTTTAGAGGCTTGACCGGACCGCCCGGGCGACCGGTCGGCGGTCCGACCGGTCGGCGGTCCGACCGGTCGGCGGTCCGACCGGTCGGCGGTCCGACCGGTCGGCGGTCCGACCGGTCGAACCGACCGGTCCGGTCCGGTTCTTAAAACGCTGATAATTACAAAGATTCATGCATTTTTTGTTACTCTTGCCCATAAATATTTGTTGCATCCAAACAACCCCAACATCCATATCAAAAGTTATAATTTGCTATGGCTGAGGTAGTGGAGGCACCAGAGATGTTGGTGCAGTTGAGAATTTGAGAGAGTGGAGCGTCAAAGAGGTCAATTAAATTGCAAAGAGGTGCCCCTGTAGTCTGAACAACAATACTCAAGCCTTTATCTCACCATAGTGGGGTCGGCTATATGAATCATTTGTCGTCATTGTGTCTTATCTTTAGTCATAATCTCACGTATGCCTGAGTACAGCAAGTCTAAAGTCTTCCTTATTATTTCATCCCAAGTATTTTTTGTTCAACCCCTCCACCGTTTAACATGCCTAGTGGCTAAACTCTCACAACGCCTAATAGGTGTGTCCAATAATCTCTTTTGTACGTGCCTAAACCATCTCAATTGAGCTTTTCGAATCTTCTCTACAATTGGTGCCACATACATTCATTCCTAATTTTATATAGTATCGTGTGTCCACACATCCACCTATGCGTTTTCATCTTTGCAACCCTCATTCTTTGCTCATGTATATAATTCACTGCCCATCACTCAAAATCGCAGAGAATTGCTGGTCTAATTGCAGTGCCGTAAAAATTTTCTTTATGTTTTAATGGTACTTTGCGATCACATAAGATATTAGACACACCTTTCCACTTCAACCAACCTGTTTGGGTTCTATGTAATTATGTATCCTATCTTTATCTACACCATCATCATTTTGAACTCTCAATCCCAAATATTTAAAACACTCATTGCAAGAAATATCATGGTCACCCAACCTAATAATGGAATCATCCGTCCTTCTTGCACTTCTAAATTTAAGCTTCATATACTCCATCTTTGTCAGGCTCAACCTAATACTCTTCTTTTCTAAAATGTCTCGCGAAGATTCAAATTTCACGTTTACACTCTCGCACGTCTCATCGACTAAAATAACATCGTCTGCAAATAATAAACAAGGTATTGTTTGTCGGATATGCTCGACAAGCTCATATAAGAAAAGGGTAAGGCAATAAGGGCTTAAAGTTGACCCATGATGCCAATAATGATAGGGAATTGGACCCCAAAGAAAACTGTTGTCGAGCCCCAAGCAATTTTTCACAAGAAAATTATAAACATTTGATGTTTCAGGACTAATCTGATGTTTCAAAACCATTGTAAACTACGAGATTTAAAAGCATGTATATTTCAGATCGACTTAAGTTGATTACGTTTGCTATCATCTATACAAATCAAGTAAAGTATAATGTTAAGCCCCCGGATGGAGCCCGCCGATTTGGGCGTCAATACGCGCGCAGAAGGAAAGAGAAGACAAGTGACAACGGGGTTGAACCAACCGTTTCAGTCCCCTCACCCTGATACTGGCGGATTGGGGCTGAATCACCCGGTTCAGCCCATATGTGTGTGTGTGTGTGTGTGGGGGGGGGGGGGGGGGGGGGCAGACGGCCCCCTCTTGGCCCCGAGTATAAATATCCCCGGGGCGGTTCTCCATGGTTCATCATGAAAGTACAAGATATTCTTCTCCTCCATCCTCTAACCCTAGTTTCTATCTCTCCTCTCTAGATCTCTCTCTCCCTCTCTCGTTATCTTAACATTTGGTATCCGAGGATCGCTCCTCCGCCATGGTTACCGCACGCACGCAAGAGGAAATCAACCGATTGGAAACCCTAGAAGAAAACTACGTTGGATTGACGGACTCAGTGGTCGTCATTGAGTAAAATATGAAGGCTTCGACGCAGCGATTAGAAGAACGATTCGACGCTCGGATGGATGAAATCAAGACGTTGTTAGTGCAAAATTTGAAGGGGAAAGCAACGGCGAGCGAAGAAACCGGGGGATCACCGCACTCCGGACCGGAAATGGCGGGATCACACCTGTCGGTCCTGACGGGAGGGGAGGCGGCATCCGCGGCCGGTCAGGGCCACGACACGGGGGGGGATGGGGTGCTGGCCGGCAGCAGCCGGCAACCGGTTCTGCCCGAACCCGCTAGGAGCGGGATCGTCCCAGGGCAGAACCGGGGACCCGTTCGCGGGCCGTGGTCCAAGGCGGCGAGTCGGGGAAGAGCACTACGGGATCGGGCGACCCCCAGGGCAGACCGTGTTTCCTCCTGGGGGAACGGGAGGGCTTCTCCCTCATCTGCGAGGTTACGGGCCGCAAGGAGGCTTTAGGGCCGGTGTTCCGTAGGGCGGCCAGCATCCTCCGTTTGGGGGAATGCCTCAACACAGATATCCGAGCGATTATCCTGAACCTAGGGAGCAAAGGAGACCAGCAGGCTATGGGCATGAGCAGGGGTGGCACGGACAGGCCGCTCCGCGGGCATACATCCCCCCGAAATTAACTCGCATGAATTTTCCTAAATTCAACGGGGGGGACGCGTTGGAGTGGGTGCAGAAAGCAGAGCTTTTCTTCAGTTATCAAGATGTGTCGGAAGGGCAATGGGTGCGGCTCGCATCATTCCACCTGGAAGACGATGCTTTTCAGTGGACGCAACGGTTTTTGCGAGGTCGGGACTATATACCGTGGGCAGAATTTGGGGAGGGCTTTACGGCCCGGTTCGGGTCCTTGGAGTACGAGAATTTCGAGGCTCTCCTCCAGAAATTACAGCAGAAGGGGACGGTGATGAATTATCGCACGGAATTTGAAAAATTGGCGAATATGATGCATTGGGAAGAAAGGACGCTGCTTAGCTGTTTTGTCTCGGGACTCAAGGAGCACCTTCGCGATGAGGTGCAAGCACACATGCCCCGCAACCTAAATCACGCCATCACCTTAGCCCGCATTCAGGAAGAACGCTTCAACAGGCAACGTACTCGCACCTCCGGGAGGCCGACAGCGGCTCCAACAGGCGTAAAAAGGTAAACTTCGACGGGTGGCAAACCGACTGTGACTCGGCTCTCATAGCCTGAACTACAGGTCAGAAAGGAGAAGGGCCTATGCTTCAACTGCGACGACAAGTTCAAATCGGGACATAAATGCCAGAAGATACAAGTCTTTATGTTTCATGAGGATACAGGGGACGGGTGCCCTCCCGAGCCTGAGTGGGACGGGGACGTGGACTTGGCGGAGTTTGGCATGTCCTTACAAGCGATGGAGGGATGCAACGCCCCTCTCACAATGAGGATGGCAGGTAAAGTCAGCAAAGAGAGGGTGACAATTCTGGTATAGCGGGAGTACTCATAACTTCATTCATCCGGATGTGGCACAGAAGATGAGGTATGAGATCGATCGAGCAGCTGCATTTCATGTTATGGTGGCCGATGGGAGCAAACTTCAGTGCGAAGGGGTTATGAAAGGAGTGGAGTTGCGAATACAAGGGTACTCAGGACGCACGGACGTTTATCTCCTACCCATCAGAGGGTCAGACATGGTGTTTGGGTTACAGTGGCAGCAACAGCTGCGAAGGGTGACCTTCGACTGGGACCAGATGACGATGGAGTTCCTCCAGCAGGGACAACAGTATTGTCTGGGGGGCCTCAAATCGTCTCGGCTGAAGGAGATATCATCTCGCCGCCTGGAGTGACTGGGGGAACAAGGCAGTACGATGACAATGATTATGGAGATTACGATGGCTTCCGGAGCGGCCCCGGTAGTGCCCGAGCCGATGCGGGCAATGCTGACTCAGTATGCTGACATATTCCAGACACGTCGGACCCTCCCACCTCTGAGATTCCGAGATCATCAGACCTAGCTCAAGACCGGGGCGGAGCCCACCAATATTCGACCGTACCGATATCCCTACACCCAAAAGATCGAGATTGAGCGCAGCGTCCGGGAAATGCTCACCGCCGGACTCATCCGCCGAAGTACTAGTTCCTTCTCATCTCTCGTCATCTTAGTCAAGAAGAAGGACGTATCATGGCATTTCTGTGTGGATTACCGCGGCTTAAACAACTCGACCATCAAGGTCAAGTTTCTCATACCGCAGATCGAAGAACTGTTGGATGAACTGCACGACGCCTCTCTTTTTACCAAACTCGACCTCAGGTCGGATTACCACCAGATTCACATGCATGAGAAAGACATACACAAGACAGCATTCCGCACACATGATGGGCATTATGAGTTCCTCGTGATGCTTTTTGGGCTAACCAACGCCCCCTCCACATTCCAAGCAGTCATGAACGAGATATTTCGACCTCTTCTCCGCCACTCCGTGCTGATATTCTTTGATGATATCCTCATCTACAGTTCTAGCTGGGAGGAGCACCTAACTCATGTGGAGCAAGTCTTCACCATCCTCCGCCAACACCAACTTTACGCCAAGCAGTCAAAGTGTTCTTTCGGACAGGAGGAGGTAGAGTACTTGGGTCATTTGGTGGCAGCGGATGGCGTCAAGGCGGACCCCAAAAAGATCGAGATCATGTTATCGTGGTTGCGGCCCCAGACTGTGCGAGCACTGCGGGGCTTCCTGGGCCTTACCGACTACTACAGGCAATTCGTGAAGGACTATGGCAAGATCGCCAAGCCTCTCACTCAGCTGTTACAGAAGGACGCCTTCATTTGGCAGGACGAGGCGGAGGCGGCTTTTCAGTCCCTCAAGGGGGCCATGACATCCACGCCGGTTCTGGCTCTCCCGGATTTCACCAAGGAGTTTGTGCTTGAGACCGATGCGTCGGGCGTGGGCATTGGTGTCGTATTAATGCAGGAGGGTCGGCCACTAGCTTTCTACAGCAAGGCGTTGGCACCCCGCACGTTGGGACTCTCCATGTATGAAAAAGAAATGTTGGTCATCATTCATGCGGTGGCCCTGTGGAGGTCATACCTGTTAGGTCGACATTTCAAGATCTGTACAGACCACCAGAGCCTGAAGCATCTTTTGGAACAATGAGTCTCCTCTCCTCTCCAACAGAAGTGGGTAACAAAATTATTGGGCTATGATTATGAGATCCTCTACAGGAAGGGCAAAGAGAACCTGATTGCCGACGTCTTGTCTCGCTTACCGGAGGTCACCGTCGCCCAAATTTTGGGCTCCCTGCTCGACTCCCTCGACGACATACAGGAGGAGGTTATGCGTGATTTGGAGTTGCGTATCATTGTGGAAGCTCTTAGACAGGGACAGGACACGGCAACCGGCTATCACCTCCAGAATGATAAGTTGTACTATCAAGGCCGAGCGGTCATTCCCGCCCAGTCAGCTTGGAAGACAGTCATGACGCACGAGTTCCACTCTTCTCTGACCGGCGGTCACGCGGGCGTACTCCGTACCCTCCAGCGGGCACGGGCAAATGTTTTTTGGAAAGGGCTACGGCGCGACATACGGCAGTTTGTGCAACAGTGCGAGATATGTCAGCGCCAGGAATATGAGACGACTTCCCCGGTCGGTCTGCTTACGCCATTGGAGATCCCGCACCACATTTGGGACACAGTGTCCATGGATTTCATCGACGGACTGCCCAAATCTCAGGGAAAGTTCGTTATCTTGGTGGTGGACAAGTTGTCCAAATACAGACATTTCTTAGCACTGAGTCACCCTTACACCGACGAGTCAGTCGCCGACCTCTTCGCACGAAAAATCGTCCACCTTCATGGCATCCGGCGTGCCATCATTTCCGACCGAGACCCAACATTTGTGGGGAATTTCTGAAGGGAGCTCTTTCGCTTACAGGGGACCTGCTTATGTTTCAGCACAAACATCACCCCAAGACAGATGGCCAAACAGAAGTTCTCAATCGGAGCCTCGAGACATACCTTCGTTGCTTTGTGATGGACGAGCCGCGGACTGGGACAGGTTGGTTGCATTGGGCTGAATACTGCTATAACACCTCTTACCATTCAGCTAGCAAGTTGACCCCCTTCGAGGTCGTGTACGGTAACCCACCGCCCTCACTGAGCAGTTATGAACTGGGCAGTACCGCGTTGCCAGTCGTTGATCGGGCGCTTCGTGATCGAGACCGCGCCCTAGCCACCTTGCGGGAGAATCTCCGGACAGCACAAGACCGCGTGAACACTTAAGCGGACAAACATCGCAAGGACCGGGAGTTCGCGGTTGGCGATGAAGTTTTTCTCAAGCTCCGTTCCTACAGACAGTTGTTTGCTGCCTACAAACAAACCAGAAGATGGCACCTCGTTATTATGGTCCTTTCCGTATCCTCCGTCATCTGGGTCCCGTCGCTTACACCTTGGAATTGCCCGAGGGATTGCAGATTCACCCGACATTTCATGTATCCCTGTTGAAGCTAAAAATTGACGACACAGTGCAGGCTAGTCCTTTCCTGCCTGAGGCAACAGTAGCAGGTGAATTACGGCCGCTCCCCGAGGGGATCCTGCTGATCAAGTGGAAGCACCGAGGCACAGAGTACCGTCCTGAGATACTTGTCAAATGGAAGCATCTCACCACAGCTCACAACACTTGGGTGGATTTAATGGAGTTCAGAGAGCTCTACCCGAACTACCACCTTGGGGACAAGCTGGTTCTTGATGGGAAAGGGAATGTTACGCCCCTGGATAGAGCCCGCCAATTTGGGCGTCAATACACGCGCAAGTGGAAAGAGAAGACAGGTGACAATGGGGCCGAACCAACCGGTTCAACCCCCTCTCTCTGATACCGGCAGGTTGGGCTGAACCACCCGGTTCAGCCCCATATGTGGGGGAGCCCGACCCCCACTTGGCCCCGGGTATAAATATCCTCGAGGCGGTTCTCCATGGTTCATCATGAAAGTACAAGGTATTCTTCTCCTACATCCTCTAACCCTAGTTTCCATCTCTCTTCTCTCTAGATCTCTCTCTCCCTCTCTGGTATCTTAACATATAAAAGGAAAAAGACGCACATTGATTTCTTCGTGCGCCGATTTCTATCCTGTATACAAATCGACTTGCGTCGATTAGGAAAAACAGCTTACGTTGATTTCTTCATGCATCGATTTTTATCATGTATACAAATGGCTTGTCAGAATGTGAAGGTGGAGTGCAAAAGCTCTGTAGTATTATTGCAGTCGTTGATCATCCCCGAGTGGAAGTTCGAGGATATTTTCATGGACTTTGTTCACGGCCTTCCCCGCTCTCGCTTCGGGAATGATTCAGTTTGGGTGATGGTAGATCGCTTGACAAAGGTTGTCAGGTTTATCCCGATGAGGAAGGAGGCGCATGTCGATGTTTTGGCGCGTCTCTTTGTGGAGCAATTTGTTCGGTACCATGGGGTGCCCAAGACAATAGTTTTGAACCGTGATGGTCTCTTCACCTCTAAGGAATGAAGGGCAGTTCAGGCGTATTTGGGCTCTCGTCTTACCTTCGGCATGACTTTTCATCCTCAGACTGGCAGCCAGTCTAAGAGAACTATCAGGACTATGGAGAACTTGTTGCGGCTATGCGTTTTGGATAGGGGAGAGCTGTGAGAGAGACTTCTACCCTTGGTAGAGTTTTCATATAATAACAGTCATCAAGCAAGCATCAAAATGGCACCCTATGAGGCACTCTATGGTAGGAGGTGCAGAATGCCTTTATCATGGGTCCACGATGAGGATCCGAAGTGGGTGGAGTACATGAAAAAAGTATGAAAGTTGATGTACAACTCCTCAAAATGTTAAGTGAGAAAGTAATATAATTTTCTCAAAATGAACTTCTTGAAATGAAACAAAGCAAAGGAAAAAAGATCCCTCATAGAAATCTCTGCGATCAACGATTGTTGAACAATAATCGTTAACCGGTGACTGGAGTGTTTAGCGATCATTGAACTCAAGAAAAGCTCAATGATCCATGATTGTTGACGCCCAAATATTATTGAGTGACCAGGAAGCACAAATCAAAGTATAAATAAGCAAGCTCAACGATCTATGATCGCTGGTTATCATTTGTTGACTGGTGAACGAGACACTCAACTAATAGAAGATCTGAAGAAGTCATCACAATGATGACTGATCATTAGTCGGCAACCGCAAGCATCGCTCAATGATCGTCGAATGCTAACCCTATATTAAGGAAAGGTAGACCATGATTCGTTGACCAAAAACATGTGATCATCAACCATGCTACCCTTCATAGAAAGAGCTCCCCTAGTAATTGTTGACCGAAGCGCTCAACAATTGTTGATTGAGTTTAACAATTCTATCAAAATGGAAATAGCCGATACAATGGCCAGTGAAATACGTTATCTTTCTGTAGTGCATGCTCCATTGGAACTTGCACAAATAAAGAAAAACAATATAAATGATCTTTTTATTTTAAAGGATGCCCTTGCTAACATAGTGCAAGAAGCTGATTAATCAAGTAGCCAGAAACATGAGAACTTGTCTCCCTCTTTATTCTTCTCTCTGTAAACTGAATCCCCCTCTTCTAGGATTTGGCTAGTCACACTTCTCTTGTGACAACATCATCTCGATCTAAAATATTAAAATTCAAAACAACCAACTATCTCTTAAATGTGGGACGCGCTTAATCATCTCTAAAATTCATTGTCTTCATCTCGTCTTCTATCTCCTCTGAACTATTCTCTAATGTTGTAATGAGTTGCTTCCCTTTCATAGCATCAAAGTATTCCTTGTAACAGATGCACATTTCCAAAGATTCTTCGTTGAGCCGGCTCTTCCACTCGTTCAAAACTCTGCCACTAAGAGAAAAAGTGGACTCTGAAGCTACCGTACTAGCTTGAATTGTTAGTAAATCACGGGTCATATAGACCAAAATAGGATAGGTATTAACTTTACTTTCCCACCATTTTAAGAGATCGAAGTTTTCAATCTCCTCTGTGCTCATAAAATCTCGGAATTGTGTTTTTGTGTATAATCATAATTCATTTAAACTACTAGATGTGCGTGTGTTTTTCTACAAGCTGATTCTAAATTTTTTTTTTAAAGTATCCTTTGTTTTGGGTTGCGATATTTCTTTCCGAGGTTGCGAGCCGTATAAGTTATCATAATAATTATAACACTCAGTAAAAAGAGAAATAAATTTGGAGTACTAACGTCATCATAATCATCGAAATTTAAGTTTAAATTATTATTGATTTCATCTATCAAATTTTCTACGCAGTCTACGTCGAATAACAGATTTAAAACGGCGGTGAATGAAAATATAACAGACATTTCTCTATCATATTTTTTAAAAATTTCTTCTATTATTTCAATTAATGGAAGTCATCAATCATATTGCTTATAATAATTAAATTTTTGTGCGATATTTACAAAGTTTTCAATTACTAGTGAGCTAGTTGGATAGTACACGTCAGATAAAAAAACAGTCTGCCTATAAAAATATTTTAATAAATCCATATAATTTGCTAATACGTCTCAATCGACATCAGTCAAATCATGAGTATTTATCATATTATAATATTCCACAAGAAGTGATTTTTATTAAAACTTTATTTTTAACATTTTATATGTTGAGTTCCATCTAATAGTGATATCAAATTGAGGTTTCAAATTTTTTTACCCTGTGCGTTTACAAAAATTTAAATCTTGAGATCGTTGTCTAGAACTATAAATAACTCTTAGCATTAGATGAATTTTCTCAATATAAGATTCCCTAGCGGCTAAACTATCTTATACCACTAAATTTAAAATGTGACAAACACACTGAGTGTGAAAAAACGCACCGCTTAACATTGTTTTTAAATCGCATTTTAACCACTCAATAACTACAGTATTGTTAGAGCCGTTATCAAAGTAAATACTCATTATTTTATCTTTTATTTTAAATTCGTGTGCACATTTAATAATTACTTAATATATAGCCTTGCCTGTATGCAGATATTTGAAACCTTCAAAACATATTACATGTTTATTTATCTCTCATGAAACGGGATCGATTCAATGACACGATACAAATATACGATAATTCTACTTTATGCTACTGCTCCAAACGTCATTAGTTAAACTTACACGACCTCCGAAAGTTTCAAAATAATTTATTAGTGATTGTTTTGAATCTAAATAGGCTTTAATGGCGTCATGCCTAAAAGAAGTTCTTCTTACCTGTTGATATTTGGGTTGAAGCCCTGCATGTACGTATTATGTCGCATCCTCGTTGGCGTAGTGGCTGAATGACAACTCACGTTTGATGACATGTTTCATCTGCAGGTCTCGTTGTCCAAGTTGATCGTACGTCCAAATTTGTCTTGCTCCTAAAATTTGGGTCTGACTGGACTCAGGAGCTTGTTTCGAAACACAAGACTTAAGGTGTCTTGTTAGTGTCGAGTTGTCGGTAAGGGTCGGCAACTTCGAGCCTAATTTGCATCGCGCCTTGAATTCGGCGCCAACTCAAACCTTATCAAAATGCTCTCAAACTGGCATTGTACGATTGTGCTTCACCACTACAGACATACTTTGAGTAGAAGACTCTGACGTTAAGGAGGACGATGTCATGCTAGCGTTGAGGAGGACGCTGGCATTGAGTGAAAAAAATTAAGAGGGAGGGAGAGAGAGAGAGAGTGAGAGTGAAAGAGAGAGTATAGACTGAGAGAGAGAGGGTCGGCTGGGTAGAGGGGGCCGACTGGGTAGAGGGGGTTTATAAATTTTTTTTTTTAACTTTTTTTTATTAAAAAATTAGCCTAGGGCCTAGGCTGTGCAGCGAAGGCCCTAGGCTCTGCTGCTGCACAGCAGCTGCTGCTGCTGTATTGCTGTATTGCAGCAGCCGACCACTGGCCATTGGCCAACAGGCCAAGGCTGGCCAGTGGCCAACGACTCTTACAAAAGTCATTAACAACGGCTCTTATAAGAGTCGTTGGTCGGGCTGTCTCCTGGGCCTAGGACGTACTTTGCCTGGCCCCGGGCCAGGGCCGATCCAAAAATCAGGCTTTGCCCGGCCCGGCCCGAGAGCCGGGCATTTCCCCCATACTTGGGCCCTGAGCCCGACCTAGGCCCGGGTCGGGCCTAGACAGGCTATTTCCGGGGCGGGCTCGAGCCGGCCCACTGGCTGTAACATCCGAATTTTTGACGCGAAAAGTTATTTGATTTGTAGGGGCAAGTCGCGACGAATTTTGATCGAGGCGGCGCGTCAGCAAGGTATAATGTTTTTCTTATGATAGTGTCTGTTAGTCAGTCAAGTGCGTAAATTATAGGGTGTGACGCATTTTGCCTTAATGACGCGTGGGGTGAGCATGAGTTAATATTCAAAGAATTAGTGTTGGGGTGCTAATAGCATTTCCCCCCCCCCTCTCCTCATGCGGTTATCAAAACCGCAAGATTTGATTTTAATTTCCGCATCTCTTCTCACGGGAGAACTTAAACTCGCACGCAGCAACACTTATTTCCGCAAACCGCAGCAGAAACCCGAGTTTTCCTTCTTCCGCAAACCCGACGACGCCCTACCGACGCCCTACCGACGCATCCCGCGTGCCTTCCGCCGGCCAATACTCCTCCAGAGAGGCTCTCCGACCACTCCTCTCTCCTCTACGAGCACCGGTGGGCATTCCTTTTCCTTCCTTGGCCGTGGAAGTGCCGAATCTAACCCTAACCGAAGGAGTTTGGAATTTGTTCATTTCCGGTGAGTAGATCTCTTCCTTTTCTCGTTTTCTGCTTGGATTCCCTTTGATTTGGAAACTAATTTAACCTAGGTTTTCATTTTGATTGCCCTATCCTAGTTTTTGGTGTTCGTAGTTCACCACGGATTTTGTGTGGAACGCCTTGGGAGCCCCAAACGCTATACTTAAAGGTAATACTTGAAGTTTAACGCATAAATTTTGTAACCCTAGTTATTTATAAATTTTTCCATGAGAATATCGTAGAGGGGAAATTCTGAAATTAGGGTTACAGTAAATTGCAGGATTTTGGCGGGGTCGGGGCAGCGTTTTGAAGGTCCCCAGCAGTAGGATTACTTTGAAAGGGAAAATGTCGCCGCGCCGAGTATACGAACGTCGCAGCACCACTGTAAGGAAATCCTAATTTCTTTTAGTTAGACATATCAAGTAATTATATTTTATACGCATGAGTAGGTTTCGTACAACATCATAAGCATGCATAGAGAAGTGTGACAGTAGGAAAATAATTGTGGAAACGCGTATGATAACGTCTGGTTCCATAACCACGTTAGTAAAATCGTGAACGGTTAGTTAAGTACGAAACTTCACATGTACACGTAAGTTTGGAGACTGTCCGACCAAGGGTGCGAAGGTCCCTTCAAGTCGACTACGAGAAAGTCAAGGGTCGCTCAATAGTACACCAGAAAAGATATCTCATGCAGAGTAGCGTCAGACCAAAAAGGTCAGTAGCACACCAATCTTTTCGTGTTTGGTAGAGGCGCACTACCATCCTCATAGGGCATATGGTATCCTATGAGTTACAGTCTTGGGAGTTGACTCCCATTTGAGACAGTTAGTAGATTCGAGACCGTGTCCGCGTGGCACTAGAACAATTGAGTTCGTCAGATGGTCTCGGGTCGTCAGTTTCAGATTTTGCGCGTTAGGAGCTACTCTGCCTAGAGCCTTCCCAGTAAACGTGTAGGCTAGAAGCCACCTAGAACTCAAGTACAGACTTGACGTGAGACAGTACACTAGTTAGTGAACGTCAGGACTTGAGTAAATGAACAAAAAGTCATGAGTATAGAATTATAGTGTTCACCAGTAAGTATAGGAAAAGCATACATATCATATATCATGAAATGTTTTCAGTGCACGAGACTAGTTTTAAAGACATGCATGCATTCATATGTAAATCTATTTTAGTGTCACTAAGGGGAATTGTTTTTCTTTACTCTGACCCTTCGTAGGCAATGTTTTTCAGGTGACCCAGGTGGGAAACTACGTCTAGGATGAGCGTCATGGTGGTGTCCGAGTGTAGTACTTTTACTATTTCAGTTTACTCCGTTTCAGCATGTACTTGTAGTTGTGGACAGTGTAACTCATTAATATTTTATGTATCTTGTATCAGACTTATGTTGATAGTTCAGATTTTCAGTTATTGCAGTCTCATTCTTGTTTAGTAGCTCTGTGAATCCAGACATCAGGTATGTGGTTAACCTTAGTTTAAATTTTTACTTCCGTTGTAAGTATTAAATCTGTTTAGTTTGGGCTTTTATTACCTGCTGCTACTAGTTTTAATATTGCTTCCTAGTCTTCTTTGTATCGCTGACCCGGCCGGACGGCTGATTTATGTAATACTGGGAAGGGGTGTTACAAATTGGTATCAGAGCCAGGTTTAGGATCCCTGGACCCTAGAAGGTTTTCACAGAGCCATAGGACTGTGTAAGAGTAAACTCATGTTAGTAGAGTATTTTAAGTTGCGTTTAAGGCTTAGTTTTCGTAGGAGTACGAATATAGTTGTCAAGCCAGTTTTAGCAGATGCTTGATAGATAACCAGATTTCTTTTATATGTTCTATCAGGCTACTCGAGTAAGTGAACCAGGTGAATCTTCACGTCAGAACCCTGTTCCTAACGCCACTATGGGAGATGCTGCAGTGCCACAGGTACCTCCAGTTCCAGCAGCTTCAGAGGGCACTGACATAGCGTCTCAGATTGTCAAGGCGGTTACTGTTGCCTTGATGGAGTTTCAGAGAGGACTGGTTGCAGGGTTTCCAGTTCCAGTGCACGTACCAGCCCCTGCACCAGCTCCTGCCCCAGCACCCGTGGAGATGACCCTGGAGCGTTATTTGAGAAATTTTAGAGAACTTCAGGCTTCAAACTATAGTGGGGATGAGACCCCAATGGATACAGATGATTGGGTAGCAAACACCAGAGACCTGCTGGATGTTTTGGAGTGCCCAGAGAATAAGAAGGTTCCTCTGGCAGTTTTCCTCCTCCGAGGTGAGGCAAAGGTCTGGTGGGACAAGTACCGGGCGGATGATCCCGCAGGTAAATGGTTTTGAAAATTTCCTTTAATTAGTTTGGAAGTGATATGTTCTCTCTTTAAATAGTATGATTATGTTTTTGGCCAGGTCGTACGCCAGACATGTTTACGTGGGGCGAATTTTCTCGAGCCCTTGCGAGTTGGTTCGTGCCTCCTTCCGCACGACGAGGTCTACAGGAGAGATACCTTAGGCTTTTCCAGGGGGACAGGACTGTTGATGAGTACGAGCGAGAGCTTACCCATCTGGCTCGATATGCGGGCGTAATGCAGGGAGACCAGACTGAGAAGTGCAGCCGCTTTGTGGATGGCTTACGTGACTCATTGAGACAGCCGCTGATGACTATGGTCAATGCTGATTATAGGAGCTTAGTGGATACGGCTCGCAGGCTGGAGGCTGACCAGCAGAAGGTTCAAAAGCGAAGTAATTTCCGTGCAAAGCGATCTCAGGATTCGCATCAGTCGCAGCAGAGCAGGAATGATCAGGGGAAGAACTGGAACAAGAAGCAGAAGCCTGATGCGAGGAAGTATGGTCAATCTGGTGACAGGAGCAGGGACTACCCTCTTTGTCCCAAGTGTCAGCGTCGCCATCCAGGAGAGTGTTTGGCAAGCGCGGGCGTGTGTTACAAGTGTCGTCAACCTGGACACATTGCTCGTTTCTGTCAGGAAGGTGGTTCGAATCAGGTAATCAACCTTGATGTATTTTGTACATTTATAAATTTTTAGTAGATGACAAATGTATTTTGTTCCTGCAGTCGAAGTATGAGATTGGTGGCCCTAGCAGAGCAGATAAGGGCAAAGCGTTGATGATTACTGATGAAAGACCACAGCAAGGTCGAGATTTGGTGCAGCCCAGAGCTTATGGGCTTGGTCAGCAGGAGGCTAAGGAGCAGGAAGATGTGGTGACAGGTAAGTGTTTACTTTGTCTGATAAGTTTATTTAACCCTCCGTAGTGACACTCTTTTCTTTTAAAAATCATTCATGTATGCATCCTTATGATTCGTAATTTACCCTCTAAGATTCTGTTTGATACGGGTGCCTCGCACTCGTTTATCGCAGAATCTCTAGTGCGTAAGTTGAATTTAGAAGTATTCTCAGAGACTGTAGCGCTGGATGTTATGATGCCGAATGGATCCCTTTTGCAGACCAGAGATAGGTGCAGGGTACCGGTGCAGTTTGGTGACACCGAGATTATTGTGGAAGCTTTGCAGCTACCTTTTGCAGGATTCGACCTGATTTTTGGAATGGACTGACTTTCGGCAGTCAACGCCAGGATTGACTGTAGGGCGAAGCAGATACAGTTTGATGGCCCCAATCAGACTTCTTTTTCTTTTCAGGGCTTGAAGGGAGTAGTGAAAATGATTATATCTGCAGTCCAAGCGAGAAGGTGCATCAGTAAGGGTTGTGAAACATTCGTAGTACTGATGAATGCAGAGAATAAGGCTGACTTGTCAGAGATACCAGTGGTGCAGGAGTTCCCCGATGTTTTTCCGAAAGAGCTCCCTGGTGCCCCTCCAGATAGAGAGATTGAGTTCCCAATAGACTTGCAGCCTGGGGCTACACCGGTAGCCAAATCTCCCTATCGGATGGCTCCAAGGGAACTAGCAGAGTTGAAGAGTCAGTTGCAGGAGTTACTTGATTTGGGGTTTATACGCCTCAGCACTTCACCATGTAGTGCTCCAGTGCTTTTTGTGAAGAAGAAGGATGGTAGTCTGAGACTGTGCATAGACTACCGTGAGTTGAACAAGCTAACAGTAAAGAACAAGTACCCGATTCCCAGGATTGATGATTTGTTCGACCAGTTGGTGGGATCGAACACTTTCTCCAAGTTAGATCTGAGGTCAGGCTATCACCAGTTAAAGATTCGTGACTTGGATATTCAGAAGACGGCTTTCAGCACCAGATATGGACACTTCGAGTTCGTGGTCATGCTGTTTGGGCTGACCAATGCTCCTTCAGTATTTATAGACCTGATGAACAGGGTATTTCGGGAGTACTTGGATCGTTTTGTCATCGTCTTTATAGATGACATCTGGGTGTTCTCTAAGAGTGCAGAAGATCATGCAGCACACCTCAGAATCGTTTTGAGCACACTCAGGAAGAATCAGTTGTTTGCCAAGTTTTCAAAGTGTGAGTTTTGGCTTTCAGAGATTGCATTCTTAGGTCACATCATCAGTCAGAAAGGAGTTAGTGTTGATCCGAAGAAGATAGAGGTCATTAAGAGTTGGCCAAGGCCGACGACAGTTTCAGAGGTTCGTAGCTTTTTGGGTCTTGCTGGTTACTACAGGAGATTCATCAGAGATTTTTCGAAGATAGCCTTACCACTGACTTCCCTCACCAGGAAGGGTAAGGGCTTGGATTGGACAGTTGAGTGTGAGTTGGCTTTTGAGGACTTGAAGGGCAGATTGATGATCGCACCGATTTTGAGTTTACCATCAGGGCCTGACGGGTTTCAGATCTACAACGATGCATCAGGTCAGGGTTTGGGATGTGTTCTCATGCAGCATGGAAAGGTCGTAGCCTATGCCTCGAGACAATTAAAGGTTCATGAGAGGAACTACCCAGTGCATGACTTGGAGCTTGCAGCAGTCATACATGCTCTGAAGATTTGGAGGCACTATCTCTATGGTGTTCGTTGTGAGATCTTCACTGATCATAAGAGCCTCAAGTATATCTTTGATCAGCGAGAGCTCAATTTGAGGCAGCGCAGATGGTTAGAGTTTCTATCAGACTACGACGTAGACATTCAGTACCATCCAGGAAAGGCGAACGTTGTAGCTGATGCCCTTAGCCGTAGAGGTTCATGTTTCTTTCTCCTCACTCAGCAGGAGGAGTTAGTGCGAGAGCTGGAGAGACTGGATATCACCGTTGTGCCACGCAGTAGTTTTGGTTCTGCAAGGTTGAATTGGATGGAGATTACCTGCGATATCAAGGACAGAATCAGGACATCTCTACCGTTGGATCCAAAGATGACAGAGATTTTGAGCTCAGTGCAGTCAGGACAGAAGGAGGGATTCACTATTCAGGATGATTTATTGTTGTTTGATGGCAGGGTGTGTATCCCCGATGTTAGTCACCTTCGCGAGGATATTTTATTTGAGGCACACAATTCCAGATATTCTATACATCCGGGTAGCACGAAGATGTATGCAGATCTCAAGAAGCTAGTCTGGTGGCCAGGCTTGAAGAGAGATGTTGCAGATTACGTAGGGAAGTGTGAGACGTGCAAGTTGGTTAAGGCCGAGTGCCAGAGGCCTGGAGGCAAGTTGCAGCCACTTCCCATTCCTGAGTGGACATTCGAAGATATATCCATGGATTTCATTCATGGTTTGCCGAGATCGCAGAGTGGGAATGATTCCTTGTGGGTTATAGTTGATCGACTTTCTAAGGTCGCCCATTTCATTCCTCTTAGGAAGAAGGATCAAGGTCCGAAGCTGGCACAGTTATATTTGGATGAGATAGTTCGACTTCACGGTGTTCCCAAGACTATAGTTTCAGACCGAGACGGCAGATTCACCTCCAGGGAGTGGCGTCACGTACAGGAGCGGTTGGGTACCAGGTTACACTTCAGCACCGCATTCCATCCCCAGACAGATGGACAGACTGAGCGCACTAATAGGACTTTGGAGGATTTGCTTCGGATGTGCATTTTGGATTTTGGAGGAAAGTGGGAGAAATATGTTACACTAGTGGAGTTCTCCTACAACAACAGTTTTCAGACAAGTATTGGGATGGCACCGTTCGAGGCCCTCTATGGCAGACGTTGTCGGACATCGTTATGTTGGGCTGAAAGTGAAGAGAGATCCACAATCAGAGAGTCATGGATTGATAAGACCACTGATAGGATCAAGCTTATTCAGGAGCGTATGAAGACAACTCAGGATCGTCAGGCCAAGTATCATGATCAGAAGCACAGGTTAGTAGAGTTCAATGTTGGAGACTACGTTTATCTGAAGGTTAGACCAGTCAGAGGAGTTTCTAGAATAAAGCGGATGAAAAAGCTGAGCCCCAGATTCGTTGGTCCTTTTGAGGTGCTGGAAAGAATTGGTGAGATTGCTTACAGATTGGCCTTACCTGAGGAAATGAGTGGTGTACATGATGTATTCCACGTCTCTTATCTTAGGGGAGCAGTCAGAGATTCCAGTCAGATCATAAGTACCGAGTAAGCACCAATTGAGACAGATCTTAGTATTGGGGTTAGACCAGTCAGAATAGTGGATTCAAGGATACATAAGCTCAGAAATAGAGAGATTCGAATGGTCAAAGTCCTTTGGATGAACTGTGGCAGACCAGAGTATACTTGGGAGCGAGAGGATGAGCTTAAGAGCAATGCAGACTATTCTTTTCTCTTCGATTCAGGTATGACTACAATTTTCGAGGACGAAAATTTTTGTTAGAAGGGGAGATTTGTAACATCCGAATTTTTGACGCGAAAAGTTATTTGATTTGTAGGGGCAAGTCGCGACGAATTTTGATCGAGGCGGCGCGTCGGCAAGGTATAATGTTTTTCTTATGATAGTGTCCGTTAGTCAGTCAAGTGCGTAAATTATAGGGTGTGACGCATTTTGCATTAATGACGCGTGGGGTGAGGATGAGTTAATATTCAAAGAATTAGTGTTGGGGTGCTAATAGCATTTCCCCCCCCCCCCTCTCCTCATGCGGTTATCAAAACCGCAAGATTTGATTTTAAATTCCGCATCTCTTCTCACGGGAGAACTTAAACTCGCACGCAGCAACACTTATTTCCGCAAACCGCAGCAGAAACCCGAGTTTTCCTTCTTCCGCAAACCCGACGACGCCCTACCGACGCCCTACCGACGCATCCCGCGTGCCTTCCGCCGGCCAATACTCCTCCAGAGAGCCTCTCCGACCACTCCTCTCTCCTCTACGAGCACCGGTGGGCATTCCTTTTCCTTCCTTGGTCGTGGAAGTGTCGGATCTAACCCTAACCGAAGGAGTTTGGAATTTGTTCGTTTCCGGTGAGTAGATCTCTTCCTTTTCTCGTTTTCTACTTGGATTCCCTTTGATTTGGAAACTAATTTAACCTAGGTTTTCGTTTTGATTGCCCTATCCTAGGTTTTGGTGTTCGTAGTTCACCACGGATTTTGTGTGGAACGCCTTGGGAGCCCCAAACGCTATACTTAAAGGTAATACTTGAAGTTTAACGCATAAATTTTGTAACCCTAGTTATTTATAAATTATTCCATGAGAATATCGTAGAGGGGAAATTCTGAAATTAGGGTTACAGTAAATTGCAGGATTTTGGCGGGGTCGGGGCAACGTTTTGAAGGTCCCCAGCAGTAGGATTACTTTGAAAGGGAAAATGTCGCCGCGCCGAGTATACGAACGTCGCAGCACCACTGTAAGGAAATCCTAATTCCTTTTAGTTAGACATATCAAGTAATTATATTTTATACGCATGAGTAGGTTTCGTACAACATCATAAGCATGCATAGAGAAATGTGACAGTAGGAAAATAATTGTGGAAACGCGTATGATAACGTCTGGTTCCATAACCACGTTAGTAAAATCGTGAACGGTTAGTTAAGTACGAAACTTCACATGTACACGTAAGTTTGGAGACTGTCCGACCAAGGGTGCGAAGGTCCCTTCAAGTCGACCACGAGAAAGTCAAGGGTCGCTCAGTAGTACACCAGAAAAGATATCTCATGCAGAGTAGCGTCAGACCAAAAAGGTCAGTAGCACACCAATCTTTTCGTGCTTGGTAGAGGCGCACTACCATCCTCATAGGGCATATGGTATCCTATGAGTTACAGTCTTGGGAGTTGACTCCCCTTTGAGACAGTTAGTAGATTCGAGACCGTGTCCGCGTGACACTAGAACAATTGAGTTCGTCAGATGGTCTCGGGTCGTCAGTTTCAGATTTTGCGCGTTAGGAGCTACTCTGCCTAGAGTCTTCCCAGTAAACGTGTAGGCTAGAAGCCACCTAGAACTCAAGTACAGACTTGACGTGAGACAGTACACTAGTTAGTGAACGTCAGGATTTGGGTAAATGAACGAAAAGTCATGAGTATAGAATTATAGTGTTCACCAGTAAGTATAGGAAAAGCATGCATATCATATATCATGAAATGTTTTCAGTGCACGAGACTAGTTTTAAAGACATGCATACATTCATATGTAAATCTATTTTAGTGTCACTAAGGGGAATTGTTTTTCTTTACTCTGACCCTTCGTGGGCAATGTTTTTCAGGTGACCCAGGTGGGAAACTACGTCTAGGATGAGCGTCATGGTGGTGTCCGAGTGTAGTACTTTTACTATTTCAATTTACTCCGTTTCAGCATGTACTTGTAGTTGTGGACAGTGTAACTCATTAATATTTTATGTATCTTGTATCAGACTTATATTGATAGTTCAGATTTTTAGTTATTGCAGTCTCATTCTTGTTTAGTAGCTCTGTGAATCCAGACATCAGGTATGTGGTTAACCTTAGTTTAAATTTTTACTTCCGCTGTAAGTATTAAATCTGTTTAGTTTAGGTTTTTATTACCTGCTGCTACTAGTTTTAATACTGCTTCTTAGTCTTCTTTGTATCGCTGACCCGGCCGGACGGCTGATTTCTGTAATACTGGGAAGGGGTGTTACACTGGCTATCAACAATCATTGATGGTTGAGCATTCCTTTGGATCAACGAACATTGAGCACTGGTCGATCAATGTCAGTCAACCATCATTAATTGCAGAGCTTTCTTTAGAGCAGCTTTAGCTTCACATCAAGATACCTTCTCAGAGAGATTAAAATCACATTCTCACCAAACATTTTGAGAACATTTTGAGGGGTTTCTATGTCATTAACAGATAGCTTTGTCAAATTAAATTTATAGAGATTTTTTCCAACACTTATCACTACACACCTCCATCATATGTTTATGGAAGAGAAATGTGTGAAATTGTGAATGTGTGACTGCTTACCAACCTTGAGATTATGTACAATAAATGGTTCTTCCGTGATCATATTAAATTGCAACTCTGAAACTGCAGCACCAGCTAAGACTACACTTGTATCCACCAAGTAGTAATGTGTCAATTTCATCACCTGGAAAATTTTAGAAAACATCAAGTGTCATCATATGGTTGAAGTTGCATGTTCCAATAAAAAAATGGGCTAGAAATATACATCAGGTTGAAGTTGCTGCAGATTGTCATAGTTTTGAAAAGCATAAATGGTGTAGGACATCTTAGATGAACCGAGCATGCACTTTTCACTTGAGAAATTTTTACTCGCAGACAAGTACTTACTACCTTCAACGAATATGAATAAAATGATAAAATTGAATCCAAACAAAAATATAGAACCATCTATTATAAATTAATTAATATATGAGTAAGAAAACTAGTGCCCATGATCAAATCTCAAGGAAAAAAAAATCCAGTAGAAACCAAATAAAATTAGATAACATTCCAAACTAAAATAGAGAATATTGCAGAAAATGTTACGGGTCCTTTATGACATTATTGATTAATTATTTCTTAATATGCATTTATTATGTCTTACCGTCGCGTCCTTATATGACGTCGTTATTTACGCCGTGTCTTTATGAGGTGTCATTTTTAGTCACATGTCCAAGTCTGTCTCATGTTTCCATTAAAGGTTTGCTGTAAGTTCCGTTTAAAAGACTCATTGAGTCTTGTATTGGTATCAAGAAAGAGTCTATTTTCTCAAATCCTAAAAGAGATTTTGAAAGCTCTCTCTCTCTCTCCGATAACCGACGAGTGGGCCCTTAACAACATGGTATCAGAGGGACCTTTTACTGTTCCAACGACGCCACTGTACTTGTAATATTTCATTTTCGCCACACCTCATACGAGTACGCCTCCAACGGTGTCATCTCCAGTCGACTTGCCCCAAATCGCAGCAAGTTCCAGTGACGAATGACTCCAATCCAGTCTGTTGTCTGCCCGTTGATTGCGCTCCTTCCAGCGACGGCGTTCAGCCCTGTCGACGCATGCGTCCAGCCGACGTTGTTTCTACACGCCGAGATCACCTTCCAGCAATGGCACACGAGAATCGCCTCCTTCTGAGATAGCATCGACACGAGCATACGTCAACGCCCTTCCAGCATTGTCCAGTGCGGGATTCTACGCAGCCGGGTCCTTCTCCCCTTCTGATGCATCTTTTCACAGCCTCAGCATCACGTCCTCGGCAAAACAACCCCATCGACGTCTAGTCCTCTACCGACGAGAAACACACGCGTAACAGACGCATAAGCGTAAGCTCCTTCCTGCTTTGGCCGGCACTCACGTGTGGAGATATATAGAAATTATTTTATTCCAATTATGGATTCATAATTTAATTTCTCATTAATTCTTAATTGAATTAATTAAGTAATCAAATTTGCGTCACCATCATTGGGAGACGACGCGACACTCGTGGCAACACAAATTCGTCCGTTATCGGCGACTCTAGGCGGCCAGTCACCTGCTCCTTATCTCGGCAAGTAAGTCAACTGATGGGGGACTCGCAAGACTTTAGGACGGCTCTCCAAGACATGATGCAGACTGTCATGAACTCCATGGAAGCACGCCTTTGGGATGCTGAAACTCGGAACTGGGATGAAATGGCCACCATCACCGCCAGGCTTAATGAGCTAGCCGCATGCCTTCCTGTTGCTACAACTCTACCCACGGATCACGTCAACAACAGTCAAGTTCCGCTACTGCGGCTCATCCGACATGAGTCGCCACCGCATACCCTCTTACGCCTCGAAGTTGTTATTCCGCTGCGCTATACCCGGTTGGAATTCTCCACCTACAATCAAAAAAACATATCACTTGGGCTGGCTCACCAAGTGCGAACAATTATTTGATCATCAACAAACTTAGCCAGCCGAACGACTTCCTCTAGCCTCCTTCCACCTTCTCGACTCCCCCTTGTTTTGGTCAACCCGTCTCCTCACTGATCAGTCGGGTCGGACGTGTGAGGACTTCAAGTGATTTTGCAACATGCGTTTCGGTCCTCCAATCCGCAGCAATCCCCTCGATGCCCTCACGACACTATGCCAGACAAGCTCGTGGACGATTATCTGGACCAGTTTCAACTTCTTCTAGCACACGTAACACTTTCCCCGGAGATGCAGGTCACCATCTTCACCGCCATTATTTGATGTCGAATTTGAGGCTCCTCCAGACTTAGTGACTGCTATTAGTCTGGCTAAACTATGTGACTGTCGCCTCCAACTGGCATAGGAGGTCTACTTGCCACTGACACAACATTCAACAAGGCCGTTCTGAGTGTCATCCAGCCTCACCAGTCCGTAAACTATCTCGGGACGAGATGATGGAACGGCGCGCGCAGGGCTTATATTTCAACTGCGACGAGCAATAAACTCGCGGTCACAGGTGCAAACGGATTTTCTATCTGCACGCCAAGGACTTTGATGACGAGGATGTCGGATATGAAGACATCATTGATCTCCCTCGAGCTTGAGGACAATCTCGTTTTGCAAGGCCGGAGAGATGTTATGGGTTCCTTTATCGCATTATTTCTTATTAATTGTTTCTTAATATGAATTTATTTTGTCTTAGAGTCGCGTATTTATATGACGTCGTTATTTATGTCGTGTCTTTATGAGTTGCCCTTTTTATCCGCATGTTCAAGTCTGTCTCGTATTTCCATTAAAGGTCTGTTGTAAATCCTATTTAAAGGACTCATTGAGTCTTGTATTTGTATAAAGAAAGAAAGTCAATTTTCCCAAACCCTAAAAGAGATCTTGGAAGCTCTCTCTCAAGCACGTCCTTCTTAGGCAGCAGCGGTCAAAGCTCAGTAGTATCTCTGCCACTGTCATCTAGTGCAACTGTAACACTTGAGCATATGTAGCTTCTCTGAGAGCGATTTGGAGAACTTATGAGTCTTACTTAGACGAGCGGTTGAGAAAGGTAAGACTTGAGGCCACAACTTCTAAGTTATGGCTTGTCATGTATGAAAGAGAAGAGAATATCAATAGAATACACTCTAAACGGGGTGAATAGAGTAATAAGAAATTAAACCTTAAATCAGACAATACAGTCACCGGTAAAGAAACAAATTATGCAGAAAACTGGAGACAAATTAAAGATAAACTATAGAGAAAGGACGCAAAATATTGAGGTCTTGCAAAACCCAAGTACTCATCTCTTCCACCGTAGTAAAAATCCATTGCCTTTACAAGCCCCGAGTGTTTTGATCAGAAGACTCTTAGAATCAATGAATCTTTAGGAGAGATTTCAGAACTATTTTTAGAGTTAAAGAACAATAAACTTTTCCACAGTGAAGTGATCCAAGTAAAATGCAGGAATTACTTTAAGATGAACTTGATGTAGATTCATTCAGCGAATCTCTCAGGCCGTTCTTGAAGGAGAGAGCCTAAGAAGTACGTTAGGGTTTAGAATCAGAGAAGTTCTTCAAAGAATATGAGAGAGAGAGATGTCTGTGATGTGTGTGTTGTATATAAAAAGAGATTAGAAGTTTATATACACTTCCATTCAAATTTTTATAAAAAAAACAAATGAGTTAATATGAGATATTTCCTAAATTCTGCTTTCTTGGAAAGGAATAATATGATGTCAAAAAATCTGTTTCTTAATTTCATTGTGTTTCCCAAACGGTCTTAAAAAGATTCACAGCGGCTATATTCTTCCATAGTTAATGCACTTGTTGTTTTAACTTAATAGCCAAATATCATTCGACTATGGATAGAGCATCAAGATGTTGCTTTCCTTATAATACATACTAATTAGTCAGACAGATATTGGACTAATGCCTACAATCAGAGTTACTTCATTCAGAGTTTATACTCCTTACTCAAAAAGAATTCGACTAATGACTTATAATACCACTTATGTCAATGCTTCAATATTAATTCTATTATCGGCAGCTCATTTTTGTTATTAGAATATATATTTCTTCATTAGCCAAGTGGAAATGAAGTATCGCCTTCTAATAGAAATATACTTGAGCGTCGAGAAGCATTTGACAAACGACTTCTTATATTCTTGTTATTGCACTTCTGCTATATTAGTAGAGTAGCATTTGACAAACGCCCGCTAAAGATCTTCATAGACTGAACTGAATCTTGTGTTATGAGTCTCTTTCAACTACTGTTTACTAACATAACTTAGTATAGAATGTGACTTGAGCTCTGAGTATAATTGGACTAAAGCTTGCTTATGGTCTTCAGGATAAGACCATGCTTTGATGTACAGTAAACTTTATTTTGTTTGTTGCTCTGAAAAAACTTAGGTAAAAAAGGTGAGGAGACTGGGTAAATTAGCCCGCACAATGATCCCGAGAGAGTGGACTCATCTATAGTAAATCTAGAGCTTAGTCGATTTACACGAACAATTAGCGATAAATCAAGCAGTACAGTATGCCGCAAGCGTTTTGCACATGCATAGCTGCTCGTCAAATATAGAACGTGAGAATTTAAGGCAACGGAAGAGGTTGAGTGAAAGTAAATGAATGTGATCACGTAAGAGTACATTGCATTAATTATTCTAATAGAGAAAGAGCCGAAATTATATCAGCAGAGATTTCCTGGGGAGGGCCGACTACGGGGCGGATTTTGAGTTTGACGAAGAAGAATGGGTTGTATGGCTCTGGTGGACTGGGAAAGGGTTGTTCTTTATCTCGGACGGTTTTTAGCGGCGCGGATTGGGGATTTGATTAGGGATCAGAGGCTCTGTGGCTAGGGGTGGTAGCTGGTCGGGCTCACGGAAGAGAATATAGGCTCTGGATGGATGGAAAATTCGAGGAAGGGGCTTGACGGACGAGATTGTAGAGGAGCAGGATTGCCATCGTGAATAGCTGACAAAGCGCCGATGTCGATAGAGGAGGTCCAAGATGGGGTCACCGAAGGTCGACCAGTCCTCGGGTGGAATCGGCGAAGATGGCTAAAGCTACAGCAGCTAGCGGAAGGCAATGTGGCGACGGGTAGAGGTTTCGCTGGAGTACCATGAAACAGAACAAACTTTGTTTCTTGCAACAGGAGGGGGCGCTGGTTTTTAATAGGCAGGATTAAAAGAACTGAGAGTAAGAGTTAAGAATTTAAGAGGAACGGTCAAATTGAAGGAAATAAAAGAGGAGAGGCTCTGGTTTTAACTGATAGATGAATCAAACCAGAAATCAAAATGAAACACCCCAACCTAGTTTAACAGGAAATCAACAGTCTGGTCGGGCCCGCAATAAAAAGCAAATTAAGTAACAACACATAAACTGGTATAAAGTAGGTAAATTAAAAGTGTTAAAATGAAACTTACAGCGGAAGTAGAGTAAGAAAAATATATGGGTAAAAATGTACCTCACAAAACTGAATTCACAGGGCCAACTAGAACAAAATCTAACACTATGAAACTGATATGTTGTCAGTTTGAGGTAAACGGATACAACAAAACATGAGTAAAATACGACATATACATAATGTATGCAAATAAAAACAAATGCAACAGCAGTGGTACAACTGAGCAAAACTGGCGACTGTGAATACTGCGCCGTCTATCTTAAGCAGATCCCCTGACCTGAGCCCCCTGTAAAAACAAGTTTCAAATGGGTCAGACTCACTGGAGAGTAAGAAAAACGACTCCCTCCAGCAACACTTAAAGAAAAATATTTTAAGTGATTATTACTTGAATTTAAAATTACATAATTTTTCTAACAATAAACATGACACTTGAAAACACGGTCTGACATAAAATAAACCTATCGTGTGATCTGACAAACTCTTTTCTTATATAAATCATTGAATTCCTGAAGTTTTGTACTTGTGTCTGTTGTAAGTTTCAACCAATTTTATTATTATCTTGTAACTCTCGTCACTAAGTACGACCGTGAACAAACTAGTAACTGCAGTCTGAGTGGCAAACCTGATGGTGCCCTAAACTGGATGTCCCTCAAGTGGAACACAGGCTCCTATTTGAGGAATTCCATATCTATAACAAGGGTCATCGACCCTGTGCTTGAAGTTCGAGTGGTGGCCTACTGGCTCTGAGAACACGGTGGTGTGCCTCCACCATAATCACGAGGGTGAACCTTCCTCGCCACTTTTCTGAATTAACTTAGACTAGTGATCAGTGAGTCAAATATTTATGAATTAACTTATACTAGTGTTCAGTGAGTCAAATACGGAGTAACTCTAGTTAAATGTATTGGGCTTAGGATTATCATGACACTGAATCTGCTAACTGAGCCTAAGTGTATACCTACTCCTTTGACTTGGTTTTGACTATAGGAACTTGTAATTTTTAAGTGTGTAAACCAACATAGTTAATACATGAATTAAAAATAATCTGAATGGTTAGACTAAAAGGAGTTGTTTCTTATTGTGGTGTCACGACGTTCGTACTTGCGGCGAGGCGACATGATTCTTCTTCCAAAAGAACTGATCACTACGAGCTTCTCTAATCAAAGATGGGGTTCACTGATCCCGATTGCTAGGGAAAGCTATTATATAAAACCCATAAAATTACCGGAGTTAGAAACGATTAACAAAAGTGTATTCTGATGACCGGAATCAACTCACTTGAAAGGAAAATCGAAAATAAAGATCTCACCTCAATTTGGAGATAAATGAGAAATTCCTCCGATCTCAAGCTCCAACAACGATCAAAATCTGAATATCACGAAAACCCCAAAATTTAGACGCTTTTCCCTTAGGGTTTCAGTGGAAATAACTCAAAACAATAAGGATACGAATTTGAACAACATATGAACAACTAAATGTTGCATTACCTCGATCTAACAACAATTAGATCTCAAATAAGCGATCAATTTCTGATTGCGGAAGACCGGGTACTTCAATTTCTAAATTAGGGCAAGAGGAAACGAGAAAATCAAAATCGACTTCCAACTAAAACGATTTCCACTAGGAAATGAAAAATAGCGAGGAACGAAACTCGTCGGAACCAAAAACAACGAAAAAGAGGATTTCCTCCTCCGGCCATGGTTGAAAACGAAACTTCCTCTATGTTGGGAAAGGAAGAGGGAGGTCGCCGAAGTCTGCGGTGGAAAGAGGAGTGGTCGGCGCCGGATTCCAGCAAAGAAGAAGGGGCCGACGAGGGCTTCACTGGCGTCAACGATGCGGTTTTCTGGAGTCGGCGTGAAGAACAGGCAGAAGGTTGCAGGAAACTACCACTCCGGAAGAATGGGAGTGTGGATTATGTCGTGCGGGGTTTATAACCTGCGATTATAATAGCCGTGAACTGGTTTAAGGGAAAAAATTTAAAATTGTTTCTAAATTGTTATTTTTCTTTTTTATATTATAGCTAAAAGTCTTAAGTCCATGAGGACAAGTATTTTAGCGACGTCAATATTTTGGCATGTTACACAGAATGCATTTAATAGGAAATCAAAGAAGCACATTTAGGCTCTTAGGCTCCTGCCAAAAGCAATTAATTTCATCGTAGAGTTTTATTCCAAAATTAATCTAGTAATTATTTTTTCATCTAATTTTATGCAATTTATCATTTACTTGCATACCACCCTATTCGGCATTGATGGGCTTATTTATTTAAGGACTTATTGGCTAGTTGAGCCAATAAGCCGAAATTAAACAACAGTAAATGACGAACATATGATAACATGCAACACGAGAAGGACAACCATGCAATATGGCGACGAACACGATGACATGTAACACGAACAATTACAATAGATGAAGCAGAAAAGTCGTAAAGGAAGAGAACCAGAAAATTTAAACGGATGCGCCATCAAATGCATCAATTCCCTTAGGGTTGAAAGGAATCGACCCCGTCGAGTAATGACAAAGACATGCAATATTGGGCCAAAGGGGTCGAAGCTCAGATGCACTAATCCATGAGTTATAAGAGATACATCTGTCCTTCCGCGATACGAGGTAGCACTGATCGCATCTGAAATTCACGAACATCCAATATCTGCTCAATCTCCTCAAGGGAAAGTCTAGATGGGGGTAAAGTCAGTTGTGGAGCATTGGTGGATAAGAAAGAGGGTGGACTAGAGGAAGTAATTGTGGTCTCACCGAAGAAAGACACAAGATCAGCAAAGTTAAAAATAAGAGATGCATCAAATTCAGCTAGTAAATCTAGGAGATATGCATTACAAACTAAGTCATTTTTAACTGAAAGGACAAAATCGCCATTGCCAAAGCTCGTGATAAGTACCCACGGGAAACTCCTCTTTCTTGAAAAATGCAAGAACTCAATCTCCTTTTGAGATACAACTCTCGGCGATGTCAATCAACTACAGCTTTATATTTCTCAGAAGACGCTCGCAACATATTAACAATAAACTTATGCAATGGCATTAAGTGAACAATATATGATAGTGCAAAAAAAGAGATCCTTTCAAAAGAAGAGAATGACGATCAAGTAAGAAGGGTATCAGGTAACCACACAAGATTTTAAAAGGAGATTTGGCGGTGGAGCGATTCTTTGAACCATTGCATGTGAACTATGCTTGCGGAATGACCAAATCTCATGGCTTGGATGTTCACCTGCTAAGCATTGAAGGAAATCACCTAAACTTCTATTGACTACCCCGATTTGCCCATCCGTCTGAGAATGATGGGAACTACTAAACTCTAGTTTGGTTCATAACTTACCCTATAACATTTTCCAAAAACAACTAAAAAATGAGCTTTTTCATCAGAGGTAGAAGTGTAGAGAATCCAATATAAGCATACAACCTCATGAAAGAAAAGATCAATAACTTTAGCAGCATCCAAAGTTTTTTCACATGGTATAAAATGTGTCACTTTTTAAAATCTATCAACCACGACAAAAAATGAATCTCCTCTCCTTTTTAAATGGTAAACCTACAACAAAAGTCATAAATACTTCTTCCCACGGTCTGTTAGGGATGAACAAGGGAGTGTACAACCCAGTATTTTGTGTGTGACCTTTAAAGAGTTCAAGTGGGACAAGTCCTAACTATGTTGGCGACATACTCTTTCATGTTAGGCCAATAGAATTAGGTGCTAGCGAGATCTAAAAGTTTAGACTGTACAACATGACCTCCTAAATCCGAGTGAAGCCCACTAAGTAAAGTGTACCAAAATGGTCCTTCCACTAGGACAAGCAGGAATTTCGCTGAAGTAGTTGTCGGAAGGGTAGAGTTCCTTCTAGGAATCTAAATCAAGAATATGAGGTTACAGCTTGACAAAGACATGTGCTCGTCGACTAAATGTGTCTGCTACCATATTCGAATCTCCGGGTTTGTATTTTAGATGAAAAGTAAAGTAAAATCCTGAAAGAATTTAGCCCATTTGGCATGTCAACATACTTATTTGTTGAGTTCAAATACCTAAGCACATCATGATCAGTATTTAGTAGAAACTCACGTAGAATCAAATAGTCTCGCTAGTGACGAAGATCTTGAACGATGACATAGAACTCAAGATCGTATGTGGAATACCGAGTTTTAGCGTCATTCAATTTCTCACTAAAAAGGCGATGTCGTGAACTTCATGACTCAAAACAACACATATACCAATAATCGAAGCATCACACTCTACCTCAGAAATTTTCACAAAATCAGGAAACACTGGTCTGTTTTTCTTTCACAAAAGTGAAAGCATGTTCACCTTCTTCAATCCAGATAAAATGACCCTTTTTAAGACATTAAACCATGAACCGACGATAAAAATACATTAAACCATGAAATCCAAAGGCCTTGGTGATGGTCTTGGGACTAGGCCACAATCTAATAACATGCACATTTTCAGGATTAACTATGATACCTTAGGACGAAACGATGTCCCTAAGAAGGTCAAATTACTGGTCAAGGACGTGCATTTTTTAAGGTCCACACAGAGCTTGTTTTCTAAAAGGATTTAGAGTACCTGACAAAGATGATCTAATAGAGATTGTTTTTTAAAAGACTCAATATTCAAGAATTTGGTCTTCTTCGGACTCAACAACTGCTACAAACTATTTATGGGGACACTCAGAGGATTTGTGTCCTGCGTCCATACACTTATAACGACAAAAGACTCCGGGGTGGGGTCAGGTGTCAATAATCTCTTTACCTTTAGATGAGAAAGGCGGGGGGGGGTGTAGGGGCACTAGCGAACCTTAAGGGGCAGCTCAACATGGGGGGTAAAGGTGTAGTCGCCTGAGATATTACGTTAGGTAGCCTATCTGAAATTCTAGGGGCAGAAGCTTTCTTTTATGGTGATAACTCGACACGTTGGGCCCTCCTGGATATCTCACCTAAGTCTATAAAATCATAAAGTTTTATTTGCTCTCGAATGACATATCAGAGCCCATTAAGGCAGTGAAACAGAGTCATATCATCTTCCTCACGTATGCCGAATCTAGACTGAAGAACAAGAAACTTGTTGGTGTGATCATTCACCAAGAGTTAATCCGAATAAAGGTTATGTAATTTGCGAGAAAGTTTTAAAGATAATTCTGAGAAACATATTGTTTTTGTAGTTGGGTTTTAAATTCTACATGTGTGGTGATTGGAACTAGACCAATGTTGAAACATGAGCGCTCTAATTGGACCCACCAGATTAGTGTAGATCCCTTAATCCTAAGGGCGACATACTCTACCTGTCAATTCACTGGCATTTGCTTTAATGTAATGAATCTTCCATACATTGGCACAAATCAAGGCATCCCTCTGGTTTTATACGTCCCTCACAATCCCCTACGTCTAACTTAACATCATTATCCCATCGTGGTTGATTTCGGGGCTCGATATATTAGAGAACGGGCACCTCATCCCTAAGGTTTGAGGGGTTGTTAGGGTGAGGGGGTCAATTCCCGCTTAAATGGATAGTAGACTCAAGATCGTTAAAGAGTTTTACGCAAGTTGTTCATTACGTGTCCCATGTCACCCATACTAGTGGCGAGAGTCGCGGTTGTCTTCATTAAATTGCATCACTAAAAGGTAGAACCAGAAGTACCAAACAAGTTGGGTAATCGAGAATCTGGTTAACTGCATGAGTAGATTCAAAACTTTTTCCATAGTAACAGGAAATAACAAGAAGTATGGCCATTAAAGTAGAGCAGTATCTGACCTCAAAATCCCGCTTTGCCACATAAATTGGGATGAACGGCTGGATATGATTTGTCCAATCACGAAGATCATCAAGACCTGCAACAGTAGAAAGCAAGTAAATAAATAAAAAGTTAGTTGAATTGAGATAATATTCAAGTTCACTAAAAGAAGAAAGAAAGCTAAAGATTTTTTTTGTTTATTTTGTGTTTTTTTAATTCAAACCGAAAAGGGAAGCCTGAATGCATAAATATGTAGTAATCTGTGTTACCCAGCTGTAATAAGTTAACAAATTTAAAGGTGTTGCGGGGAAATTTAAGTTGCTAAATATCAGATACAGATTAATCAACATGATGTCATGTGCTAAATTTCTAAATTAATTCCTGAATTTATGGCCCTCTCCCTTCTATTTGTAGTTTACGTGCTGGAATGTTATAATTTGGATTTTCCTACGCTTCATTCATAACTAGTTATTCTCAAGTATAGAACAATTCTCTTCATGTATATCTATTTTTTCCTTTTACATATTCCTTTTAATAGAATTTATTAATTACTATGATTAGATAGGATTTGTATTTAATGAGTCCTGATTATATAAACTAGCAAAAAGTGCATGGATTCCCAAATTAAATGCCTCACGATTTCCTTGTGCGAATTTCTTTTTTTATTTATCATATCCAACCAACTCTCTCTATGATTGTTCAACATTGATAGTTGACTCTCGCAGTTTTAATGATACCCAACCACGTTGATCCCAGGCTCCAACTTAGTCCTATTGAGACATTGCAAATCGGCCATCTCCACATCGTCATCTCCTCAACATCAGCACTGGGTTCACCTTCTTCAACTAACAAATTCCTCGTAGGGCATTGGACAGCCATATGGCCCCTACCCGAGGAGCGATAACAGTGGATGTTACCTAAGCTAGTGTCCGTGGGAGTTCCGGTGGTGATGGCCTTTCCCTTCGTGTTCATGAGAACATGGGAGGGTCCAGTAAGGGTGGTAGTGGCCGGTGGTGGCCTCTTAAATGTTGGACCGTTTGATCTGGTAGGAGACCGACGGGCACCAGCGAGTCGCAGGTACTGCTCATACTCGAGGGTCATCTGATAAAATTGTTCTATCGTCTCTATCCGGTAGGAAATAAGCTACCTACATAACTCAAATCTCAATCCAGAGTGAAATCGGGAAGCGGTGGCACTAGTCTCCTCTTGTAGATCAGTTCGCACAAATAACTCATCAAATCGAGACATGTACTCCGCTACAGATAGCGTGCCCTGGCGCAACACATAAAGATGATCTAGAAACTGGTCCCGATAGGAGGCGGGAATGTATTTATCCTTCAATCGACACTTCATGTCATCCCAGCGGATAATAGGACGGTATGCATCTCGATGAAGTGACCTCTCTAGCATGGTCCTGAAAATATTTGCTAGTCCAACTAGCTTCATCCTCGCATATCTAACGCGCCGCTCGTCGGTCATATCATACCACTTGAAATAGTGGTTCATTTACTGAAGCCAATAGCTAAAGACATTCGGGTCAAGGTGATTGTCGAAGGAGGAAGCGTCAATGCGTATTCGACAAGTAATATCGCATTTCACACGTGGTGCTCTACATGGCACAGGATACTGGTCAAAGTAATCATCCTGCATGTATTCAAAGCAGTTATGAACTTGATCATGATGAGCTGGATGTCATAGTGGATAGTCCTCCTGAGGGTGGAGAGGTTTATCCGGGGTAGGTCAACAGTCGAGAACGTGATCGAGGGGTCACCTCCAGTGTGGGGCGGGCACTCATGGGGGTTGATTCCTAGCACGCACATCTTGTGGTGGAAGGGCTGCAGTTATTCCTCTTAGGGAACGTCAGGTGGAGTGGATGAGTCCTCCCGACTTTGGGAAGTAGTGTGCTCTTGATAATCCTTAAGGAGATCGATGCGGGTACGTAGATCGTCATATTGAGAAGTCAATTGATCGAATCTATTTATCATTAATAGTTGAAATTTCGCATGTGTCATTTCAGGGTTGGAGTTGGTGGTTCTCTCGTCGGTAATGTACAACCCATATATGTCAAGGGTCAACGACCAACGATCAGCAGTGAACAAGCCAACAAGTCAACAGTCAACGAGCAACACCAGTGCATGAATACCTGACCGACATTTAATGGCCAGCAGGGGCAAGGGGACCTTTAGACGCAAGCAAGGATCATACTCGTCAGGCCGCGCAACCACCCAGCGGCGCGGGCGAGCTTTGAATCCCATTTAATACAGGCGAGCTCCGAACAGTATAGTGACGAGCAACAACAATACTCGCCTAGCAGGCAACTTCCGACCGACAGTACAGACAATCGCCAGCCATACACGCCAGTAACCGAGCCAAGCCAGGTCGTCAGAAGGTAGTGATCGCAGGATTAGGTCTTCTCGCCTAGAGACCCCCCCCCCCAAGGTTTTTTCCTACAAATAGGACCCCAGTTTTTCGCCTAGAACTTCGAAATCTTGAAAAAGATCTTGATCACTTCTTTCCTTGGACTTTTAGCTGAGCCTTTGGATCCTTTCTCCGAAGAATTAAGTTCCCAGCTAGTGTCCCTCTTGTACCCTGCTCGGTCATTTTTGGTTATAAAAGTGAAGCTTCTTCTAAGCATCCGGGTACGTAGTGGGACCTCCTTGCCGCAGCACCTGAGATTCTTTTGGTTGTCCCCCCTGTTTCGGAATTCTATCTCGTTTAGCCATCGAGCCCGACCGCTAGATAAGTAACCTTAGGCTGCCTTGATCCGAATTTTGGAGTAGGGATTTTCCCAGTTTCAACACTTTGGTGCGGTGAGCGTGGATCGTAGCCAATGAGGAAAGTTTTGCGAGTATGCGAGATGGTGAATGGAGACGAGAATGAGGAGATAGTCGTCAACTCGGCAAGAGTCAGCAACTCGGTGAGAGGAGGCGACTTTGTGACCGTGGCGGTTTTCGATGAGTTCGCAAGGAGGATCAAGAGGAGCATCCTAGCAGGGTCCCTCCTCGCCCCGGTGTTACGGCGACCTCGCCTCGTCGCGTGACACCGTCGGAGGAAGGGGCGCCGCCTAGGCGACAAGGGAAGGAGTGTGAAGACCTGAACTCCGGTCTTCCCAAATGATTCGAGAACCGAGCGTAGTTTCAATACAATGGTCGTAGCAATGAATCAAACTAAAAATTCACAATACAAAGAACATCGAACACCAGATTTTTACTCATTGAATTATTTATTTACAAAAGTTTTTACAGAAACTATGAGTATTTAACCATACTCAATACAGAAAGCACAATCATAATCTTGACATGCGGCTTTATGTCTTTCCTAAGCTTCTTCAATTCCTATGAAAATCTTGAGTCATACATTCGTCAGTTCTTCAGGGGGAATCCTTCGCGGTGCACTGGGAGACGCTCTTGTTGCCTAAAAAAATATATTCACGAAGGGTTAGTCATAAAAATATGATTATGTGAGAAAAGTACTTCGTGAACTGTTATACATACAGGTAATGAAAGGTAACAATATGCATACATCACAATAAGCAATAATTATCATAATATTTACTCTCAACACCAACTCTCGATCCCTCTCTTTATTTTTAGTTACATAAAATAGGAAATATTAAAGTATGCAAACTTGAATTGGTCCCTACCCCTTTAGGGCAAAAATGTAGGCAAACCCCTACTGGTGAATCCATCAGTAGATAATCTCTACATCATAGGATTCAATCCTTAATATTTTCTTATGCAGAGTTTTTATATTATTCTTATCTTGACACAACTTTCATGAAAAAAGTGTTTCAAAATAAAATCTCTCAGAAATTTGTATCGTCTTCTTTTTCTCTTGCCCCCATTTATTTTATAGCGATATATCATTGAGTTAAACTCATATGCACAGACAGTGTTATCTTTCAATAATTAAAACAGGAAATATTAAAAGTACTTGAAATAAACATAATTCAATAAATAAAAAACTCAACAATCCCTTCCCTTTACCCATATCCTTTTTTGCATTATCGTCACGCTAATCCTGAGATGTCATCCTCTTGTTTCTTGACCTCGAAAACCACTGAAATAGCACGCACTTTAATTGGGTTGCATCTTTTATATGCATAACGTTAATGTTTAAAAGGTTTTTAGACTTTGCTTACTCCGACAAAACCGTCAAAACAAAAGAAAAATAAAAAAAACATGATAAACCTCTGAAGAGTCTAAAACGTAAAGAAAAATTATCTCAAATCAGCTCATAGCTCAAAAACAATTGGACAAAGAAGGAGAGAAAGTGTTCGGTCATAAAATAGTCTAAACAAAGTTCTTTTGCCCAAAATCAGCTCTTAAAACTGACGAACCAGCACAAAATCATCACAAAAACAACCACAAAAGAGTTGTCCAACAATATTTAGCAAGACATATGATTGTCCAACACTTTAATTCAACCTAGGCCAACCCCCAACACGTAAAGACAACCCAAAAATGATGAGAAAACTACTTCCTGGAAGAGCAATTGCTCCTCCTAGAAACCGGCCACTAACACACAAGAAATCCCAAAATAGAACTCCCAAATACAAGGGCAACAACAAAATTAACAATGAACAACACAAGGGCAAAGATAAATTCAGCACGACAACACTAAAAAAACAAAGAAAAAACATCCTTACAGTGGGAAAGGAAGGAAGAAGGTTGTTGCGCAATCAATCCTTCTCGGATCGCAGAAGTGTAGCAAAATCCTTCCTAAATCTCCAGCGGAGGCGCTGAAGAAGGTAGGAAGTAGAGAAGACAAGCAGCAGCAGCTCAAACTAGTGGTAGAAAATGCCCTAATCCAGCGGCTCTGGAGGATCGCCCGACACAGGAAGTAGCAGGACAACACAAAATAGAGAGAGGGAGGGAGAGAGCTTGCAGGAGAAAGCAGCAGAGCACGGGCACGGGATCCACAGCACAGGAGCAGCGTCACAAGAGCAGCGACACAAAACAGCGGCACAAAGCAGCGGCACGGAGCAGCGGCAGCAGTGCAACAACTACTAAGAAGAAGAGAGGCGGAAAAGAGAAGAGGGCGGCAACCAGGAAGGAGAAGTAGCCGGGATCAGCGGCACAGGAATAGCGCAGAAAACGGGAAGTGTGGAAATGAGAGAGGCTCGTGCTCTTTTTATTAAGAGAAGTAAGCGGTCAGCAGCAGTAAGAAGCCAAGCACAATCAATAGACCGACCCAGGTGCCACCATACTAAGCCCAAAGTAAACCACCAGCCAACACATGGCTTGGCCAAATGTCAATACAAAACTAAATCAGCCACCACTCAAATTCTATGAGTCAAATGCATAAGCCAGCACAACACCCAGCCAACACAAGCCCAATCACTAATGGCAGCCCACATATACTAACAATACTCACATAAATTTGGCTATTGGCACCCCCGACGACAAAATAAAGGGAATTTAATTAAAATGAAACAAAAATGTCAAAAATTAATACGAAAAATCTGTATTGCCTCTTGTTCATCATCGGGGAATAATTAAAATTATTTTGCGTAAGTTTTGGGATCATCACAAGGAGCAAGCAAGAAGGGAGCAGTAGCGACCAATGCAGTCGCAGTACTGTCTGACGAACGACCAAGGAATCAGGTTCAGAGACGCGGAGCAGTCGGCGAGGTTCCATGATACTCGGTCGGGTAGCGAGTATGAGGAAGATTCTCACGAGTACAAAGCCCATCATCGCCAAGGAGGGAGGAGCCCCTTCTGTGACGAAGTCCTAGCAGCCCTAGTTCCCGAAGGCTTTAGAGAGCCCGTCCTGAACTACTACTCTGACAGAGATGATCCGATCAGGCATCTCCAATGATTCGAGGACGTGGTGTAAATCCGCAACATGACCGATGCATTCAAGTGTAGGTTTTTCTCCATCACCTTCAAGGGGAAGGCAAGAGATTGGTTTCACCAGTTGCCCGAAGGCTCCATATACTACTTTGAGGACCTGCATCAGGGACCGATAGCAATGTTCGCGACATCCAAGAAGCGGAAGGAGGCAACCTCTCTCTTCAAGATCGTGCAGGGGCAGCACGAGAGTTTTGGCCACTACATCGACTGCTTCCAGGAGGAGGTTTTTGGCGTCGAGGAAGTGGATGGCTTCACCCTGATACTGGCCCTGAAATTCGGCCTGAAGCATGGTCTCTTCAGCCTGGAGATCAGCTCTAAGCCCCAGAGATCTTTTGAGGAGATGATCGAAAGGGCAAACAAATTCGTGCAAGTGGGGGGGGAAGAATCCCGATTTCTTGGCAAGGTTGGATGGGGAGAACCTGGGAGGTAGGGAAAGGGGAGGACCTTCGGAAGTAAGGGTTAGGGTAGTACCGAGGAGGGAGGAGTTGAGGAGAAGAGAAGAACCCGGGAGTGTCGAAGAGCAAAGGAGGCAAGAGAGGCCTCACAGGCTGGAGGAGAGGAGGCCCGTAGCGGCTCCGGAAAGAAGAGAGGAGGCATGGCGATTTCAGTATCTCGTGAATCGGCCCCAGTGGAGGCCACTAGGAAGACCTCAGTACCAAAACCAGGAGAGAAGGAACGACAACCAGCCGGAGAGGAGGCGGGGAAAAGCTCAGGAGGAGGCGATGGTCATTGCCCAACAAGGGAACAGGCGTCGCAGAAGGATCCAGCTGGTGAGGAATCGGGAGGAGGAGATTCCCCTTTACTGTGAACTGCATCGAGTAGAGGAGCATGGAACATTGACTTGCGCCGAGTTTTGGGAAGCAAGGAGGAGGCTAGAAGCAGGAGCGGTGGAGAAGGAGAAACAGAGGCAAGAGGCCCCCGTAGGACCGATAGCGTTCCAAGCTCCAGGGAGGAGGAGGAACGAAGATCAGGTCGACCAAGGCGGTCGCGCGGAGGTGGTCCAAGGCCCAGGAGGAGGGCAAGTAGGAGTGATCAACGAAGGAGCCGGGCTTGTATCTTCCCGCAAGGGAAGTCTCCATCAGATCTACCGCAAGAGCGTCACCTCGACCTCCCAAGCACCGCCACCGTTGGAAGAGATCATTTTTTTGAGGACATGTTAGGGAATGAGAATCCCTTTCATGATGCCATCGTCATCGAAGTTGTCATCGAGAACTTCACCGTTGATCGAATCTTGGCGGACAATGGGAGCTCGGTGAATGTCATTTTCAAGAGGACCTTCGTCGAGCTGCAGGTGGAGGTGACCAGGGTCCTGGTTGCTGACGGACCCATATTTGGCTTTTCCAGAGAGAAGGAGGTGGAGGAAGGAACGGATCTTCTGGTGACCCTTGGAGGCACCTCGATCCAATGCAGGTTCGTTATCGTAGATGCACCAAGCTTAACGCGATATTCGAAAAACCCCTCATCAACTAATTCAAGGCGGTCTCATCATCATATCATCAGTGTCTGAAGTACTGCAGAGGCGACGTTCAAGTAGGATATCCTAAAGCTGCCCGGGAGTGCTATCTTAGTGTCATCAGTATCATCAGCTGGATGGACGACTGGGAGAGACTGGAGAAGATCCTGGAAAGGGAGGATGGGCTGAGAGTTGCGGAGGAGCTGGAGGAAGTGGAGGTGATCTTCATGGGAGGAGAGTCTGGACTGCTGAAAATTGGAGGATCCCTGACGCTAGAGGGTAAGGTAGAGATGGCGACCTATCTGCAAGAAAATGTAGACATCTTTGCCTAGAGTGCCGCAGAGATGTCGGGGATCGATGCAGAGGTTGTATGTCATCGCCTCAACCAGGATCTGAAGGTCGCCCCAGTCCATCAGAAGCAGAGGAAGAGCGTTGCTACACTGGCTGAACCAATCCAGGAGGAGGTGAAGAAGCTGTTGGAGGCAGGTTTTGTTTCAGAGATCCAGTATCCAGGCTGGATCTCTAAAGTTGTAATTGTCAAGAAAATCGGAGGGGGCTGGAGATTATGTACTTATTTTTCAATGTTGAATAAAGCTTGCCCGAAGGATTGTTACCCCTTACCTCGAATCGACGCATTGGTTGATTCAGCCATAAGTTTTCCTGTGATGAGTTTCCTTGATGCTTTTTCAGGGTATCACCAGATCCAGATGCATCCCCCTGACTGTCGTGACGTCTCCTTCATCACCAATGACGGTTGCTACAGTTACAAAATGATGTCCTTTGGGCTTAAGAACGCAGGCGCGACCTACCAAAGAATGATGGACCAAGTCTTTAAGGAACAAAAGGGACGGAATCTCGAAGTGTACGTGGATGGCCTCCTGGTCAAGAGCAGGAGCATCACGGAGCACACTAAGGATCTGGTGGAGACCTTCGTAATTTTGCAGGAGTATAAGATGCGGCTCAACCCGACAAAGTGCGTCTTCGGAGCAAGAAGGGGAAAGTTCTTAGGTCACCTCCTCACTCCAAGGGGGAGCCTAATCCCAACAAAACGAAGGCCATTCTGGAGATAGCATCCCCGAAGAATTTCAAGGAAGTTCAGCGGTTGACCGGGAGCTGGCAGTTCTTAGCCGCTTCCTATCCAAGGCAGGAGAGAAGTGCTCTCCAATTTTTAAACTCTTCGAAATAACCAGGTTCAAGTGAACCGCAGAGTGTGAGGAGGCTTTTGGAAAACTCAAGCAGCAGCTAACTCGATCTCCTCTACGCCAAGGCCCACAAAAAGGCGAAAATCTCCTCCTTTACCTAGGAGTGGTAGCAGTGGCAGTCAGCTCTGTACTTGTCAGGGAAGAGGGGAAGAAGTAGCTCCCTATATACTATGTGAGTAGGGTGCTTAGGCAGGCGGAGGCGAGGTACCCCATACTAGAGAAGCTAGCTTTCGCCTTGGTGAATTCGGCGCGGAGGCTCCGCTCATACTTTCAAGCCGACTCCATCAAGGTCGTCTTCGATCATCCGCTGTGAAGTATCTTGTATGGCGTGGAGCACTTGAGAAGGTTGGCAAAATGGGCGGTAAAGCTAAGCGGGTTCGATATCTCTTTCTCACCAAGAGTGGAGATCAAGGCTCAGGCGCTGGCGGACTTCCTGGCCGACTTCTCAGCCGAGGCAGGAGGAGACGAAGGCTCTTCCAGCCCAGTCTCGTGGAAGATGTTCGTGGACGGAGCTTCGGGAAAGAAATCAGTGGGAGCAGGCGTCGTGCTGTTGATCCCTCGGGGAATTAGGATCGAGCAAGCAGTCGAGATCCTCTTCCCTGTCACGAACAGCCAGGCAAAGTACAAAGTCATGGTAGCAGGTTTGCGTCTCGCCAAGGAGTTGGGGATCCAGGATCTCAAGGCCTTCACCGACTCAATGTTGGTCGCTTCACAAATCAGGGGAAAGTTCGAGGTGCGCGACTCCATCTTGCAGAGATATTTGACAAAGGTTAAAGGCTTGGTGGGAGGTTTCCAATCTTTCTTCGTCGAGCATATGCGCAGAGAGGAGAACTCGGAGGCAGACTATCTAGTCAAGTACGGCCCAAGGGCCGGTGGAACTGTGACAGAGTTATTTCGACCGTCCATCGAGAAAGGGGAGATGATGGAGATCTAGCAGAGAGCTTCTTGGAAGGACCTGTTTGTTACGTTCTTAACGACAGACCAGCTTCCCGCCAGCGAATGAGACTAGAGGAAATTTCGAGCCTACTATCTGCTACACGAAGGAGAGCTGTATCGCAAGACCATCTAGGCCCCCCTGGCCAGATGCCTGTCGGGAGCAGAGATCCCTCGAGTACTTGAAAAAATTCATTCAGGAGAGTGTGGCAGCCACTCTGGGACTTGCACTCTGGAACAAAAGATTCTGAGGCACGGCTACTTCTGGCCGACCATTCGAAAGGATGCAGAAACCTTCTCGAAGAAATGTCCGGAGTGTCAACTTTTTGCCCCTCTCTAGTTGCAGTCGGCTCGACAACTTCGCTTAATCACCGCCCCTTAGTCTTTCGTCATTTGGGGGATGGATTTGATAAGCCATTTTCCCCAAGCTAGCAGTCAAAGAAAGTTTGTCCTCGTCATAATCGACTACTCCTCTAAATGGATCGAGGTGAAAGTCTTGTCAAAACCACGTCTCAGATCGTGAAGAACTTCATTTGAGGAGATATCGTCTGCAGGTTCGGGATCTTTCTCGCCATCATCACCGACAACGACCCGCAATTTGTCAGCTTGGAGTTGGAAGATTTCTGCAAGCAGCTAGGGACGGATCTTCAATTCGCCTCTATCCATCATCCTCAGAGCAACGGACAGGTGGAAGCCGCCAACAAGCTGATCATCAACCTCCTGAAAAAGAAGGTCACCAACCTGAAAGGGAACTGGGCGGAGCAAATCCCTTCGGTCCTATGGGCACCGAAAACATCTTCGAACTCGACTACATGGGAAACACCTTTCAAGTTGTCCCACGGGTCTGAGGCTCTCATCTCAGTAGAGTTCGAACTCTGAAGTCCAAGAATCATTTTGCAGGAGAAGGCAGTGAAGAATGACGCCTAGAGAACGAAGATGCTCGGAGGCTTTCTCTAGACTACATCGAAGAGCTTCGATACCTAGCTTTTGTCCACCAAGAGGAGGTCAAGAGGCGAATGACAAAGTACTTCGACAAAAACGTTTGCCTCAAGCAGTTCCTCGCAGGTGATCTCGTCATGAAGAAAGTGGACGTAGGAGGAAGGGCAGTTGTCGTTGGCAAGCTGAATCCAAATTGGGAGGGACCCTTCATTGTTCAAAGAGGCCCTAGCCACTGAAGGCTACTGTTTGCAAGATCGAGAAGGAGAGCTGCTAGAAAGCACTTGTAGCGGGGACGACTTGAAAAAGTTCTATCCTTGGCGGTAACGTGTAATGATTGCTTGTATGTAAAATTACTTCTGCAATTTAATAAAAATCCTCGCTCCCTGAAATATGGGTTGGTTCGAGCTGTCTTCTTTATTCAAATCGTCTTAAGTTAGCTAGAAGCAGTGAAGTCAATCTCCACGATCGGTTTGGGAAACTTGCATTCGACCTGATTCTCTTAAAAAGCCCAGAGCGGATAATGGAACGATGTGTCGGGATTTAAAGCGTCTTTATAAGACCGGGCCCCTGCATTGACGGTTGAGATCAGCTCCCCCCTATATGTCGGCCTAGCTACCGCCGATTGCACCTCTCCTCCAACTGAAGGAACTATCAGGAACAGATCTGGATGCCAACCTCCCAAACTCGGCGAAGGGTCGACCTCACAAAGTGACACTTTGTGTAAAGGCGTCATCGGTCTTTGAGAAGACTAAAATACCCGTTCTTAGCGACTGTTTGTCCTGCGAAGCAGGACGAGTCTCTGTTAATGCCAAGGTGGGATAACCCGCCATACTTTTGGAAGCAGCCATGCAAATAAGTTCTGGGAGGTTCGAGTCCGTGGTAGGATGAAGGCCTCGAGTGTGTGCGTCCCGTTAGACCCCCCGACTGTCGTTCCATATCTCTGGATCCCTTCAATTCTTTGTCGGTTGAAGTAGAGTGTTGGCCTCGAGAGTGTGCATCTTACGAGACCCCTCAAGTGCAACTCACTTGTCTGAAAGATCGTAGTCAGCAAGCGAGATAATCTTTCCGTCTTCCTTTCATCAAGTACCTTCCCTTAGGCAATTACACTAATCCTGCAAAAGACCAAACAGATATGAAGATGTTTCCTTTTTGCGAGCATACAGGTGCGAGCATACTGGTGCGAGCAGCGAGATGCGAGTAGGTGAAGTGCCCGACGAGCATCAACCTTCCCGCGCTCACGTTCCTAACAAACATCAATCTCAACGTCGTTCCTAAAGATCCTAACGAGTATTCAGCACAGGTCATGCCTAAGGTCCTACGAGCACATCAAAATGAGCGAGCATCCAAAAAACACTAAGGAGCAAGTCCATTACAAAAAATATATGGTTTTTTTACTTTTTAATTACAGATGTTACAAAAAATAAGGTGGAGAGTTCCCCGCCCTTTGCGCAATCAAATCTCGAGACGTCGTCTTCAGGAAGCATCCTCGCCGGAGTCGTGCTTCCTCACCGGGGTCGTCATCCTCGTAGTCTTCCTCTGTATCTGAATCATCCTCATCGTCGCTCGGTGATCTTGAAGGCATTGGAGAGTTAGACGGCTCGGTAAGAAGACCAGGAATGATGTCGTCCACGATAAGATCCTCGGAGCCCGACATCAACCGATTCTCGAGCTGCAACTGGGCGAGGATTACATCACCAACCATCCGAGCGATCTCGCGCCTCAGGCGATAGGGATCATCGTGAACAATCCGGATCTTTTTCCCGATGCCTGAAGTACTCACCTCCGGCGGCGGATCCTTTGCAGCCTCCTGTGTCTTGAACTCGGCGACGCGGACTTGACAGGCCTTCAACGTCGCCAGGCTCTCGACAAGCTTCTGCTCCAGCTCCGAAATGCGTTGGGCCGCGACCAACTCGGCCTCCTGCAGAAAGACAGATCTCTATGTTAGATAATATCGCCGGCCTATGTAGGTAGTACATATTGAGCTATTATTGTTTTGACCAAGATCACCTCGTAGGTCTTGCTTTCGGCGACCTTTGCCTCGGACGCCCGCAACTTATTTTTTAGCTCCTCGATCCTCGCCGGGGACTCTGCCTGCTGAAGGGTGAGGGAATCGATCTGGTCACTTTGGACCTCGAACATGTTGTTCGTCGCCTTCAAGTTCCTCGCCAGCTGGTGGGCGAGCTCCATGGACCAAAACTACGACCTCGAGATCAGGTTGGCAAGGAAGGAGGTGCTCGACTCCGGCAGCACCGCAGCATCCTCTCGCCCGTACAAGGCAAAGGCGAGATCGTAGGCCTCGCTGTCGTCATCTCAGTCTTTAGACCAGGGAGGGAGGTTGGTGTTGAGGCGGACCTCGCTCGCCCCCTCCTCTCAGGTAACCAAGGGGCGACCAAAGCGGTCCACCCCCTCGCTCCCCTGGCCGAAATTGGGATGCGAGGTAGGGTCCCCGTCCTCGTCTTCCATAATGATTCCCTTTTCTTAGAGGCGAACTCTTTCGTGCGAGATTGCTTCCTCAACGGCTCGCCAGGCTCCGACCGCCTGGGAGGTTCAGCATCAGGGGGACGTACGGGCGAAGTAGCGACTTGAGGCTCTTCGGGAATTGGCGACATCGGTCGAGGTCTCCTTGGAGACGACTCAGTAGTACTCGCCTGTGACTGGCGCGGGCACCGACGAAGATGCTTCCTTCACAGGGGGAAGCGGTTCCTGCGAGACTGTGCAAACACCTGGCATTACGAGATCAAGTTTAAACAGTTCTACTGAGAAGACGCGAGTATACATATCCGGAGAAAGTCGAGAACATACCAGTGTCCGGCTAGATGTAATGAAGTTCAGCGGCATCTCGTCGCCAGTATGCGATGACAAACTTCCCGCTGATGAAGGCAGCTCACAAGTTCTGGGCAGGCCCCTCCAAGACTGGGGCATTGAAGACCTCGTCCGGAGGCTATTTCGGGGCGAACGGAATGTCGCCGAATGGGCCGCCGAGGATAATAAACCGCTTTGTCCAGCGGTGTACCTTGTTCACCGTCTCTGTCACTATGCAGGTGTGGCCGGAGGAGAAGATGATCCCTTCCTTGGTCGCCCCAATGTTAAAGATTTTCTTGAAGGTCGCTAGCTCGAAGAAAATCTCCTCTGTCCTTAGATAGGAGAGGTACCCCATGATGATCGCCGCACCATTAGGATTGATCGGCGCCGGCATCAGAGTGAAGTGTCGAAGGATCTCGCAAAACTCCGGCCATAGCGGCAGGTCGAGGCCGACCTCGAAATGTCGGATGGGCAGCACTACTCGGTCGTCGAAGGAGTTTATTCGTTCATTGTTGAGAGGTATCCTCGCGCGGAAACCCTCCTCGGTGGGTGTGAAGAAGCGGTCTTTGAAGTCATCAAGGTCGGCAGAATCGGTGATAGGTTTTTTGAAGGTGGCGGCAATGAAATTCGTGGCTTGATTGACTTTGCGAGCATGGGCATCCTTGGAAGAAACCATCCTGAAAGCTAAAAGCGAGGAGCGAGAAGAAGCGAGTTCGTGAGGCAGGCAACGACAGGGGAGCAAAGGCAACAGTTCCGAAAAAGCAGTGCCATCTGACCCCCCCCCCCCTATTTATAAAATTCGGTTAATGGCAGGAGCGACAGAGTTCGGCATCGAGCACTCAGCCAATGTCAGGAGTGACCTGCATACTCGCAAAAATACAGAAAAGCATCTACATCGACAACAAGTCTAGCGACCTGCCTATCGATACTCGCAAACACAGAAAGAAGATCGTTACCTCTGCGTAAGACAAAAACAAGAGATAATCACCAATCAAACTACTCGCCAGAAGCGAGTTTCTCAAACAAGTGTCCATACAATGCAACAAGAATAAATGGAACTATTATTACAGAACCGATAACAAATTCAAAGAATTAAGAAAAAGAAGAAAATAAAGCTAAGGGGCATGCAAGTTCCCCGGGCAATCAGTCAGTTAAGAATGTCGCCCAGCCCAGGCTCAATCTCGCAGTCGCCGCATGTGCTCGTACGCCTGATTCAGCAACTCCACGCATCGCAGGACATCGTCGTCCATCCTTGTTAATCTCCCCGCCAACCCGATGCTCGTCTGAATCACGAGGAGATTGTTGTGAAGCAATTCCTACCGATGTCCTACCATCACGAGGCGCTGCTCCATGAATTTGATCCCACCGTAGCAAGACTCAGCAAGGATCAAGCGTTCCTCGGCTTCCTCCAGCTTGGCTATGCAAGTTTCCAGCAAGCCCAGTCGTCGGCGAGGTTCGCAGATCACTAGTTGATCAAATTTTATCTCCAGATTGAGGTAGGCGGCGGCCGCCTTCTCTTGGTACTCGCGCAGGTGGAGCCTGATGGCGTCTATCAATGCTCCCCCAGGAGGAGGGTGACATACATAAAGAACTCATCATTTACAATACAAAGCGCCGAGGAAAAACAAGCAGAGTCGGCAACTATCGTTACCAGCACGCGGAGCCGGTGGTCGGAATTTGCTACGAGGTGGAGTCCGCCGAGGAGAGCCCCGTACCTGCCGAGGAGACGGGTTTCGATGGTAGGGGTCCCGATGCCCAGCAAGACGACCACTGCGCTGACCCTTGGAACTCCAAAAGTTGTGAGGCGGCGAGGAGGCGAGAGCGGGTATTCTATCTAGACCCTTCCCCCGAAGGTCCGGATGGCGACGATCAACAGGAGGAGGCAGCCCAGAAGGCTTCCTCTCTCATTCCCGCCTGGGCGAGATGACGATGAAGGCGCCGCATTCCAAACCGCCCCGTGGGAAGGTATAGTGCCCGAGCGAGGAGGCATCGGCGTGGGGAGGTCCTCGGCGAGGTTACCACTAGGTCGATCAAGAGTCAGCCAACCGGAACCAAGGTGAAATCGCATAGTGTGAGGACGCGAGGAGCTGGGCGGAAGGTCTTGAGGTACTGGCCCACTACTCGGGAAGGTGGGTTCCACCAGCGGTGTACTATCTACAGTGTCACTGAAACTCGTCAGGAGAAAGACTAGGAGGCAAGATCACGAGATCAAACGTCTGCGAGTAATTACCGTACCAGTTTGAGTAGTCGTCACTCCAGAATGGCGACCAACCTCAGAGGGCACAGAGGAGAGGCGGGCAACTCGGCAGCAGGAGCGGCGTCAACAACATTGGGTAGGGTGATCAGCACCTCGTTGGGTTGTGTGCCTAGCAGGCGACTTCCGACCGACAGCACGGATAATCGCGAACCATACTCGTCAGTAACCGAGCCAGGTCGCCAGAAGACAGCAGCCGATGATCACAGGATTGGGTCTTCTCGCCTAGAGACCCCTTCCCCTAAGTTTTTGCCTATAAATAGAACCCCAGTGGTACAAGAATATGGACTTCAAAATCTTGAAAAAGATCTTGAACACTTCTTTCTTTGGACTTTTAACTGAGTCTTTGGATCCTTTCTCTGAAAAATCAAGTTCTCAGCTAGTGCCCCCCTTGTACCCTGCTCGGCCATCTTTGGTTATGGAGGGGAAACTTCTTTTAAGAATCTAGGTACGTGGTGGGACCTGCCTGCCGCAGCACCTGAGGTCCTTTTGGTTGTCCCCCTGTTTCTGAACTCTAGCCTGTTTAGTCGTCGAGCCCGACAGCTAGACCAGTAACCTTAGGCTGTCTTGATCCAAATTTTGGAGTAGGAATTTTCTCGGCTTCAATAGTTAAGGTTTGGGTCAAACATGGATTGGAGATAAGGCATACCACTACGTAACATGCAAGTGGACCTAACCTAATTATGATACCAATTTTACGCAGGATAGGTTGTACGGTGTGGTACCAACACTAATGTCAACCTAAGTGAATGTGCGAATTGGACTTAAGCACACCAATGCTATATGATGCGTGGAGATTTTCAATTTAAATCCAGAAAAAAAAATTTAGCAAATAAAGTTTTATAATTTTAGCAAATCAACACAAGATGGATGGTTATTTTTTGGTATACAAGCAAATCATGCTCGTTTTCCCACAAGAAGCTTTCTACTATAATTTTCATGATGAAGTTTATGTAACGACCCGGCCCACGGCACGCTCGCCGACCCCAAGCGACGTTACAGGGCTGCAGCCCGTGCCACCCAAACCCCTCTCCGGTCTGTTTCTCAGCACGACGGGTTTTTGAGAATGTCAGGTCTCGAACCCAGCACCTCCTTAACAAGGCACCTTCAACAGCCCTCATCACCAACTGAGCTCAGTTGGTGATGAGTGTTGTTGAAGGTGCCTTGTTAAGGAGGTGTTGGGTTCGAAACCTGGCATTCTCAAAAACTCGTCGTGCTGAGAAACAGGTCGGAGAGGGGTTTGGGTGGCCCTGTAACGTCGCTTGGGGTCGGCGAGCGTGCCGTGGGCCGGGTCGTTACATAAAAAGTGCATATAAGATAAAGAAAACAAAGAAACAATTACACTAATGAATCAAAATATCCAAACAAGTATCAAATATTTTTCAATATTCAATATAGAAAATAAAACACAATACAATTACTCAGATAGTAACAGAGATCCGGCAGTGGTGGTGGGAGGAGATCCTTGGAAGAAGGCCACTACTATTCTTGGTTCTGAAGGTGGTTGGGTAAGTGGAGTGGGGCTGATATTGGGTTGATGGATGTAGGGTTGTTGGAGGTGGGATGAAGGCTACCTGAAGGCTTGGATTTGTGGTAGGGAATAAGACCTGAAAGTTTGTTGCAGGGAGAGGAACTTGTGGTTGGACATTGCTTTGCTGCAAGATACATGAATGGTTGGCTTGTGGCGGCTGAAGACTTACGTGGAGAAGAGATTTATGCGTATGAAGACTTTAAATGGGAGAGGGATTGACGGTTCAAGGAGATTGAAGGAGGAATCAGATGGGTTTGGGCAGGCCTTGAGGGAAATAAAGTTAGAAACAAAAAAACTGCAAATATGGAAGAGTAATCGGGACGCCGCACCCCGGGATCTCGCGGTGTTGCATCAGGAAGTGAATGCCGGTCTGGAATCTCTCACAAACAAATAATACCTCAAAATGAAAGCATCCGCCCCCATTTAAAATGAAGGGGGTGGTTGGGCATCAGACATGAATGACCATGATTTGTCGTTATGTCAAGTGTCCTAAAACACAATATAAGTCCAAATAAAAAACAAAATACATACATATATTAAAACGGCGCTCCAAATGCACTCATGATCTCGGATCGTGGATCAGATCAGCGGCTCCCACGCGAATACACAAAAGCGTGCCCCGCCGAGTCATGGTTGCCCAAGATCTGTTGCCGATCCCTATCACTGTTTTAGTGGATTGGTGTAATGGTTTATTTAACATTTGGCGGAGGCAAGGTGACTTGATCTTGGCTCTTGAAATGAAATTTATGGCTTCATGGCTTTGGAGTTTATGACAGTCGTCTCGCGCTCACATGATCATCCTCTTCAGGGCCACTGGGGTGCTATTCGGCTGTCACCGCTGGTTCAATCCTCTTCATGGTGCCCCCTCCCCCTGGGTGGATTGAGATTAATGTGGACGGAGCCTTGGTTGTTGACCGTCGGGCGGGCATGTAACACCTCATCCTAGTTTAACAGCAAATCAGCAGTCCGGCCGGGTCCAGCGATAAGCAGAAAACTAAGAAACAGTATTAAACTAGTATAAAGCAGGCATAAATAAAAGGAACTGAAATGTAAACTTATAGCGAAAGTAGAATGCGTAACTAAGGGTAAAAGTGTACCTCAATAAGCTGAATTCACAGAGCCACTAGAAAAATGAAAAGTCAAATAATTGAATATCTGAAATACTGTAATATGTTTAGTACAAAGGAAACCCTTAAACGTTAAAATTATAATTGTCCAATACCAAACAGTACGGTACTAATAGTAAAACAACAACTGAAAGAGACAACAAACTATAGAAGCAACTCCACTATCACGCTCATCCTAGTCACAGTTTCCCACCTGAGTCCCCTGTAAAAACATGTATAAAAATGGGTCAGCCCAAAGGGAGAGTAAGAAAACCTCCTAGTAACCCTAAAATTTATTTTGAAAGAAATGTATGCATGCTTTTAAAAATAATCTGTGTTGTACAAAAATTGTATGCTACTATGCATGATTTTCTAAAATAAAACTATCAAGGTAAAATAACTGTTCTATTTAGTCATATTGTGTGCAATTTACTCAAGTTACAAATAATTTGGTAAACTAGGAGTTTCTATGGTTCGGTCTAAAACTTGAGTTCTAAGATCACTTATGTTTGTCCTTCGTTACTCAGGCAGAGTAGCTTCTATGTGCAATACTAGTCTAACGATCTGAGTCCTACTAACAAACTCCAGTGTTTTAGTGTCTCACAGACACAGACTTAAATTTACTAATCTTCTAAAATAGGGATAACATCTCCCAACTTTGAGACTCATAAGGTACACTACGCCCAATGAGAAAGACAGTGTGCATCTATCTAGCACGTGAAGAAATTTCAATCGTGCCTACTAATCATATACTATCTGGTGCAACCCTGCGTATGTTCTCCTCTGTGTGTCCTGAGTAGTGTCTCTTATTTGCTACTCTCTAAAATCCAAATCCGTAAATTTGATAATTACCTGCATCCTAATTATTTATGTGGTAACATGTTTTCATAATTTTTCTAGGTTCTACGAAAGTCTAACTTACAATAAAATATACTATTTTGGATAATGAAGAGTATTACTATGTTACGCTATCTGGCATGTCTAGCCAAGAGGAATAAGAATTTCTTACTGTGGTGTTGAGGCGCTCGTACACCAGGCGTGGCGGCATAGCTTCCTTTGAACAATAATCCAATTGATCTCTGATTAGTAAGGAGGCTTAATCCCTCAAGAACCTACAAGGACATTTACAGTGTCATATATTTTTCTCTCGGCATTTAGGGAATTTGATTGATAACGAAAAGAGGGCTCTTACCCCTTCACTGATAGTGGGGTTACTATTACTGTAATGAAAACAAAGCGTCCTGAAACACTCCCTAATGAAAATTCTATATAATCTATAAAAGAAGTTTAAAATACTAGTGAAAATAAATTAAGGAGGAACAACACAAAACCTGAGCGGAGACGAAAACTAAGAGTCGATCGACACTAGTTTCGATCGAGGAGCCTTGTTGAGGGCTTCAGAAATTTCTGTAGGGAAAGAAACACCCAAACCCCACATTACTTGACCGAAATCACAACACTAGGTAGAGAAAAACCATTCCGCGCTGAGAACAACTACTGACGGTAACACTAGGGTTACCTTCTAGCAGGGATCCTCTATCTCTGACTCGAAGATGGAAGAGGGAGGTCGAACAAGACCTGGAGACGAAGGAGTAGCGCTGAAGACAGAAGTTGGTCGCAACAGGCTCGTCAAGACCCACACTTGGACGGTCGGGAACCACGCCATAATCGATCGACGGGGCCTGAGAGACCATTGACGACGCCAGGAAAAAAGGGAGAACGGCCGGCAGTGGAATCTAGGGCTTCGGCTGGAGGAACGGCGACAGTTCCGCAAAGAATCGGCTGTCAGAAAATAGGTAGCGATTGGGGTTTTGCGGGCTTTAACTCATGCGAAAGAATGTGAGATACGACGGTTAGGCAAACCGCAAGGTTTAGAAATAGAAAACATATCGTTCAAGCAGGAAATTAAATTTTTTTCATGATTTAACCGGATCGTTACTCCCCTCCACCACTCAGAATTTGCATTACGCCATCCCGCGCTAACATTAGATGCCTCAATTAAACTTCTGACGACTGAATTTATTCCAACACTTAACATAACAATATTTAACCCTACTAAAATCGTACCTGGCCATGACGCTATCTCAATCAAAATCACTCACGATCAGACACTACAATAAAAGTTTATCTTCGCGTCAAAATACAGATGTTACAAGGCATTGGTCTTGTGGCTCGGGATGAGTTGGGAGGGGTGATTCGAGCGGCTGGCCGAACCCGCGTTCATTGGGATCCAGGGGAGGTGGGGTTGCAGGCTTTGATTGCCCTTCGAGACTTCATTTGTCCGTCCATATTTGCGGCCAAGGGAGTCATTATTGGGGGGACTGCAAGAATGTGGAGTTCTGTCAAGCAAGCGTGAAGTGGGGCCGCTGGGTGGACCGTAAGGCTTTGGAGGAGGACTTGGCTTTCCTCTCTGACTTCACCCAGGTGATCTTCCATCATGCACCTAGAGAGGCGAACCGCGCGGCGGACTTATGTGCTCATATAGCTTTAGATTTTGAGTTTACTTGGGAGACTTCACCTAATGCCCATCCGAATTTCCTTGACCTGGTCAAGGCGAATGTGGACTGTATGTATCCTCTACCGTAGGACCTCTTTGTAATTTTTTTTCTTTTGTTGTGAATGCACATCTTTCAAGGATACTTTCCTTGTTTGGTTTCAATATGTTGAAATCGTTACTCGGTCTCAAAGAAAGTTCAAACCCAAAGGGGGTAACCTGCACCTACTTATCCTGAGCGAAACTCCTGGCCAAAGACTTTGAACAACGGAACTGACCATGAGCTACAACATGGAGGTCCCGCCACACACGCGGAAGATCCAAAGGAACTTCCCCTCCCAAGCCAAAGCTGAGCTGGGCACCTTAGAAGGCTCTATAAACTAGCCAAAGCAGACCAGAGGAGGGATAAAGCCAAAAATTGATCCTCTTCAAAGGTGCCCTTAAGGGTCTATTTATAGTTTTTCTGATTTGGCTTGCCAATAGCACAATCTCGCCTTTTAGTTTTACTATACACAGCCCAAATTTGGTCTGCCAACAGCGTAACTCTGCTGTTTGGAAGGCTATTAGCAGACCAACAGAAACATTCTGGTAAAAACATTGTTGTGAAAGTAGTTTATGCGGCGGCCACTCGCCAACTCGCCTGGGGTGGTGAGTGCCTGATAAGGCTAGCACTCGCTACCACCCCGGGGCTGAGGGCGAGTGCAGGCCTGGTTACCCCACTCGCCTTTCCCTTGGCTTGGGCTGGGGGCGAATGTGGGCATGTGCGCTCCACGTGGCCCCCGGCTACTGATGGCTTAATCCCATGTGAGCTGGGGAATTCCTTCCCCACTCGCAGTCTGACTCGTCTTAGCCTAAAACTGCTCTGTGTCTTGGTTTTCTTCTGAGGGACCCACTCGGTGAACACGGGATTGTACACAATCCCCGCACTTTGCGAGATTGTCTCAAGCTCGGAAAAAAAAAGTTCAACCCCAAGAGTTCGGTGAGTGGTGATTGATCCTGAGGGAATCTTTTGGTGGGCTCCACAATGGGCTATATATACATGCCAACCTAGGGGGTAGGGAATATCATTGTCTTTTCCTCCCCTATTTTCAACTTTTACCGCATGAAGCCTCTCTCCAAGGTGATGCCTCTCTCCAAGGTGATGCCTCTCTCCAAGGAGTTTCAGGATCGCCTTGTCAAGTTGAGGGAGCTAAACTCATCGAACACTGCCGAGCTCATGCCCTGGCTCTCCCACAGGTCCCCGAGCGAGCTGTTTAAATGTAAATCAGCCAAAAAGGTTAAGCGCCCCTCGGCGACAGGCGAACCTCCCTTCAGCATACCGCCTCCCACGCCCGGTCTCAGATTCGCACCTCCCAGCGAGACGTAGGCTCTAATAATCTTACTGGCTCGCAGTATGTAAAAAAGGTCTCAACGTGCACCTCAAAAAATACTTGTAGGGGAACCCTAAAGAGAAAGATGTCAAAGAGCTTATGACCGATCCTGGTGCTTCAACCCACAGCGATGTGAGTCAACCGCTGATCCAAGATAACCTCTCACTGGCGGGTGAACTCCTTAGGACCATTACCGACAGTCCCGCGAGAACTCTCGGTAACTTATTGTCCAACTGGCTCGCCTTACTCATCCACCCACATCCCGAGCCGCTTTGTTGCAGTTCCTCCCGTTGGGACTACCGGCCTGGGCTCTTTGCTGCTGAAGTCGCCAGCTCGCGAGTCCATGCGCGACTTCGCCCTCGACTCTGCCCCCGGAGCGAAAGACACTGTGGAAATCCTGATCCCCTCCTCTGCCGACCACCGGGGGCAAGGGCGCAAGGCCGAAAAAGATGGAAATGACTCTCGTTCTGAGCTTACCAACACTCGCCCCCTCGCCCCCTAATATTGTTATTCTCGCATTCTTTCCCTTGTTGTTTGTTAATCTTGATCTTTTTATTTAAGAACGTTTCAAGAATTAATCCATGTAATATTTGATGTAATAATTATCGTTTGCTGGTTTTACGAGAGTGCTGGGCCTAAAGATCTGACTCGCTGCTTTATGATGAGAATTCTTTATTCGATTCGCTTAACTCATCAAAGCGATCTTTGTACTCAGCGACAGACATGGATCCTTTTTTGCAGGGAAAATAATTGGTTGAGCAAGCGACTCCGATATGACGAAAGCAGATATCTCTGACACAATATACGCTTCATGTCCGCTCAACTAGTGATGCCATGAAGACGGTCTCGCTCACGGGTCCTCTCAACGCTAGCCCAATAAGCCTCGCCTGATCTAAAAATCTAAGTTTCGCAAACTTGACGTGACACTCGCCGAATAACTCAAAATGATCTAAATAATACTTCATATCCATGAGTCAATAGCTGAAAGGCTCGGGACTCGATGAGCCGTCAAAGGAAGGGAAAGCAGTACGAAACTGACTCTCAAGATCTCTCTCGGAACGACTATCCTCATAATAATCATTCATAAGGTAACCGAGTCGTGTCGAATGATCAACACGATTTGTTCGCGTGTACGGATAAGCACGACGACAATCATCATACTGATCGTCTCTAGCATAGTGAGGTAGTGTCGGTGGGTCAACACGATCTTTGAAAGTGGTGTACTGCGATCGAGAATGATCGTTGTAATAATGTGAGGATCTCCATGACTGGGCTCTGTGAGAGCGGGTGCAAGTGGACTCAAGGCCTCCAAAGTGAGGTGGGGACAAGTGGTGATACTTAGACATAATGACAAACCTATAGAATCTACGACTGCGTATCGAAAAGTGCGCGCAACCTGCGCCTCTGATACCAATTGACGCAGGACAAATCTATAGGCGGTGGGAAACCTGCGACCTAACCCTGAATGTTATGCAAATCTGACGGTTAGATCACAATTGGATAATAAATAAAACATCTCAGGGAAAATAAATCCACGACAAGACAAAATATTTTTATTAGGGCAAAAGCAAGCTTAGACTTTCCTCCACGTGGAGGGCCAAAGCAAGAGCGTGCGGCGAATGAATCCTTCCTGCAGTTAGAGATTAATTCATGCACAAATAACTATAATAAACTGAACACCCAAGCAACCATGTAATAAACAACTGTAACAACGTTTTACAACTAAATACTGATACAAAACACAATACGAATAATAGGGTTGCTGTAAATAACACAAATCTGGATATTAGAGAGCTCAAAAAGGGGTTCTGGTGGTTGGTGGACCGGAACGGGTAAGGGGAGGCTGGTTGGGGGATTAGGAAGGCTGGATCAAAGAGGTAAGTGGCTGGATCTGGGCTGAAATGCCCAGATCTGGACAAATTTGGTGATGACCGGTTGTTGGGAGGTGGATCCACGTGATGGGGAGTAATGACAGCGAATAAGGAAAGACTTCGCGGCTGGTTATGGCTGGAAAAATTCAGATCTGTGGGACTGCACACAGTCAGACAACTGTAAGTGGGTGGCGGCAGGGCTGGACAGTAAGGAGGGGGAGTTTGTGAGGGGGTAGAGGGCTGGATCTGATGAGGAAAAGGAGGGGAACGGTGGCTGTGCAGGAAAACAAGGAGGCGGTTATGATAGGGGTGGTTGGAGGGACAATCCGGGGAGGCTGGCGACCGATCTGGGGGGAAGAGAGGGTGGTGCGGTGGGCTGGCCGGGATGGGCAACTGGGAGAAATTCCTGCAGGGAGGCTGGACAGCAAAATAGGAAAGGTGGGGGGAGGGAGGAGGAGGAAAAAATAAAAAGATACAAGACCTTACCCAAGGAGTCGTCACCAAGGGGTTCCACGGAATCGGCACCACAAAGGAGATCACCGGAATGAAGGAAGACACTCTCTTCTCCAAACATTCGGCAATGAGAAATGACGGCATCCCTAAACCATCTATTTATAAGAAATAAAAATTAGGGCACCCGGAATCAACGGCTATGATTGGTCGTTGGTCTCGGGGCCAAAACTACATAAAATAGAATCCGAAAAGTACAAAGCTATATATGAAATTTATTCGCAATGCGAATCCGGACGCATCCACGGAGTCAGGTCGTCGATCCGGGCACGTCATATATGGTAAGTCTCCAAATCGGCCCCGAATTGGCCCAAAGCTCGTCCTCGTCTCTGCTCCGCATCATCATGAAAGTCGGTGGACCCCACCAGGTCTACTATATTCCCCTTGTGGATCCCATAAGGTCAATGCATTTCATATTGATCGAGCAAGGTCAAGTTGGCACGCATTAAAAAGGTTGACTGGGTCAAATCTAAGTGGGAGGCATGAGTCTACTTAGGTCATGAGTCAAAGGGGGGAACTCCTTGTGGATCCCACAAGTTAGGTTGGGTCAAAAGTCATCAATGGGGTTCAAAGTAGAGGGATTCGGGTCATGTTGGTCAAGATTTGACTTGGTCACACCAAGTGGGTTCAATTGCACCCAGTAGGGTTAGGTTAGGATTAAGATTGTTGAACGTGCCCTTAGCTCAGTTAGGATCATAAGTCTGTAAGCTAAGAACATCCCAGAGGTCAGGGTTGGAGTTTCATTTGATTGGGGTCTAGTCAAACAACCATGTTTAGGGACAGTGATAATTGGTCTAACTAGGGCTTAGTGGCCCAATTAACAAGAGAGAGAAAACGGGATATTACACTATGGTTCCATTATTTCACGTTAGAACGACTTCGTGTAATGGGTAGACGAAGCTAAAATGTCCTGGAGAAGGGAGCCTCTGTCGTGTTCATGATGAAGTGAACTACGGTGATGTTGTCGAGGGTTTGTTTGCGGAGTGGAGGAATGAAAGAGTCCCAAAGGATTTGATAGCTAAGTTCCTAAGGAATGATGACCGCGGTGATTTGTCACGGAATAGTCTGTTGAGAAGAGACCGCCAGCAAATGTAGCACGGAGACGAAAACGGGATACGGGATGCGATACGAAACAAATACCGGAAACATGTTTCTTAAAAAAATAAGGATACGGGAAACGTTATTAAAATTTTTTGATTATTTTATGTTAGATTTACCAATATTTTTATGGTTTTTTCCTTTATTGTATTCCCTCATATATAGGAGGGGAACCCTTCTTTTCATTCTCTTCATCAACATGGTATCAAAGTCGAAGCCCTAGTTTGGCTCAATCCTGATCCCGCTCCGTTCGGTCGATCCCGATCCCAGCCCCCCATCTCCTCTCCCGCGCCTCGCCTCTTCTTCCGCGACTCCGCTTCCTCTCCCGCGGCTCCTCTCTTGCCCGCTTCTTCTTCTTCCCATCCGCTTCTTCTTCTCGTCCGCTTCTTCTTCCCGTCTGTTTCTTCTTCTTCTTCCTCTTCCTTTTCCTCTTCCTCTTCCTCTTCTTCTTTCTCTTCTTCTTCTTCTTCATGGTTGTTTGAGTTCTTTGATGCCGAATTGATGCAGGGATCGCTTCTCCGACGTCCATTTCCCTTTCTTGTAGGGATGTCTCTTCTTCTCTTGGCATAATTGGTCTCCTCCGGGTCTCTCCTCTTTCTATGAGTGAGATATTTCTCCGTCGGCAGCCCGGTGTCATTTGGTTACCTCGCCTATGATGCCAGGGAGTGGTGAAACTTCAGATATCTCCTCTGGTGGGAGTGCTTCTCTGGATTCTCCGCCTCTTATTGGATCTCTTCGTGTCTCTCATGATCACGGGACTCCTCAGATTACTACTATTCCGTTGGACGGAACAAATTATCTTTTGTGGGCTCGTTCTGTCACTTTGGCCCTCAAGAGCCGACGTTTGTTCGGCTACCTCAGTTGTACTACCAGGGCACCTTCTCTTACCTCTCCCGATTGGCCACAATGGGATTCCGAGAACTCTTTGGTTATGTCTTGGCTTACCAACTCCATGCAGGAGTCTATTGCCCGCAATTATCTCTTCCTGGATACTGCAGCTGATATTTGGAAGTGTGTCGAGATTACTTATTCAAGTCGGGGTAATGCGGCTCAGATCTTTCAGTTGCGACGACGAATTTTTCTTTTACGCCAAAGGGATCGTCCTCTCGTTACTTACTACTTGGAGTTTACTCAGCTTTATCAAGAGTATGATCATTTTGACGCGCTTACTCTTGTCTCTCCTGAGGACGAGGTGTTTGTTCGTGCCCGGGAGAAACGCAACCGGATCTTTGAGTTTCTTCATGGTCTTCATCGTGATCTTGATTCCATCAGTGTTCAAATTCTTGGCCGCTCTCCCCTACCTTCCTTACCTGAAGTGTATAGTTTGGTTCAACAAGAATATGATCGCCGACAGATTTGCCTGTCTGACACTGTTACTGAGGGCTCCGCTCTTGCCGCTCGGTTTGATCCCGGAGGTCGCTCTTTTCGTGACACGAAGGGCAAGCTTGTGGACAAGGACCAAGTGGCATGTGATTATTATGGGAAAGCCCGACATATTCGACACACTTGCTTTAAGGTTCATGGCTTTCCTTCCACTCGGGGGTCCTGCTCCTCGCAGCAAACGTGGCTCTGGTCGTAGTTTGATCCGACCTTCTCCCTCTCGCTCGGCTCATCTCTCTGATGCTAGTGATGATCCTGCTTCTTATGGTAGACCTGGTACACCCGAGGTTCCTTCTGCCCTTTTCGTTGAGAAGATTCTCTCCTTCCGCCGTTTCATGCTTGGCCACTCCTCCAAGTCTGCTACTGCTAGTTCCTCTTATGCCCATCAGGGAGTTCCTGGTGCTTACTCTGTCACTGCCTGCTCTTCTTCCCAATGGATCATTGATTCAGGTGTCACCGACCACATGACAGGTTTTGCTACAGGTTTTGTCTCGTTATTAGATCATTTACTGCTTAAATCGGGATTACCGATGGAACTTGCACAATAGGGGATGCAGTGTGATTATATGCTACAGTCACAGCTTCCTACTGAGCAGCCTAAAAACCATCATAGATTCTGCCACATCCCTAGCAAAGTCTCACACTATCATTGAATATATTAATACCATATTTGCTACCCTCCAACCCTTTTAATCAATGAGCGGGAAGGCACTCCTAGAATATTTTCTCTAGGAGCATGTAGATAAGAGGAAAAGATTATTTATCAAATAGTTTTACAAGCAATGAGTTTTCTAGTGTCACTAGAAACAAGTTTTCTAAGGCAATGCCAGCTTTTTTACGTTCAAGTTCCATACCTAGTGTTATCGCGAATTTCAAAGTGTTCTGCCCTAAAATTTTGTAATCTTCATTTGAATGTTAGAATATTAACATAGGCCCTCTTACTAGGGTTGTAGCAGCAGTAGCACCTTATTAAACCCCAGACTATGTCATAGACCCGGATGGTGTCCATACCACATTTTGATTAGCACGCACAAGAATGATAAATAGAGCAGAATAAAGCATTTAAATCTTCAGAGTTAGCAGAACTGAACAACCATAATAAGGTAAATAACAACAAAATCTATCCTCGGAGAGGATGATTATTCTTAGAACAGGTCAGCAATGAGACAACAGATGCCAGAGTATATAATTTCCATAACGATAATCTCCAAAAGTAATAAAGTTCAAGTGCATGGAATGCACCTCCAATAGCATCAGCATGAGAATGGGTAATAATGACTGCATCAATTGTTCTCAGCCTGGAAGTCATCACAAATGTTAACTTAATGGTAAAACAAAATGGCGATGCAAGCACTAACAGCTGATGTTGAAGCATCATAAATGCTATTTTAGAACTTAAGCTGCAAATTTGTTAGCATCACTCATCAAAGGAAATTTGTGAAGTGTAAGAAACCCTTTTGCAGTAATACTTATGCTCCTACTTTTTGCAAGATAGATAATCCAACTCTTTTAATTTTGTTTCTAGTATCCGATATTTGTAAATGTCTAGGAAAATGAGAAATTTTGTGGCTTACATGTTTCTTCAATAAGATACTGAAGTCAAAAAGGATGTCGGACCAACGGAGAAAAAGTATATTTGTACTTTTGTATAAGAACAAAGGAGATACAAAATTGTGTAAATTACAGAGGAATTAAATTAACGAGTCATACCATAAAACTATGAGAACTAGTAATAGAAAGAAAAGCATCTTGGAAAATCAATTTGGATTCATGTCGGGGAAGTCGACCATGAAAGCTATACATCTCTTGAGGAGACTCATTGACAACTATCGACGAAGAAAACCATATTTGCATATGTTGTTTATCGATCTTGAGAAGACTTATGATAGGATTCTAAGAGAGAATTTATGGAGAGTCTTAGAAAATAAACGTGTAAATGTATCATACATTGACATAATCAAAGATATTTATACAAAATCAGTGACGAGGTTGAGAACATTTGGAGGATTAACAAAGGAATTCTCTATCACTATTGACTTACATCAAGGTTCAGCTTTACATCTTAGATTAGCTGACCGAACATATCCAACGAACAATACCTTAGTGTTTATTGTTTGTGCATGATATCGTTTTGGTCGATGAGATGCGCGAGGGTGTAAAGGCAAAACTTGAATCTTGGCGAGACAATTTAGAAAAGAAGGGTTTTAGGTTGAGCGGGGCAAAGACAGGGTATATTGAGCTTAAATTTAGCAGTGCAAGAAGGACGGATGACTTTGTTATTAAGTTGGGTGATCAAGATATTTCCCGTAAGGAGTGCTTTAGATATCTTGGATCGATAGTTCAAAACGATGGAGGTGTGGATAAAGATGTGAGACAGAATCCAGAGAGGCATCTTGTATGATCGTAAAGTACCATTAAAACTTAAAGGCAAGTTTTACTGTGCTGCAATTAAACCAACAATGCTCTATGGTTCTGAGTGTTGGGCAGTGAATAGTGTACATGAGCAAAAAATGGGAATTGCCGAGATGAGAATGATTAAGCGGATGTGTGGACACACGAAACTAGATAAAATTAAGAATGAGTGTATCCAGGATAAGACAGGATTGGCACCAACTGCAGAGAAGATGTGAGAAGCTCGACTAAGATGGTTTGAACGCGTACAAAAAAGATCATTAAAGGCATTGTTAAGCGTTGTGAGAGTTTAGTCACTAAGCATGTTAAACGGGGGAGGGGTAGACCAATAAAGATTTGGAATGAAACTATAAGGAAAGACATATGTACTTAGGCATTAGTGAGATTATGACTAAAGATAGGGCACAATGGCGACAAAGGATCCATATAGCGAACCCCACTGTAGGGATAAAGGCTTGAGTGCTGTTGTATCCAATATTTGTAAAGTTTTATCTTCCCAATCATTGGATGACACTACATATTTATTTTGAGGTTCAGACTAAAATGATAAAGATTTAGCAGGTAATATAAAAAATATGTCATAAAAACGGTGCTAACAAACTTAAATTCAATCGCATCATGAATGCTTCGAGTAAGTTGAAGGTTAAATCCAATTGTGTCAGAGCCATGGATTTGTATGTGATGATGAACTCCAACAAAATATGAAAATTGTAATCTTTATCATTATTATCAAAATCAGTCATTTAATAAATATTGCTAGTTTAAAACTTCTTTATAATGTTATTTTATCATATTAAAAATATTTTTTACATTATCCTAGGTCGGACGAGAATAACATTATGATGTTTTTTTGCCTAAGCTAGCCCAAAGTTGGCTTGGAGACCTTATGATCATATCTAGTAGCAATTTAACAATTACACAACAACAAAAATGATTTATTCCATTAGGTACACTCTTCTCTTTCAGATAATTTCCCGGGATGGAATTAGACAAATTTTGTAAAAAGTTTTTCAGCTGTTAATTCTGCTTCGCGAAAACTAACAAATGAAAATTGTTTATAAATAAGCCTTATATTGTTATGGTGTGAGGATGCCTAAATCAATTCCTTAGGATTTTCATATCATAAAAAACAAATGTCATCATTTGAGCAAAGCTATATATTACTTGCAGAGAATCAAAGTCCAGTATTTATAGATGCATTATAAACAAAATCATCTCCATGCTTCAAAAAAATATGCAAGGAATAAAAAAGCAAACAAAATTTTGTAAGTAGCTTCTTTATACAAAAAAGCTAAACGGATTCATACCCAAAAGTAGGAAACCACTTCAGAGCACTATGGTAGAAAAATCTGCAAAGCAAGTGTACAAGATGATTAACCAGTTAATACCATAATCATTAACTCAAGTCTTTAGAGAAAACTTCATAGATCACTAGAGAATGAATTAAGATCATGATACAAAACTATGCCTAGACAATCAAAAATTGCTCATCTAGCGAAATATGCAATCTGCAACAACATTTTGTTTCTTACTGTAGAAATGGAGAAAACCAACCTTGTATATATGTCCACTTGGTAATAGTTACAAGTATACACACACTTATATAGGAGAAGAAGGAAGGGAGAAATCCTAATACATGATGTGGGACTAATCCAAGAAGAAAAACAAGAAACAACATGGGCCCTTAAATGGGCTTTTCTAACACTCCCCCGCAAGCTGGAGCGTACAAGTCGTAGGCGCCAAGCTTGGATAAGAACTGATAGTAGAGCGGCCTAGAGAGAGCTTTCGTCAGGATGTCCGCAACTTGGTCGGTAGCAGGAACATGCGCCAAATCTATCTTCTTTGACTGTACCTTTTCCCGGATAAAGTGACAGTCAACTTTGATATGCTTTGTTCGTTCGTGAAAAATCGGATTCTTGGCAATATGAATTGCTGCCTGACTGTCGCAAAATAAGGTTGCCGGAGATGAGAGACGAACACCTAAGTCTCTCAGAAGGCCTTCAAGCCAGGTTAACTCAGAGACAACAGCTGCCATAGCCCGGTACTCGGCTTCGGCAGAGGAGCGCGCAACCACATTCTGTTTCTTGCTACGCCAAGTTATGAGGTGTCCACCAAAGTAAGTACAGAATCCAGTTGTGGAGCGTCTATCATCAATAGATCCTGCGTAGTCAGCGTCAGAATACGCGACGAGAGAAAGAGATGTGGATGGCTTATACACAAGTCCTTGTCCGGGGGCGAGCTTGAGATATCGAAGGATGCGCTCGACAGCTTGAAGATGAGATGTCTGAGGAGCGTGCATGAACCGGCTCACAACTCCCACAGCAAATGAGATGTCTGGTCGAGTCACCGTAAGGTAGATCAGCTTCCCAACCAAGCGTCTGTAATATTCCGGATTTGTAAGTAGCTTGTCAGAGTCAGAGCTATGGGCCGAGAGCTTGTGATTTGCGTCCATAGGAGTCTCCGCGGGTTTGCACCCAGAATAACCTGCATCACGAAGGAGGTCCATACAGTACTTCCTTTGAGATAACACAAGACCATCAGGGCGTCGGGCGACCTCGAGCCCAAGAAAGTACCGAAGGTTGCCCAGATCTTTGGTTTGAAAGGCAGAATTCAACTGTGCCTTGGTCTGTTGTATTCCTGCCGTGTCGTCGCCAGTAATCAGGATATCATCAACGTAGACCAGAAGAATCACAGTCCCGGTTGACCGATGTCGGGTGAAGAGAGAAAAATCAGCCGAGCTCCGAGTGAAGCCACTAGCACAGACCACTTTACTGAACTTTTCAAACCATGCACGCGGGGACTGTTTGAGACCATAAATGGATTTCCGAAGGTGGCATACCAAAGACTCCCCCGTGGTCTCAAACCCGGGCGGCTGCTGCATATAAACGGTCTCCTGGAGATCGCCGTTGAGGAAGGCATTTTTGATATCCAGCTGATAAAGGGGCCAGTGACGATGAACAGCCAAGGAGAGAAGAACGCGGACCGTGTTCAATTTGGCCACGGGAGAGAAGGTTTCCTCATAATCAAGGCCATGTTGCTGAGTAAACCCTCGTGCCACAAGACGGGCCTTCAGACGATCGATAGTGCCATCCGCCGCATGTTTAATGACAAAGACCCATTTGCAGCTAACAGGGGTGTGGCCAGCAGGAAGAGGAACCAGATCCCAGGTCTGGTTAGCCCAGAGAGCCTGCATTTCATCGTGCATAGCAGCCCGCCAGCCAGGGTGGTGAAGCGCCTCCTGCACATTAGTAGGAAGAGAAATAGAGGAAAGGGAGGTGGCAAATGCGTAGAGAGGTGGTGTTAGCCGATGTAGAGAGACGTAGTTGGCCAAGGGATGAGCTGTAGAGACGGAAGCGTGATCGACCGTAGCGGAGCTATCGCTGGCAGCAGGGAGCTGGGTCACGGGCGCATCCTTGGATGGGCGACGAGAGTAGACACGGATTAGCGGTGGAGGAACCCGAGGAGGAACAGGGGGAGAGGAGGAAGAAGACGGCACAGATGGCGTGACCGGTACAACGGGCCGGGGAAGAGAGGGAGCAGAAGACGAGGGAGCAGAAGACGAGGTGGTGCCGGGTAAGTGGAAGGGCTGGTCTTCGCAGAAGGTGACATCTGCAGAAACGACCATTTTGCCGGTAGTAGGAGAGTAGCAGACGTACCCCTTTTGAGTGCGGGAGTAGCCAACAAACATATACTTGGCGGCCCGAGGAGCAAGTTTGTCGGAAGGAGGGCCAAGAAGGTGGACGTAACAAACACACCCGAAGATCCGTGGTGTGAGAGAGGTGAGGGGGATAGAGGGATAGAGGAGTTGGAGAGGTGAGGCAAAAGCAAGGACAGAGGAGAGAAGGCGGTTGATGAGATGACAGGCGGTGGAAACAGCAAAGTTCCAATATTCGGTGGGAACGTGCATTTGGAACATAACGGAGCGGGCAACATCGAGAAGATGACGATTTTTGCGTTCTGCCACCCCGTTTTGCTGAGGGGTATACGCACATGAAGTTTGATGGATGACACCAAAGTCAGTGCAGAGAGTGGAGAAGGCACGACCCGTATACTCCCGAGCATTATCAGTGCGAATGACTTTGAGAGGAGTGGCGAACTGCGTACGCATCTCAAGTAAAAAGGCGCGAAAGACAGAGGGAAGTTCAGTGCGATCTCGTAGGAAGTAGAGCCACGTGGTACGGGAGTAATCGTCAATGAACGTGACAAAGTACCGAAAGCCAAAAATACTAGGGAGACGATAAGGACCCCAAATATCAGAATGAACTAACGACAAGGGAGTAGTACTCCTGGTACAGGCAGGGGGGAAAGAGGAACGGTGTTGTTTGCCGTAGACACAAGATTCACAGGAGAACTCCTGTAAAGAGAGATCAGGAAGAGCTCGCTTGAGAATCGAAAGGGGAGCATGTCCAAGGCGGCAATGCCAATCAACAGTAGAGATGGTGGAGAGAAGAGTTGGTGGGATATCCAAAATGTACAACCCATTCACCAGCTGCCCCTGACCAATGGTACTCCGGGTACGGCGATCCTGCATAAGAAAAGAATGGGGTGAAAAGGTAATACAACAGTCAAGGTCGTGTGTGAGACGACTAACTGATAATAAATTGAAGGGAGACCCCGGAACGTGAAGAACCGAGGAAAGAGAAAGGGTTGGCGTAAGCTGAAGATCAGCGGAGCCAAAGACGGGGAGGGTTTCACCGTTGGCCACAGTGATGCGAGCAGGATGAGGCGTGTGGAGATATGCTGGGGGCTTCTGGGAGGAGATATGGTGAGTAGCACCGGAATCAACGATCCAACAAGGACGATGAGAGAGGCAGGTGATACCCTCCGTAGAGGACACAACAGAGGTGACAGCGGAAGCAACAGGTGTCATGCGGAGAGCAGAAAAAAAACTGGTGGCGAGCAGAGGCGAGGCCAGGCGGCGAGCAGAAACAGCTCGCGGCGGACTGGAGCCGGTCGAGGCGAGTAGGGCAGACCACAGCTGCAGAGAGAGGCCACGGAAACAGAAAGAGGCCGCAGCGGGAAGAGAGTCCGCGCGGACAGAGACAGGCCGCAGCGAGCAGAGACAGCGGACTGGACGAGGTCGCGGCGAGCGGGAGTAGGCCGCGGCGAGTACAGGCACGCTCAGCAAGGAGCGGGCTATGGGAGGCCGCGGCGGACTGGAGGAGGCCGAGGCGGACTGGATCAGACCGTGGCGGGCTGGTTCCGGCCGTGGCAAGCAGAGCACAACAGCGGGCCGAGAAGAGAGGGCAAGCTGGGGGAGCTTGGCAAGTCACGGGAACGGGGCAAGTCGCGGCGAGCTGGAGTGGGTCGCGGCGAACTGCAGGAGACCGCGGCGGACTGGAGGTAGCGGCGGACTGGAGGAGGCCGCGATGAGCACAGACGCTCAGCAAGGAGCGGGCCAAGAGAGGCCGCAGCGGACAGGGAAAGAGAGCTGCGGACAGGACGCTGTGCTTACGGCGGACGAATGAGACCAAGAGATGGAGGTCGCCGAGGTCGCGCCGTACAAGAAGAGGCCGCAGCGGACAAGGGGAAGCAGTGCGCAAGAGATAGCGGAGAGAGAGTCCGCGAGCACAGAGGCTCGAGCGGACAGAAATAGAGCGAGCTAGAGGGAGCAGTCCGCGAGCAAAGAGGCTCGAGCGGACACAAACAGAGTGCAGCGGACAGGAATGATCGTCCGGAGCGGATAGAGAGAGGTGGGCCCCACGAGTCAGAGCAGAAGATGGCTATAAGAAGCCTGAGGAGGGTGGAACCACGGAGGGAGAGAAGAGGAGCGGAATCAGAAGGGCAGTCCGCACGAGACCGGAGCGGACAGGAATGCAGTCCGCAGGGTAGCCGAGCGGACAGATACAGAGGGGCAGTCCGCAGAGAGGCGGATGCAGGAAGGTAGGCAGTCCGCACGAGACCGGAGCGGACAGGAAGGCAGTCCGCAGAGAGGCGGATGCAGGAAGGCAGTCCGCAGGAGACCGGGCGGACAGAAAAGAAAGGGCAGTCCGTAGCTAGACGGAACCTGGCTCTGATACCATGTAGAAATGGAGAAAACCAACCTTGTATATATGTCCACTTGGTAATAGTTACAAGTATACACACACTTATATAGGAGAAGAAGGAAGGGAGAAATCCTAATACATGATGTGGGACTAATCCAAGAAGAAAAACAAGAAACAACATGGGCCCTTAAATGGGCTTTTCTAACACTTACTATTTCGTAGCAAACGTGACGGTATAGGGGGCACTATTTCAGTGGTATCTGTGAGCAGCCACTTTGTGCATTTATTGTCAAAGGTCAGGTCTTTCTCCTACGAGAGAAGTCACTTTGTGCATAGTGCCAAAGGTTAGGTTTGTTTCCAATCTTCCCCCACCCATACCCCCAATGATTGGGGACTATATGGGTTTGGTTGTTGTTGTTGTTACTGTTAGAGAAGCTCATTTGACAAAACCCCATTATGTATTTTTTTTTGATATTTTTCTCTTCTCTTTAGTCTCACACCATGTATAGGACCTACTTCTCTCTCTCTTCATCCTATAAATATGTACTCATTCTTTGTATTTGATACAAGTGAACATATATACAAGGTTCCTTTTTCATCTTTACATAGTATCAGAGCCAGGTTCCGGACTCCTGATCTCTGTCCGCCAATGTTGATTATTTGTGGCCTGCTCGTCTACCCGCTGCGGCTTGCGGCCTGCTACGACCTCCGTCGGTTCAGCGGCCTGCTCGTCTACCCGTTGCGACCTGCGGCCTGCTGCGACCTCCGCGGCCTGCTCTTCTGCATCTGCTTCCTCTTCTTCTCTGTGGTTCCACCCTCCCACCCCAGGCTTCTTATAGCCACCTCTCTCCTTGTACCGTGGGGCCCACTTCTCCCTACAGTTCTCATTCTGTCCGCTGCCTCTCTGCAGTCCGTTGCGACCTCCTACTCTTCTACCTGCGGGCTTTCTTCCAGTCCGCTCTCTTCTCCCTTCTCGCGGACTGTTCCTGGTCGGTGTTTTTCCCTCTTGCGGAATGCTCCAGTCCGCCACGGCACTGTTCTCGCTCAGCCCGCTACGGTCTCCTCTTACTCGCCGCGGCCTGTTTCAGCTCGCCGCGCTCTGCCTCTTCTCTTACTCGCGGGCTCTTCTTGATCGTCTCGCTCTGCTATCTGCAGTCTTCTTGTCGTTGGTGTCCTGCTCGCGGCCTCTTGCTCTGACCGCGGCTATGCTCAGCCAGACCGTGCGGACTGATTCCCTGTCCGCATTTAGGTCGCGGTCTTCTACTCCCTGTCTGCTCGCCTTCCTCTTGCGGCCTCTTGCTCTGACCGCTGTTGTGCTCAGCCAGACCGTGCGGACTGATTCTCTATCCGCATTTAGGTTGTGGTCTTCTCCTCCATGTCCGCTCTTTCGCTCTGCTGCTGCTGTGCTCAGCCAGACAGTGCGGACTGTTTCCCTGTCCGCTCTGACCACTACGTGGTTTCCGGGCTCCGCCTTTGGTCGCGGCCTCCTTGTCGCTGGTGTCTTCACACTGTGACCGGGCGGTCTCCCTTCTAGTCGGGCGACTTCCCTACCCGTGCGGCCTCCTCTCTTGCCGGTCTTTTCTCCTAGCCTCAGTTCGTCGTCATGACCTCTTCTGCTGACTCTACCGGCACGGCGGTTTCTCCTGCAGACCACCCGGCCTCTCTTCCGGATGTACGTGATGAGCTCCGGATTACTACTATCTCTCTGACCGGTAAAAAGAATTTTGTGGAATGGGCGCACTCGGTTCGCCGGGTCCTGCGATCGAAGGGGTTTCTTCATCACTTGACTCAGGTTGTTACCGGTACTCCTACTAACGATTGGTTACGCAACGATGGTCGTGTGCAGACATGGATCCTTAACTCTCGTGATGGAGAGTCTTATCGTATGGCCATGTACCACGAGACGGCTAAGGGCATGTGGGACGAGCTCCATACCCTCTACTCCGGCAAAGATAGTCTCCACCATTTGTATGATATTATCACTGCACTTCAGACCCTGGATAGTGGTGGGGCAACCGATCTGACCTCCTTTGTTGCCCAGGCTCGGTCTCTGGTCGAGGCTTGGATCCAACATCAGCCTCCTACTGTGGACCTTGCTGGCCAACGTGCCCAGAAGGAAGCTGTTGGCATCGCCATGATGATGGCTTGGGTCCCGCATCACATTCACAGTGTGCGGGCTCAGATCCTCTCCTCTACAGTTACCCAGTCCTTCTCGGATGTGTGCTCGATGCTTCTCAAAGTCTCCCCGCCTCCCGATTTTTTTGGGCCTCCTTCTCCGGCCCTGGTCCAGCAGGCCTCTGCACCTTTATTGCCTCTCCCTCCTTCAGCCTGTAGGGGTCGTTCTGATTCTCGGGGACGTGGTCGGGGTGGCCGGTCGCGGCTAAAGTGTTCTTTCTGCGGCAAAGACGGACATCTTGAAGCTACGTGCTATCGCAAGCATGGTCGTCCTCCTCGTCCGCAAGCCTCTGTTGCTGCCACCGACTCCTCTCCCACTCGTACTGACCTCGACGAGGTTCGCCTTCAGCTCCAGCATCTTCATGGCCTACCCAGCCGCTCGCCGGCCTCGATTGCAGCGCCGCTCGCCGGCCTCGGTTGCCTCCGCTGCATTCATCTCCAATGAAGGTATCGTCTGCCTCTCCACTGGCCCGCGATGGATCATCGATTCCGGTGCCCTCATCACATCACCTCTGTTCGCCCGCCTCGGTACTTGTCTTCTCCTCACCCGAAGTACATCACTGTGGTCAATGGGGTCGCTGTCTCTGTCTCTGTCTCTGGCTGTGCTGATATTTCACTCGCCTCCTCCCTTCTCTTGCGCTCGGCTCTTCATGTTCCGAGCTCTTCTTTCAATTTACTTTTTGTAGGTCGCCTTACGACTACTTCAATTGCTCTGTGACATTTACTTCTTCTTTTCTGATACAGGATCAGCAGACGCGGACTATCATTGGTAGGGGCGATTGCAGAACGGGCTCTACCTTCTTGATGACTCTCCTACTCTCCTCGCATCTGTCTCCTCTTCAGATTGGCATCGGCGTCTTGGTCATGCTCCTCTTCCCGTCCTTCAGAAGGCTCTCCCGGATATATCTCTTCCTGCTTTTCAGTGTGAAACCTGTATTTTTGGCAAGCAGCCACGTTCATCTTTTCCCTCTCATTGTACTCGGAGCTCTGCACATTTTGTTTTGGTACACTCCGATATATGGGGTCCGTATAAGGTTAATAGTATTTCTGGCTACCGTTATTTTCTTACATTCATCGATAATTATTCTCGCATGACATGGTTGCATATCCTTCGTGATCGTTCTGAACTTCCCCGTGCATTTTGGGTCTTCATTCTTGAAACTCGCACTCAATTCTCTGCGCTCATTCAAACTATTTGCACTGACAATGCGCGCGAGTACACTGGCCATGACTTCGCGACGCTCTGCTCCGAGTTTGCGGTTATTCACCAAACATCTTGCGCATATACCCCATAGCAGAATGGTGTCGCCGAACGCAAAAATCATCACCTCCTTGATGTGTCTCGTTCTCTTATGCTTTAAATACGGGTTCTCAAACCATACTGGCACTTTGCACTCTCCACGGCCTGTTTTCTTATCAACCGTCTCTCGTCCTCCGTCCTCCAAAATGCTACTCCTTTCAGCCTCCTCTTTCCCTCCACTCCGGCCTTTCCTCTTACTACTCGTATTTTTGGGTGTACCTGTTACGTTCACCACCTCGGTCCATCTACCGACAAGTTGGATCCCCGTGCGGTCAAAAATGTCTTTGTGGGCTACTCGCGCACTCAAAAGGGCTATGTGTGTTATTCGCCCACTACCCGCAAGGTGATGGTTTCTGCGGATATCACTTTCCGGGAAGATCTTCCCTTTTTCTCTGCTCTGGATCTTGCTCCTCTTCCGGAGCCCGTTGTGCGCCCTGTCATCTCTGTACCCCGGTCTCCGCCCTCCCCACCTCCTGCCCAGCCCCCGGTCCTTCGCCATCCACCTGTCATTCGGGTCTATTCTCGTCGCCGCCCTCGTCCCGTTGTCCCACTGCAGTCGGCTTCGACCTTTGACGCTCCGCAGCCTGCTGCTCTGGCTCCAGCCTCCACCGCTCATCCTATGGCGAATTATGTATCTCTTCATCGCCTTTCACCGTCACTTCTTCACTTTGGCACATCGTTATCCTCTGTTTCTATCTCAAACTCTGTGCAGGAGGCGCTTCAGCATCCGGGCTGACGGACTGTCATGGACGAGGAAATGACGGCCCTTTAGACCTGGGTTTTTGTCCTTTTACCTCCCGGTCAGCAACCTGTTTGGTGTAAATGGGTTTTCGTCATCAAACATGCTCCTGATGGCACTGTTGACCGTCTGAAGGCCCGTCTGGTGGCCCGTGGCTTCACTCAACAGCAGGGCCTTGATTATGAGGAAATTTTCTCTTTGGTGGCCAAACTCAACACTGTTCGTGTCCTGCTCTCCGTAGTTGTGCATCGTCATTGGCCCCTTCATCAGCTGGATATCAAGAATGCGTTCTTGAATGGTGATCTTCAGGAAACCGCCTACATGCGTCAACCGCCCGGGTTTGAGACCGCGGGGGAGTCTCGTGTATGTCTTCTAAAGAAATCCATCTATGGTCTCAAACAATCCCCTCGGGCGTGGTTTGACAAGTTCAGCAAGGTTGTTCGGTACATCGGCTTCACTCGAAGTTCCGCAGACTTCTCCCTATTCACTCGACACTGGGCAACTGGAACGGTCCTTCTGCTGGTTTATGTGGATGATATCCTGCTCACTGGGTATGATTCAAAGGGGATTCACGCGGTCAAACAGCATATTAGCACTGTGTTTCAGGCCAAAGACCTGGAGCATCTTCGCTACTTCCTTAGGTATTGAGGTCGCACGACGTCCGGATGGGCTTGTCATCTCCCAGCGGAAGTATTGTCTTGATCTCCTCAAAGATGCTGGACAGTCGGGTTGCAAGCCATCCACTACTCCGATGGAGGCAAATCACAAGCTTTGTGCTCATGTCTCTGATGATGATCTGCCTTTCCAGAATCCGGAATACTATCGACGCCTTGTGGGAATATTAATCTACCTAACGGCCACGAGACCTGATATATTGTTTGCTGTTGGGATTGTCAGTCGGTTCATGCATGCTCCCCGGGTTTCTCATCTACAGGCGGTTGAACGGATTCTCTGATACCTTAAGGCAGCTCCGGGTCAAGGGCTGCTTTACAAAACCTCCAACTCTATTCCAGCATTAGTTGCATATTCAGATATCGATTATGGTGGCTCCCTGGACGATCGGCGGTCCACCAGTGGATTCTGTACATATTTTTGCGGTCATCTCATTACATGGAAAAGTAAGAAACAAGCTGTGGCTGCTCGGTCCTCGGCGGAAGCTGAATACCGATCGATGACATCGGTTGTCTCAGAACTCACATGGCTCGAAAGCCTCCTTGCTGACCTGGGGGTAAAACTTCCTTCATCTGCTGTTCTATTTTGTGACAGTCAAGCGGCCATACACATTGCAAAGAATCTGGTATTTCACGAGCGCACAAAACATATCGAGGTAGACTGTCATTTTATTCGGGAGAAAGTTCAAATGAAGAAACTTGAATTAAAGCATGTACCGGGCACTAATCAAGTTGCTGACATTCTCACGAAGGCTTTATAAAGTACCTTATTTTACCAGTGTTTGTCCAAACTTGGTGCATATGACTTGTACGCTCCAACTTGCGGGGGAGTGTTAGAGAAGCTCATTTGACAAAGGCTCATTATGTATTTTTTTATTGATATTTCTCTCCTCTTTAGTCTCACACCATGTATAGGATCTTCTTCTCTCTCTCTCTCTTCATCCTATAAATATGTACTCATTCTTTGTATTTGATACAAGTGAACATATATACAAGGTTCCTTTTTCATCTCTACAGTTACTATTCCAAGATATTAAGTTCCCTCCAACAAAGATTGTATACTCACTTAATAGACCTTTGATCAGAAGATGAGCCTACCTAATCTGCATCATAGTTGTCATGAATTTCAAGATGAGCATGATTTTGATGCATAACATGTTTTTTGTCCTTTTAAAGATATTTGAGAATCCTAAGCACAACTTCTTAGTGATGTATTTTAGAATTTTACATAAATTAACTCGCAAGCCCAATGTTAAAGAAAATATCATGTCTAGTTATAGTCAAGTAAATTAATTTTCTAACAAGCCTTTAGAAGATAAGTTTTCTTTTAAGGTCAAGAGAATTATATTGATGTATGTCATAGTTAAGATCAACCAGACTTTCCACGGGTTTAACACCAAGATAACCAGCTTCAGTAAAAAGATCCAGGACACATTTCCTTTGAGAAATCATGATATTCCAAACATGCTTAGCTATATAAATTCCGAGGAAGTATCGAAGGAGGCTCAAATCTTTAATCTGAGAGGCGGCAATCTGTTTGCTTTGTCCACCATCAACTACAATTGACCATATTTATAGGAAAGTGAGTTAGGAGTACCATGTTGTCAAAGGGTGGGCCATACCCCCCATGCAAAGTCCACAAAGTCATCGGTGAGGTCCTGCGAGATGATCCACTTGCCGGCAAGGTGCTCGCGAGGCCCACACAAGGTGGTTGTGAGCTGTGAGCGTGCCATCTATGGTTGCTTTGTCTCCAGTATTTGGTTGCGGTCCACATGCCTTCCTTTGGGTCTCGACGAATACGGGTCATACACAATCCTCACTTTCTCTGAGCTCAGCGTGAGATCAGTAAAATTGTGTGAAACCCACGATTCGGCGAGCTTGCTGAATCCCTATAAATAGGGGGCCCAGAGCATCTGTCTGCACCTGCATTATACCCGACAAGATGGATCTTGCTGGCGTGCCAAGGTCCCTTGATGTTGGTCTCATGGCTCTCTCGGGGATATATCCCCTGTAAGATTCGCGAGGAGAAAAGAAATTAAGCAAAATAGGGAGCGAGCACTCTCCATCAGCGAGGAGTGTCGTCACTAGAAGCACAGGTGAGATGAGGGTTGTGTTCTGGCAAGCCCACTCTTGCGGTCTAGGCCCCAGTACTATCCGGAGCCTCATAGACTCCCTACCAGGACATCCCTCCAACTCAGATTGTGGAGGTATCGTTGAGTTGTTTTTACTATTCTCCAAAACTATTGAGTTGAATCTTACGACAGTCTCTTCCGCAGACATTGAGGCAAAGGGCTTTGACGGCATTCCCGACACGACCTTCTTTAACCTTGTCATCTCTCTCAAAGTTGTCGTCATCAACATTCCTTCTGAGATGAAACACGAGATCGAGGGGCCAAAGCTCCGCTCCATTAGGCAAGTGACTTGTCGGCGAGCTAATGCGGCACTTCTTGATTGATTTTAGCAAGATTCTATCTACTAAGCCGTATATTCCTTATCACAAAAGACTCGGCAGACACCGAGACCACTTTGTCACTACGACTTCAAAACTCCTTGAGGAGGAGCAACCATTCTTGTCGATGTAGAAAGGGGGAGATTGGAAAGATCTTAATGATTCTTACTGACCCAGAGAGGTATTTCACCTCACATATTGTTGACCCAGCGGGGTCAACCAGTGCGTCGCCACCTCTGATTCTCAAGCGCTCCTCACCTCAATTCACGAGGTGGCTCCATCTGGCATTATTTATGCTTTTGGGCTTCGTTTCCAAATCTAAGCTTGGGTTTAGTTTCATGACGACACGTGGCACGATCTCGAGAATCAAATAATAAATACGTTTTTCAAAAATGGCAAACGCCATGTTCATTCTTGTGACTTATGAAAATTATTAAAGGACGGTTTTCTGACGACTTCGACTTGACTCAGCTTAAGCGAAGGAAGCTCCAACGCTCTCTGTGTTCTTTATAACTCGCGACGGCGGCGGAAAGCCTTCGAATAGCTGCGGCAACCTTGCTGTCGGCATAAGTAATTAGTAAGTTCAATTGCAATTAGATCGTGGGTTTAAGGTTTTTTATTCTTCAGTCCAATGTCACTGGTGATCTTCGTGAAGATCATTTTTTATCTCCATGGAAATCACCTTTGAGCTCCATGGAGAGCAATAATCTCCATGGAGATTACAGTTGTTATGATGATCATTTGGGATTCCCATGGGCATAACCCTTGAGCTCTTGGGAGAGCAATAATCGCCGTGGAGATCACAGGCAATGTTGCTCGGACTTTAGTAGTGGTGGACTCCGCGGAGATCAAAAGTGATTTCCGCGTAGATTAGTTTTGATTGTCATATCAATAGTGGTGGAGTTGGTGGTGCAGTTGTGGAGATCAAAAGCCTTATTTTCACTCTTAAACAGCTACATGGAGAAAGAGAAAAGTACTGGATTCCATTTCTTAAGTTTGAAATGCTATTTTCCAATTTTTTGAGCAATGTATGCAACATAGTTGATCAGTTGGAGAAGAACACGAGCAACAAATATTGAAAGATACCAGGGTGTGGTCCATTTTTCATGCTTCGAGAGTCCTGCAGAACATAGTTGATCAGTTGGAGAAGAACCCGAGCAGCAAATACTGAAAGATGCCAGAGTGTGGCCCATTTTTCATGCTTCGAGTGTCTAGCAGAGCATGCCCCTGCTGCATGTATTGTTGACATTCCATGAAACTAGCACGGACGTATTTTTTGTAGGGTCGAAAGATCTAACATTTACCCCCGAGTGATGCTACTCTTATAATGGGGCTGCCAAATCATGGGGCATAAGTGGTACTTTAGTCCAAACTCGATACCAATCATACCAAAATAGAGCTGAAGAATCCTTGAAATGGCTAGGAAGAGCTGCACTGTGGATCTTAAATCAAATTTTTACACCTTTTGTGCACTTCTTTCTTCTAGTTGTGAGCGCATTACACAAAATTGGTGGACTTGTGCGAACCGGTGGACTTAAGAATACATAATTGGCCCAAGGTCATACATTCATTTCTAATGAACGATGTCAAAAGTATTGTTGAGAAGCTGCCCCCCATTCCTATTGGACAAATTCAACATCGACCACAAGAAACGATAGGATATGTGTATGGATGCACACAAACTTTGAATGCAAGTGCTATATATGTTGATATACTATATTTATATTTTATATTATGGTTTCTAACTCCACTTTGAATATATTTGTAGATTTGATTCTTAGAATATACTATTAGCTTTCCCCATCTACATCATGATAACAGACCATTAAGATGGTCATGATTCTTAGACTACTATGACGGTCTGATAAAGCATCATTTAATCTGAATGAGTTGTTACACACCATGCCTCTCATGTCTAATGAGCGGGTTAGTGAATTTTTCATAGTAAATTTAAAAGCTAATTATGATCACCGTCATGTCATCATGACCTTATGTTAACATATGGTCTATCTGCTCGTGTAGGTGATAGAGCGGATGGAGAATGTAACTCCTGATGAATTGGTGTTATGGTCTAATGTTGGTGAGCAACCTTCCCCATAAAAGGAGAAAAGAAAGTTATTGATACCAGTTCCTCTTCGACAGAACAAGTTGAAGATGTCGTGAAGCACAGCACAGCCTTCATCACCTCCACCAGTTTTCACCGCACCTTCTACAACAGCAGTTCTCACCCCCTCTTCTTTTAAACAGTTATTGACAGCATTAGAGCAGATAATGCTTGCACATTTTGATGATGCAGTAGCTTATATTTGAAAGGTTGATAATAAAATAGATGGACTAAGTGCACATTTTGATGAAAACATTTGTAGGCCGCAACCATCTGCTAGTGTGTCTACCACTCCCCCACCTGCAGGTGTTTCTCTAAAGGTCATTACAATAAAGGACTCAACATATAAGGCTGTAAAGACCTCAAGTGAGAAGGAGAAAGTAGATGATGCATATCCGGAAAACTATCCCGGGAAGATGCATATTAAATGGTCTTCCCTCTTCATGAAAAACGTATTTGTCACAATTAACTCAAGTGTTAATTGTGGCAAGTCTAAAATGATTCTTCTTTCTTCATTTTTTCTTCATACTCAAATACTTCATGAACGGTTGTATAATCTATATTTTTCATTCATATATGTACAATTAATCAGCCGATGTCGGTCCCAAGCCCGAATGAAAAATGTTGAGGGTTGTGTTAGGTAGACGGCCAGCGTAAAATTTAGTCATCCTTATGAAAGTGAGGGTTAGATCTGATATACTCTAGAGGGGGTGAATAGAGTATTTTTAAAACTTTTAATGTTTTTTGCTGATTAATAAAAACTACAGAGTTGGGAAGCTATTTGATACCAGAACTTGACTGAGAGTAAAAAGCAGTCCTAGGATAAATTAATCTACCACAGGCACAGCAGAAATTAAACTATCACATGCACAGCAAACCTAACTAGCACAGGCACAACAAGAACAAAAGAAAAAAATGGCAACCAGACAACAAAAGAATTTTATAGTGGTTCCCCAACCCGAGTACATCCACTCTTCTACCACCCTGGTAGGAATCTACTAACAGGTTTTGATCAGGTGACTGCCACCAATGAGCTTTTGATCAGGTGCTCAAAAATCAACCCAAGTCTTTTGATCAGGTGACTTGCAACCAAGGAATAACTTTTGAAGGGAGTTAAAGAACCATTTATACAGTGAGGGGATGAGAGAGTGATGGTGTCTTCTCTTTCTCAAATACAACTGAAAAGACTTAGTGGATCTTTGATGTTAACAAAGCTCCCCCTGAGTTATAGAGTTGTTCAGGAAGATTGAGCTTTGCTTCAGGGTGAGTAGGTCTTCAATCTTTAGCTTTGACCAGAAGATCTCCAGGAACTTCTTGACTGATAAAGTTTTGTTGTCCTTGAAGAATACTGGAGTGAAGAATGAAAAAGACTCTTGATTTGAATATGTGTTCTTCTTCTTCTGTATCTTGTGTTATTTCTCTGGTCTGAGATGCTTGTTTGTTGCCTCTGTTACTGTATTATTGCTTTTTGTATTGCCTCTTGCAGTCCCGTGTTCTCTTTCTTTTTTTGAGAAAGAGGAAGAAATCACTTTTATATTTTCTATGAAATTTTCCTTTAAATTTTTGAATTCCTTCCGGCATTGATTACTGACGGCCTTGAGAATGTCTGCATTAATTGATTTCCTCAACTGTCCCATTGAAAAACGACAAGTAATAATCTTGATGAAAGTCATAATCAATGCTGCTTCTAACGGTAATATTCAGAGAATATTAAGCATTGATTATTCAGGAATTACTGCAATAAAATAAGGACCGAATGAGAGAAAAATCCAAGTCTGGATCTGCACAGAATTCGTCGAGCAAGAAACAGAATTCATCGACCTGGGTCCAGAGTTCGTCAAGCTGAGAAGTCATGTTCGTCGACCAGATAATTGTTGTTCGTCGACCTGAGATCCAAGTTCGTCGAACTAAGAACAGTTAACTGCTTTCTCTAGAGCCTTGCCAATTTTTGTGCATCAAGATCGTCGAGCTGAGAATCTAACTTCGTTGACTGGAGTTCAGTGAAATGTTTCTGGACTTAGAATATTGAGATGTTTCTGGACTAGAATGTTGAAGTAGAGTATCCAGAAATCGTCGACCTGAGAACTAAGTTCGTCGAGCTCAACTCAGAGAATTGTCTCTGAGTTCGTCGAGCTGAGCACAATTTTCATCGAGCTGAGTTCGACGAACGTCGAACTCATTTTCCTGAGTGTTTGAAATTTCTCTAAGTCTTGAGTCTTCTGCAGTCTGCTGATGGCTCGTCCAAGTAATGTTGACTTGAAGGACATGGCCTAAACTCTAGGACACAACCATGACCCTGGCTATACATGTTGGGTCAAACATCCTAGTTTAGTGAACCTAGCCCAAATCCAACGAGGGATCCAACACCTTACGAATATGAATCATTTGAGAAATTGTGCAAAAGCTAAGTTGTTCCCCTTAAGGAACGTGTCGCATGGTCCGAATGCGACATCTTGGCAAGGTACGTTGCATCTCCAGAACTTGCGTGTAGTGTTAAATATGCAAGACTCCTCGTCGTATGGTCCGAATGCAGCACCTTGGCAAGGACCATTGCACCTCCAAGAGAACTTGGGTGTAGTGTTAAATAGGTAAAAGTCCTCACATAGAAGACTAGGGAAGTATGTTGTAGGAATTGTGATCGATTTAAGTTTGAAAGTTGGAATATAGGTACGCTAACGGGAAAAGCGATGGAAGTAGTGGATGCGATGTTTGGGAGAAGGATAAATATTTTATGTTTGTAAGAGACTAGATTGGTGGTGAGAAAACTAAAATTTTAGATAATTCAGGTTTTAAATTATGCTACACAGGAAAAAATAAAACAAGCAGTGGAGTAGATATTATTGTGGATATTACTTGTAAGGATGAAGTTGTTAGGGTAAATAGAAAAAGCGATAGAATCTTAGCTCTTAAATTAGTCATAGAAAAAGAAACTATTAATGTGATCGGTGTCTATGCGCTACAAATAGGATTAAGTGAAGTTATTAAAGTGTAATTTTGGGAAGACTTAGATAATTTAGTAAAAGAAATTCCACAAAGAGAGAAGATTTCCATACGAGGGGACTTAAATGGATATATAGGGAAGGAAAATATAGATTACACAGCCGTTCATGGAGAATATGGATATGGAGAAAGGAATGAAAAAAGACGGAACATTTTAGACTTTGTCGTAGTATATTAGCTAATTGTGTCAAATACGCTTTTCATAAAATAGGGAATAACATTTAATTACGTTTAAAAGCGGATCAAATAAGTCACAAATTAATTATTTTATGACTCGCAAAATAGATAAAATGATTTGTAAGGATTATAAAGTCATACCGGAAGAAAGTTTGACAACACAACATAGAATGGTGGTGTTAGTTGTACAAATTAAATATAATAAATTTAAGACAATAATAAAAATGTTGCAAAAAAATCGGTGGTGGAACTTGAATATGGAAAAACAGGTTGTTTTCAAGACAACAGTAATGGAATAACTAGTTGATGATCATTATGTTGATCGTAATGTCACATGGGAAGTTATGTCTTCACATTTAAGAATAAGTGAAAAGAACGTACTTGTAGTATCAAAAGGTCGTGCTCCCTCAAATAAAGAATCTTGGTGGTTGAAAGAGCAAGTGCAAGATAAAGTGAGGGCAAGGAGGGTTGGCTATAAATCACTCTGCGCTTGTAGAAATGATGAAAACATAATCTGGTATAAATTCGTCAAAAAAAAGTTAAATAGATAGCAAGTAAAATAAGAAGTCAAGCTTATGAAAAATTTATAAGCGACTAGATAGCAAAGATGGAGAGCGTGACATATATAAAATTGCTCAAGCTAAAGAAAGGAAAACAAGAGATTTCAGTCAAGTAAAATGCCTAAAGGATGAGACAGATACAGTTTTGACGGATGATGTGGATATTAAAAGACGATGAAAAAGATATTTTTGTCAACTCTATAATGAAACAAAAAACAATGAATTTAACTTGAAAAAGTTAAGTAAATCAGAGTAATATAGGAACATAACGTTTTATCGTAAAATTCAAGCATCGGAGGTAAAAGATGTTCTAAATAAGATGAAAAATGAAAAGACGGTTGAGCCAGACGATATACCCATCGAAGTATGGAAATGTCTAGAAAATAAAAGAATTTTATTACTTGCATGTTTTTTTGATAAGATACTGAGGTCAAACACCAATGGAGATAACTATCTTGATACATTTGTATAAGAATAAAGAAGATATACAAAATTGTATTAATTACAGAGGAATTAAATTGATGAGTCATTGCATGAAATTATGAGAACGAGTAATAGAAAGAAAAGTAAGACGGGAGACTAACGTCTCAGAGAATCAATTTGGATTCATGCCAGGGCGGTCGATCATGGAAGATATACATCTCTTGAGGAGACTCATTGACAACTATCGAGAAAGAAAACAAGATTTGCATATGCTGTTTATTGATCTTGAAAAGGCTTATGATAGAGTTCCAAGAAAGATCTTGTGGAGAGTCTTAGAAAAAAGGTGTAAATGTATCATATATTGACATAATCAAAGATATGTATGCAAATTCAGTGACAAGGGCGAGGACATCTAAAGGATTAACACAGGAATTCCCTATCACTGTTGGCTTACATCAAGGTTCACCTTTAAGCTCCTATCTTTTTACCCTTTTCTTAAATGAGCTCACCAGACATCTAATAAGCAATACCTCGGTGTTTATTGTTTGCGGATGATATCGTTTTGGTTGATGGGACGCACGAGGGTGTAAACGCAAAACTTGAATCATGACGGGATCCTTTAGAAAAGAAGGGTTTTAGGTTGAGCATGGCAAAGACGGGGTACATGGAGCTTAAATTTAGCAATACAAGAAGGACGGATGACTTTGTTATTAAGTTGGGTGGTCAAAATATATCTCGTAGTGAGTGTTTTAAATATCTTTGATTGATAGTTCAAAAGGACGGAGGTATTGATAAAGAATAGACACAAAATCCAAGCGGGCTGGTTGAAATAGAGAGGCGCGCCAGGGATCTTATGTAATTGTAAAGTACCACTAAAACTTAAAGGCAAGTTTTATTGTACTGTAATTAGACCCGCGATGCTCTATGGTTTTGAGTGTTGGGCAGTGAATTGCGTATACGAGCAAAAAATGGGAGTTGGGAGATGAGAATGCTTATGTGGATGTGTGGACACACGAGACTGGATAAAATTAGAAATGAATGTATCATGGATTAAACAGGAGTAGCACCAATTGCAGAGAAGATGCGAGAAGCTCGACTCAGATAGTTTGGACACGTACAAAGGAGACCATTAGAGGCACCTGTTAGTCGTTGTGAGAGTCTAGTCACTAGCCATGTTAAACGAGGGAGGGGTAGACCAATAAAGACTTGGAATGAAACTATAAGGAAAGACATGATGTACTTAGGCATTAGTGAGATTATGACAAAAGATATGGCATAATGGCGACAAAGGATCCATATAGCCGACCCACTATAGTGGGATAAAGGCTTGAGTGTTGTTGTATATGTATATTTAAGTCTTCTCATGTGAAAATCTTCTATCTTTGTGACATTTCTCTTATTAAATCATCTAAGTATTCCTAAAATTACACTTTAATAGCTTCACTTATAATCATACTTGTGGCGCATAAGCATTGATCACATTAATAGTTTCTTTCTTATGACCAATTTAAGAGTCGAGATTTTATCACTTTTTCTACTTATTACTCCAACAACTTCATCATTTCAAGTAGCATTCATAATAATACATATATTTCATTGTTTGTTTTATTTTTTCGGTGTCATAATTTAAAACTTGAATTGTCAAAAAATTTAGTTTTCTCAACCACGCATCCAGTCTCTTGCAGTTATAAGATATTTATCTTTATCTTAATCATCGTATCCGCTACTTTCATCATTTTTCCCGTTAGCGTAGGCGTACCTATATTCCAACTTACAAACATAAGTCGGTCACAAATTCTACGATATACTTTCCTAGGACGTCTAATATATGAGGATTTTTGTCTATTAAACACTACACCCAAGTTCTCTTGGAAGTACAACGGTCCTTGCAAAAACACCGTATTCGGACCATACGACGAGAACTCCTGCATATTTAACACTACATCCAAGTCCTGGAGATGTACTAGTCCTTACCAAGACGCCGCATTCGGATCATACGACGCGTTCCTTAGGGGGAACAACTCAGCTTTTGCATAATTTCTCAAATAATCCATATTCATAAGGGTGACTAATTTTTATGTTGGACGTCTACCTAACACAACACTCGTCATTTATCATCCGGGTTTGGGACCAGCATAGGCATCGGGTATCAAATACAACTCAAAATAAATAAAGTAATATATCAAAAAAAAACTTGGACAACTGTTCGGGTACAATCAATAATAGGAAATTAAAAGTGAGATTGTTAATATACAATGGTAAAAATAATATGTTTCTGCAAATGTTCAAATGAGAAGGAAAAGAAAAGAAAGAAATAAAGAATGCATTTGAGTATATTACATTTGGAATGTGACGGCAAAAATAACCTATTCAAGGGTGGTTTTGATTTAGGTGCCCCAACGGCAAGTGTTAGAAGCCTAATCTTAAGTCAAATACTTACTAGTTTATGTGCCACAAGATATCCATAGTGCAAGTCTAATCCTCAAACAAGTTTAAGATAAGAAAATGAAATTTTGTGGCGTGCCTGATTTGCCATTGTATTAGAAACCAAATCACATTACTTATGGTCACAAAAAAAGTTAAAGAATGGTGAAAAATGGTTTTAACTCTGTGATATAAAAAGGGAAACTTTATAAAGAAAAGAATATTACATATCTAGTTTTTAAGAAGTATATTTTGTGAGGACCCGTTTTCCGATCTCCACAGAGGAGTCAAGGATCGAGCGTAGTTTCCAATAATTGATCGCAGCATTGCATCAAAACTTGATACACGGTACAAAATAAACATAACACCAAATTTTTATTCAATTTATACAAATTTAGAGGAGATTTTTACAGAAATATAAATATCAGTCATATTTATTACAAAAGGCGCAAGCCCAATATGACTATGTGAGAAAAATATTTCATAAAATGTTATACATACAGACAATGGTGGATAGCAATATGCATACATTACAATAAGCAACATTCATATTTATCATTTGCTCTCAATTTTCAAAATGTTTCCTGATTCCCCTTGATACTCAAATATCATTTCATAACATAATGTGGGAAATGTTAAGGCATGCATAAAACAAAAATGGGCCCCACCCATTTAGGGCAAAATGTAGGCAAACCTCCTACTTGGGAAATTCATCAATAGATAACCCCTACATTATAAGATTCAATCTGATCCTTAATATTTCCCTATGCAGAATTTTAATCATCTTTTTATCTTGCATTATTTCTTGTAAAAAACAGGTGTTTTGAAATAAAAGTTTCCCCCAGAATTTATATCGCTCTTAATTTCAACTCACATATAGTTCATAGTGGTATATCGGTGCTTTAAACTCATATGCACATGTAGTATTATCTTCAAAAAATAAAACTGGAAATACTTAAAGAATTTGAATAAAACATAACTCAAGAAATAAGAAACTCACTTAACTCTCAGCTTCATCAACATGTCTATTTTGAGACGTCATCCTCATATTTTTGGTCCTCGAAAAATATTGAAATAATACGCACTTCATTTGGGTTGCATCTCTTCGATATTCGTAGCGTTGATGTTAAAAAGAATAGACTTGAAGGTTTTCAACAAGTGATTATTTAACCATAAATATAGATTTAAGATAAATCAGTGAAAATAACACTAAAGCCGTAAACAAACATAAAGTTCCAAAACTTAAGTTGCTGTCATTACTAATTCCCTCCTTGAGATTAGCTCAAAACAGTCCAAAACAACTCTAATATTGAAGGAAATATAGTGATCAGCCAAAAACACTTAAAACAAGGCTGTCCAGCACAAATTAGCCCCCAAAAACTGGTTGTCCAGCACTATAACAACTCCCAAAAATGACTGACCAATAATATACAGCACAAAACAGCGGCTACTTAACGCAACATAAGCATAATTATAACATAAATAGGCTAACCAGTCACTAAAATACCCAAAATAATATATCCTCTATCATAAGAATTATGGACAGCAAATTAGCAGTCAGCACAACCAATGGCCGATCCTAATAGGACACCAGCAACATGAAACTTTTCTTAGAACAAGAATAGTGGCCGGCCAAAATAGGACATACCAATATACCAAAAACGGCCTAAAATAACAAGGCAAAATAGTAGCCAGATAGAGCAATTGCTCTTCCTTCAAATATTAACCTAACTGTAAAATTATTCACAAAAAGACAACAGTGGCCGGCTAAAATGCAGTGTAACACCATCCCAAATTATCAAGGCAACAATAGCAAAAGCAAGATAAAGAGAAGAAGAGTATCCTTACAGCAAGAGAGGGAGAAAAAAGTGTTGCACAACCGATCCTTCTTGGATGCATAGAGGTTCAGCGACGTCCTTCCAGAAACTCTAAGGAAGACAATGAAGTAACTACGAAGCAAAGGAGAAGTGCAGTAGTAGCGGCGGGAACTCAAGACCGGCAGTCAGGCAACCCTAAACAGCAGCACAAGAGCAGCGGCACGACATAGGAAGCAGCCACAATCAGCAGAGAAATGAGAGGGATGAAGAGAGGGAGAGAGAACTTGCAGGAGGAGAAGAAATGGCCGGGAAGAACAGCAACAGTCGCACACAGAGCCCGAAACAGCGCAGGAAACGGGAAGAAAGTGCGGAAGACTGAAGAGGGCTCAGGATTTTTATTCACGGGGTTAAGCGGCCAGCGGTTTAGGTGAGCCAAAAGATCATAAGTGCATCGATTAAATTAGCTAGGTGTCACAATTTTACACCCAAATCAAGCCACCGGCCAACACAAGGCCATACCATGTGTCAAAAACCAATTCCAACTCAGCCACAAGAGATATTCCACATGCCACCATGACAAGCCAACATAATAAGCCTTTTGAAAAGAGCTAAAAGCAGCCCAAACTCATGTACTTGGCTATTAGCACCCCCAATTGAAATATCAAAATAATAAAAACGCAAAATCAAATAACAACAACTTAAAAGAAAACTCAAAAAAATTATTGCACAAATTTTGTATTGTCTTTTTCATCAACGGGAAAAAAATAAAATATGTTGCGGATTAGTTGGGTCGTATATTTTCATAAACATGTTATGCATATGTCTATTGTTATGAAAATTATATTAATATTTGAAAATGTTAACCATATGTAAAGAGATAATGAGAGGAAAGTTAACCTAACCATATTTATTTCTAAGAAATGGGTAATTAGGTGAGTCTATATTCTTCCCTTCGTGGTTTTAATACACAACATATTTTTTAGAATAATCCTTGATGTGTGTAAAAGCACTTAGAAGAGTAAGAATTCACTTGTTTTGTTTTAACTTATTTTAGGAAGAAGGGGAAGTGGTAACTATTAAAATATGTAAGGAGGAGGAAACAACTTCTTGATAAACCAGAAATTCAACTTTTAACTATGGATGTTAATGATTTTGAGATGTATTTATGGATCTAAAATAAAAGTATATGTAATTTATGTAGTGCAATGATCAGTTGTATACGAGAAACCAGATATGTAAATATCATTTCGTCATATATATATATGAAAGCTTTTTTGTACACTTTATCAAGCTTTAATTAAATATTATGCTTCCGATTGTCTCTGGTTGGTTTATTAATGAAAGTGAAAATTTAATCTCAAACTGCTCATAGTAGAACGGAAATTGAGATGGCTAAAGAGAGTCGTCACATGAAGAATGGTCAATTGAGATGTCAACGTTAGCACTTGAGTTGGAAAAAAAAAGACATTAGAACTGAAAATAAAGATGATTATAAGATATCAATTCTACAAGCTTTTGTAGTTTGTAAAAGGAAAAAGATAATCACTTTTTATTCCAAAAAAACAATGGCATTTTCTTGATGGTTGGAGTAAATCACTGATGGAAATAATAATTCAAAACAATGTGAAATAGAAACAAGCCTCACCACCCCCTAAGTTATACACACTGAATCGAGTTTTCATACTATAACTATGACCATATCATGTTGCGTAACTAAATAAATTTCTGTTAATTGCCACCCCAACAACATTTTTATAAAGCCTGAGTAAAGCACACACATCTTTGTGTTGGATCTTTTCATCTACAACCATCAAAAGGCTTACCATCAACAATATAGAAGCAGAAAGAAACTAAATATAACATTTAAATCATAATAAAACAATACTGTGAATCTAAGCGGAATGAAGTGCAACCTTTTGACATAAGAAATGCAAATATCATCAAAAAATGACAAAGAACCGTGTGTAGGTACATGGTAAGATATAAAAGATTACAAATAGCAATGAGGATATTAGATTTTTTTTCTCAAGTTGTATAAACTAGGAGATTTGTTTTACAATCTATTTGTTTAAACATACACAGAAAATCAATGGCACAAAAATTGAAATTCTTAAAGTAAATGATTGTTGTAAACTTGTAATAGTCGCTCAAATACACCAAAAAAGTATGCATGGGCAAATTGTGGACTAAAATAAAATTGAACATACTTTCCAACATCAACTATAATGTTAAATCTTCCTTTATCATTAGCATAACGGATAAGGATGCTTGTGTTGTGTCTCCTATTCTTATTGGCGGGCTCGGTTGCTTTTAGGCAAACCTGTAAGAGACAATCAGTACTAACATCTGAAAGAATGAGAACTAATTTCCCACAAAACATGGTTGAGAAAAAATACGAATCTCACATTCATACCATGCAATTTTCTAAGGGGTTAGTGAGGCAGCTAACCCGAGGGATACCTTCACTGGTTCCTGTGCCTAAAAAAATAATTTCAGACTGCTCTGCTGGATTTTTTATCTCAACGTCCTTATTTGTCAAATCTGAAATGGAGAAGATGAGAAACTTATATCATACCAAAACATCCAGTTAAGACAAAATTGAACTAAAAATATGTATCTAAGTTGAGACTAAATGCAGAAGTTAAGGTGAATGTGTCAAGCCGGTGAGCTTGGGAAACATCATCGTACTACTTTTCCTATCAGTAAATCTACTACTGTCTTTTGATTTGGTGCACTCTTATGTTTGGACCTCTCCTAATCCTTCTACTAATGGCTTCCGGTGTTTTGTGCTTCTTATTGATTATTTTTCACGTTTTACATGACTGTCTATCATGAAGAAGAAAAGTAAAGTATTCAAAGTCTTCGAAGTCTTTTATAATTTCATTGTTACTCGATTCAATGTCAAGACTAAAGTCCTTCGATCTTCTTTATTCTTCAACCACTTTTTTTCTCTTCAACCTTTGTATGGTCTGAAAGATCTATTGATGGGTGATCTAGGCCTTAATTCCATCCTGTACTTGTTGAATTCTGGTATGAACTTGAGATGATCCAGGCTTGTCTTCCTCTTTTATAAGCTGCAAGCCGGTAACTCGTAGGATGAACTAAAAATTGGTTTCTTAATACTAAATAAATTATTTATATTCGGACATCTTCCAGAAACTCACTCGTCGAGCTATTGTGAGTTGTGTTCCAAATTCAATTGCTAAGAGGGAAATTATAAAAGGGGATGGCTTCAAATTTGAGAAAGTCTTAGGGTAAAGAAAAAATTAATGTGAGTTCTCTCCTCATTAAACTATGCTTTATTTTTGAAAATTTTGGGACATCATATCCATGTCACGAAAAATGAAAGGGAGAAAACTGATGGGCTAGGGTTCTGATGTAGGGTAGGCTATGGGGTGCACAAAACCTAGGTTTCAAGGGCGGGATGTCTGTGCGACACATAAACCCTAGTCTAAATGCAATACAGTCGTCGGTGACAGCGATGAATAAATCAGAGCAATGAAAACTTTAACACCACACAAATTAATAAAAGAGCAGAGAACGCGCATTTAATTTTAGCAATTTTGTAATGACCGTTCTCCGCTCATAGGGTCAAGGCCAAGTGCGCGGCGAATAAATCTCACCTGCAATTATTAGCGTTTCGCAACAAAGTTCTGCAAGTACAAATCCAAGCAAAGCACAATAATCAATTCAACAATAATGTCAAATCACATAAACCAATACAACAAAGGACTCACTAAGTAGCGGGCTGACCGAGGCATTGAAGATTCTGGAGCCGGATGCATGGATCGTCGATCGAAAGTGGAACCGGCAGCGTGGAGATGATGTTGATGGCTGTCCTCGGTGGCGGATGATGAAAACGGACCGGAAATGGATAGATCCGGGCACGTAGGTGGAGATCCGGGCGGACGTGGGTAGATCCGATGATGTAGAAACGGATCGGGGCTAGGGAGTGTTAGACGGGTGATGGAAATAGCGGATCGGGGACTGAAATTTCTAGATCTGGACTGATCTGATAGGGTTGTTTGGAGGTGGATCCACAAAGGGGAGGAGTGGTGGAGGGGGTGGTTTGGGTTGTGGCGGCACGAGGGTTGTAGTGGGACAGGAAGGGTTGGTCGGCGGCTGGAGACAGGGGTGGGGGAGGCAGTAGTGAGGGGGTGGAGGGAACACAGGAGGCGGGTGCTGAGATGGGCTTGGGAGGGGCGGTCAGTTGTAGGAGTGGAAGAGGAGGACCGGCTGTGAGGGGGGCTGCTGGAACAGCAAACCCGCGGCGATTTGGGGCTTTTAGGTGGTGGAAATGGGGCTGCGGAGAGGGGAGAAGAAGGCTATGGTGGGGGGAACCTTGAGGAGGAGATCGGGCGACTCGGAGTCGTCACCTAGGGTTCCACGGCGTCGGCACCGTGTGGTGGTCGCGAAGTTGTTTATAATAACATGAAGATTAGAGCATCCTCAATCAACGACTATGATTGGCCGGGGGGCACTTAAATATAACAATAATAAACCAAAATATTGATCTTGACTCGCGACGCGGATCCGGACACATCTGCGGAGTCGGATCGGCGATCTGGTCAAGTCCTCCTGCGCGAATACACGAACATGGGTCCCGCCTTGCGGCAAACCCCTCCAGGTGCACGATCTGATGGATCATCATCAACTCCCCCCGACTGGAAAGCCTTCATCTCCGATGAATGGAGACGATCATACTGAAGTCGAAATCCAGGGGTGAGTCGATCGAGCTATGCTAGTAACATCCAAGCGTCGTCTGCGTCTGGACGGCCCTGCCAATGTACCAACCCACTACATCGCGGGACATCTGTAGTGGGAACGAACTGGTGTGATGCTCTCATCTCTCAACTGTCGAGTGGCGGAACCCGGTGCGATCGGCGGTGTAGTCGGTGAGACCAGAGGAGAAGAATCCCCGGGTGGGTGGGTGTCAGCAGTGGGTGGATTGTAGTGGCTATCAGACGTAGGTGGAGTATGAGAGTGGTAAGGCAACAAAAGTGGAGGTGGGAACGACTGGGTATCACCACTGCTCGGGTCCACATACTCGTGAGGCTCATAGTACAACGTCAGATCCTCGACATTAAATACTGGATGGATTCTCATATTTGCTGGGATATCGAGTCGGTTGGTGTTTGTTCCAATACGACTTATAATAGAGTAGGGGCTCATTTGTCTAGCACATAACTTTTTGGCAGTCCCCGACGGGAGCCTCTCAGGGCGGATTCACACTATTACCTTCTCGTCTTTATTAAACACTTGTTACCGCCTTCGTTTATATGCATGGATTTTATAGTTTTCATTGCTCGTTATTATTCGTCGGCGAACCGACTCATGCAACTCATGCAAATGTTGTGCAAATGACTCAGCACTCACTAGGGCGCGACTCTAAGGGACTTGGGATGAGGTCAATGAGCTTCCTATGGTCGTATCCTGATACTATATAAAATGGACTCAACCCGATGGATCTATTGACTGGATTGTTATAACCAAACTCTGCAACTGGAAGATTTAAGTCTCAACTACCTATTATATGCTCTTCAACTAAACACCTCAAAAGATTCTCTAAGCTCTGATTCACTACTTCGGTCTGTCTGTCTGTCTGTGGATGATATGTCGAGGAGAACCTAAGAATGGTGTCAGTCTTGTGCCACGGGGTCTTCCAAAAGTAACTCATAAATCTCACATCGCGGTCTGACACTATCGACTTGGGTAGGCCATGCAATCTAAAAACATCACTCATAAAGATAGATGCTACGTGAGTCGCATCCGCCATTTTACGGCAAGCAATAAAGTGTGTTATCTTCGAAAACCGGTCTACCACCATGAGGATGGAGTCGTGCTTCCGCAGAGTGCAGGGCAGTCCAAGAACAAAGTCCATGCTGATGTCCTCCCAAGGGTCGTGTAGAACGGATAAATGTGTGTAGAGATGCGTGTTTTGCTTGGCACCCTTTGCCGTTTGGTAGATACGGCAGTGGAGGACAACACGAGTCACGTCCTTCTTAAGGCTGGGCAAGTAGAGACGGTCCTCAACAATGGCTATGGACTTATCTCGCCCAAAGTGTCCTGCGGCCCCGCCCGCATGCAACTCCCAAATCAAGTAATCACAGTACGAAGTCTGGGGAATGCATAGTCGGGATCCCCGGTACAGGTATCCCTCAAAGATCAATAGCCCTCAATAAGTTCTGGTGGGTCTCGGGACAAGGCGGTGTAAATCTCACCAAAGTTGGGGCATGTCGGGTAATCTAGAATCACTATCTCAAGCCCGTCTACACGTGCGGTCATCGTTTGCAGCAGGGAGACACGGCGACTCAACGCATCAGCCGGTTTGTTCTCAACACCAGCTCGGTGCTTGAGAACATAATGAAAGTCCTGAAGGTGCTCGACTCACTTGGCATGTCGGTGTCCCATCTTGCGCTGCGAGTCGAGATAAAGTAAGGCCTAGCGGTCGGAATACAACACAAACTCCTGGGGGAGGATATAGTGCCTCCAGTAGCGCAGAGACTGAACAATAGCATAAAACTCTCAAACATAGTTCGAGTATTTTTGCTTGGGCTCGTTCAATTTCTCACTAAAGTAAAAAACTAGGTGTCTTTCCTGGCTCAATACTTCATTGATACCAACACCAGACGCATCACATGCGACCTCAAAAGCACTGCTAAAATCCGACAATCTCAGAACAGGAGCTGTCGTCAGTCTCTCTTTAATTTCCTCAAAAGCCCTAGTGGTCGCAGCGGTCCACTGAAACCCGCCCTTCCGAACGCAGCTCGTAAATGGGGTCATGATCGTACTGAACCCCTAGACAAACTTCCTATAGAATGTGGCAAGTCCGTAGAAGCTGCGAGCCTCGCGGATGGTCGCAGGCACAGGCCAGTCTCGAATGGACTTGACCTTCTCAGGTTCGACGAATACTCCCGTAGAAGACACGATGAATCCTAAGAAGTGAACAGACTCCGACAGGAATAAACACTTCTTCAAGTTCACATACAGTTTCTCCTGACGAACGGTGCAGAAGAGAAGTCTCAGATGATATAGGTGTTCGGCCTGAGTCTGACTATAGATCAGTATATCGTCGAAATAAATCACCAGAAACTTGCACATGTAGGGTCGCAACACCTGCGTCATAACTCTCATGAAGGTGTTAGGGGCGTTCGATAGCCCGAAAGGCATGACTAAACACTTGTAGAGACCGTCCTTGATCTTGAGTGCGGTCTTCCACTCATCTCCCTCACGAACTCATATCTAATGGTACTCCTAGATAGAGGGACTTAGCGACAGCCTCCATCTGAGTTCCAGCTTAACTGCAGATGGAATCCGGCGCCAAGTCTCTCTATCTAGGAGGTCGCGGGTTCATGACCCCACCTCAACAACCCGCTGCACATGGACCGCGCTCCGCGTGCATAGATGGGTTGGGGTGTACGACCTGCAAGCCTGTTCAAAAATGGAACAATACGCAGTCTGTAACATAAAAGTGCACTTTTATGTTACGGACCGCCCAGGGTTCCATTTTTGAAAAGGAGGTCGTACACCCAGCTCAACTGGTGAAAGAGGCCGGCGCTAAGTGCCTCTATCTAGGATGTTGCGGGTTCAAGCCCCCACCTCAATGACCCGCTGCACATGGACCGCGATCCATGAGAGGAGGTGGGTTGGAGTGAACGTCATGCAGGCCTGTTCAAAAATAGAACCCTGCGTGGTAGGGTTCCATTTTTGAACAGGCATGGAGGTCATACACCCAGCACCTAAGTCCCTCTATCTAGAAGGAGGTGGTTGGTTCCAGTACCCATCTCAACAATCCGCCGCACATGAACCACTCTCTCTAACACCAGAAATACAGAGAGGAGGCTTACTGCAACAGAAACTCCATAAATCAAAATACGAACACATTAAGCTCATCCACCAGCAGGCAAAGAAAACAAGCTCGCGAAAACATAGGAACAGACCATGAGGAAATACAGCAATCAATCAAGCGATCGAGAGCAAATAAGACACCGGAAATACAGAGGGGAGCCTTACTGCAACAGAAACGACCGCGACTAATCCGCCGATGAAGAAGCCAGAAGCGGCGCGGAGACGAGGCGCAGGCAGAGGCCGCGCCGGCGAGCGGCGCTCTCAACCCTGCACGGAGAATATTCCCAAACATAGGAACCGCCGCCGCCGGCAATGGGAGGAGCAACACCATCGGAATCTGCCTCGGCGGTCTACAAAGTAAATTAAAATTGGTTTATTATATATTCTCGTTGGAATGTACAACAAAATGATAAACGTGTGCAATGCTCGCAGGACAACTGCACAAGGTACTGAAAGCACACACGGCTGGGAGTGGTGTGCAGATAGCGCCAATTGGAACAACATATAAAGCCTAATTAGTACAACAAGAACAATCAGGCCTTTATTCCGCTATAGTGGGGTCCACTATATAGATCCTTTCTCGTCATTGTGTCCTATCTTTTGTCATAATCTCACTAATGCCTAAGTACATCGTGTCTTTCTTTATAATTTCATTACAAGTGTTTATTGGTCTGCCCTTCCCTCATCTAACATGTATAGTGACTAGACACTCACAACGCTTAACTAGTATAAAGCTTAAAGTCTAATTAGTAATTGAAAAAATTTAGGTGGGTTACTCTCACCTAAAAATAGGTGCAGTATTAAATACTGATCATTGATCTGATATCTTACGGCTCATATGGTATTACTCCGATCTAAAAAAAAGGTCTAGCGGACCGAGCCGGGCCTTCTTTTGGTCCGGACTCTAGGCTTTGATTTGTGTCCGGGGCCCATAGCATTATGACATTGCGGTAAATATTTATTTTAGTTTATTGCGAGAATGTGCATTTGGTTTCGTTTTTGGGTTAGGTAAAAAATAATAGTTTCATCATTCTTCGATAATGTTACACAAACACTGGTATTTGATAGCGAAAAATTTAGGTACGTGTAACATACTGTATTGTACACTTATTTTCTGTTAGTCCCCAGCAGTAGGATTGCCTTCGGAAGAGAAGATGTCGACGCGCCGATTATACGAACGTCGCAACACCACTGTAAGGAAACTTAATTTTTGTTAGTTAGACATATCAAATAATGTACTTTATATACGCATGTGTATGGTTTTGTACAAATATCATGACCATGCATAGAAAGGTGTTGTGATAGGAAAACGGTCGCAGAAAAGGGGTAGGATGATACCCTTCTCAAAGACCCAAGTAGTCAGATCGGGATTGGTAATGTTAGGTACAAAACCTATACATGTGTACGAAAGTTTGGAATATGTCCCTTTGAGTCGACCGTAAGAAAGTTAAGGGTCGCTCAGTAGTACACCAAAAGAGATGTCCCAAGCAGAGTAACATTTGACCAAAAGGTCAGTAGCACATTTCAGTCTTTTCATGCTTGGTAGAGGCGCACTACTTTTCTCATAGGGCATATGGTATCCTATGAGCAGCAGAGTCTTGGGAGTTGACTCCCTTGAGACAGTTAGTAGATTCGAGACCGTGTCCGCGTGACACTAGAACAATTGAGTTCGTCAGATGGTCTCGGGTCGTCAGTTTCAGATTTTGCGCGTTAAGAGCTACTCTGCATAGAGCCTTCCTAGTAGAGGTGCAAGCTAGAGGTCACCTATAACTCAAGTATAGACCCGACGTGAGACAGTATACCAGTAGTGAACGCCGGGATTTGGGTTTGTAAACTGAAAGTCACGAACATAGAATATGTAGATGTTTTGACCAAGTTGTGTTCTGAAGGCATGCATAACACACGTCATAAATATCTTAATGCACAAAATCATTTTTTTAAAAGGCATGCATTCATCATATGAGAAAAGTTTTTAGTGTCACTAGGAGGATTTATTTTTCTTTGCTCTGACCCCTCGTGTGCAATATTTTTACAGGTGACCCGGGTAGGAAACTACGTCTAGGATGAGCGTTATGGTGGTGTCAGTTTGTAGTACTTTTCTCATTCAGTTTACTCTTTTTCAGCATGTACTTGTAGATGTGGACACTGTACCCGGTTAATATTTTATATATAACTTGTATCAGACTATTATTGTTACCAGATTTTCAGTTATTACAATTCCATTCTTGTTTAGTGGCTCTGTGAATCCAGTTAGCAGGTATGTGATTACCATTAGTTTATTTTTTTTACTTCCGCTTTAAGTCTTAAATCTGCTCAGTATAGACTTTTATTACTTGTTGTGTACTAGTTTTAATATTGTTTCCTAGTTTTATTTAGATCGCTGACCCGGCCGGACGGCTGATTTCTGTAATACTGGGAATGAGTGTTATAGGTGTGGGGCCTTTTTGGTAGGGAAAGTTGTAGTTGTAACATCATTTATGACTATAAAATGATTTTCTACTGTAAATTAGAATTTTAACTTTTGAAAATTACAGTTGTAAACTAGTTTAAAATAATAATTTTTTCCAATTAAAAATTAGAAATTATTGTGGTTCATCCGATTTTTTCTCAGTCAAAAGAATCGGACCGTCTTAGGTCGGAATTGGACCGAGCGTGCAAACAGTCAGTGAAAAACAGTAGCAAATGATAAAAGATTTTTTTTACGTGGAAAACCGAAAAGGGTAAAGAACCACGTGGTCGGATCGGCGTCGGACCAAAATCCACTATTTTGTTTGAGTCTACAAGAGTTGACAAATTTCTTCAGAGGGTGACGGACTATCTCTCTGCTACAAGTTCAGAATATGAAAACAATAGAAAATAAACTAAGTCCTTGAAGCCTGGGTGGGAGCGCTCTGGTGGTGAAAATAGTTAAGTCCTCCGAGCCTCGATAGAAGCGCTCATGCTAAGTCGGAGTCATGATGAGAGCGCTCCTGTGGAGAAGGAAATTTGTGTTCTTGAATCATTGAAATGTCTTCATGCTAGAAAGAGAGCAGAGCGAATTTCAAGTGGAGGAACGATCCGAGTCTCAGTCCTCACCGGAAAACATCAGAGCTCTCTCTAGCCTCTATAATTGTTTGGCTTCAAATGAAGGCATGGGGCCTATTTATAGTTTTTTGAAGGGCTACGCTGGTAATTGTGTTGGACGAAATTTGTATTTGTGAATGGCGTCGCTCCGTTCGGTCACCTGATCACTAATTTTAGTTAAATGACAAGAGTGCCCCTCAGGTGGTTTGGCCTTCCAGTGTAGGTTGCGTGGTTGTAACAATCCATTTTAATAATAATAAAAAGGGACCAAAATACTTATGATAATAAAATATGAGTGGCAAACTTGTAAAATAGGCGAGTAGGGTTTCTTTCCCTTCTAATTACAAGCCCGAGCCAACCCCCCCCCCCCCCCCCCGATTTATTTCCTTCTCCCGGTCCAGGGCTTTTTTCACACGCCGCAAAGAGTCACGAGACTCCTCTCCTGATCTCGCCTCCTACGCACCCGTCGCCCCAATTCCGCCTCCTGCGTTCCCAGTCTCTTTCGTCCCTCCCTCCCCTGGCCTGCTGTAACGCCCCGAAAGTTGTGTGCGAGTCGGTCGCGAAAAAAAGGGTTTTTGGTGCCTGTAGGGGTACACGGCCTAGGACACGGGCGTGTCCAAGGCCGTGTCTGGCTAGTGATTTTTGGCCGTTTTCAACCCGAGAAGGACACGGCCAGAAACACGGCCGGATGACACGGGCGTGTCATCTGACACGGGCGTGTGCCAACCCGTGTCCCTACACGTGTCCTGATGGGTCGTGTCCGTTGCCGTGGTGGTTATGCGTGACACGCCCACGAACACGGGCGTGTCGAGGAACCCGACACGGGCGTGTCAGGTCAGACACGGGCGTGTCTTGGCCCGTGTGCGTTTCTCAGTTCGACGATCGTGCCTGGATCGAGGCACACGGCCATGGACACGGCCGTGTGCCAAGCCGTGTGCGGCCCAGGTCTGGGGAATTTTGTGCAGATCCGAGCCGTTCGTTTCCTTTAATTTAGATCCGACGGCCCAGATGAAATTCTGCTCTGTTAAGGCCGGGAATAGGGGTTATTTCCTCATTTTCTCTCCAAAGTTCTCCTTTTCCAAAGTGAGAGAGAAGAGGAAGAAGAAGGAGGTTTCCGGCTGCCGGCAGAGCATCGGAGCACCGTTTCGAAATCAGAGAGCGGATCCGTGGAGGGAAGGTCATTGCGAAGAGTTCTAACCGCGTAGTTTTTCCATGGCGCCAAAACGGACTACAAGGGTAACGATTCTCAACTTGAGCGCTTGAAGCTCTTTCTTTCTGCATAGGAATCCCGCTCCCGCGAGTATGCGGTGAGTGCGTGGTGTTCCTTGGGGTTGACGGGAATAGTCCCCCTTGTGTTGCATATAGAGCCCGGAATCGTAAGTACGGGCATAGGCATAGTGTGTGAAGCCTACCCGGACATGTTTTGTCTGGATCGGTGATGTTGCATTTGATGTGGTTTTGCCGGAGAAGACTCCGTGCTTTGGATGTTTCGGGTTTCTACGTAGTAGATTGCAGCAGGGATTCTTGGAGGTTAGCTTCAAGGTGCACCCGGAAAATTGAGCGGAAACGTGTTCTGCTAACTTGGCGGTCTGGGAACCGGCCTTGATCATAACTGGGTTATGAGATTGTTTTGGAAAATTTGGGATCCGAGAGAAGCTTGGCCCGCGCAAAGGACTTAAATTGGACATGCGGCGTGAGCAACGGGCAAGTGGAATTGGACCTAGGCTATGTGGTTCGGTGCGAGAGACCCGAAGACGGGGACTGGCCGTTGGCATAGTCGGAGCCTTAGACGGTGGTCAGAAAGGCTAAATGCTCACATGTTGTTGCCATCCTGGGGGTGGTGGTGAATGCACTGATAGGTCAGGGTTCACCATGAATGTGCCCTGAGTGCACGGGGTGTTTGGCCGTGCGAGCCTACACCTGTGGCGAATTATAATTGCGCTATATATATATTGTTGGGCTAATGTTATGCAGGGAAAGAGCGCCGCCGTCCCGAGTAAGGGGCAGGGTCGTTATAATTTGGTCGGCTTTTAGCTGACCGTTGCTTTATTTGCCACCGTGCGGTGGTATGTGCTTGCAGGTGCTGCGGAGCCGAGCGCCAAATAGCGGGCTGGAGCCCATGTTGCTGTGCTGGCCCTAGAAGGTTGTAGAATAGCTGTTTTATATTTATCATGTGTGGCCGGCCTGCGAGCCGATGTATGTAAAACACTCTTTATTAAGTGAACATTTGTAAGGTCATAAGGTCATGTACCCGTTTCTGTGTATTTGAGGTTTCATTCCTTTTGTTATAGCTGTGGACATTCATATTGATGGATTTAATTTTTGGTTCTTTCAACTTTAAAATCTTCCGCTAGAATGCTCTGTGATTAGGACGAGTAGTCTTATTCGGTTGGTTTGATTATTCATTTAGTATCCCTTCCGACTGTCTGTGGTATATGGCGTCGGGTTCCAACTGGACCTTCTGTTATATGCCATGCGACAGATGGGGGTGTTACACCTGCAACTGCCTCCTCTAGGGTCGGTGCATCCCCCTCTTGCTCCCTTTCCGCTCCTTCAACTTCTTCAAGGCCGATTTCTCCTCCTGCCTTGGCCGACTACCCTCAACATCAAAGGCAGCCCCCCTTCCTCATAGGGGGTTGACAACCACCGTCTCTTCCTCTGCCATCCCTCTTCCGCTCCAATTGGGCCGGTGTTTGGTGAAGGGCATCTAGGGTTTGTTTGAATCCTCCTCTCCTTGGATTTTTGAGTCTGATTTTGATCTCTTGGGGTAAGAAATCTCTCTTTCTCCCTTTGTTCAAAATTTATTTAATTTATTTTATAATGTTCGTCGCTCTCCAAACAATATTTTTGTGTCGATATAACTTGTGTTTGTCGTGCAATCGACTAATCCCGAATTATTTTGTGTTTTCGGTGCTGCTCATCGGATCGTTTGATGGGATCTCTCCAAGATCCTCTCCAATTAAAGGTTTCCATCACCCAAACATCGCCAACTCCCTGACCCTTCACGATAACTCCTCTCTCCTCACTCTTGAGGGAGATAAATTGCTAATTCACTCTTAATTTAGTTTTGCAGAAAAAAAACTATCTATGTTAGCGTACATTTATTTGTCTTGTCAAATGACAAGTATCGTTTGTGATTATTCCTGAACAGGTTCAATAAGGCCTTTGACTTTGCTTGCGCCCCTTAGCTGTTGCCGGTAATTTCGGTTTCACCTTAAGGCAAGTGGAGAATTCCCTCTCGCTTGCAAATTAAGAGGTTTAAATTCCTTATTTATGTATCTAATTTTATTGTCGGTATCTGACAACGCAAAAATCACTGCTGATTAGCATGTCATATTATGTTAAAAATCTCTAATGAAAATTGTGAAATACTTAGGTCCTGAGTGTCATAACAATCATGAGAGGTAGGGCTTAGATGGTGTATCGCATTGTTTGCATAGTCACGATAAGCAGGAAATACTTTTTCTTTTCTAATAAGACTTGCACGTGAACTTGAGTGTGAACCATGTGCACCCAATATAAACCTATATGCATTTCATCGATTACAGCTTATGTCATTGTCAGAACAAGTATGCTAAAACTTCGGAGAAGGCTAATAAATTTCAGATATTTTTGTTGACCCAGTTACTTACATGTTTAATAACTTGCTACAAGATAGAGTAGTACTTTAATATTGTCTTTACCTCTGTTCGTATATTAATTCTATAACTTGCTTATTGTTTAAACTTGTGTTCTGATATATTTTCCTTTTGTTTTGAATTTTGCCTTAAAGTTCGTGACTTTGTTATTGCGTAGTCAAGTTCTATGTATTTTGTTCTTGTACTGTCAGATTTCATCATTATATACTAGTTATGTCAGTCATTTTCTTTTGTGTCATGGACAACTGCTAGCATATATTATTATTCCAGAATTCAATAGTAATGTCATGTGCACCTCTTTGGTTCATTGCATTAATATTTTGTACCAACAAATATGTGACATGAGATTTTATTAAATTATATGTGCATCAACTCTTTACTTTTTTCTTCACTGATTATTAAAGCTTTCACATAATTAAAAAAATAGTATTTCTTTTCTCAATTTATCTGTTTTAGAACTAATGCCATCAAATCTATTTCCTCCTAACAGATATGAAACTTCTTCCGTCCATTTTTGTGGAATCACGACCTTCTAGAAGCGCACTCTGGTTTTTGTTTTTAGATGGGTCGTGTCAGTTGGCATCAAAGTCGGGTTGAGCATCTAATGATAAAATATTTTATACTTTTACATATTTTGAAACCTATTATATAAATATAAGTGCATGCATCATTTCCTCATTCACTTTGTCGTTGTCTGTTGTTCGAGGCTGAAACACTCACACTACACTCATAAACATGAGTAGAATGCACACAAATGTTAATGGAGTATGGGCAAACTTAACATTTAGGTGCATATGAATTTTTCACTAGGATATACACCGCTTGGAAATATTAAATGGATATGGGCAGTTTAATATTTTCAAGTGTGATGACATTAGTATCATAATACGTATGACATGTTAAGTGATATGGTCCCTTAACATGACATGTGTATTCATTCATGAACATTCTTAGGAATGCATTTTTAGGCACAATTGCATTGCATGTATATCATAAATCATTGCACAAGTATTAAGCTAAGAACAACAGATGATGATTGTACACACATGAATTTTACAAATCATTTTTCTATTGCGCGCGATTTTATTGTCGCGTTTGCATTTGCATGGTCATTACCAAGAGTTGTCCAATGAAAATGTTATAACTATTACATGATTTACGTATCCAACAGTATTAAAATGTTAGAACCTCTAATTTAACCCTTTTTGTTTAGCTCAACTGTTTCTCTTACTCGATTCTTTTGTGTTTCTTTCTAGATGGCTCCTAAGAGATCGAAATGCAAGCAGTCTTCCTATTTTGTGGGAGGAACTTCTAGAGATGTCACTGCCCAGCTGTTGAGGCAGATTCTGCATCATCTCACGCGCCTAGAAGAGGATCGCTAGACTCCTGATCCAGCCCTTGGTTCCGGCAGCACAGGGATAGCTGGAGTTACTATTACCATCGTACTTGGAGCCACCCCTCCTGCACCTGGTTTTGGAACCGGCTCTCCTGGTGTCACCCTGGTGGCCCGCTCGTGTTAAGTCTAGCTGCTCCTCCTATAGCAATGGCAAGTACTGTAATGCCCCCACTCGTCACATGGAATATAACGGTGGGTCGGGCCGGAGCCCCACGCCATATTTCACAGATAAGTGGTGCAATTACGTGTGGAAATCAAAATCTACTTGTACCCTAACTCAAAACATTCTAGCGCGACATTTTAAGAGTGATGAACTCAGCTCAATGAATGTCCGCTAATATACAAACTCCACATTTATATATCAAAACTAGGAATGTATACAACACACACACATATGGCCTTAAGGCCTTACGGGTTCCTCTTTACAAATGTACAGTTTGATACATCGGCACGCAGGCCGGCCACATATGAAATCCAAACACATTCCGCACGACCTTCAAGGGCCTTTAGCAGCAAGCCTCCATTCCTCTCATTTCAATTTAATCATCAGCACCTGCAATTAGCCATCCACCCAAAAGCGGCAAACAAAGTAATGGTCAGCATTAGCTGACCAATTATAACGACTCTACCCCTTACCCGGGGTAGTGGTTCCTTCACTGTATGCATTGTCATAACAATCTTTATCAATCTACCAATCACAACCATATCACAAACGCAGGTATCCACCAGACGCTCCGTGCACTCAGGGTACCTTATTGGTGTACCGGATCTTCCAGTCGTACACCGCCAATCAGAGGTTCTTCACTTGTTGGTTAGCCGGTTCCATCCTAGTCCACCAATCCCGCAGCTGGCGACATTTCGTCCATACCACTCAGAGGTACTACCTCACAACATCCACAAATAACCAGAGCAGATCGACCCACCCAAGTGGTGTAGCAAGCCGGGTTTATCGATGCTCCCCAGACATTACCACCAAACGACCCCTCACCTATTTCTGATCGACCCACCCCTGTGGTGCAGGAAGCTGGGTTTAACTCGGCTCCCCAGGTGTTGCCACCAATCGATCCCTCATCTATCTAGATCAACCCACCCTAGTGGTGTAGCAGGTCGGGTTTATCTCGCGCTCCCCAGACGTGCTACTAATTGATCTCTCATCACAACTAGGAGCTTACTCAAAGCCTCCATACATTCATAAGCACGTCCATACATCCATCCAACAAAGCATAAACCTTTCATATCATCAAATCCACAGAGTCTTCTCTGATTTACCCATAATCATCACCAATCCAGACTACCCGTCCATATGGGCTTCACACAGTATGTATATGTCGTACTACACACTTCCGACTCTAGATGCAGACTCAACCAAGGAATCGCTTGCGATATCCACCTCTTGGTGGAGGATCATATGCGCATGCATAAAAAAAGGACTTTGATGTCCGAGAAGGAGATCGTTACCCTTGAAGATCGCTTCGACGCCATGAAGTAGCCGGATGGAAGTCACCGCCTCGACTTTGCCTTCACGAATCCGCTCTTGGATCTTGAATCCCCACTCCGCAGCTCCTCCAACAGCTGGTTTTCTCCTTCCTCCTTTCCTTCCCTTACTCCCCCTCTCTCTTTCTTTCTCTTTTTTTGTTTGAGAATGAGAAGAAGGAGAAGTGAAATGAAGGGATTTTATCCCTCATTTCTCGGCCTATATCCACAGGGAAGAAGCATGGCCCTTGGATCCAGGATAAGGTAATCGAACGGCTCATATTAGCCCAAAAAAGGTTGAACATGGCCTGACACGCCGTGTGACACGCCCGTGTCACAGACCGTGTCACTAAAGCGGCAGGCAACCGACTCAAATCCAACCAGTACACGGCTGTGTGACTCGCTCGTGTCACACCATACACGCCCGTGTCATGCCCGACACGCCCGCGTCTAGTAGCTGTGTACTCACACAGCACAATCTCCACTTCACTCGAGCGGGACATGGCCATGGGACACGCCTGTGTCCCAGGCCGTGTACACCAGGACACACCTGTGTCCACCAGTACACGCAGTCCCGCCTGAAACCCGCAAGGGACACGCCCTGTGACACGCCTGTATCACAGGTCGTGTACTCTGCACTCGACAATCGTCGACCAAAATTCATCGATCACACACCCAACTACTCAACCTGAGCATGACACACCTGGGACACGCCCGTGTCCCAGGCCGTGTCACCCAAACCTGAACCCAAAGTGGGCTTTGAGGTGTTACAATCTTCCCCTCCTTCAAAAACAAATTTGTCCCCTAAATTTGCCTCACCTACAACCCTTCACCGAAACACTCTTCGTTACATCCTCAGCAACCGATCACTCAAATAAAACGAGATGGGTTTGAGCTCAGAGACCGCAGCTTGTCTCTCCCCACGACATCGCACAAACCAAACAACACACAACACATACACACATACATAACCTCCTTATGTGCACATTCATCCACAAAATTCATCAAGTGCGCTATATTCAAAAACAACATTATATCATGATTGATCGAGCACTTACATAAAACCAACTGTGCACCAACATTTCAACGTTTAACATAACATACCACATATATGTACACTAGTATCATCATCGGTATTTATAGTAGTCACATCATCCAAGTGATACAAGTCACTTTTTTTATGGTTCCTTTCGCTCAGCCACTTGATTAAACACTCGAGGCGTCAAATTAAACACTCGAGGTTGAACTTCACCAATTGAACTTTGCGGCTCTTGCACTTCCAAATTATGCAATCGGGTTTGCGTCCAGGATCCAGATGACTCTGCCACTGCTTTACCCTTTTCTTCATACGATGCAACTGTCTTCTTTTCACTCCCTAAAGGGTCTGCCAACAAAAACGGGCTATATGTCCTTGATTCCCGCAGTTATAACATATACGTGTATCAACACGTCCTTGCCCATACGTTGCTCCCGAAGAGAGTCGAAGGAGCTAATTCAGCAAGCCTGAATCTTTTCTTCTCTCGTCTTCTAAACTCTGATTGCTCCGACTGTGGCACTTTGAATTCTGGCTTTTCCACTGTCAGTCTCTTATTCTCTTGTACCCGCTTCAAATCCTTCTCCAGCGCACGGGTTGTATCAACCAACGCTTGGAAGCCTTGGTTGACTGAACTCGGGAGTGTTAACCTCAATTCATCTCGCAGTCCCTCATAAAATCGATTCGTATTTCGCGCTTCCTCCACGAAGGTAGACCCCACATAACGCCCCAGTATGGTAAACTCATGCAGGTACGTATCAATATCAGTTTCACCCTGCACCAGACATTGAAACTCGTTCTCCATCGCAATCCGCTACGACACTGGCAAATACTTGGCGAGAAACAATCTGGCGAATTCATCAATTGAGACCTCCGCTAATCCTCAACTTGTCAAGTGATGCACTTCCATATCATCCCACCACAATCTCGCATCTCCTTCCAGCAGAAACGTGGCTAAGGTCACTTTCTGCTCCTCTGCAGTCCTGATTGCCGTCAGGATCCTCTTCACTCTAGCAAGCCAATCTTCTGTCTGTGTTGGGGAAGTCGCCCTACCAAATGTAGGTGGATGAAACTCCATAAATCTTTTCAATGACTCATCCATTGCTTGCTCATCCACCACAACTTCAGCTTGCTCTTGCCTTGCACCGGCCCGTACTCGCACCCCAGCAGGCCTTGCCTGCCCAGTAGACTGTGCCTGTAACATTGCAAGTATCGTCTCCATCACCATCCGTATGGTCTCCGCCGAAGGAGGCGTAGACGCTGCAACTGGTGCTGCACTCTCATCGGACCGTTGGGGCTCAGACTGCCCAGAACCACTCCTCGCCACCTAGCAATGTACAAAACACCATTAATCATCCATGTCATAACAGTAATTATACATTGACTACACACTCACGCACTTTACGTGCATGGAATACATTCCTAGTGGACATTCGTGAGTTTAATTATATTCCTCCTCCCAAACAATCTCAACCTGACTCTAATACCATTTTATAACGCCCCCACTCGTCACATGGAATATAACGGTGGATCCGGTCGAGGTCCCACGCCATATTTCATAGACAAGCGGTGGAATTACGTGTGGAAATCAAAATCTACTCGTACCCTAACTCAAAACATTCCAACGCAGCATTTTAAGTTGGATGAACTCAGCTCAATGAATATCTACTAATATACAAACTCCACATTTATATATCAAAACCAGGAATGTATGCAACACACACACACACACATACATGACCTTAAGGCCTTACAGGTTCCTCTTTACAAATGTACAATTTCATACATCGGCACGCAGGTCAGCTACACATGAAATCCAAACACATTCCGCACGGCCTTCAAGGGCCTTTAGCAACAAGCATCCATTCCTCTCATTTTAAATCAATCATCAACACCTGCAATTAGCCATCCACCCAAAAGAGGCAAACAAAGTAACGGTCAGCATTAGCTGACCAATTATAACGACCCTACCTCTTACCCGGGGCAGTGGTTCCTTCCTTATATGCATTGTCATAACAATCTCTATCAATCTACCAATCACAACCATATCACAAACGTCGGTATCCACCAGACGCTCCGTGCACTCAAGGCACCTTATTGGTGTACCGGATATTCCAATCGTACACCGCCGATCAGAGGTTCTTCACTTGTTGGTTGGCCGGTTCCATCCTAGTCCACCAATCTCGCAGGCTGGCGACATTCCGTCCATACCACTCAAAGGTACTAGCTCACAGCATCCACAAATAACCAGAGCAGATCGACCCACCCAAGTGGTGTAGCAAGCCGGGTTTATCGATGCTCCCCAGGCATTACCACAAATCGACCCCTCACCTATTTCTGATCGACCCACCCCTGTGGTGCAGGAAGCCGGGTTTAACTCGGCTCCCCAGGCGTTGCCACCAATCGATCCCTCATCTATCTAGATCAACCCACCCTAGTGGTGTAGCAGGTCGGGTTTATCTCGCGCTCCCCAGACGTGCTACCAATTGATCTCTCATCACAACTAGGAGCTTACTAAAAGCCTCCATACATTCATAAGCACATCCATACATCCATCCAACAAAGCATAAACCTTTCATATCATCAAATCCACGGAGTCTTCTCTGATTTACCCATAATCATCACCAATCCAGACTATCCGTCCAGATGGGCTTCACATAGTATGTATATGTCGTACTCCACACCTCCGGCTCTAGATGCAGACTCAACCAAGGAATCACTTGTGATATCCACCTCTTGGTGGAGGATCCTGTGCACATGCATAAAGAAAGGACTTTGCTGTTCAAGAAGGAGATCGTTACCCTTGAAGATCACTTCGGCGTCATGAAGTAGCCGGATGGAAGTCACCGCCTCGGCTTTGCCTTCACGAATCTGCTCTTGGATCTTGAATCCCCACTCCGCAGCTCATCCAACAGCTGGTTTTCTCCTTCCTCCTTTCCTTCCCTTACTCCCCCTCTCTCTTTCTTTCTCTTTTTTTGATTGAGAATGAGAAGAAGGAGAAGTGAAATGAAGGGATTTTATCCCTTATTTCTCGGCCTATATCCACAGGGAAGAAGCATGGCCCTTGGATCCAGGATAAGGTAAACGAACGGCTCATATTATCCCAAAAAAGGTTGAACATGGCCTGACACGCCGTGTGACACGCCCGTGTCACAGGCCGTGTCACTTAAGCGGCAGACAACTGACTCAAATCCAACCAGTACAATACCGTGTGACACGCTCGTGTCACACCATACATGCCCGTGTCATGCCCGACACGCCCGTATCCAGTAGCTGTGTACTCACACAGCACAATCTCCACTTCACTCGAGTGGGACATGGCCATGGGACATGCCCGTGTCCCAGGCCGTGTACACCAGGACACACCTGTGTCCACCAGTACACGCAGTCCCGCCTGAAACCCGCAAGGGACACGCCCTGTGACACGCCCGTATCACAGGCCGTGTACTCTGCACTCGACAATCGTCGACCAAAATTCGTCGACCACACACCCAACTACTCAACCCGAGCATGACACGCCTGGGATACGCCCGTGTCCCAGGCCGTGTCAACCAAACCTGAACCCAAAGTGGGCTTTGAGGTGTTATAATCCTCCCCTCCTTCAAAAAAAAATTTGTCCCCTGAATTTGGCTCACCTACATCCCTTCACCGAAACACTCTTCGTTATATCCTCAGCAACCGATCACTCAAATAAAACGAGATGGGTTTGAGCTCAGAGGCCGCAGCTTGTCTCTCCCCACGACATCGCACAAACCAAACAATACACAACACATACACACATACATAACCTCCTTATGTGCACATTCATCCACAAAATTCATCAAGTGCGCTATATTCAAAAACAACATTATATCACGATTGATCGAGCACTTACATAAATCCAACTGTGCACCAACATTTCAACGTTTAACATAACATACCACATATATGTACATTAGTATCATCATCGGTATTTACAGTAGTCACATCATCCAAGTGATACAAGTCACTTTTTTATGGTTCCTTTCGCTCAGCCACTTGATTAAACACTCGAGGCGTCAAATTAAACACTCGAGGTTGAACTTCACCAATTGAACTTTGCGGCTCTTGCACTTCCAAATTATGCAATTGGGGTTGCGTCCGGGATGCAGATGACTCTGCCACTGCTTTACCCTTTTCTTCATACGACGCAACTGTCTTCTTTTCACTCCCTAAAGGGGTTTGCCAACAAAAACGGGCTATATGTCCTTGCTTCCCGCAGTTATAACATATACGTGTATCAACACGTCCTTGCCCATACGTTGCTCCTGAAGAGACAGTCGAAGGAGCTGATTCAGCAGGCCTGAATCTTTTCTTCTCTCGTCTTCTAAACTCTGATTGCTCCGACTGTGGCACTTTGAATTCTGGCTTTTCCACTGTCAGTCTCTTCTTTTATTGTACCCGCTTCAAATCCTTCTCTAGCACACAGGTTGTATCAACCAACGCTTGGAAGCCTTGGTTGACTGAACTCGGGAGTGTTAACCTCAATTCATCTCGCAGTCCCTCATAAAATCGATTCGTATTTCGCGCTTCCTCCACGAAGGTAGACCCCGCATAACGCCCCAGTATGGTAAACTCATGTAGGTACGTATCAATATCAGTTTCACCCTGCACCAGACATTGAAACTCGTTCTCCATCGCAATCCGCTACGACACTGGCAAATCCTTGGCGAGAAACAATCTAACGAATTCATCAATTGAGACCTCCGCTAATCCTCGACCTGCCAAGTGATGCACTTTCATATCATCCCACCACAATCTCGCATCTCCTTCCAGCAGAAAAGTGGCTAAGGTCACTTTCTGCTCCTCTGCAGTCCTGATTACCGTCAGGATCCTCTTCACTCTAGCAAGCTAATCTTCCGTCTGTGTTGGGGAAGTCGTCCTATCAAATGTAGGTGGATGAAACTCCATAAATCTTTTCAATGACTCATCCATTGATTGCTCATCCACCACAACTTCAGCGCGCTCTTGCCTTGCACCGGCCCGTACTAGCACCCCAGCAGGCCTTGCCTGCCCTGTAGAATGTGCCTGTAACATTGCAAGTATCGTCTCCATCACCATCCGTATGGTCTCCGCTGAAGGAGGCGTAGATGTTGCAACTGGTGCTGCACTATCATCGGACCGTTGGGGCTCAGACTGCCCAGCACCACTCCTCGCCACCTCGCAATGTACAAAACATCATTAATCATCCATGTCATAACGATAATTATACATTGACTATACACTCACGCACTTTACGTGCATGGAATACATTCCTAGTGGACATTCGTGAGTTTAATTATATTCCTCCTCCCAAACAATCTCAACCTGACTCTAATACCACTTTATAACGCCCCCACTCGTCACATGGAATATAACGGTGGATCCGGTCGGGGCCCCACGCCATATTTCATAGACAAGCGGTGGAATTACGTGTGGAAATAAAAATCTACTCGTACCCTAACTCAAAACATTCCAACGCAGCATTTTAAGTTGGATGAACTCAGCTCAATGAATATATACTAATATACAAACTTCACATTTATATATCAAAACCAGGAATGTATACAACACACACACACACACATGGCCTTAAGGCCTTACAGGTTCCTCTTTACAAATGTATAATTTCATACATCGGCACGCAGGCCAGCCACACATGAAATCCAAACACATTCTGCACGGCCTTCAAGGGCCTTTAGCAACAAGCATCCATTCCTCTCATTTTAAATCAATCATCAGCACCTGCAATTAGCCATCCACCCAAAAGCGGCAAACAAAGTAACGGTCAGCATTAGCTGACCAATTATAACGACCCTACCCCTTACCCGGGGCAGTGGTTCCTTCCTTATTTGCATTGTCATAACAATCTCTATCAATCTACCAATCACAACCATATCACAAACGTCGGTATCCACCAGACGCTCCGTGCACTCACGACACATTATTGGTGTACCGGATATTCCAGTCGTACACTGCCGATCAGATGTTCTTCACTTGTTGGTTGGCCGGTTCCATCCTAGTACACCAATCTCGCAGGCTGGCGACATTCCGTCCATACCACTCAGAGGTACTACCTCACAGCATTCACAAACAACCAGAGTAGATCGACCCACCCAAGTGGTGTAGCAAGCTGGGTTTATCGATGCTTCCTAAGCATTACCACCAATCGACCCCTCACCTATTTTCAATCGACCCACCCCTGTGGTGCAACAAGCCGGGTTTAACTCGGCTCCCCAGGCGTTGCCACCAATCGATCCCTCATCTATCCAGATCAACCCACCCTAGTTGTGTAGCATGTCGGGTTTATCTCGCGCTCCTCAAGCATGCTACCAATTGATCTCTCATCGCAACCAGGAGCTTACTGAAAGCCTCTATACATTCATAAGCACATCCATACATCCATACATCTATCCAACAAAGCATAAACCTTTCATATCATCAAATCAACGGAGTCTTCTCTGGTTTACCGATAATCATCACCAATTCAGACTACCCGTCCAGACGGGCTTCACACAACATGCATATATCGTACTCCACACTTCCGGCTCTAGATGCAGACTCAACCAAGGAATCGCTTGCGATATCCACCTCTTGGTGGAGGATCTCATGCACATGCATAAAGAAAGGACTTCGATGTCCAAGAAGGAGTTCGTTACCCTTGAAGATCGCTTCGGCGCCATGAAGTAGCTGGATGGAAGTCACCGCCTCGGCTTTGCCTTCACGAATTCGCTCTCAGATCTTGAATCCGCACTCCGCAACTCCTCCAGCAGTTAGTTTTCTCCTTCCTCCTTTCCTTCCCTTGCTCTCCCTCTCTCTTTCTTTCTCTTTTTTTTTGGTTTGAGAATGAGAAGGAGGAGAAGTGAAATGAAGGGATTTTATCCCTCATTTCTAGGCCTATATCCACAGGGAAGAAGCATGGCCCTTGGATCCAAGATAAGGGAAACGAACAGCTCAGATTTGCCCAAAAAAAGGCTGAACACGGCCTGACACGCCATGTGACACGCCCATGTCACAGGTCGTGTCACTTAAGCGGCAGGCAACCGATTCAAATCCAACCAGTACACGGCCATGTGACACGCCCGTGTCACACCCTACATGCCCGTGTCATGCCCGACACGTCCGTGTCTAGTAGTCGTGTACTCATACAGCGCAATCTCCACTTCACCCGAGCGGGACACGGCCATGGGACATGCCCGTGTTCCAAGCCGTGTACACCAGGACACACCTGTATCCACCAGTACACGCAGTCCCGCCTGAAACCGGCAAGGGACATGCCCTGTGACACACCCATGTCACAGGTCATGTACTCTGCACTCGACAATCATCGACCAAAATTCGTCGACTACACACCCAACTGCTCAACCCGAGCATGACACGCCTTGGGACACGGGCGTGTCCCAGGCCATGTCACCCAAAACCTGAACCCAAAGTGGGCTTTGGGGTGTTACAAGTACTTTGGCATTTAATAGGCTAAATTTGTCATCCTACAATGGTGATCAAAACTACTTTGTCATTTCTGAGTGGCTCTCTTAGATGGGGAAGCACTTCGAGTTTTGTGGAGTTCCTGAAGCTTAGAAGGTTCTTCTTGCGGCCTACCAGTTGACCGATGATGCGTACACCTGGTGGCTTCAGTGATGTAGTCTCCCCAATTCCATCATCTTGACCTAAGGATAGTTCAATTATGCTCTCATGGAGAAGTTTCTCTCTTCTGTAGAGAGAAACAAGTTAGATGAGAGATTTTTGTCCCATTAGCAGCCCGACAGGACAGTGAGCGTGTATAAGAAAGAGTTCTCACGCCTATCTCTCCTTGCCGCAGAGTTTGTGCTAGACGAGTCTAAAAAGAGTAGTCATTCCATGAAGGGACTTCGACATGATTTTCGCCAGCATGTGGTAGCTCATGGCACCACCACCTACACTGAGACTTTGGGGCTGCCCTGTAGGTGGAAGCTATTAAGTTGGACCGCTCTACTAAGAAGATCCAGCATGGTACAAGCAGTGTCGTCTCATCTGACCACAAGTGCAAGGGTGATCCATCTCAGGAGCATGACCTCAATTCTAAGGAGGTGTGTGCCTTTTGCCACAAGGTGGGTCATATCGCTCAAGCCTATCATTCCCTCCTGAAGAAGCAGAAGGCAGTTGTTCTTACACAACAACCTTAGATGATGCTTGCCTCTGCCTCCTTCGTATGTGCTTACTACAAGAGGGCAGGTCATCTGGTGAAGCACTACCGCCGTAAGCAGAATGTCTGCTTTAGACGTGGGCAAATTGGGCACCAAGTTCAAGATTGTCATATAAAGGAAGGCCCAATTCCCGCTCAGCCTCTGCAAGCCGTTTCTAGAACTTAGGAGAGGGGCAAAGCTATGTTGAACGTCATCTCTCAGGGCAAGACACTTGCATCTACCAACATCATCTCTGGTATGTATGTGTTGTTTTTAATCTTTTGCATCTTATTCCATCTGATTTAGTATCAGGTGATCTTGATATGCGTCTATGATTTACATTTCTATGGAGATTTAGGGTCAAAAATAAGTGGATGTTGATTCTCTTTGATGCTGATTCATCTCACTCCTTTATTGCACGTCATATTGTGGACCTTCAAAGTTTGCATACTTCGCCTTTCTATGTCAGGCCATCTGCACTTTTCAACTATAGGCATTCTCAATTATTCGATCTTGTTTGGCGAACTGCGAGCCTCAGTCGATCTTATAGTTCTGGATATGACAGAGTTCGACGTAATATTGGGCATGAATTGGTTGGTAGCATATCGAGCAAAGCTAGATTGTGTGGTAAAGAAGGTCAATCTTAGTATCGATGACAAAGACTACAGTGCTCACGTTCAGACCCGCAACCACCTAAAGGTAATTATTATTGTGCCATCCACTCATCTTCTCAGTCAAGGATGTATGTTTTTGCATGTTTTGTATTTGCTTCGCTTTCGGGTACTGACACTCCTCCACTCGAGTATATCTCGATTACTTCCGAGTTTCCTATTACGTTCCCCGCTGAATTGCCTGGGATGCCTTCCGATCGAGATGTATAGTTCTCTATTGATGTAGAGCTTGTAACGTGCCTCATATCTAAAACTCTATATTGTATGGCACCACGCGAACTGGAAGAGCTTAGATCACAATTGGATGAGTTGATTGAATGTGTGTACATTCATCCTAGCTCTTCACCTTGGAAAGCCCTCGTCCTCCTTGTGAAAAAGATAGATGGTTTCATGAGATTGTGCATTAATTATCGGGATTTGAATAAGATTACATTTAAGAATAAGTATCATCTTCTATGCGTGGATGATTTATTTGATCAGCTTAAAGATAGTTCTGTCTTTTCCAAGATAGATCTCAGATCTGGTTACCATCAGCTAAAGATCAAGGAATCTGAAATTCCCCGAATTGCTTTCAGAACTCAGTATGAACATTTTTAATTCTTGGTTATGTCCTTTGGGTTGACTAATGCCCCTTCTACTTTCATGGATATGATGAACGTGCCTTCAGTCAGTATCTAGATAAGTTCATCATCATTTTCATTGACGATATTCTGGTTTTTTTCAAGACTCGTGAGGAGCATGCAGCCCATCTTAGACTCACTCTCTCCACCCTTTTACAACATCAGCTCTATGTCAAGCTGACGAAATGTGAGTTTTGACTTAATCGTGTCGCTTTCTTGGGGCATGTCATTTCAGGAGATGGACTTTCCGTTGATTCTGCCAAGATTTTCGTAGTTATGGACTGGAAGCGACCTTTTACTCCTACTGAGATTTGTAGTTTCCTTGGTTTGGTTAGTTATTACTCACGCTTCATCATAGGTTTCTCATCTCTTGTTGCTCCTCTAAAAAAGCTAACTCAAAAGCATACTAGGTTTGGTCAGATCAGTTTGAGTATGACTTTTTTGAGTTGAAGTAACATCTATGTTCAGTGCCATTTTTAGCTCTTCCTTCAGAGGGAACAGATTTCTCAGTTTACACTAACACTTCTGGAGTTGGGTTGGGATTTGTCTTGATACAAGAAGATCGTGTTATCGCTTATGGGTCGAGGTAGTTGAATATTCACGAACGCAACTACCCCACTCATGATCTGGTGTTCGCTGTAGTGGTTTTTGATTTAAACCTTTGATGACATTATCTCTATGCTGTGAAGTGTCACTTCTTCACCGACCATCAGAATTTAAAGTATATTTTCATTCAGAAGGATCTCAATCTTTGTTGGAGGCGTTGAGTTGAATTCATAGTTGATTATGACTTGCAGCTCGCATATATGCCCGGTAAAGCCAATTCAGTGGCAGATGCATTGAGTCGTCATGTTTATGTTGCGCATGTGCACCCATGTCAGCTACCCTTACAGCTTTGATTGGTGACCTAGATCGGACGGGCATATCCGTCTCACCCGAGTGTCATGATGAAGTTTCTGGTCCGTTATGGGTGGAGTAGGTAAAGGATTTGCAGTCATCTCATCCCGCACTCCAACGCATTCGCCAAATGGCTGAACTTGGGACTCTTCTGGATTTCTCTGTCTCTAAAGATGTTTTGTGTTTTCGAGGTCGCCTCTGCATTCCTGATGTTCCTGAATTGCTTGATAGTATTTGTCGAGAAGCTCATGAATCCCACACATTTAATCATCCAGGCAACAATAAGATGTATCATGACTTGAAACAGATTGTGTGGTGGCATATTATTGTTGGGTACATTGGTTTAAATGTACCTGATTTGAAGAAGCCTCACCCAACTCAATGATATACATCAAAATGTATTTGATGTATTTTGAGTTACTTGTGCAGGTTAAGTATTTGCAGGACTGAAGCAAAAATTTCTAAGTCCATGTGTCGACACCCAGAGGGAAAGTGTCGACACTTAAGAAGACTTGTGTTGACACCCAGGCAAGTAGTGTCGACACTTGGAGTCATTGTGTCGACACCAGGGATGCTGAGTCGACACCAGACACAAAGTGTCGACACAAGGAGCTGTGTCGACACTCAATGAAGAAAGTACAGTAAAGCAGTGTCGACACTTAATAGCAGTGTCGACACCTAGAAGAACTGTGTCTACACCAGAAAGTGTCGACACTTGGAGCTGTGTAGACACTCAGCAAAAGTTAGGAGAGACTAAGTACAAGTGTCGACACTCAGAACAATGTGTCGACACTCAACAGAAGAGTCAGCACTTGAAGTAAGTGTCGACACCCAGAACAATGTGTCGACACTCAGCTGAAGACTCAGCACTTGAAGAAAGTGTCGACACATGGAGTTGTGTCGAGACTTAGCAAAGAACAGCAAGATCAACAAAATATTCTAAGTACAAGTGTCGACACTAAGGGAATGTGTCGACACTCAGCTGAAGTCTCAACAGAAGAATCAAGTGTCGACACAAGGAGCTGTGTCGACACACAACAAGTATCAACACTGAAGACATGTGTCGACACCAAGAAGCAGTGTCGACACTTAACAGATTCAACACATGAAGATGTGTCGACACAAAGGAGATGTGTCGACACTTAGAAGAATTCAGCAAAATACAGAAGATCAAGTACTTGTGTCGACACTCAATTTCAGTGTCGACACATGAAGAAGAAACTGTGTCGAGACATAAAATCTACAACACAAGGAGTTGTGTCGACACCTTGTAGACTTGTGTCGACACTTACACAACTTGTGTCGACACTTGGTCTATAAGTGTCGACACTTAAAGACAGAAAGTCTCGACACTTTCAGACAGTTAGAGATTTTTCAAGAACTGACTGGATGACTTGACAGCTGTCATTCCAGCCGGTCTACAACACTTGTCAGAGTTGTTAGAATTCAGTTATGGACCGGACCAGCCGGTTACCATGAAGAAGGCCTATAAATAGGCTTATACAGTCTACAGAAACTGTTGTTCAAATTATTGATCAAGTATTCAACAAAGAAGATCTAGCTATTCCTTGAAGAATCAAGTGCAGATCTAAGAAGTTGGAGAGAGAGTGCTCCATCCAAGAAATCAGCTGTTGGAACCCAGCTGAGAAGAAGGATTTAGATTGGTCTGAATCTTAAGTAGCAGATGTTGGGTACATTGGTTTAAATGTACCTGATTTGAAGAAGCCTCACCCAACTCAATGATATACATCAAAATGTATTTGATGTGTTTTTGAGTTACTTGTGCAGGTTAAGTATTTGCAAGACTGAAGCAAAAATATCTAAGTCCATGTGTCGACACCCAGAGGGAAAGTGTCGACACTTAAGAAGACTTGTGTCGACACCCAGACAAGCAGTGTTGACACTTGGAGTCATTGTGTAGACACCTGGGATGCAGAGTCGACACCAGACACAAAGTGTCGACACAAGGAGCTGTGTCGACACTCAATGAAGAAAAGTGCAGACAGAAAGTGTCGACACAAGGAGCTGTGTCGACACCCAATGAAGCTGTGTCTACACCAGAAAGTGTCGACACTTGGAGCTGTGTCGACACTCAGCAAAAGTCAGCAGAGACTAAGTTAAAGTGTCGACACCAAGAACAAAGTGTTGACACACAACAGAAGAGTCAACACTTGAAGAAAGTGTCGACACTCAGACCAATGTGTCGACACTCAACAGAAGAGTCAGCACTTGAAGTAAGTGTCGACACCAAGAACAATGTGTCGACACTCAGCTGAAGACTCTACACTTGAATAAAGTGTCGACACATGGAGCTGTGTCGACACTTAGCAAAGAACAGAAAGATCAACAAAATATTCTAAGTACAAGTGTAGACACTAAGGGAATGTGTCGACACTCAGCTGAAGTCTCAACAGAAGAATCAAGTGTCGACACAAGGAGCTGTGTCGACACTCAGTAAGTATCAACATTGAAGACTATGTGTCGACACCAAGAAGTAGTGTCGACACTTGACAGATTCAACACAAGAAGTTGTGTCGACACAAAGGAGATGTGTCGACACTTAGAAGAATTCATCAAAAGATAGAAGATCAAGTACTTGTGTCGACACTCAATTTCAGTGTCGACACATGCAGAAGAAACTGTGTCGAAACATAGAATCTACAACACAAGGAGTTGTGTCGACACCTTGTAGACTTGTGTCGACACTTACACAACTTGTGTCGACACTTGGTCTATAAGTGTCGACACTTAAAGACAGAAAGTCTCGACACTTTCAGACAGTTAGAGATTTTCAAGAATTGACTGGATGACTTGACAGCTGCCGTTCCAGCCGGTCTACAGCACCTGTCAGAGATGTCAGAATTCAGTTATGGACCGGACCAGCCGGTTACCATGAAGAAGGCCTATAAATAGGCTCATACAGTTTACAGAAACTGTTGTTCAGATTGTTGTTGAACAAGTTATTAAAGTGGTACACAGAGTTATTGATCAAGTATCAAATCAAGAAGATCTAGCTGTCCAAGTGCAGATCTAAGAAGTTGGAGAGAGAGGGCTCCATCCAAGAAATCAGCCGTTGGAACTAGGCTGAGAAGAAGGGTTCAGATTTATTCTGGATCTTAAGAAGCAGAGATCAAGGATCAACTGCAGGAGGATTCATTCTTATTCAGTTCTACTTTCAAGAAGCTTGAAGAAAGCTAAGTCAGATTGAATCCGGCTGAGTTCTTCCAAGAACTCATCAAGAAACTCTCAACTCCCCTCTCTTGTTTTTGAGTTGTTGAGTTATTATTTCTATAATCATTTTTATCTTGTAGGATCCTTTGGATCTGAGTGATTGTAAGCCTGTAATTATAAAGGCTGAGTGTAGGGCTTGAGAGCCTGAGTGTAGGAGATTGGAATCTCTGAGTGTAGGCCTTTTGTGGCTGAGTGTAGGCCTTGTTGGCTGACTGTAGGCCTTTGTGGCTGAGTGTAGGCTTTGGGATAAAGCTGAGTTGTAGGGCCTTGGGACTGAGGTGTAGGAACCAATTTGGGTTCTGAGACAGTGGTGAAGTTTGGTCGAATCTAGTACACTGCTAGATAGGCGAAGGGGGAAAGTGGATGTACCCAAAGCTTGGGGAACCACTATAAAACTCTGTGTCTGCTGTGCTGTGATTGTGAATGCTTGTGTGATTGATGTGTCAAAGTAGTATAGATTCTGTGATATAACTGATTGCTGCCATTAAAGTTTTAAAAAGAATTAGGTCACCTATTCACCCCCCCCCCCTCTAGGTGTTTAGGTACCATATCTTTCAAGTGGTATCAAAGCGAGGTTTCTCAAAAAGGACTAACAGTCTGAGGAGATCCTGATTGGCAGATTCAGTCTAAGGCAAATTACAGATTCAAGAAAATCAAGAAACATGGGTTCTTCTGAGAATCACAAGGAATTGGGTTCCATGAAATTACCTATATGCAGAAAGGAAATCTTTGAGATTTGGAAGGAAAAGGTAAGGCTGTTTATGGAGGCCTCAGACCCTAGAATCTACATCACAGTAAAGGAAGGACTTTATGTGCCCATGAAGATATCAGTTCTAGATGCAAATCAGAGAACTCCAAAGGATTTCTCTGAAATGACTAAGGATGAGATTGTCCTAGCCACCATGGACAAGAGGGCACAAAACATTATAGTGAGTGTCATAGATGATGCAACATTTCAGAATCTTATACACTGTAAGACAGCCAAAGAGATGTGGGACACTCTTATTATGTATATGGAAGGTTCTGAAGAAGTTAGACAAGATAGGAAATCCTTGCTAAATCAGGAGTATGAAAGTTTTAGACAAGGAAAGGGTGATAGCATAACTGAGTGCTATAAGAAGTTCTACAGAATAGTAAATGAACTCATGTCTTATGGAAGAGAGTTCAGCAATTATGAACTAAATGACAAGTTCCTAAGGTCCCTAACTAAAGATTGGGACACAAAGATTTGTGCCATTAGAGAAATGGCTATGTTGGGAGAAATTCCTCCACCTACACTGTTTGGCAAGTTATTGTCTTATGAAATGCAGTTGACAGTGAGGAAAGAGGAGGAGAAATCAATAAGAACTGAACACAAGGAAAGAACAGTAGCCTTCAAGACAGAAGCCTCCAGAAAGTGCAAGAATAAGTCATCAACACCACCTCCAAAGGTTGTTGAATCAGAGTCAGATGAGTCAGTCAGTACAAAATCTGAAAGCAGTGAAAGTGATGAAGACTTTGCTGCCTTCACTAGACACTTTCAGAAATTCTTGAAGAAGAAACAGTGGAGGACAATGCCCTCTACTTCAAAAGGAAAAGAAGATTTTTATCAGGATAAAAAGGCTTCAAAGAAGGACAGGAAGAAGACAAAATCTAGCAAGGCAACTGGTTCTAAGATAGTGTGCTATTGCTGCAATAGACAGGGCCATGTTATTGCAGATTGTCCTGAAAAGAGAAAAGAGTCTAGTGACAGGAAAAAGACTTATTTCAAAGGCAAGAAAGAAAAGTCTTTTGTTGCCAAGAAAGAGAAGACTCTATCAGATATCTCTTCTTCAGAAACTGAGTCTGATGCTGAGGCATACATAGGGCTGTTTGCCGAAGAAGAAGAAGAAGAATTCATGCAGATAATGGAGTCTATTTATGAACAAGAAGACTGTCAGTGCCAAGGACTGATGTCATTGACTGAGAGTGACAAAATCCTGGAGCAGCCAGGACCCAGTAAGGTACAAAGTTCAACTCTAAGTTCAGTTTCTTGTTCCAGTTCAGAATCAGATTCATCATCATCAAGTGATGAGAATGTATCTGAATCTGAGGATGATATTCATCAGCTTATAGATGAATATAAAGTGCTGTTGTAAGCTTACAAGAAAAGCAAGTCCCTAGCCAAAAGTCAGGCAAAGGAAATTGCTGATCTTAAAGCTGCTGCAATAGATTCTGAGAAGCTATTTGATCAAAAGCTAAATGAGATAGCCAGGCTGAAACACATAACAGTGATTCAGATGGGGACTATCACCTTTAAGAATGATCAAATCAAGAGTCTGGAGATCAATCTTCAGAAAGAGAGAGAGCTTGTTGCTAGGTCTTCTAAACCTAAGTCAGTGCTACCTTTAATTGATGAATTTGTTCATCATAAAGGCAAGGCTGGACTGGGTTTTATTAAACCTGCAAGGACTGAGCAGTCCAAGTCCAAGTCCAAGGGCAAAGCCCCAACATTCAACAAGTCTGCTGTAGATAAGACAGCAAAGACAGTACCTAAGCAAAGGTACAATAAGTTTGAATGTTGGTGTTGTGGCAAAGTTGGCCATTTTGCAATGGACTGTTGGCACAATGCTAGTGCCAAAATGAGTAGCAAATTACCTGTTGGAAAGCTAGTAGGTAGTTTTGTCAAGTTGCAAACTAACAAGTACCAAGGACCCAAGAATTCTTTGGGTTCTAAGGTTCATTAATCTGTTTTGCAGGTGAGTCCAAGTGGTCATACCCCAACATGGTACTTGGACAGTGGATGTTCCAGACATATGACTGGAACAAGAGGATTACTAAAGGACTACATTCCAATAAAAGATGGTCCAAAAGTCACCTTTGGTGGTTCTGAAAAAGGAATCAACAAAGGATTTGGTAACATTTCTAGCAACTTGGTTACTATTACTCAAGTGGCTTATGTTAAAGGGTTGAAACACAACCTAATAAGTATAAGTCAATTAAGTGATATAGGGTATGACATCTCATTTGTTAAAAATGATTGTCATATCAAGAGGTCAAGTGATCAAGAGATCATTTTGACAGGTTATAGGAAAAGGAATGTCTACTTCCTAGACATTATGATTGAGAACAATGGTTCTCCAGTGTGTCTTGTAGCTGATGAGATAGTCTCTCATTGTGTCAAATGGCACAAGAGGCTAGCTCATCTTAACTACAAGACTATTAGCAAACTCTTTAGCAAAGAGTTAGTGAGGAATGGTCCTCAAGTTAAGTGTGTTAAAGATGGTATTTGCTCAGCTTGTCAAAAGGGCAAACAGACTAAATCCACCTTTAGAAGCATAGAGAACAAAGATGCTGTGAGGTGTTTATACCTCTTGCATTTGGATCTCTTTGGTCCAATGCCAGTTCACAGCTTAGGTAGGAAGGTCTATACCCTTGTAGTTGTAGATGACTACTCAAGGTTTTCCTGGGTGTTCTTCTTAAGACAGAAATCTGAAATACCTAGTGTCTTCTATAGCTTTGTCAAGAAAATTCAGAATGAACTAAACAGTACAGTGGTCAAGATTAGAAGTGACCATGGTACTGAATTTCAGTCTGATAGCATGACAAAACTATGTGAAGAATTTGAGATATTTCAAGAATTCTCTTCACCTAGAACACCTCAGCAAAATGACATTGCTGAGAGGAAGAATAGGACCTTGATAGAGGCTGGTAGGACCCTACTAAGTGATACATCACTACCAGAGTATTTCTGGGCTGAAGCAGTTAACACTGCATGTCATGTTATAAATAGGGCTACCATCACTAAAGGCCTCAACAAGACCACTTATGAAGTTGTGAAAGGCAGGAAACCAAACCTATCCTACTTCAGGATCTTTGGTTGCAAATGCTTCATACTTAACAATGGGAAGTCTTACTTAACTAAGTTTGCTGCCAAGTCCCAAGAGGGAATTTTTGTTGGGTACAGCAATAATAGTAAGGCTTATAGAGTCTACAACTTGTCTATACAAGTTGTAGAAGAATCTGTGCATGTAGTTTTTGATGAGACTAAACTTATTAACAATGAGTTGTCTAGTACTGTATGCAGCCCCACAGGTTTAACAAAGAAAATGGACAAGCTTACTATAAAAGAAGTACCTGCTGCAAGACAGCAAGTAGAGGAGAGTAGCTGTTGTCAAGGGGGAGAACTACATGTGCCAATTGCTGAAGAAGTACAAGGAATACAGCATGATGGAGATGCTGAAGTGGTTCAACCAGAAGTTAGGATGCCTCCAGCCAACAAGCATCTTAGAGATCATCCAGTAGAGCAGATTATTAGAGATCCAAGACAAGGAGTACAAACTAGGAGCAGATACATGAATGCAGCAATCTACTCCAGTTTTCTATCTCAAGTTGAACCTAAGAAGTTTGAAGAAGTCATACTAGATCCACAATGGACTGAAGCAATGCAAGAAGAGCTTAATCAGTTCAAGAGGTGCAAGGTCTGGGAACTTGTTCCTAAACCTAAAGATCACAATATAATAGGAACCAAGTGGATCTACATGAATAAGATGGATGAACAAGGGGTCATCATTAAGAATAAAGCAAGATTGGTTGCTAAAGGATATAAGCAAGAAGAAGGTATTGACTTTAATCAAACCTTTGCTCTAGTAGCCAGACTGGAAGCCATAAGGATGTTCTTGGCCTATGCAACCTATCAAGGATTCAAGGTTTACCAAATGGATGTCAAGTCAGCATTTCTTAATGGTAATCTTAAGGAAGAAGTCTATGTGGAACAGCCTTCAGGTTTTGTTGATCCAACTCTACCTCATCATGTCTATAGACTTAGGAAAGCTTTATATGGGTTAAAGCAAGCCCCTAGGGCTTGGTATGAAACCCTATCTAGTTTCCTCATTGAGAACAAGTTCTCAAGGGGGAAAATAGATAAGACTCTATTCCTTAGGGAATCTAGAGGTAAAGTTATACTAGTCCAAATATATGTAGATGACATTATATTTGGGTCTACTGAAAGCAGTTTTTGCAAAAAGTTTGCAAAACTGATGCAAGGTCAATTTGAGATGAGTAGTATGGGAGAGCTGAAGTTTTTCTTGGGTCTCCAAGTTAAACAGACTGAAAGTGGTTTATCCATATGTCAGTCCAAGTTCACCCTAGAACTCATAAGGAAGTATGGTATGGATTCATCCAGTACCATGAAGACTCCTATGGGGTCAAGTATGTCTCTTAGCAAGGATGATGCAGGGAAACTTGTAGATGAAACCTTGTATAGAGGGATAGTTGGCTCCCTATTATACTTGACTGCTAGTAGACCAGATATCATGTATGCTACATGTGTCTGTGCAAGGTATCAAGCCTGCCCTAAAGAGTCTCATTTGACATCAGTCAAAAGAATATTGAGATATCTAAAGGGCACTTCCTATCTAGGCCTCTAGTACCCTAGGAATGGAGATTTTGATCTAACAGGTTATTCAGATGCAAACTTTGCAGGATGCAAAGAAGATAGAAAAAGCACTACTGGAACCTGTCAATTCCTAGGTGGGAGACTAATTTCATGGAGTAGCAAAAAGCAAACCAGTGTGGCTATCTCCACTGCAGAGTCAGAGTATGTGGCTGCAGGAAGTTGCTGTGCTCAACTTCTGTGGATACAACATCAGCTAGAGGACTATGGATTTCAGGTAAGTAGAACTCCACTCTTTTGTGATTCTACAAGTGCTATTTCAATAGCTAATAATCCTGTATCTCATAGTCGAACAAAACATATTGAAATTAAATATCATTTTCTTAGGGAGCATGTAGAAAGAGAAGATATTTTATTAGAATATGTTAAAACTGATAATCAAGTAGCTGATATGTTTACTAAGCCCCTAGAAGAAGTTAAGTTCAATAGATTTAAAATTGAACTAGGAATGATAAACTTAGAGTAAGTTTACAGAATTGAAAATGGCTAAGTAAAAAGGTGTCGACACATAGACAAGTCTATGTCGACACAGAATAGTGGTGTCGACACTTCAGGAAAAAGGTGTCGACACATCTAGGAAGTTGGTGTCGGCACTTCAGAATGTTAGTGTCGACACATGTCATGTAGGTGTCGACACATCCAAAGTGGTGTCGACACTTAAGTTTTACTCAGAATTTTCTAAGTAAAGTCTCGACTATGTGTCGAGTTATGTTGTGTCGACACATAAACAAGTGTCGACACATAAAATCTGTTGACTAAACTTGTGTCGACACATATGTGTCGAGACATTATAAGTCACTGTCGACACTTATTGCCAGTGTCGACACATTTTAAGTTAGCTGTCCCGCCTGTTCATCTTCAAAATCAGGAAGGTATAAATAGGGTTTTGTCTTTGTTTGTCGACACGCTTTCAAAGTTTCGAGACCAAACTTCAGTGTCGACACCTCTCTTCTCTCAAGACAAATTCTACAAACCCTAATGGCGCCTAAGCTTGAGGAGAACGTCAACGAAGGATATGAGCTGGTGCGCGGCGCTTTCGAAGATGCTGATCAAGAAATCAAGTCCGTCGTAACCCTAGTTGCCGATTCTGGGTTAGAATATTTAGTTTCTGAACCCACAAAGATATGGAAGAAAGAGGTACTCGAATTCCTCAATGGAGCCAAGGTGGATGAATCTGGATACAAAATCAAATCCAGAGTTCATGGAGCAAGGGTTAAGGTATCCCCAAAAAGTCTGAGGAAGATTCTACAGCTTTCAAGAACTCAAGAGGAAGATGAAGTTACTGCATCAAGGACCAGGGAAGCTCTAACCTGGTGTGGAATTGATCCTAAGATGAAGCTGGGATCTGTGTTTAACAGGAAAGGCATGAACAGCCAAGGCAAATTCATGTCTGAAATTATTGGAAAGGTCATCCTAAGCAAGCCAGGAGGGCATGACAGAGTGTCTGCCTCTATGTTTAGTATAATGACAAGGATTATCTTCTCTCTAAAAACTGACTGGTCAATGATAGTTTATGAGAAGATTAAGGAAGGTCTGAAGAAGCCCAACCAGGGCAGAATTATAAGTCTATACCTAGCTGGTGCCATACTAGAGGTAATGCAACAAGCTGCAGGAAGCAAGATAAATCATATGAGAAGGATGGATCTGAGGATCTTTTCTAGATGGGACAGGGTGTTGTCAAAGGAAATGTCAACCCCTGAGAAGATAGTTGCTGAGAAAGACATTCCTCCAAAGAAGAAAAGGAAGACTGCTCCAGTGGCACAAGTGTCCACTAGCAGCTCTGATAGTGAAGAACAAGTTGTCTTCACTCCAGATGAGCATGAGGAAGAGCCTGCTGTAAAGACTCCTGCTCCTCAAGAGGTTGCTGAGATCCAAGGGGAGCTACCTCAAGCTAGCCCCATCAACAAGGATCACAGCCAAAGGGAGCTTCCAGTTGTAGAAGAACCCTCTACACAGGAAAGTGAACAAGCCACCAACACCATACTAGAGGTACTCACTGACCTAAATACTTTAGAATTTCTTATAGAAGATGCTGATTTGTCTGATGTTCATCAGCAAACTCAGCTGGATAGTCAAGTTCCAGATGCTGTTAGAGAAGACACATCTGCTGTACTAGAAGTGGTTCCTGATCCAGTGGTTGAAGAGCCTAGAATTACTCCAGCTCCTTCACCACAAGAGTACACTATAGAGGATTTATTTTTAAATCTAAATCAACATGACTTTGACATGGACAAGGCTACTGCTGATGAAGAGAATGCTGCTGCTGAGGGGGAGCAAGTGCAGATTCTGAAAGAGCCTATAAGGCAAGAAACTGAGAAGACACAAGATGTGCAAACTGAAAGGCCTACAAGCCCTAAGGAGAGGGTGGATATAACCAGCACCTCTGCCTCAGATGATGAGGAAGCTGAAAGGGCAAAGAAAAAGAAACTTTATGTCTTCAGGAGAAGAAGCCAGAGTTACAAGAAGGCTCTCCAAACAGTTGCACCACAGCCTATAATTCAACCAGCCCCAGCCATTGATTATAGTGCACTGATGGTGGCAATGCAAATCAAGTTGGATGAGCAAAGGCAGGCCATAGAGAAATATGTAGATGAAGGGCAAAAATCACTCTAATTTGATCTGGCCCAGGATATAAAATCTATAAGGTTTGAAATGAACCAAAATAAGAAGGAGATGACAGACTGCTTCCACAAGGGTGGCAATGCAGTGGTGTACTTGGCAACCCACCAGGAAAAGATAAAGGCACAAGTGGATGACATAGCATTGAAGCAAGGGTATGTGCTTGAAAATCAGCTAAGAATGAATGACAATTTGACTGCTTCTCATAATGCTATTGTCACTGAGTTAAAGAACAAGGCTGTTGAACCTTCTACCTCTTCTGCTACTATTAAAGCTGATTTTGACAAAGCATTTCAAAAAGAAATCTCTGTTGTTAAGACTGCTATCCAAGCCTCCCAGAAAGCCATATCTGAACAACTTCAAAAGCTCAAACCATTTTTTAAAGATGGATTCAGATACTTGGATAATCAAATCAGATTTCAGAAGGATGATGTCAGAGATCATATGGCTAGATAAGTCATAAAGGGGGAGAGAGTGTTAGTCAAGGCAAGCTCTGACCATGCTAAGTGGATATCAAATTCTATCAGAGCTACACTTGGATATCCTCCTCTGTGTGATGACAATGATGTTGCTGAATCTGGAATTAACCCTGCATATCTAGGAGGTGAGCAACCAGAGGTAGCTCAAGTCATTTATCCTCCTCCAGATTTTGAAATGGTGCATGCTGATGTACAGACCATGTACAGCCCACCTGGGGGCAAGGACAATGTAATTATTGAAAAGGTTGTTCAGCCTATATCTGAAGCCATGCAAGAGGCATTACAGAAAGAAGAAGAGACAAGATTGTCAAAGAAGAGGTTTAGGGAACAAGCTGAGCAAAGACCAGACTTTGAGCAGTGGAGCCCTACCTCTAGGAACATTATATTAACTGCATGGAAAGCTGCCAAGGATAACATTCAAGACAGGAACAAATGGTTCTCTGAGGCTGAATGGAGAAAACATGAGACTAGACAGGAGGTCATAGTTCAACATAGAAGGAAGGCAAAGTTGGGAAAGCTACCTCCTACTGCTCTGGAGCCTAGCAAGTACTTTCCAAAGCCATACCATTATTTTGAGAGGCAGAAGATCAAAGCTGAAGATCTTAAGAAGAAAGATCTGAAATGCAAGAAGCCTGCTGATGCTGAAACTGCTGTTGCTCCTGTCCAAGCTAAAGTCCAAGCTGGCAAAGGCATAGTGATTAAGGAGCCAGAACAAAAATAGATTTAGAATTTTCATGAAGTTTATTTTGTAATCTTTTGGATGTAAATCATTTTGTAAACTTCTGAAAATGTATAAGACAGATATTAGAACAATATATGATTAATATATTTCATGTTTGTTCTGTGAATATGTCTATGTCTATTTCTTATTTGTTCTGTAATGATGAATTTGTATACATGTGAAATTGATACATGTTTATGTTTACCCTGCTGTACATTATCCTGCTTTACATCATTTTGTAATTTTTATTATGAATGGTGTATATCATTGACTAAGGGTTATGACTTCTCCAAATAGGGGGAGATTGTTGGGTACATTGGTTTAAATGTACCTGATTTGAAGAAGCCTCACCCAACTCAATGATATACATCAAAATGTATTTGATGTGTTTTTGAGTTACCTGTGCAGGTTAAGTATTTGCAGGACTGAAGCAAAAATATCTAAGTCCATGTGTCGACACCCAGAGGGAAAGTGTCGACACTTAAGAAGACTTGTGTCGACACCCAGACAAGCAGTGTCGACACTTGGAGTCATTGTGTCGACACCTGGGATGCAGAGTCGACACCAGACACAAAGTGTCGACACAAGGAGCTGTGTCGACACTCAATGAAGAAAAGTGCAGACAGAAAGTGTCGACACAAGGAGCTGTGTCGACACCCAATGAAGCTGTGTCTACACCAGAAAGTGTCGACACTTAGAGCTGTGTCGACACTCAGCAAAAGTCAGCAGAGACTAAGTTAAAGTGTCGACACCAAGAACAAAGTGTCGACACACAACAGAAGAGTCAACACTTAAAGAAAGTGTCGACACTCAGACCAATGTGTCGACACTCAACAGAAGAGTCAGCACTTGAAGTGTCGACACTTGACAAATTCAACACAAGAAGTTGTGTCGACACAAAGGAGATGTGTCGACACTTAGAAGAATTCAGCAAAAGATAGAAGATCAAGTACTTGTGTCGACACTCAATTTCAGTGTCGACACATGCAGAAGAAACTGTGTCGAGACATAAAATCTACAACAAAAGGAGTTGTGTCGATACCTTGTAGACTTGTGTCGACACTTACACAACTTGTGTCGACACTTGGTCTATAAGTGTCGACACTTAAAGACAAAAAGTCTCGACACTTTCAAACAGTTAGAGATTTTCAAGAATTGACTGGATGACTTGACAGCTGCCGTTCCAGCCGGTCTACAGCACCTGTCAGAGATGTCAGAATTCAGTTATGGACCGGACCAGCCGGTTACCATGAAGAAGGCCTATAAATAGGCTCATACAGTTTACAGAAACTGTTGTTCAGATTGTTGTTGAACAAGTTATTAAAGTGGTACACAGAGTTATTGATCAAGTATCAAATCAAGAAGATCTAGCTGTCCAAGTGCAGATCTAAGAAGTTGGAGAGAGAGGGCTCCATCCAAGAAATCAGCCGTTGGAACTAGGCTGAGAAGAAGGGTTCAGATTTATTCTGCATCTTAAGAAGCAGAGATCAAGGATCAACTGCAGGAGGATTCATTCTTATTCAGTTCTACTTTCAAGAAGCTTTGAAGAAAGCTAAGTCAGATTGAATCCAGCTGAGTTCTTCCAAGAACTCATCAAGAAACTCTCAACTCCCCTCTCTTGTTTCTGAGTTGTTGAGTTATTATTTCTATAATCATTTTTATCTTGTAGGATCCTTTGGATCTGAGTGATTGTAAGCCTGTAATTATAAAGGCTGAGGGTAGGGCTTGAGAGCCTGAGTGTAGGAGATTGGAATCTCTGAGTGTAGGCCTTTTGTGGCTGAGTGTAGGCCTTATTGGCTGAGTGTAGGCCTTTGTGGCTGAGTGTAGGCTTTGGGATAAAGCTGAGTTGTAGGGCCTTGGGCCTGAGGTGTAGGAACCAATTTGGGTTCTGAGACAGTGGTGAAGTTTGGCCGAATCTAGTACACTGCTAGATAGCCGAAGGGGGAAAGTGGATGTACTCAAAGCTTGGGGAACCACTATAAAACTCTGTGTCTGCTGTGCTGTGATTGTGAATGCTTTTGTGATTGCTGTGTCAAAGTAGTATAGATTCTATGATATAACTGATTGCTGCCATTAAAGTTTTAAAAAGAATTAGGTCACCTATTCACCCCCCCCCCCCTCTAGGTGTTTAGGTACCATATCTTTCAGTAGAGATCAAGGATCAACTGCAGAAGGAGTCAATCTTATTGAGTTCTACTTTCAAGAAGCTTTGAAGAAAGCTAAGTTAGATTGAGTCCAACTGAGTTCTTCCAAGAACTCATCAAGAATCTTACAACTTATCTCTCTTTCATCTAAGTTGTTGAGTTTAAACATTTTGTATTCATTATAACTTGTAGGATCCTTTGGATCTGAGTTTTTGTAAGCCTGTAATTATAAAGGCTTAGTGTAGGGCTTGAGAGCCTGAGTGTAGGAGATTGAAATCTCTGAGTGTAGGCCTTGGTGGCTGAGTGTAGGCCTGGGTGGCTGAGTGTAGGCCTTTGTGGCTGAGTGTAGGCTTTGTTAAAAAGCTGAGTTGTAGGGCCTTGGGCCTGAGGTGTAGGAACCAGTTTGGGTTCTGAGATAGTGGAGAAGTTTGACCGAATCTAGTACACTGCTAGATAGGCGAAGGGGGAAAGTGGATGTACCCAAAGCTTGGGGAACCACTATAAAACTGTGTGTCTTCTGTATGCTGTGATTTGCTGTGAATGCTGTATGATTGTTGTGCAAAAGTAGATTAGATTCTGTGATAAAAACTGATTGCTGCCATTAAAGGTTAAAAAGAATTTGGTCACCTATTCACCCCCCCCCCCCCCTCTAGGTGTTTAGGTACTATATCTTTCAAGTGGTATCAGAGCCAGGTTCCTCAAAAAGGACTAACAGTCTGAGGATATTCTGATTGGCAGATTCAGTCTAAGTCAAATTACAGATTCAAGAAAATCAAGAACCATGGGTTCCTCTGAGAATCACAAGGAATTGGGATCCATGAAATTACCTATATGTAGGAAAGAGATATTTGGGATCTGGAAGGAAAGGGTAAGGCTGTTTATGGAAGCCTCAGACCCTAGGATTTACATCACAGTAAAGGAAGGGTCTTATGTGTCCATGAAGATATCAATTATAGATGCAAATCAGAGAACCCCAAAGGATTTCTCTGAAATGACAAAGGATGAGATTGTCCTAGCCACCATGGACAAAAGGGCTCAAAACATTATAGTGAGTGATATAGATGATGCAACTTTTCAGAATCTAATATACTGTAAGACAGCCAAAGAGATGTGGGATACTCTTATTGTGTATATGGAGGGTTCTGAAGAAGTAAGGCAAGATAGAAAATCTGAAAGTCCACCTAGTGTCAACTATGTGCACCTATGGGGGGGGGGGAATAGGTGACGTGTAGCTCTTTTACGGAATTTACGAATGTACCTGCACAACTATAAAGATTTTATCAAATACATAGTCTATTGACCTTAGCTTGTCCAGGGGCTTCTTCAAATCAGGTACATTGTGGATACAATACCCAACAAAATCCTTGCTAAATCAAGAGTATGAAAGTTTTAGACAAAAAAAGGGTGATAGCATAACTGAGTGCTATAAGAAGTTCTATGGGATAGTGAATGAACTCATGTCTTATGTAAGAGAGTTCAGTAATTATGAACTAAATGACAAGTTTCTAAGGTCCCTAACTAAAGATTGGGACACCAAGATCTGTGCCATCAGAGAAATGGCTAAGTTGGGAGAAATTCCTCCACCTACACTGTTTGACAAATTGTTGTCATATGAAATGCAGTTGATAGTGAGGAAAGAGGAGGAGAAATCAACAAGAAATGAACATAAGGAAAGAACAGTAGCTTTCAAGACAGAAGCCTCCAGAAAGTACAGAGGTAAGTCACCAACTCCACCTCCAAAGGTTGTTGAATCAGAGTCAGATGAGTCTGTTAGCACAAAGTCTAAAAGCAGTGAAAGTGATGAAGACTTTGCTGCCTTCACTAGACATTTTCAGAAGTTCTTGAAGAAGAAACAATGGAGGTCAAGGCCTTCTACTTCATAGGGAAAAGAAGACTTCTATCAGAACAAAAAGGCTTCAAAGAAGGACAGGAAGAGGACTAAATCTAGCAAGGCAACTGTTTTAAAAATAGTGTGTTATTGCTGCAATAGACAAGACCATGTTGTTGCAGATTGTCCAGAAAAGAGAAAGGAGTCTAGTGACAGGAAGAAGACTCATTTCAAAGGCAAGAAAGAGAAGTCTTTTGTTGCCAAGAAGGAGAAGACTCTGTCAGATATCTCTTCTTCAGAAACTGAGTCTGATGCTGAGGCATACATAGGGCTGTTTGCTGAAGAAGAAGAAGAAGAGTTCATGCAAATTATGAGTTCTATATATGACCAAGAAGACTGTCAGTACCAAGGGCTAATGGCATTGACTGAAAGTAACAAAATCCTGGAGCAGCCAGGACCCAATAAGGTACAAAGTTCAACTTTAAGTTCAGTTTCTTGTGCCAGTACAGAATCAGATTCATCATCATCTAGTGATGAGAGTGTATCTGAGTCTGAGGAAGATATTCATCAGCTGATATATGAATATAAAGTTCTGTTGCAAGCTTATAAGAAGAGCAAGTCCCTAGCCAAAAGTCAGGCAAAGGAAATTGCTGATCTAAAAGCTGCTGCAACAGATTTTGAGAAGTTATTTGATCAAAAGCTTAATGAGATAGTCAGACTGAAGCACATAAATGTGATTCAGATGGGGACTATCACATATAAGAATGATCAAATCAAGAGTCTAGAGATTAATCTTCAGAAGGAGAGAGAGCTTGTTGCTAGCTTTTCTAAACCTAAGTCAGTGTTACCCATAATTGATGAATTTGTTCATCACAAGGGTAAAGCTGGACTGGGATTTACTAGACCTGCAAGGACTGAGTAGTCCAAGTCCAAGTCCAAGTCCAAGGGCAAAGCCCCAACACTCAACAAGTCAGCTGTAGATAAGACAGCAAAGACAGTACCTAAGCAAAGGTACAATAAGTTTGAATGTTGGTGCTGCGGCAAGGTTGGCCACTTTACAATGGACTGTTGGCACAATGCTAGTGCCAAAGTGAGTAACAAACTGCCTATTGGAAAACCAGTAGGTAGCTTTGTCAGGTTGCAAACTAACAAGTACCAAGGACCCAAGAATACTTTGGGTTCTAAGGTTCACTAATCTGTTTTGCAGGTGAGTCCAAATGGTCATGCCCCAATATGGTACTTGGACAGTGGATATTCCAGACATATGACTGGAACTAGGGGACTACTAAGGGACTACATTCTAATCAAAGATGGTCCAAAAGTAACCTTTGGTGGTTCTGAAAAAGGAATCATCAAAGGATTTGGTAACATTTCTAGTAACTTGGTTACCATTACTCAAGTGGCTTATGTTAAAGGGTTGAAACACAGCCTAATAAGTATAAGTCAATTAAGTGATGTAGGGTATGACATCTCATTTATTAAAAATGGTTGTCATATCAAGAGGTCAACTGATCAAGAGATCATTTTGACAGGTTATAGAAAGAGCAATGTCTACTGCCTAGACATTATGTGTGAGACCAATGGTTCTCAAGTGTGTCTTATAGCTGATGAGACAGTCTCTCATTGTGTCAAATGGCACAAGAGGCTAGCCCATCTAAACTACAAGACAATTGGCAAACTCTTTAGTAAAGAGTTAGTGAGGAATGGTCCTCAAGTTAAGTGTGTTAAAGATGGTATTTGCTCAGCTTGTCAAAAGGGCAAGCAGACTAGATCCATCTTTAGGAGCATAGAAAACAAAGATGCTGTGAGGTGTTTATACCTCTTGCATATGGATCTCTTTGGTCCAATGCCAGTTCACAGCTTAGGTAGGAAGGTCTATACCTTTGTAGTTGTAGATGACTACTCAAGGTTTTCCTGGGTATTCTTCTTAAGACAGAAATCTGAAACACCTAGTGTCTTCCATAGTTTTGTCAAGCAAATTCAGAATGAACTAAACAGTACAGTGGTCAAGATTAGAAGTGACCATGCTACTGAATTTCAGTCTGAGAGTATGGCAAAACTATGTAAAGACTTTGAGATATTTCAAGAGTTTTCTTCACCTAGAACACCACAGCAAAATGACATTGCTGAGAGGAAGAATAGAACCTTGATTGAGGTAGGTAGGACCCTATTAAGTGATACATCACTACCAGAATACTTCTGGGCTGAAGCAGTTAACACTGCATGTCATGTTATAAATAGGGCTACCATCACTAAAAGTCTCAACAAGACCCCCTATGAAGTTGTGAAAGGCAGAAAACCAAACCTATCCTACTTCAGGATCTTTGGTTGCAAATGCTTCATACTTAACAATGGAAAGTCTTACTTGACTAAGTTTGCTGCCAAGTCCCAAGAGGGAATTTTTGTTGGGTACAGCAATAACAGTAAGGCTTATAGAGTCTACAACTTGTCTACACAAGTTGTAGAAGAATCTGTACATGTAGTATTTGATGAGACTAAACTTATTAATAATGAGTTGTCTAGTAGTGTATGCAGCCCCACAGGTTTAACAAAGAAGATGGATAAGCTTACTATAGAAGAAGTACCTACTGCAAGACAGCAAGTAGAAGACAGTGGCTCTTGTCTAGGGGGAGAACTACATGTACCAATTGCTGATGAAGTTCAAGGAGTACAGCATAATGAAGATGCTGAAGAGGTTCAACCAGAAGTTAGGATGCCTCCAGCCAATAGGCATCTTAGAGATCATCCAGTAGAGCAGATTATTGGAGATCCAAGACAATGGGTACAAACAAGGAGCAGAAATCAGAATGCAGCAATCTACTCACGTTTTCTATCTCAAGTTGAACCAAAGAAGTTTGAAGAAGACATTCTAGATCCACAATGGACTGAAGCAATGCAAGAAGAGCTTAATCAGTTCAAGAGGTGCAAGGTCTGGGAACGTGTTCCTAAACCTAAAGATCACAATATAATAGGAACCAAGTGGATCTACAGGAATAAGATGAATGAACAAGGGGTCATCATTAAGAATAAAGCAAGATTTGTTGCTAAAGGATATAAGCAAGAAGAAGATATTGACTTTGATCAAACCTTTGCTCCAGTAGCCAGACTGGAAGCCATAAGGATGTTCCTGGCCTATGCAACCTTTCAAAGATTCAAGGTTTACCAAATGGATGTCAAGTCAGCATTTCTAAATGGTAATCTTAAAGAGGAAGTCTATGTGGAACATTCTTCAGGTTTTGTTGATTCAACTCTACCTAATCATGTCTATAGACTTAGGAAAGCTTTATATGGGTTAAAGCAAGCCCCTAGGGCTTGGTATGAAACCCTATCTAGTTTCCTCATTGAGAACAAGTTCTCAAGGGGGAAAATAGATAAGACTTTATTCCTTAGGGAATCTAAAGGCAAAGTTATACTAGTCCAAATATATGTAGATGACATTGTATTTGGGTCTACTGAAAGCAGTTTTTGCAAAAAGTTTGCAAAACTTATGCAAGGTCAATTTGAGATGAGTAGTATGGGAGAGCTAAAGTTTTTCTTGGGTCTCCAAGTTAAACAGACTGAGAATGGTTTATCCATATGTCAGTCCAAGTTCACCCTAGAACTCATAAGGAAGTATGGTATGGATTCTTCCAGCACCATGAAGACTCATATGGGGTCAAGTATGTCTCTTAGCAAGGATGATGCAGGGAAGCCTGTAGATGAAACCTTGTATAGAGGGATAGTTGGCTCCCTATTATACTTGACTGCAAGTAGACCAGATATCATGTATGCTACATGTGTCTATGCAAGGTATCAAGCTTGCCCTAAAGAGTCTCATTTGACAGCAGTCAAAAGAATATTGAGATATCTAAAGGGCACTCCCTATCTAGGCCTCTGGTACCCTAGGAATGGGGATTTTGATCTAACAGGTTATTCAGATGCAGACTTTGCAGGATGCAAAGAAGATAGAAAAAGCACTACTGAAACCTGTCAATTCTTAGGTGGGAGACTAATTTCGTGGAGTAGCAAAAAGCAAACAAGTGTGGCTATCTCCACTGCAGAGTCAGAATATGTGGCTGCAGGAAATTGTTGTGCTCAACTTCTGTGGATACAACATCAGCTTGAGGACTATGGAATTCAGGTAAGTAGAACTCCACTCTTTTGTGATTCTACTAGTGCTATTTCAATAGCTAATAATCCTGTATCCCATAGTAGAACAAAACATATTGAAATTAAATATCATTTTCTTAGGGAACATGTAGAAAGAGAAGATATTTTATTAGAATATGTTAAAACTAATAATCAATTAGCTGATATGTATACTAAGCCCCTAGAAGAAGCTAAGTTCAATAGATTTAAAATTGAACTAGGTATGATAAACTTAGAGTAAGTTTATAGTATTGAAAATGGCTAAGTAAAAAGGTGTCGACACACAGAAATCTATGTGTCGACACAGAATAGTGGTGTCGACACTTCAGGAGAAAGGTGTCGACACATCTAGGAAGTTGGTGTCGACACTTCAGAATAGTAGTGTCGACACATGTCAAGTAGGTGTCGACACATCTAAAGTGGTGTCGACACTTAAGTTTTACTCAGAATTCTCGAAGTAAAGTCTCGATTATGTGTCGAGTTATGTCGTGTCGACACATAAACAAGTGTCGACACATAAAATCTGTTGACTAAACTTGTGTCGACACATATGTGTCGAGATATTATAAGTCAGTGTCGACACTTATTGCCAGTGTCGACACAATTTAAGTTAGTTGCCCGCCTTTTCATCTTCAAAATTAGAAAGGTATAAATAGGGTTTTGTCTTAGTTTGTCGACACGCTTTCAAAGTTTCGAGACCAAACTTCTGTGTCGACACCTCTCTTCTCTCAAGACAAATTCTACAAACCCTAATGGCACCTAAGCTAGAGGAGAACATCAACGAAGGATACGAGCTGGTGCGCAATGCTTTCGATGATGCCGATCAAGAAATTAAGACTGTCGTAACCCTAGTAGCCGATTTAGGATTAGAATATCTTGTTTCTGAACCTACTAAAATCTGGAAGAAAGAGGTACTAGAATTCCTCAATGGAGCTGACGTGGACGAATCTGGATACAAGATCAAATCCAGAGTTCATGGAGCAAAGGTTAAGATTTCACCTAAAAGTATGAGGAAGATTCTACAGCTGCCAAGAACTAAAGAGGAAACTGAGGTTACAGCTACAAAGACCAGGAAAGCTCTAACCTGGTGTGGACTGGATCCTAAGATGAAACTTAGATCATTATTTCTTAGAAAGGGAATGAACAATCAAGGAAAATTCCTTTCAGAGATTGTTGGCAAAGTAATACTCAGTAAGCCAGGAGGGCATGACAGAGTGTCTGCCCATATGTTTAGTATAATGACAAGGATAATCTTCACTCTAAAAACTGACTGGTCTATGGTAGTTTATGAGAAGATTAACAAAAGCTTGAAGAAGCCCAACCTAGGCAGGATTTTAAGTCTTTACCTTGCTGGTGTCATACCAGAGGTTATGCAACAAGCTGCTGGAAGCAAGATAAACCATATGAGGAAGATGGATTTAAGAATTTTCTCCATATGGGATAGGGTGTTGACTAAGGAGATGCCAACCCCTGAGAAGATAGTTTCTGAGAAGGAGATTCCACCAAAGAAGAAGAGGAAAACTGCTCCAGTGGCTCAAGTGTCCACTAGCAGCTCAGACAGTGAAGAACAAGTTGTCTTCACTCCAGATGAGAATGAGGAAGGACCTGCTGTAAAATCTCCTGCTCCTCAAGATGATACTGAGATCCAGGGGGAGCTACCTCTAGCTAGCCCCATACACAAGGATCAAAGCCAGGGGGAGCTACCAGTTGTAGATGAACCCACTACACTGGAAAGTGAACAAGCAACTAACATTATCCTAGAGGTAATCACTGAACTCAATAATTTAGATTTTCCTATAGAAGATACTGATTTGTCTGATGTTCATCAGCAAACTCAGCTGGATAACCAAGTCCCAGATGCTGTCTTGGAAGACACATCTATTGCAGCTCCAATAGTTCCTGATCCAGTGGTTGAAGAGACCAGAATTTCTCCTGCTCAGTCTCCACAAGAATACACCATGGAAGATTTATTCCTAAATCTGGATCAAGCAGATTTTGACAAGGAAACTGATGCTGCTGAGAAGGAGAATGCTCCAGTTGAGGGGGAGCAAGAGCAAGTTCCTGAAGAGCCTGCAAGACAAGAAACTGAGAAGGCACAAGATGTGCAGATGGAGAGGCCCCCAAGCCCTAAGGAGAGGGTGGATATAGCCAGCTCCTCAGCTTCTGAAGATGAGGAGGCTACCAGGGCTAAGAAGCAGAAACTTTATGTTTTCAAGAGAAGAAGTCAAAGTTATAAGAAGGTCTTACAATCTCTTGCACCACAGCCTGTAGTTCAGCCAGCACCATCAGTTGATTATAGTGCATTGATGGTTGCTATGCAGATCAAGTTGGATGAGCACAGAAAGGCAATAGAGAAGTATGTGGATGAAGGGCAGAAATCATTGCAATTTGATCTGGCCCAGGATATTAAATCCATAAGATTTGAGATGAATCTTAACAAGAAAGAGATGACTGAATGTTTCCACAAGGGTGGAAATGCAGTGGTGTACTTGGCTACACACCAAGAAAAGATTAAGACTCAAGTTGATGACATAGCCCTGAAGCAAGGTTATGTACTTGAAAATCAACTCAGGATGAATGACAATCTGACAGCATCTCATAATGCAATTGTCACAGAATTAAAGAATATAGGTGCTGGACATTCTACCTCTACTGCTGTTGTTAAAGCTGAATTTGACAAAGTATTCCAAGAAGAAATCACTACTGTTAAGACTGCTATCCAAGACTCCCAGAAGGCCATCTCTAAACAACTTCAAAAGCTCAAACCTTTCTTTAAAGATGGAGTCAGATACTTGGATAATCAAATCAGATTTCAGAAGGATGATGTCAGAGATCACATGACTAGAGAAGTCATAAAGGGGGAGAGAGTGTTAGTCAAGGCAAGCTCTGGCCATGCTAAGTGGATATCAAATTCTATCAGAGCAACTCTTGGGTATCCTCCTCTGTGTGATGACAATGATGTTGCTGAATCTGGAATTAACCCTGCCTATCTTGGAGGTGAGCAACCAGAAGTAGCTCAAGTGATCTATCCTCCTCCAGATTTTGATATGATTCATGCTGATGTATAGTCCATGTATAGCCCACCTGGGGGCAAGGACAATATTATTATTGAGAAAGTTGTTCAGCCTATTTCTGAAGCCATGCAAGAGGCACTGCAGAAAGAAGAAGAGACTAGATTGTCAAAGAAGAGGTTTAGGGAACAAGCTGAACAAAGACCAGACTTTGAGCAGTGGAGCCCCACCTCTAGGAACATTATTTTGACTGCATGGAAAGCAGCAAAGGATAACATCCATGACAGAAATAAATGGTTTTCTGAGGCTGAATGGAGGAAACATGAATCAAGGCAGGAGGCAATAGTTCAATACAGAAGGAAGGCCAAGATGAGAAAGCTACCTCCTACTGCCCAGGAGCCTAGCAAGTACTTTCCAAAGCCATACCATTATTTTGAAAGGCAGAAGATTAAAGCAGAAGAGCTTAAGAAGAAAGATCTGAAAGGCAAGAAGCCTGCTGATGCTGAAGTTGCTGATGCTCCTGTCCAAGCTAAAGTTCAAGGTGGAAAAGGAATTGTGATTAACGAGCCAGAACAAAAATAGATTTAGAATTTTCTTGAAGTTTACTTTGTAATCTTTTTGATGTAAATTATTTTGTGAACTTCTGAAAATGAATATGACAGATATTAGAACAATGTGTTATATATTAAATCTATTTCATATTTGTTCTGTGATGATGTCTATGTCTATTTCGTATTTGTTCTGTGATGATGTATTTGTATACATGTGTGATTAATACATGTTTATGTTTACCCTGCTGTATATTATCCCGCTTTACATCATGTTGTAATTTAATTATGAATGGTGTATATCATTGACTAAGGGTTATGACTTCTCCAAATAGGGGGAGATTGTTGGGTACATTGGTTTAAATGTACCTGATTTAAAGAAGCCTCACCCAACTCAATGATATACATCAAAATATATTTGATGTATTTTGAGTTACTTGTGCAGGTTAAGTATTTGCAGGACTGAAGCAAAAATTTCTAAGTCCATGTGTCGACACCCAGAGGGAAAGTGTCGACACTTAAGAAGATTTGTGTCGACACCCAGGCAAGCAGTGTCGACACTTGGAGTCATTGTGTCGACACCAGGGATGCTGAGTCGACACCAGATACAAAGTGTCGACACAAGGAGCTGTGTCGACACTTAATGAAGAAAGTACAGTAAAGCAGTGTCGACACTTAACAGCAATGTCGACACCTAGAAGAACTGTGTCTACACCAGAAAGTGTCGACACTTGGAGCTGTGTCGACATTCAGCAAAAGTTAGCAGAGACTAAGTACAAGTGTCGACACTCAGAACAATGTGTCGATACTGAACAGAAGAGTCAGCACTTGAAGTAAGTGTCGACACCCAGAACAATGTGTCGACACTCAGCTGAAGACTCAGCACTTGAAGAAAGTGTCGACACATGGAGCTGTGTCGACACTTAGCAAAGAACAGCAAGATCAACAAAATATTCTAAGTACAAGTGTCGACACTAATGAAATGTGTCGACACTCAGCTGAAGTCTCAACAGAAGAATCAAGTGTCGACACAAGGAGCTGTGTCGACACACAGCAAGTATCAACACTGAAGACATGTGTCGACACCAAGAAGCAGTGTCGACACTTAACAGATTCAACACATGAAGATGTGTCGACACAAAGGAGATGTGTCGACACTTAGAAGAATTCAGCAAAATACAGAAGATCAAGTACTTGTGTCGACACTCAATTTCAGTGTCGACACATGAAGAAGAAACTGTGTCGAGACATAGAATCTACAACACAAGGAGTTGTGTCGACACCTTGTAGACTTGTGTCGACACTTACACAACTTGTGTCGACACTTGGTCTATAAGTGTCGACACTTAAAGACAGAAAGTCTCGACACTTTCAGACAGTTAGAGATTTTTCAAGAACTGACTGGATGATTTGACAGCTGCCGTTCCAGCCGGTCTACAGCACTTGTCAGAGTTGTCAGAATTCAGTTATGGACCGGACCAGCCGGTTACCATGAAGAAGGCCTATAAATAGGCTTATAAAGTCTACAGAAACTGTTGTTCAAATTATTGATCAAGTATTCAACAAAGAAGATCTAGCTATTACTTGAAGAATCAAGTGCAGATCTAAGAAGTTGGAGAGAGAGAGCTCCATCCAAGAAATCAGCTGTTGGAACCCAGCTGAGAAGAAGGATTCAGATTGGTCTGAATCTTAAGTAGCAGAGATCAAGGATCAACTGCAGAAGGAGTCAATCTTATTGAGTTCTACTTTCAAGAAGCTTTGAAGAAAGCTAAGTCAGATTGAGTCCAGCTGAGTTCTTCCAAAAACTCATCAAGAATCTCACAACTTATCTCTCTTTCATCTAAGTTGTTGAGTTTAAACATTTTGTATTCATTATAACTTGTAGGATCCTTTGGATCTGAGTTTTTGTAAGTCTGTAATTATAAAGGCTGAGTGTAAGGCTTGAGAGCCTGAGTGTAGGAGATTGAAATCTCTGAGTGTAGGCATTGGTGGCTGAGTGTAGGCCTGGGTGGCTGAGTGTAGGCCTTTGTGGCTGAGTGTAGGCTTTGTTGAAAAGCTGAGTTGTAGGGCCTTGGGCCTGAGGTGTAGGAACCAGTTTGGGTTCTGAGATAGTGGAGAAGTTTGGCCGAATCTAGTACACTGCTAGATAGGCGAAGGGGGAAAGTGGATGTACCCAAAGCTTGGGAAACCACTATAAAACTGTGTGTCTTCTGTGTGCTGTGATTTGCTGTGAATGCTGTGTGATCGCTGTGTAAAAGTAGATTAGATTCTGTGATAAAAACTGATTGCTTCCATTAAAGGTTAAAAAGAATTTGGTCACTTATTCACCCCCCCTCTAGGTGTTTAGGTACTATATCTTTCAATTATGAAGAATTATATCGCTTGTTTCATCTCTCAATGTCTGACGTGTCAGAAGGTGAAAGCTCAGCGTCAGCATCCTGGTGGTCTTTTTAAACCTCTAACTATCCCTGATTAGAAGTGGGAAGATATCTATATGAACATCATCACGGGTTTGCCCCGCACTCCGAGGGGCATGATATGATTTGGTTTATAGTAGACCGCACGACTAAAGTGGCTCACTTCATCCCATATAAGGAAGGTCATTCCACTGAGAAGATGGCTCGGATCTATGTTACAGAGATTGTTGGACTCCATGAGATTCCTCTACGGACTGTATCTGATCGTGACTCGATATTTGTATCGCACTTCTGGAAGGGCTTCCAGCAAGCTTTGGGCACCGAACGCAACCCGAGCACTACTTTTCATCTAACAACCGATGTTCAGACCGAAAGAGTTAATCAGATTCTTGAAGACATGCTTTAGTGTTACATTTTGGATTACAAGGAAGGTTGCGACGAGCACCTACCCATTGTTGAATTCGCCTACAACAACGACTATCAAGAGAGTCTCAAGATGGCCCCCTTCAAAGTAGTATACGGGCATCATCGTAGGGCCCCGCTCTATTTGTTAGAAGTTAGTGAGAAGGTTATTTTGGGGTCTGAGTTTCTTCAGGAAATGGAAGAAGCCACAAAGAAGACTCGACTCCAGCTCAGTCGGGTCATCAAGAGACAGAGAAAATATGCAAATCAGCACCGCCATCCGTTAAAAGTTGTTGTGGGTGTTCAAGTACTCCTTAAGGTTTCCCCTCTTCTGGGGTGAAATGGTTTGGTTGTCATCATAATCTCAGCCTGAGATTTGTGGGATCATTTTTTTATTTCAGAGCGTATCAGAGGATCTGCTTATCGTCTTGAGCTACCTGTATCTTTGGCTGGTGTTCACAATGTATTCCACGTTAGTCACCTTCGAAAGTATATTTGTGATCCTACCCGCGTCATTAAGGAAATTTCAGTGATTCCTGAAGATAATTGTCTTATCCGGTCGAGCCCACTAAGATCGTCGAGTATCAAGAATGCAAGCTTCGAAGGAGAACCATTTCCATGGTAAGAGTGCTTTGGATGCATGGCAAGTCTGAGTACACTTGGAAACTTGAATCTGACATGCGTAGAAAGTATCCACATCTGTTCTCTTGATCTTGGTATGTCTTCGCTCGTGTACTCCTTCTATTTTTTTCAATATATTCATATTTAGTTCTCATGACTTATCTGCAAATCTTGCTGGAATGAGTGGTATCTGAATCTTCGCCTTATGAGACCCCATTTTTATGAATTCTCAAAAGTTTCGGGACGAAACTTCCTAAGTAGGGAAAAATATAACAATTCATTTTAATATAAAAATGGGATCAAAATACTTATGATAATAAAATATGAGTGACAAACTTGCAAAATAGGTGAGTAGGGTTTTGTTACCTTCTAATTCCAAGCCCGAGCCAGCCCCCTCCCCTGATTTATTTCCTTCTCCTAGTTCAGGGCCTTTTCGCACGCCGTAAAGAGTCGCAGGGCTACTCTCCCGATAACGCCTCCTACGTACCCGTCGGCCCTGATTCTGCCTCCTGCGCTCCCAGCCGCTTCTATCCCTCCCTCCCGTGGTTGGCAACTACCTTCTCTAGGGTCGATGCCTCCTCTTCTTGCTCCCTTTCCGCTCCTCCAACTTCTTCAAGGCTGATTTCTCCTCCTGCCTTAGCCGACTGCCCTCAACATCAAAGACAACAGCCCCCTTCCTCCTATGGGCATTTTCAACCATCTCTTTCTCCTCCAAGGGGGTTGACAACCACCGTCTTTTCCTACAGCAGCCCTCTTCCGCTTTGATTGGGCTAGTGTTTGTAGAATGACATCTATGTTTTGCTTGAATCCTCCTCTCCTTGGATTTTTGAGTCCGATTTCAGACTCTTGGGGTAAGAAATCCCTCTTTCTCCCTTTATTCAAAATTTATTTGATTTATTTGATAATGTTCGCTCTCCAAACAAAGTTTTTGTGTTGATCTAGCTTGTGTTCATTTTGCAATCGACTAATCCTGAATTATTTGTGTTTCTGATGTCACTCATTGGATCGTTTGTCAGAACCTTCTCTGATTTAGGGTTTCCATCACTCAAACGTCGTTAACTCCCTGATCTTTCGTGATAACTACTCTCCCCTCACTCTTGAGGGAGGTAAATTGCTAATCCACTCTTGATTTAGTTTTGCAAAATAAACTGCATGTGTTAGCGTATGGTTTTCTGTCTTGCCAAATATCAAGTATCGTTTGTGATTATTCCTGAACAGGTTCAATAAGGCATTTGGCTTTTCTTGCACCTCTTAGCTGTCATCAAGAGTTTTGGTTTCACCTTAAGGAAAGTGGAGAGTTCCCTCTCGCTTGCAAACTAAGGGTTTAAAATTCCTTATTTATGCATCTAGACTTATTACTGGTATCTGACAACGCAAAAATCGCTGCTTATTAGCATGTCATATTATGTTAATTGTGAAATACTTAGGTCCTGAATGTCATAAGCAATTGTGGGAGGTAGGGCTTAGATGGTGTATCGTCTTGTTTGTATGGTTACGATAAGCAGGAAATACTTTCTTTTCTAATAAAATTTACACTTGAACTTGAGTGTAAACCATGTGTACCCACTATAAACTCATATGCATTTCATCGATTACAACTTATGTCGTTGCCGGAACAATTATGTAAAACTCTAGAGTAGGCTAATAAATTTAAGATATTTTTGTTAACCCAGTTACTTTCATGTTTTCTAACTTGCTACGATATAAAATAGTACTTTAATATTGCCTATTTACCTCTACTCGTACATTAATTCTATAACTTGCTTATTTTTTAAACTTGTGTTATGAGATATTTTCCTTCTTGTTTTGGATTTTGTCTTAGGTTCCATGATTGCGCCACCTGGTTCTTGAGTTGTTCAGCACCAATGTTCCTGGAGGTCTAATTTGTCATTGTGTAGTCAGGTTCTATGTATTTTGTTTTTGTACTGTTGGATTTCATCATTATGTACTGGTTATGTCATCCATTTTCTTTTGTGTCTTAGACAACTGCTAGGCTGTATTATTATTCTTGAATACAATAGTAATGGCATTTACACCTCTTTGGTTTATTACATTAATATTTTGTACCAACAAATGTGTGGCATAAGATTTTATTAAAGTATATGTGCATCAACTCTTTATTTTTTCACCACTCAATATTAAAGCTCCCGCATAATTAAAAAATAGTATTTATTTTTCTCAATTTATCGATTTTAAAACTAATAACATCAAATTTGTTTCCGCCTAACAGACACAGAACTTCTTCCACCCATGTCGTGGTAACATGACCTGCCATAAGCGCACTCTGGTCTTTGTTTTTAGACGGGCTGTGACACCGACGACGGCAGAGGTCAGCTGCTGCCGGAGGCAGTAGAGGCGGTTGGTGTGGCGGCGACCATAAGCACATGCGTTCAAGGGAGGCGTGCGCTAGCGCGCGCTCAAGGGGGCATAAGCGCCTGCCCGGGCACGCTACGCACGTGCGCCCGCCCACCAGGGCGCGCTTGTGTCTGCATGGGTATGCCACGTGCATGTGCCTGTCGGGGCGCGTCGTACGCGCGGGTGCTTGTTTGGTTTGGCTCCCCTTTAGGGGTGTTCTCAAACCTTTGAGGTCGGCACGACTTGGAGCGTTCGGCTCGTTTGGTCGTGTTGGCTTACATGTGTGCCCTTGATCGAGATCTTCTCGCTTCGACTTATAAAATTCAAGGGGAATCTCATCAAATGCCCCCAAATTTTCATGGGTCATTATCCGCAAAGCGGCGAGCCCAAAAAAATCTAGACTTTAATCTTCTTGCCTCGGGGTCATGGACTTTAGAATGTTTCACAAAGCGTGTGTCATAGGGCACTTTTGTTTTACAACGTATTGCATGAACATCCTTTTGCTTTGCACCTTACATGCTGGATTGGTGCAGAAGTGTCACTTTTCACATTTCCCCTTGTATGAATGTATGAGTATGATGCTACACATTAGCTTGTTTGTCATGGGGCGATGGTGGCTGATTTTTAGACATGGAGGGCCGTTCATCCCCCCCCCTGTCCTGGGGTTGTGAAAAGGCTTGCGGGTTTGTTCCTACTAGAAGATTTAGATGGACTTTGTGTCTGTTCTCACATGGAGGCATAGAAGGATTTGGTGTCTGTTCTTATTGATAGATTGAGACGGAGAACTTTTAAGTTGGAGGTTATCGATGGCGTTTATGCTTTAGGATGCTGGAGCAGCGTGAGATTTTGCGATTGTTGATCATCGAGAGTTCTAGTGACTTGGAGAGGAGCATTGCCGGATGGATGAGTGGGCCCGACTATGAGTGTAGGCTTGTAATGGTAGGACGAGCTCATCATTATACTTTGCATGGCACTTGGCGAGAGGTTGTGTGAGGTGTGAAGGATGATGGGGTGTTCCATCCCTTGAATAGGTGGTACCTCGAAGGATGTTCGGGCACACGAGCTTTGGCGTGACGCGCTGAGCTTGCCACTTTCCTCGGATGTTAGCCTTGCATGGTGAAGATCTTGCAGTCGTCATTGTGCAAGGGATCTTGATAGTTGCTGAATCGTTCCTTGCTTTTGTCCTTGCGGCGGCATATGCGACTTAGTGTTGTATCATACTTCTGTGCATTATAGTGGTTCGGAAGTATCTTGTCTCTTACATTACAGCTCGATGTGCACTATCACTGGCCACAGTTGCCGAGTGTTAATTGTAGGGACTTGTTAGTTGTTACTCAAAAGTGACAAACGGGGACATCTACCCCCTCATCCTTGGCGGTGTAAACGGATTCAGAGTATGTTCTTTATCGAATGATGTAGGAGGGTTCAGGGTCCGTACTGGGGAGGAACCCGGAGGAGGACTTGGTGTGTGTTTCAATCGAGAGCCGAGGAAGAGTCATTTGAGGCGGAGGGCGAGTTGGTGTGACCGGATGAGGAGGATAAGCGTGTTGTTGTGTTCTATCTTTGCTGCAACGGGCACTACTCAGCCTGGTAGCTTGCTTCCTGCTCATGATACATCACCAGGAGTGTCACAGATTTATTTTCTTGCTCGAGCCTTTCATGTCTCGCTGAATCAGGAGTGCTTCCCCCCATCTTGAATGCATGTATTTGATGCAGCGTGTCGACTTTGTGATTACCGTTGGGCATGAATGCCTGGAGCGAATACCTGAGTCTGTGTGAGAGGACATTTGCCTCCCTTTGTCTGGATAATGCTCGAGGACTCGGGGTCCGTAGAATGGCATGTGATTTATTCTTTTTGAGGTGGCAAAGGGTCTTTGTTCATTTGTGGACTTGGGGTCTGTTCCATTTGTTAGGAATATTGCCCTTCAATGTTCCCTGAATTTGAAGAGGCATCACCATCAATGTTAAGTGCATAATTGTATTTGTTGTATGTCCAAGTTCAATTTATGTATGTTGTTTATATACCATGATTAGACATGATATCAGGGTCACAATACTAGTTGGACTCAAGACAAGTTGTTGACAAAGCAAAAATCTGGCTAAGTCTAGGAGCGTCGAGTGAATGTAGTTCACTCGATGTCATAAGAGCAAAAGCATTGAGAGAACTACATACAATCAAAGCAGCAATGTTGCTGACTAGAAATCTCTCTAAGTGCAAAAGCGTTGAGTGAAGGCAGTTCACTAAACGCCAACCAAACAAGAAAATCTGGCTAAGTCCAGAAGCGTTGAGTGATGGCAGTTCACTCAACACAAACTCAACGAGATAACTGGCTAAGGACAAAAGTGTTTAGTGAAGGCAGTTTACTCAACGCCTTAATGAAGAAGACTGGTTACTGGACAGATAAAAAATCCGCTAAATCCAGAAGCGTTGAGTGAACTCATTCACTCAACGCCAGAAGAGTAGAAGCGTTGAAAGAAGCTCAAGCAGTCAAAGCCTCAAAAGGAGCCGACAGAAAATATGCAAAAGCATTGAGTGAAGGTTGTTCACTCAATGCCTACTCAACAGACAATTCAACCAAGTCCAGAAGCGTTGAGTGATGGTTGTTTACTCAACACCTACTCAACAGACAATTCAACTAAGTCCAGAAGCGTCGAGTGATGAAGGCTCACCCGACATCTAATCAATTAAGACTATAAAAGACAGAATGCGTTGAGTGATGAAGGATCACTCAACGCCTAAGATGCAAAATTTTGCTAAGTACTTTTGCGTTGAGTGACAAGGTTTCACTCAATGCCTGAGAAGTCTGTTTAGATTTTACGAAGTCTAGAAGCACTGAGTCATGCTGATGCTAACAGAAATTCAAATATCACGGGATTTGCTTTCTAGAAGACAAAAGGAGCATCATACCTTTAGTACAGTTGTAGATGCAAAAGTGATGGAGCAGTTGTCATTTCCGGCCAGTCTTACTGTGCAAAGAGCCGTTCGACGGCAGGATACAAAAATAGTGTTTTGAGGAAGAAGGAAACAACTTTAACTTTTAGAAACAAAAGCTTTGAGGATCATCTTCTTCCTCTCGACAAAGTTGTAGAGCTTGAAGAACTTGCTCTCACTTTTAGTATGAAAGTTCAGAAAATTAGTTGTTAAAAGTCACATCTTCAACAACAAGTTTAGAAAGTTCACTCTCTGAGTTATAAGAAGGAGCAGAGCAAGTCTAAGCTGTTGTTCATCTTCAAGTCCACTACATTCAACTCATCTACTCAAAAGGCTTGAATAAATAGTGTTCTGCGGGGTATTTCACAGCACAAATAGAACAACTTTGAAGATCTATTCTTGGTGGTGTGAAGAAGATATGACTGAGTCTTCTCAGTTCAGGAGGAGGCAGACTGAGAGATCACTTCTCTGGAGTCAATCATCAACAATAACCAACACTTCTTCTGTAGGATTTTAGTTGATCTAAGTTGTAAACCTGATATATAAAGACTGAGTGGTAGGATCCTTTTGTGGATCTGCGGTAGGGCATGTGTGTCTGAACTATAGGAGATTTATTCTCTGAGGTACGATCCTTCTGTGGATCTGAGGTAGTTCTTGTGTACCCGAGCTATAGGAGATTTATTCTCTGAGGTAGGATTCTGTGGTGGATTTGAGTGTAGGGTTATCCTCCTAGCCTGAGTGTGAGACTTTGGATAAAGTCTGAGGTAGGTGATCTGGTGAAGATTACCGAGCTGTAGGAGATTATATCTCTGAGTGGTAGGGCCTTGGGCCTGAGGTAGGACTTGGAGGAGTCTGAGAGATCCTACGGGATCTGTGTTGTAAGCTCATTGAGCTGAGATTGGAAAAGTTAGTCTTGTCTAACACACTGTTAGAAAGGTGGGAGGGATAGTGGATGTACCCATATCTTGGGGAACCACTATAAATAATTGTGTGTTGTTGTGTGTTCTTGAAAGCTAACCTAAAACTAAATCACAATTAAAAGTCTTTAATTTCAAGGTAGCTAATAACCTAGAGGGGGGTGAATAAGTTTTCTGATTTATTATTATTATCTTTAACTTAATGTGTTATGAGTTAGTAGTTTTTAAGCTTTCAAGACAAAACACAAAGAATACACATAATTTCGAGTGGTTCACCAGATTATGGGTACATCCACTCTCCTCCAACTTTTCTAACTTCTTGTTAGACATGGCATGTAACACCCTAAAGCCCATTTTGGGTTTCAGGTTGGGTGACACGGCCTGGGACACGGGCGTGTCCCAGGGCGTGTCGTGCTCGGGTTGAGCAGTGGGTCGAATGATCGACGAAATTGGGTCGATGGAGGGAACACGCCATGTTACACGGGCGTGTACCATCTGACACGGGCGTGTCAGAGGGCGTGTCCCCTCTGGTCGATGAACTGCGCTCGACGATCGTCGAGTGCATGTACACGACCTATGACACGGGCGTGTCACAGGGCGTGTCCTTTGGCGGGAATCCATGTGTTGGGAGACACAGGTGTGTTCAGGTGTACACGGCCTGGGACACAGGCGTGTCCCAGGGACGTGTCTCTCTCGGGTGAGGAATAGTTGTTATGTGTGCAGTACATGGCCACTAGACACGGGCTTGTCGGGCATGACAAAGGCATGTAGGGTGTGACACGAGCGTGTCACACGGTCGTGTACTGGTTGGATTTGAGTCGGTTGACTGCCGCTTAAGTGACACGGCCTGTGACACGGGCGTATCATAGGGCGTGTCAGGTCGTGTTCGGGCTTTTTCTGGACAATTCTGAGTTGTTTGTTTCCCTTATCCTGGATCTAGTGGTTCAGGCTTCTCCATGTGGATAAAGGCCGGAGAATGGGGATAAATCCCCTTCATATTCACCTTCTTATTCTCCATCTCATTTCAAGAGAGAGATAGAGAAAGGGAGAGCAAAGGAAGGAAAGGAGGAAGCAAAGCCAGCTGCTGGAGGAGCTGCGGAGTGTGGAGCGAAGATTCGAGAGCGGATTCGTGAAGGCAAAGCTGAGGCGGTGACTTCCATCCGGCTACTTCATGGCGCCGAAGCGATCTTCAAGGGTAACGATCTCCTTCTTGGACATCGAAGTCCTTTCTTTATGCATGTATGTGGGATCCTCCACCAAGAGGTGGATTTCGTAAGCGATTCCGTGGTTGAGTTTGCATATAGAGCTGGAAGTGTGGAGTACGACATAGACATGCTGTGTGAAGCCCATCTGGATGGGTAGTCTGGATTGGTGATGATCATAGGTAAACCGGAGAAGACTCCGTGGATTTTATGTGATGAAAGATTTATGTGTTGTGGAATGAATGTATGATTGGATGTAGATTATGGATGTAAGGAGACTTTGAATAAGCTCTTGGTTATGTTGAGAGATCAATGGATAGCACGCCTGAGAAGTGCGAGATATCCCTGGCTTGTTACACCACATGGTGTGGGTTGATCTGTATTAGTGGGGATTGATGGGTGGCAATGTTTGGGAGGAAGTGAGGTGGACCCTCCTTGCTGCACCACATAGTGTGGGTCGATCGGAAATAGGTGAGGGGTCGATGGGTAGTAATACTAGGGGAGCCTCGATAGACCTGGCTGCTACACCACATGGTATGGGTCGATATGCTCTGGTTGTGTTTATGGATGTTGTGAGGTAGTGCCTCTGAGTGGTATGGACGGGATGTCGCCAGCCTACGGGACTGGTGGACTAGGATTGAACCGCCCAACCAACAAGTGAAGAACCTCTGATCGGCGGTGTACGACTGGGATATTCGGTACACCAAGAAGGTGCCCTGAGTGCACGGAGCATCTGGTGGATACCAGCATTTGTGATATGATTATGATTGGTAGTGTTGATTCATATGCTTATGACAATGCATACAGGGAAGGAACCACTGCCCCGGGTAAGGGGTAGGGTCGTTATAAGTTGTCAGCTAAAGCTGACCGTTACTTTGTTTGCCTCTCTTTGGTGGATATGTGTTTGTAGGTGTTGATGCTTGAAATGAAATGAGCGGAATGAATGGACTGCTGTGAAAGGCCCTTGAAGGTCGTGCGAAGAAACGTGTTTGGATTTCATGTGTGGCTGGCCTGCGTGCCGATGTACAAAAATGTATTTGTGTAAAGAGAAACATGTAAGGCCTTAAGGCCATGTGTGTGTGAGTTGTAATACATTCCTGGGTTGGATATATAAATGTGTAGTTTATATAGTAGTGGACATTTTTTGAGTTGAGTACATAGTAACTTAAAATGCTACGCTAGAATGTGTTGAGTTAGGATGCGAGTAGATTTTGATTTCCACAAGTAATTACGCTGCTTGCCTGTGACATATGACGTGGGGCCCGGCCGGACCCACCGTTATATGACACATGACGAGTGTGGGCGTTACAAGGCACTTCTCCAAAAACTCTACTCCTTAGAGCTTACACCTCAGATCTCTCAGTCTCCTCCAAGACTTACAATACAGACACAAAGCCCTACCTCAGAGCAAATTGCTCCTACAACTTAATGATCAAACAGATCACCTACCTCAAACTTGAACTCAAGTCCTACAACTCAGGCTATGAAGCATAGTCCTACTTTAGAGAGAATGACTCTCCTATAGCTCAGGCGCAAGGCCCTACCTCATATCCAAATCTGGATCCTATACTCAGAGAGTACGATTCTCCTACAGTTTAGGCAAACTGCCCTACCTTGGACTTAAAATCCCTACAGCTTAGATAAAAAGGATCCTACCTCAGACCTAAAGGTCCTACACTCAAATCCAAACACTGGATCCTACACTCAGGCAAATCTGCTCTACCTCTGGCACAAAGGTCTTACAACTCAGATCCAAAAGGATCCTACGGAAATGAAATTGATTTGTGTTACTTTTATACAAAGATATTTCTCTATGTCTGCTTCTAGAGCTGAGTTATCTCAGCCCTAACCATATTCTTAACAGCAGGAAAATGATCTTCAGTAAATAGTTGCCTCTGCGGGAAGTATCTCAGAACTTTATTTCTGAACTTGTTTAAGAAGACTGAAGACTTGACAGATCTTGAGTTCTTTAAACAACTAACCTGAACCTGCAGAAAACCTGAAGGCACTTCTTCTCTTTCTTTATCAGAAGCTAATCTGAACTTGTTGTTGCAGAAGAAATTGCTACAACTATCTCGAATGAACTTTTAGATCAGCTGGATCGACTTCAAGCTTTTAGCTCGGCAGCTGTGGCGAAGAAGACGGAGTCCAGCCGTAACTTTATGAAAAGAATGAAACACTAAAAGTTAAGTTCTTCCTTCTGAGGCTGTCCCTTTTATCTTTCGCCGATTAGCAGCTCCAAGAAGCAGTGGGGACCACCTGCAATTGACAGCTGCAACTTGCTTTAACAAGAGAAGATGTACAATAGATCGTTGGTGTTATTTGTCGTGTTCTGTAGCTTTCCCGCAACTTATTTAAACTATGTTGACTTTTGTTGACTTTGGCTGACGTCATCAGTTATGGACTTAGCCAATTCTTCACTTCCATACCAGGTCTTGAGTTAATAAGCTTCACTCAACAATTCTGGACTTAGCCAATCTTTTGCTTCCTCAGACGTTGAGTGCGTTGAGTGAACAAGCTTCACGCAACACCAAAACTCTTGGTCAACTTTCTGAACCATTCTACATCTTAGGCATTGAGAGCATTGAGTGAGCCTTCATCACTCAATGCTTTCTGACTTAGCTCATCATTCTGTCTCTAGGTATTGAGAGCGTTGAGTGAGCCTTCCTCACTCAACACCTCTGGACTTAGCCAATTCTGACTTTCATAGTCCAACATTCTTTGCACGATTAGGCGTTGAGAGCGTTGAGTGGACTAACTTCACTCAACGTTTTTATACTCAGCTGCTACTCTGAAGTCAGTCAGCTTGTTGAGGCGTTGAGAGCGTTGAGTGAAGCTTTATCACTCAACACTTTTGTTGTTTAATGTTGAGAGCATTGAATGAAGCTTCATCACTCAACGCTTTTGTACTTAGCTGCTTTTTGTTATCTTTCTTCCTAGGCTTTATTATCACACAATGCCATATGCTTTGGCTTCGAGTGAGCTATGTTCACTCGACGTTTTGGACTTAGTCGAATATTCAGGTCACCAATACTGAGGCTTTGAAAGATTCAGCTATACACGACGATTCTTGATATATGGCGTTGAGTGAACTTTCATCACTCAACTCCTATTGACTTGGCCGCAGAATTGCTTTGCAGACTGCATGACTTTGACTGTTCACAACAAACTAAGTTTTATTTGACATATGGCATTGAGTGAACTGACTTCACTCAATGCTTTTGGACTTAGGTGGTTTTCAGCCTATCCAGCATCCTCCATTGCATCTGGTGTTGAGTGAACTGGCTTCACTCAATGTCTGTGGACTTAGATAGATTTATCTCTCTTCACATCTTTACTTTGTGACCACCTATCACATCACTTGGAATACTTGTCCTATCAATGTTATAAGGACTAACTTGAATGCATGAAATTGAACATACATTAAATACAATAATATGTATATCATTGACATGTTTGACTTCTACAAATCTGGGACATTGTGGGCAATGAACCAAACAATCTCTCCTTATTTGAAGAAGTCAAAACCCTCAATCAAAAACCTGTGTCAATGATATACACTAACATATGCAATAATAAAACATTAAATAGGAAGACTTATAACAAGATAATAAGTTATATGTTACCATCCTTTCCTTGACTGCAGGGTGATCATCATCACTCCCTACTCCCCCTGAATTGATGTTACCTATCCATGATCATTTTCTTTTCCTCCCCCTTTTTGACTTTTGTAAATATTCAGGGAGGTGTGTTGCTCCTTCTTTACAGGAAATTGAATCTATCTCTACAAGGGCTGGACTTACTCCCCCTCAACTGAATCATCCTCTATCATACTTCCTGGTAGACACTTTAGTCTATACCAGTCTGGATAGCACTTGAACCATTTGAAAAACATGATACCACTGAAGGTATACCACTTGAAAAATCTTCATCTCACTAAAGGACTTTTTCACCTGCAAGAAATAGTACAACCTACAACAAAGAAACAACATGAGCAACTGAAGCTATATCAGGTTCAACATACCCAACTAAAATTTGAAGGTGTTGAACTTTACTTCATCTAGTGGCTTAGTGAAGATGTCAGCCACTTGTTTGTCTGTAGGGAAAAATTCAAGGTTGATATCTTCACATTCCACATACTCCCTAATAAAATGATACTTAATCTCAATATGCCTAGTCCTACTATGAGAGACAGGATTCCTAGCAATTGAGATTGAACTAGTAGAATCATATTATAAGGGAGTTCTACTTATCTGTAGATTGTAGTCCTGGAGCTGATGCTGGATCCACATCAACTGAGCACAGCAGCTACCTGCTGAGATGTACTCTGACTCTGCAGTTGAGATTGCAACACTTATTTTCTTCTTGCTGCTCCAAGACACTAGTCTTCCTTCCAAGAACTGACTAGTGTCAGAAGTGCTCTTCCTGTCCTCTTTATAACATGTAAAATCTGCATCTGAATAGCCTATTAGTTCAAACTCCTCATTCTAGGGTACCATAGGCCAAGATCTGGTGTACCCTTAAGATACCTCAAAATCCTCTTTGCAGCAGAGTAATGAGATTCTTTAATGCTAGCCTGATACCTAACACAAACACATATATCATACATGATGTCTGACCTGCCTGTAGTAAGATATAGAAGGGATCAATTATCCCTCTATACAAAGTTTCATCATCAGGTTTCCCTACCTCATCTTTGTCTATATGCATACTTGATCCCATGGGAGTTTTCATGGTGGAGGCATTCTTCATACCAAACTTTTTGATCAACTCCCTGAAAAACTTAGACTGAGATATGGACAATCCATCATCAGTTTGTCTTACTTGGAGTCCCAAGAAGAACTTAAGTTCACTCATACTACTCATCTCAAACTTCTCTGGCATAAGTTTGGCAAACTTTCTGCAAAGATTGTCATCAGTAGATCCAAAGATAATGTCATCTACATATATCTGGACTAGAATGATCTTACCCTTAGATTCCCTTAGGAATAGAGCCTTATTTATCTTACTCCTTGTGAATTTGTTCTCAATGAGGAAGTTAGACAATGTCTCATACCATGATCTAGGGGCTTTCCTAAGTCTATATACAGAATCCGGTGAGTTAGAAACAACAAAATCTAGAGGCTTCTCAACATAGACTTCTTCTTTAAGTCACCATTCAGGAAGGCTAACTTCACATCCATCTAGTAGACCTTAAATCCCTTGTGTGCAACATATTCAAGGAACAGTCTGATGGCTTCCAATTTTGCTACAGGGGCAAAGGTTTGATCAAAGTTAATACCTTCTTCTTGTATATACCCCTTAACTACTAGTCTTGCTTTATTCTTGATTATAATATCTTTTTCATCAAGTTTATTCTTGTAAATCAACTTGACTCCAATGACATTTTATCTTTGTGATCTGGGAACCAGCTTCCAGACCTTGCACATTTTAAGCTGGTTCAGTTCCTCTTGTATTGCTATAATCTAGAACTGATCTATGTTGGTCTCTTCAAATCTCTTGGGCTCAACTTGTGATAGGAAACTTGCATACATTGTTGTATTTAGGCTTTTGCTTCTTGTCACCACTCCTTGGTGCGCATCACCAATTATCTAGTGTCTTGGATGGTCTCTTAGATGTCTGACTGGAGGAGGCAATCTTCTTTCAGCTTCTGCTTCAATAGTAACTTCTTGCTGATCTGCATTCACTTCAAATGAGCCTGGTACATCTTCTAGAATGACATTCCCTCGGCTTTATCTTGAACTTTTGGAGCAGCTTCCTTGATAGTCAGCTTGTCCATCATCTGCTTTGTACCTGCAATACTGGAAGAGGAGCTTGGCAACTCACTGCTAATCATGGTAGACTCATCAAAGACTACATGCACAAACTCTTCTACAACTTGGCTTTTAAGTTGTAGATCATATAGGCTTTACTATGATTATTGTACCCAACAAACATCCCATCAAAATACTTGGCAGCAAACTTAGTCACATAGTAATTATCATTATGAAGTACATAACACTTGCTACCAAAGATCCCGAGATAGCCCAGGTTTGGTTTTTTGGCCCTCAAGATCTCTCATAAGGAGTCTTCATATGGCTCTTGGTGATAGAGGATCTATTAAGGACATGACATGCAATACTTACAGCCTCAGCCTAGAAGTATTCTAGGAGAGATGTGTCACTCAATAAGGTCCTTCCAGCCTCTATGAGAGTTCTATTTTTCCTCTCAACAATCTCATTTTGTTGGGGTGTTTTGGAGAAGAAAATTCTTGAAGAATTGCTTGCTCTTCACAGAACTTTGTCATGCTATCAGACTGGAATTTAGTTCCATGGTCACTTCTGACTTTGACCACAATACCATGAACTCATTCTGAATTTGCTTGACAAGCTTCATGAAGACATCAAGGGTTTTATTCTTTTTCTTAAGAAAGAACACTCAAGTAAACTTAGAATAATCATCAACCACCACAAGGGTATAGACTTTCCTACATAGACTATGAATTGACATATGACCAAACAAGTCCATATGCAAGAGGTATAAGCACCTCATAGAGTCTTTGATCCTAATGTACTTGAAGGAAGCCTTGTTCTGCTTGCCATTTTGGCATGCTGAGCATAAGCTTTCCTTGGTGCATTTCATCTTAGAACAATTCTTAAATAGCTCTTCACTAAAGAGCTTGATAATAGTCTTGTAATTCAAATGAGCTAGTCTCTTGCGCTATTGCACACAATAAGAAACTTTCTCATTTGTCACTAGACAAATAGGAGAGTCTGTATCTAGACAAAGAAAATTTAAGCAACAAACATTTTCACTCCTAGTGCCTATCAAGATGACCTCTTGGTCACTTGACCTCTTAATCTGGCACTTATCCTTGTGGAAGACAATGACATAGCCAAGATCAGAAAGTTGGCTTATACTTATAAGGTTGTATTATAACCCTTCAACATAAGCCACTTTTGTGATGGTGACCATGCCATTGGTAATCTTACCAAAGCCTCTTGTCACTCCTCTATTTGAACCACCAAAGATAACTTTGGGACCATCTTTCACTGGAGTATACTCCTTTAAGTTGCTTCTTGTCTCAGTCATGTGCACAACCACTGTCCAAGTACCATATAGGGGTATGGACACTTGGACTAAACTGCATCACATAATTTATTTTACCTTAGGACCCCAATATCTATTGGGTCCTATGTGTATGTTAGTCTGAAAATGGACTTGTCTACCAGCAGCTTTTCTGACTAGTGGACTAACAATTGCTCTTGGTACACTTGAATTGTGCCAGCAGTCTATAGCAAAGTGGCCCACTTTGGCACAACACCAACATTCATGAATGTTATATCTTCTTTTCTGTGTAGGTTGAGCATCAAGCTTTTTCAGATTCCTTTCAGCAAGGATCTGACTGAAAGTAAGTCTTCCAGCAGGCTTATTTGGCATGCTTTGAGTGTCATTAGCAGTAATATTCTTTGCAAAAGACATGCTCTTGATAGCATCGGAAATGCCCAAATCAGGCTTGTTGATAGACTGACCCTTGGTTTGAGTCTTTGTTGAATGTTTATGAAACTTGGCCACAACCACATTCTTGAGAGTGGGGGCTGGAGCGCCAAAGACAAATGGTTCATGATGGGTCATTTGAATTTCTTCATGGGCAATCTTAAAGGCTCTCTCTCCCTGATATACCTTCCACCATAGTTGTGAACCTCCTTATTCACACTAGTGGATCTACCATTCATCCAGTGACCATAGATATTCTCTTGGTCATACCTGTTTGAAGGTAACTGAACTTTCCTAAAAGGAATGGAAGGCCTGGAAGCCAGAGGCTGAATAGGAGCTTTGTCCTTCCCTTTGGAAGGGGCAACACTAGTATTTCCCTTAAACCCCAACCCCTTCTTACCCTTCTGAGAGGAGGAGTCTATCAAGGACAATACTGTATTGGGCTTAGAAAAACTAGCCACAATTTTCTTCTCCCTCTAGAGCTTCTCTTCAAGGTCCCTAATGAGACTATTCTTATATTGATGGAGCCTATCTGGATGAGATTCAAGACCTTAAGTTGGCTAACTTCCCTATCCTTCTGATCCAACAAATTTGATGTCTCAGTATGCTGGGAAGCAGCTAACTACAAAGAGGCAATCTTCACAGCTTGCTTTTTAGACAACTTCTTGCACTTCTTAAAGGCATTCAGAAGTTCTCTGTACATGTCAATCAACTGATTGACATCTCCTTCTGATTCAGAATCACTTTCACCACTGGATGAAAAAGCTTTTATACAGGGACTAGTCTCATACTTAGACTCAAAAGAAGAACTAGATAGAGAATATACCTTGATTTGACCAGGACAATCCTGGTTGGATTCTTCATCAGTCATTGTCATCAGCTCATAGCAGTTATAGGCATCTTCTTCATCGTCATCTTCCTCTGAGTCACTGTCTGAGTATGATAAAGGGGCTCTGATTCCAATCCTGGCAGCAAGATAGTCTCCATTTGCTACTTTAGCTCCTTCAGTAGCAGCAACAACCAGCCCAATATAGGCTTCTTCTTCAGACTCTGATGAAGATGAGTCTGTCCAGCTCTTCTCCTTCTTTGAAATGAAGGACTTCTCCTTCTTCCCATTGTACTGGTGTTGTTTCTTCTCGCCAGCCTCCTTTCTCTTCACTGGGCAGTCAGCTATCACATGCCCTGGTTTGCTGCAACAATAACAAACAACTTTAGAGAAATTATATTTACTAGTTTTAGAATCATACCTGTCAGCCTTGGAGTGATTCTTCATGTGAAGAGAAGAGGTGGAAGGTCTGCTCTTCCACTATTTCTTATTCATCAGCTTCTGAAAATGCCTGGAGAAGGCAACAAAATTCTCATCAGACATGCTGCAGTCTGATGTATCTGATTCTGAGCTGTCTGAGTTAGTTGGCCTCCTTGGAGGAGAGGAAATCCTCTCCTTACTCTTCTTGGTGCAGTCTGCTCTGAAGGCCAAGGTATTTTCCTTGGCTAGGGATTTGTCGGTGGCCTCCTCCTCTTTTCTAGCAGCTAAATGTATCTCATAAGAGAGCAGCATTTCAAATAATGTATGGGGAGGAGTATCAACAAGTTTGGCCAATTCTCTTATGCCACATATTTTAGTATCTCAGTCTCTAGTGAGAGATCTTCAGAACTTGTCATTAATCTCATAATGACTAAAGACCCTCTCATAGGTCCTCAGTTTATTTATAATCCTGAAAAATCTTTCATAGCAAACAACTATATTCTCTTTCTGGGATTGCCTGAAAGCCTCATACTCCTGGTTGAGCATGGACTTCCTATCATCTCTTATCTATTCAGTACCCTCCATGTAGACCACAAGAGTGTCTCACATCTCTTTGTAGGTATGGCAGTTAACCAAATTCTGAAAGGTTGAATCATCTATGACACTGACAATGATGTTCCATTCCCTCTTGTCCAATGTAGCCAAGATGACTTCATCCTTAGTCATCTCTGAATATGTCTTATCTGTCTGTACATTGGCATCCAGAACTGAGACCTTCATAAAGATGAAGGGTCCCTCCTTGATTGTCACAAAGATTCTTGGGTCATAGACTTCCATAAATAGCCCGACCCTCTCTTTCCAGATTCCAAAACTCTCCTTTCTGTAGATGGAGAGTTTCATGGAATCTAGCTCCTTATGGTTCTCTCCCGAACCCATAAGTACAGAACTGTAGCTACTCTTGAAGATCACTCAGACATTTAGATCCTTTTTGATCAACCTCCCTCTAATACCACTTAAAACGTCTTTAATTTCAAGGTATCTAACATGCTAGAAGGGGTGAATAGGTTTTCTGGTTTATTATTATTATCTTTAACTTAATGTGTTATGAGTTAGTAGTTTTTAAGCTTTCAAGACAAAACACAAAAAACGCACATAATTTATAGTGGTTCTCCAAATTATGGATACATCCACTCTCCTCCCACCTTTCTAACGTCTTGTTAGACAAGATACTTATCCAAAAACTCAGCTCCTTAGAGCTTACACCTTAAATCCCTCAGGATCTCAGTCTCCTCTAAGACTTATAACTCAGGCACAAAGTCCTACCTTAGAGCAAACTGCTCCTACAACTCAGTTATCGAACTGATCACCTACCTCAGACTTGAACTCAAGTCCTACAACTCAGGCTATGGAGGATAGTCCTATCTCAGAGAGAATGACTCACCTACAGCTCAGGCACAAAGCCCTACCTCAGATCCAAATCTGGATCCTACACTCAGACCTAAAGGTCCTACACTCAGAGAGTATGAATCTCCTACAGCTCAGGTAAACTGCCCTACCTCAGGCTGAAAAGCCCTACAACTCAGATCCAAAAGGATCTTATCTCAGACCCAAAGGTCCTACACTCAGATCTAAATACTGGATCCTACACTCAATCAAATCTGCCTTACCTCAGGCACAAAGACCTTACAACTCAGATCCAAAAGGATCCTACAAAAATGAAATTGATTTGTGTTAATTTGACATAGATATTTCTCTGTGTTTGCTTCCTGAGCTGAGTTATCTCAGTCCTAACTATCTTCTCAGCAGCAGGAAAATGATCTTCAGTAAACAACTGCCTCTGTTGGAAGTATCTTGGAACTTTGTTTCTGAACTTGCTGAAGAAGACTGAAGACTTGACAGATCTTGAGTTCTTCAAACAACTAACCTGAACCTGTAGAAAACCTAAAGGCACTTCTTGTCTTTCTTTATCAGAAGCTAATCTGAACTTGTTGTAGCAGAAGAAATTGCTACATATATCTCGAATGAACTTTTACATCAGCTGGATCGACTTTAAGCTTTTAGCTCGACAACAATGATGAAGAAGACGGAGTATAGCCGCAACTTTGTGAAAAGAATGAAACCCTAAAAGTTAAGTTCTTCCTTCCGAAGCTATCCCTTTTATCTCCCACCAATTAATGGCTCCAAGAAGCACTAGGGACCACATGCAGTTGACAGTTGCAACTTGCTTTAACGGAAGAAGACGTACAGTAGAGTGCAAATGCTATTTGTCATGTTCTGTAGCTTTCCCGCATTTTATTTGAACTCTGTTGATTTTTGTTGACTTTGGCTGACGTCATCAGTTATGGACTTAGCCAATTCTTCACTTCCATCCCAGGCGTTAAGTGAACAAGTTTCACTCAGCGATTCTGGATTGAGCCAATCTTTTGCTTCCTCATGCGTTGAGTGCGTTGAGTGAACAATCTTCACTCAACACCAAAACCCTTGGTCAACTTTCTGAACCATTCTACATCTTAGGTGTTGAGAGCGTTAAGTGAGCCTTCATCACTCAACGCTTTCTGACTTAGCTCATCATTCTGCATCTAGATGTTGAGAGCATTGAGTGAGCCTTCTTCACTCAACGCCTCTGAACTTAGCCAAATTCTGACTTTCATAGTCCAACATTCTCGGCACAATTAGACATTGAGAGCGTTGAGTGAACTGACTTCACTCAACGCTTTTATACTTAGTTGCTACTCTGAAGTTTGTCAGCTTGCCGAGGCATTGAGAGCGTTGAGTGAAGCTTCATCACTCAATGCTTTTGATATCTGGCATTGAGAACGTCAAGTGAAGCTTCATCACTCAACGCTTTTATTGTCTGGCGTTGAGAGCGTCGAGTGAAGCTTCATCACTCAACGCTTTTGTACTTAGCCGCTTTCTATCACCTTTCTTCTTAGTCTTTATTATCACGCAATGCCTTCTGCTTTGGCGTCGACTGAGTTGTGTTCACTCGATGCTTCTAGACTTAGTCGAATATTCAGCATGCCAATACTGAGGCTTTGACAGATTCAGCTATACTCGACAATTCTTGATATATTGCGTTGAGTGAACTTTCATCACTCAACGTCTGTTGACTTGATCGCAGAATTGCTTTGCAGACTGCATGGCTTTGACTATCCACAACTAACTCAACATTGTTTGGCATCTGGCATTGAGTGAACTAGCTTCACTCAACGTTTGTAGCCTTAGGGTTTTCAGCCTATTCAGCATCCTCCCTTGCATCTGGCATTAAGTGAACTAGCTTCACTCAACGCTTGTGGAGTTAGACAGATTTTTGTCTCTCCACATTTTTACTTTGTGACCACCTATCACATCACTTGGAATACATGTCCTATCAATATTATAAGAACTAACCTGCATGCATGAACTTGAACATACATTAAATACAATAATGTGTATATCATTGACATGTTTGACTTCTACAAATCTGGGACATTGTGTGTAATAAACCAAACAACAACACACTAACTCAATAAGAAGTTATCATTAAAGACGCAAAAACCTATTTACCCCAGATGTGTTTAGTCTTGAAACAAATACTTTCATGTGGTATCAGAGGGAAGTTGTTCAAAAAGGACTTAATAGCCTGAATAGATATCCAAGGGTAGCTAAGGTTTATCCTTATGAGTTTAGGAGAGAACCATAAGGAGTTGAGCTTCATGAAGCTTCCAATCTGCAGAAAGGAAAGTTTTGGTGTCTGGAAAGAGAGGGTCAGACTATTCATGGAAGCCTCGGACCCAAGGATTTTCATTACTGTACAAGAAGGACCCTTCATCCCCATGAAGATTTTTGTCCTGGATGACAGTGTCCAAACCCCAAATAAGTACACTGAGATGACCAAGGATGAGGTCATACTGACAACTATGGATAAGATAGCACAAAACATCATTATGAGTGTCATAGATGATTCCACATTTCAGAATCTTGTATACTGCAAGACAGCCAAGGAAATGTGGGACACTCTGATTGCTTACATGGAGGGAACTGAAGAAGTTAGGGATGACGGGAAATTCATACTTAATCAGGAATATGAGGCCTTCAGGCAAAGCAGTAAGGACAACATAGCTGATTGCTATGAAAAGTTTTTCAGAGTGGTTAATGAGTTGAGGACCTATGGGAGGGTCTTCAACAATTATGAGCTAAATTATAAGTTTCTAAGATCTCTAACCAGAGACTGAGACACAAAGATTTGTGTTATCAGAGAAGTGGTCAAGCTTGCTGAAATTCCTCCTCACACTTTATTTGGAAAGCTGCTTTCTTATGAGATGCAACTATCTGCTAGGAAGGAGGAGGAGACCACCATCAGGTCTCATGCCAAGGAGAGGATAGTGGCCTTCAAGGCTGAGAGCTCTAAGAAGAACATTGAGAGGATTGCATCACCCCCAAGGAGGCCAGTTGATTCAGAAAGCTCTGAGTACAGCTCATCTGATAGTAACATGTCAGATAGAGAGTTTGCTGCCTTCTCGAGGCAATTTTAGAAGATGATGAAGAGGAGGATATGGAAGAACAATACTTCATCCTCCTCACATTACAAGAAGGATCACAAGAAATCTGGGAAGAAGATCTCCAAAGGAGACATGTATGATTCTAAACCCAACAAGCATAATTCTTCTAAAATTATTTATTATTGTTGTAGCAAGCCTAAATATGTCATTGTTGATTGCATAGTCAAAAGAAAAGAGATAGGTGAGAAAAACATCACCACCACAAGGGCAAGAAGGAAAAGGCCTTCATTGTCAAGAATGAGAGGAGCTGGAGCCAAATTGACTCAACATCTTCTAACTCTGAAGAAGAAGATAATGACTATATAGGGTTGTTTGTTGTTGTTGTTGAAAAGGATGATGACTATCTAGCTGCAAGGATGGGAATCAGGGCCACTGTCCTAAATTGACAGTGACTGTGATGAGGATGAGGAATTCTGCCTCATGGCATAAGATAATCAGGACATTTATGTTCCTGATGAGGTACATTCTATCCCAAGCTCTTCTTTTATTTATGATTCTGGCTCAGACTCTGATACATCCACTTCCTCCAGTGGGGATGAAGGATCATTTTCTGAAGAGGATGTTAATCAATTGATTGATAGTATGGTGTCATTTTGGATGCTCTAAAAAGGAGGACTAGTCAAAAAACAAGTTGAAGAGATTGTCTCATTATAGCTAGTTGCTTCCCTGCAGTATGAATCAACACACTTGCTTGATCTGATGAGGATGGAAGTCAGCCAACTGAAGACTATCTTAATCATCCAGATTAAGACCATCAGCTAGAAGAACAAGATCATTATGGATCTTGAAGAGAAGCTCCTTAAGGAGAAACAGATTGTGGTTGAATTCAGTAAGCCCAAGATAATATTGCCACTGATAAATTCCTTCATCTCTCAAAGGATAAGAGGGGTTTGGTGTTTAAGTGGAACTCTAGTGTCGTTATTTCTAAAGGGAAGGGCAAATCTCTTATAGTGCCTCATGTAACCTTTCACAAGATAATCCTCCCATCAAACAGGTATGACCAAGATAATATTTATGGTCACTAAAAAAATGAGAACTCTTCTTGTAAGAATACAAGGGTATCTTACAATGAAGGTAGAAAGGACATGAGTGTGAGTGCACTGAAGGCTACCCATGAGGAAATCCAGATGGCCCATCATGGACCATTTGTATTTGGTGTTATATCCCCCACACTCAGGGATAGAGGAGTATCTTATTCTCAGGCTCTTACTGCAAAAGCTTAGACCAAAGGTAAGTCAGTCAGTAAGCCTGACTTAGCCATCTCTGATGTTATCAATAGCTTGTCCAATGCAAAGAAGACTACTGTTGGAGGAACTCAGAGTAAGCCAAGTACATCTACTGGAGGACTCACTTTCAGTCAGATTCTTGCTAAAAGAAATAAGAAAAAGACTACTGTTATTCCTTCTAAACAGATAGTTATTGACTCCTTGCACTCCACAAGGGATGTTTAGAAAAGGAGATACAACATACATGAATGTTGGTGTTGTGGTAAAGTGAGACACTTTGCTATAGATTGTTGGCTCAACTCCAGTGTGTCAAGGGCAAGGGTAAGTCTTCCTGTCAGGAGTGCTGTAGGTAGAAATGTTCAATTTCAAGCTAACAAAAACCAAGGACTCAATCCATTGTGGGGTCCTAAGGTAAACTAAACTGTGCTTGTAGGATAGTCCAAGTACCCATGCACTAATATGGTACTTGGACAATGGATGTTATAGGCATATGACTGGAACAAGAAGCCATCTAAAGAAATACACTCCAGTAAAGAATGGACCTAAGGTGATCTTTGGAGGTTCATATAGAGGAGTTACCAAGGGCTATGGTATGATCGCCAATGACATAATCTCAATCACAAAAGTGGCTTATGTGGAAGGGTTGCAACACAACCTGGTAAGCATAAGCCAACTATATGATCTTGGCTATATCATTGTCTTCCACAAGGATGAGTGTCTGATCAAAAGGTTAAGTGACCAAGAGGTCATTTTAACAGGCACTAGGAGTGGGAATATTTACTGTTTAAACTTTTATGTTTAAGTTTTGACACTCCAGTATGCTTGGTAGCAAATACGAAAGTCTCATACTGTATGCAATGACACAAGAGGCTTGCTCACTTGAACTACAAGTCAATTAGCAAGCTCTTCAGTAAAGGGATAGTCAGAAATGGACCTAATTTAAAATGCACCAAGTAGGACATTTGCTCTGCTTGCCAAAATGGCAAGCAGACCAAAACATTCTTTAAGGGTATTGGGGCCAAGGATTCAGTGAGGTATTTGTACATCCTGCATATGGACTTATTTGATCCTATGTCAGTTCATAGTCTAGGTAGGAAAGTCTATACACTTGTGATAGTTGATGACTATTCTAGATATGCTTGGGTTTTCTTTCTAAAGAAAAGCCTGAAACACTAGATATCTTTATGACCTTTGTTAGGCAAGTTCAGAATGAAAAAGACAGTTCTGTGGTCAAAATTAGAAGTGACCATGGTACTAAATTTCAGTTCGAAGGTATGACAAAGTTCTGTGAAGAACTAGAGATTTGTCAGGTGTTTTCTTCTCCAAAAACAACCCAGCAAAATAGGATAGCTAATAGGAAAAGCAGGACTCTCATAGAGGCTGGCAGGACACTACTCAGTGACACTTCTCTCCCAGAATACTTCTAGGCCGAGGCAGTGAACACTGCTTATCATGTCTCGAATAGAGCCTCTATCAACAAGTATCACGAGAAGACTCCATATGAGATTATGAAATACAAAAAACCAAATCTAACATATCTCAGAATCTTTGATAGTAAGTGTTTTGTGCTTAATAATGGGAAGTTCTACTTAACTAAGTTTTATGCCAAATCTTATGAAGGGATATTGGTTGGGTACAATAATCATATCAAAGTATATAGAGTCTACAACTTGAAAAATAAAGTCGTAGAGGAGTCTGTGAATATAGTATTTGATGAATCATCAATGATTAACAGTGAGCTTCCTAGCTCTTCTAGATCTACAGGTGTAGAGTTGAAGATTGATAAACTAACCAACAAGGACACTTCCCTAACTATCCTAGAAGAAGATGATGATGTGTACATTCCTGAAGGACAAAGTACACGAGATATGGCTGAAGACCAGCAGGATCCAGTCACTAAAGTTCATGATGTTGAAGTAAGAATGTATCCTGCAGTCAGGCATTTGAGGGATTATCCCAGAAATCAGATCATAGGAAATGCCAGCCAAGGTGTTACAACAAGGATCATAAGCCTCAACATTATTATGTACTCCAGCTTTTTGTCTCAAGTTGAAACTAAAAGTTTTGAAGATGTCAACATATATCCATTTTTGGATTGTGGCTATGCAAGAAGAACTGAACCAGTTCAAGAGATGCAAGGTCTGGAAGTTGGTTCCCAGATCACAAGGACATAACATCATTGGAACCAAGTGGATCTACAGGAATAAGCTTGATGAAAATGGTGTTATAATAAAGAATAAAGCTAAACTGGTGGTTAAGGGATACAGACAAGAGGAAGATATTGATTTTGATCAAACCTTTGCACCAGTAGCTAGATTGGAAGCTATAAGACTATTCCTTGCATATGTTGCACATAAAGGATTAAGTCTATCAAATGGATGTGAAGTCAGTTTTCCTAAATGATGACATAAAAGAAGAGGTTTATGCTGAACAACCTTCGGGTTTTGTTAATCCTAACTTACCTGATTATATTTTTAGGCTTAAAAAAGCTTTATATGGGTTGAAGCAATCCCCGATGGCATGATATGTAACCTTGTCTAGCTTTCTCATTGAGAATAAATTTTCAAGAGGAAAGATAGACAATACATTATTCCTAAGAGAAGTCAAGGGTAAGATCATTCTAGTCCAAATTTATGCATATGATATAATATTTGGGTGTACTGATGATGACATCTTCAAAAAGTTTGTCAAACTTATGTTAAGGTAGTTTGAGATGAGCAGTATGAGTGAGCATAAGTATTTTTTTGGCCTCCAAGTTAGACAATCAGAGGATGGACTATCCATCTCTCAGTCTATGTTCACCAAGGAGTTGATTACAAAATTTGGAATGGAAGAGTGCCTCCATAATGAAAACTCCTATGAGGTCAAGTGTGCCAATAGACAAGGATGAAACTGGAAACCTGTTGATGGAACCTTATATAGAGGCATAATCACTCTGCTAGTCTACATGTATGCTCTAGATGATAAGGAATCTCATTATTATGCAGTAGATATCTCATGGTCTTGGTCTGTGATACCCTAAAATAATGACTTTGAACTAACTGGGTATTCAGACGCATAATTTGCAGGTTGTAGAGAAGATAGGAAAAGCACCTCTAGCGCCTGTCTGTTTTTATGAGGATGATTGGTCTTATGGAGCAGCAAGAAGTAAACAAGTGTTGCTATCTCAACAGCTGAATCAGAGTACATCTCATCTGGAAGTTGTCGCGCACAACTATTATGGATCATGCATCAGCTCTAGGATTACAATCTCAAGCTTAGTAGAACTCCAATGTTTTGTGATTCTACTAGTGCAATCTCTATTACTATGAATCATGTTTCTCACAACAGGACTAAGCACATAGAGATTATGTATCATTTCATTAGACAGCATGTGGAATGTGAGGACATCAGTCTTGAGTTTGTCTCTACAGACAAGTAAGTGGTTGATATTTTCATCAAGCCACTAGATGAAGTCACGTTCAACACCTTCAATCTTGAATTGGATATGACGAACTTAGTATAGCTTCAGTATCTCTTCATGTATTTTTTGTTGCAGGTAGTATTAATCCCTGCAGATTTACCAAAGAGTTATATACTGAGAAGAGAGATACTCCTGTTGAGGGGAAGCAGGTTCAGTCTAATATTCAGGATAAGCTTGACTCTTGTCTAGATCAGATTTCTGATGTGAGGGGGAGATTGTCTCTAAGTAACATTTCTGAGTCAAACAAAGACTTTCAAGTGGCAATATTGTTGGTGATGTACATGTTGATGCACATTCATCAAAGTATATGATGACTGACTCTGGAGAAAGAGTTTCTGCTAGGGACAAAATGAAGATGTCTGTGAACCAGGAGACAGGGAGCTGCTATGCACAACTTCTATGGTTACAACATCAGCTAGAGAACTATAATAATACGGTAAGCCACTCACCCTTATAGTGTGACTCATCCAGTGCAATTTCTATTATTGAGAATCATGTCTCACATAGCAGGACTAAACTTATAGAAATTTGATATCATTTTTATTAAAGAACATGTAGAAAGTGAAGACATCTACCTTGAATTTGTCCTCACTGACAATCAAGTTGATGATACCTCCACTAAGTCATTGAATGAGGTTAAGTTCAATTCTTTCAAAATTAAGTTAAGAATGCTTAATGTTGAATGATTAATGTACATTAAGTATTTCAATTATAGATCTACATGTCTAGATTTTTTGTGTGCTTTCAATTCATAATATAGACTACCTGCCTTAGTGTTAAAGTATAACTTTAGCAATGATAGATGGATAGGTAGCAGTTACTCACTTTAACTTGCTAGGTTAATTTTCAGTAAGATCAGCTGAATCAGCTGAGAAGGATATAGTGTTGGACAAGAATGATGTTTTTCCAAAAATAATGATGTAGTTGAGGGGGAGCATTCACATGTTCCCACTCAGGATGAGGTCATTCCATCCACCTTGTTGGCTGAGGAATAAACTCTTCCTGATCATGATGGTCAAAAGGACCAATAGATCCTTTCTCCACCCTCAACGTGAGAGCAATGACCTGATATGAAAGGGGGAGGGGAGCAATGAGAGCAATGATCCCTTCTCCTCCCTCGATAGATGAACGCCTATTGAAGAAGCTAGAAAGGGTGAGGAGAGCAATAAGATCAATGACCTGACATATCAAGTCAATGCATTAACTCGACATATTGAGCCAGAAAAAGGGAGGGGAACTTTTAAGTGGTATCATGAGAAGTGTAATGACTTGACATGTGAAGTCACTGCATTAAACTGGGGAACTTTGAACAAACTTACATTTTCTTAATTGATATGTTTTATGTATTAGTGCACCTAGTATTGTTGTGTGTTCTTCCTTCTTCAATTAGAGAGAGATTGTTAGGAATATTGCCCTTCAATGTTCTCTGAATTTGAAGAGGCATCACCATCAATGCTAAGTGCATAATTATATTTGATGTATGCCCAAGTTCAGTGTATGCAGGTTGCCTACTATACCATGATTAAACTGAATGACAGGGTCACAATACTAGTTGGACTCAAGACAAGTTGCTGGCAAAGCAGAAATCTGGCTAAGTCCAGAAGCATTGAGTGCAGACATTTCACTCAATACCAGAAGAGCAAAAGCATTGCGAGAACTACATACAGTCAAAGCAGCAATATTGCTGACTAGAAATCTGGCTAAGTCCAAAAGCATTAAGTGAAGATAGTTCACTCAACGCCAACTCAACAAGAAAATCTAGCTAAGTCAAGAAACATTGAGTGAAAGCAGTTCAATCAACACAAACTCAACAAAATAACTGGCTAAGGACGGAAGCGTTGAGTGAAGGCAGTTTACTCAACGCCTCAATGAAGAAGACTGGTTACTGGATAGGTAGAAAATTCGCTAAGTCCAGAAGCATTGAGTGAACTCACTTCACTCAATGCTAGAAGAGCAGAAGCGTTGACAGAAGCTCAAGCAGCCAAAGTCTCAGAAGGAGTAGACAGAAAATCTGTCTAAGTCCAGAAGTATTGAGTGAAGGTTGTTTACTCAACGCTTACTCAACAGACAATTCAACTAAGTCCAGAAGCATTGAGTGAAGACTATTCACTCAACGCCTACTCAACAGACAATTCAACTACATCCAAAAGTATCGAGTGATGAAGACTCACTCGACGCCTAATCAGTTAAGACTATGAAAGACAGAATACGTCGAGTGATGAAGGCTCACTCAATGCCTGAGATGCAAAATTCTACAAAGTACTTTTGCGTTGAGTGACAAAGCTTCACTCAATGCTCGAGAAGTCTGTCTAAATTTTACTAAGTCTAGAAGCGTTGAGCCATGCTGACGTCAGCAAAAATTCAAATATCACGGGATTTGTTTGCTAGAAGACAAAATGAATTGCATGCAATTAGTACAGCTATAAATGCAAAAATGATGGAGCAGTTGCCATTTCTAGCCAGTCTTACTGTGCAAAGAACTGTTGGATGGCGGGATACAAAAGTAGTGTTCCGAGAAAGATGGAAATAACTTTAACTTTTAGTAACAAGAGCTTTAAGGACCATCTTCTTCCTCTCGACAAAGTTGTAGAGCTTGAAGAACTTGCTCTCACTGTTGGTCTGAAAAGTTCAGACAGTTAGCTGTTGAAAGTCACATCTTCAACATCAAGTTCAGAAAGTTCACTCTTTGAATTAGAAGAAGAAGCAGAGCAAGCCTAAGTTGTTGTTCATCTTCAAGTCCATTGCATTCAACTCATCTACTCAAAGGCTTGAAGAAACAGTGCTCTGCAGGGTATTTCACAGCACAAGCAGAACAACTTTGAATATATATTCTTGGTGCTGTGAAGAAGATATGACTGAGTCTTCTCAGTTCATGAAGAGGTAGACTCAGAGATCACTTCTCTGAAGTCAATCATAAACAACAACCAACACTTCTTCTGTAGGATCTTAGTTGATCTGAGTTGTAAGCCTGATATATAAAGGTTGAGTGGTAGGATCTTTCTGTGGATCTGAGGTAGGGCATGTGTGCTTGAGCTGTAGGAGATTTATTCTCTAAGGTAGGATCCTTCTGTGGATCTGAGGTAGGGCTTGTGTGCCTGAGTTGTAGGAGATTTATTCTTTGAGGTAGGATCCTGTGGTGGATCTGAGTGTAAATCTATCCTCCTAGCCTGAGTGTAGGAATTTGGATAAAGTCTGAGGTAGGTTCTTTGGTGCAGATTATAGAGTTATAAGAGATTATATCTCTGAGTGGTAGGGCCTTGGGACTGAGGTAGGACTTGGAGGAGTCTGAGAAATCCTGAGGGATCTGTGTTACAAGCTCATTGAGCTGAGATTGGAGAAGTTGACCTTCTCTAATACACTGTTACAAAGGTGGGAGAGACAGTGGATGTACCCATACCGTGGGAAACCACTATAAATACTTGTATGTTGTTGTGTGTTCTTGAACCTGTCCTGGTGGAGATGGCAAAGAACCTTTGTTTGTTCACGCCTTAGGTGGACTGCGCTCCGTCCGGGTGGAGGTGGCGATGAACCTTTGTTCATTCGTACCTTAGGAGGACTGGGGTCCATCCGGGTGGAGGTGGTAAAAAATCTTTGTTTGTTTATGCCTTAGGAGGATCGGGGTCCGTTCGGGTGGAGGTGTGAAGAACTTTTGTTTATCCGCGCCTCATGAGGACCGGGGGTCCGCCCAAGTGAAGGTGCAGATAGACCTTTGTCCATATCTCCTGAGAGGTGTAAAAGTACCTTTGTTTGTCTCGCCTGGGAGGTGTAGAATGACTTCATCCATCTTGCCTGAAAGGTATAGAAGTGCTTTCACCAATCTCGCCTGGAAGGTGCAGAAGGACTTTCGCCGATCTCGCTTAAAAGATGCATAAGGGCTTTGGTCGATCTCACCTGAAAGGTGCAAAAGGGATTTTGTCGATCTCGCCTAAGAGGTGTAGAAGGGCTTTCGCCGATCTCGAATTTGCAGGATCCGTCCGATTCGAAAGGGAATACAAATGCTTTATTGTCAGAAAGAAAAATACAAGTGCTCGTGAATCTCTTCTTGCAGCTTATTCTTTTGAAAGTAGGAAAAGCAACAGATAACAAGGGGCGTGTTGGCTAAAGCTCCACATAGTCCCTCATAGCCCGAGTCCTGCTCGTGGTGTGTCTGCTGAAGATAGCAGAGTCGTGCCGCTTCTGGATCGCTCCATACGATACCTATCCCTCCTGGGTGACGGACTTCATATCCATGTGCGAAATAGACGAGATTGTATCAAAGAGCATTTGGAGTGGGCGACCGAAGAGTCCATAGTACACCGAGCTTGAGTCGACTACAACGAACTGAACATCTCGGGTGGCATCCCTTGGGAACTCCCCTGGGGCGACAGGGAGAGTGATCGTCCCCCGCACCGGTACTGGTGCGTTGTCAAAACCGTATAACATCCCTGTTTGTAGCTTAAGGCGCTCTTGGGGGATCTTCATGCTGAACATCGTGGATGCGAACAGAACGTTCACCAAGCTTCTGTTGTCGATTAGTGTAAAATCCCTGAATTTTTTTATAATTAATTTTGATCTTCTTTTGGCGTAATATTGACGTAAGGGCGTTATATTAACACGAAGTTAATAATGTGACGTCGTTGGTGCGTTTCCGTATCCGCTTGGTCAAATTTCGTTGCGATCCGAGCTATGTTGGAAACTCGGTGAATTTTCAAAGATTGAGAGGATTTATCGTTGCCGTGAACTGTGGAAATAAATCGTAACTCGACATCGGCTCATCGAACTCTGATTTTGACTTCGTAGGACCGGTATTCACCTTTGGTGCAAAGTTCGTTGAAAACTGAGTGACCTTAGTTCAAATCGTCAAATGAAATGTTAAGATTAATTATATATCATATTGTATATATAAACACATAATTTCCTTATAAAAAGGCCGGTCTATCCTGAGAACTTAGGTTTCCGATTTTTTCTTCTTCTTCTTGTTCAGCCGAACCAGAGCACGCGTGGGAGAGGGAGATCGTCCTTCCGGGAACTTTTTGATGGCTGTCGCGGGAGCTCTAGTATAAGGAATCTTCGTCGGAGTTATAAATCTGGAAAGACCTGGCCGAGATCTATGTGTGTACGGTGAGTGTTTCCGGTTTTGTGGATTCTTGGCATTGGAGTGAGTAGCTCTAACTTTCATTTTCGTCCAAATCCTTCCAGAATTTTGTTTTCGTGATTTTCTTTCGGCCGATCTGTGACGTGGAGTGCTTGGGAGGTTGGAAATCAGAAGATTGAAGGCAAGTGGTGGACAACCCATCTTGCTTAGTCTTCTTTTAGTTCTTCTTCTTCTTCTTTTCGTTAAATTTCTAAAACCCAATGAAATTAATTTTGCTTTCTTAGTATGGGTCGTTTTGAGTTCCTACGGTTTTGGTTTGGCTCGAGTGAAATTAGTCGAATGGTTGTGTCGAATTCATCGAGTGTTCGCGTCGAATTCATCGAGTGTTTGAGCAGTTATGTAAAATTCGTCAAATAGTTACGTAAAGTTCGTCGAGTTCGTCGAGGAGTTCGTCGAGAAGTTCGTCGAGTGATTACGTCAAATTCGTCGAGTGGTTAAGTCGAATTCATTGAGTAATTAAGTCGAATTCGTTGAGTAGTTAAGTCGAATTCGTCGAGTGGTTAATTCGAATTCGTCGGGTATTTATGTCAATTCGTCGATTGTTCTTGTAAATTTCATCGAGTTGTTATGACGTTCGTCGAGTGATCACGCCGAATTCAACGTATGGTCTCGACAAATTCGTCGTGAAGAATTATTTTTACTTAGAATTTTTGGATTTTTCTTTCCTTGTGTCGTCGTGGTGATCTGATGCCAAGTATTGTGCGGCGCTAGATTTTTGTTATGATATTTTTTGGACTATTGGGTTGGGTTGGATGGATGACCACCGCCACAGTGTCTGTTTGTGAGTCATTACACCCGGTGGCTTTGTTATGGACTATTGTGTTGGGTTGGATGGATGACCACCACCACAATGCCCTTTTCTTTGGATGTTTTTGATCTGATGGTTTGTGTTAGAAAAAATGTCACCACCTCAGTAACGTTTTTTGTCTGGTGTTAATGATCCACTTTTTGGAATTAAACCAGCAGTCAATGACAAAGTGACCAATTTTGTCACAACACCAATAGTCGAATATGTTGTATCTTTGCCTTAAGTTCTCATGCTTGACCTTTTGAGATGGTAGTCTAGCAGGTGCAACATTCTTGGAGGAAGAAGCTTCATGGTGATGACAATCACATGATTTCTTCTCCTTCAGTGGCCTTTCCACAATAGGCTTTACCTTTGGTGCTTTCTTGATGTTATGACCATGATTATAAGGGTCATAGCTTTGAAGAATAACTTCTTCATAAGATGCCCTGAAGACACTCTCACCAAAGTTTTGGGGGCGAGTCCATCCTTGGTAATGAGACTTGGGTTCAACATAAGTAAGCCTAGTCAAGTGACCGTAGGATGAGTCAAGATCAAACTCATTTGATGGAAATATAACCTTCTTGAAAGAGATTTGATCTTGAGGGGCTTTCCCCTTCTCTTTGGTCAAAGCCTTCTTGACCGCCTTATTATTTCTCTGAGCCTTATTCCTCCTAGAAGATTTACTAGGAGCTTCAACATGGCCTAGCCCAACACCCTTGACTTTAGCTGAGAATTCAACAACGAAAGGAAGGACAGTCTTGGGCTTCAAGAAACTTTCAACAAGTTTCTTTTCGGCTTCAAGTTGTGCTTCCAATTCTTTTATGATTTTCTTCTTAAGGTCTAGGTGCTCGAGAGCCTTGTTATATTCTTCAGTGGTAGCATTGAAGTTTTCTCTGAGTGAGTCGGTCTTAGCGACTTCCTCTCTCAAGATGCTCTCCTCACCCTTTAGATACTTAATCTCTTTAGCTTGAGCTTTCTCGACTCGTCAACATTTATCGTAAGCCTTGATTAACTCCTTGTAGTGGGCCATGAGTTCAGACTCATCATCAGAAGAGCTGTACTCATGATCATGTTCAGAAACATCAGATTCAGAGAGCGGAGTATGAGAATTTACCTTCTCAGTGAACTGGGGTTCTTGTTCATCATCAGTCTGAGCCATAAGCCCGAAGTAGGCTTCTTCTTCTTCACTCGACTCAGTTGAGTCAGAGTCGCTTAAAGTCTTTCCCTTCTTGGCTATTAGGCTTTTTTCTGTTTTCTTCTTATTGTAAGAAGATTTCTTTTCTTCTCTTCTTCCACCCTCCTTCTTCTTGTGGGGGCAGTCAGCGATGACATGACCTGGCTTATTACAGCAATAACACACGATGTTAGTAGAAATATGTTTGTTCGCTTTGATAGTATATCTGTCATGGCTGCTTGAGCCTTTTCTGTGTCGATCACCATCATGTCGTGATCTTATGTAGGAGGCATCATTGCCTTTCCATTGCTTCTTTTTGTTCAAGAATTTTTTGAACTGTCGTGAGAGTAGAGAGAACTCTCCTTCAGATAGCTCTGAGCCTAAGGTACTTGGCTCTGAGGTTTCTTCTTCACTTACTTCTTGTGCTGGGGCAGGAGAGCCAGCCTTGGACTTCCTTGAAGTGTCTCGCTTGAGAGCAACAAACTTCTCCTTGGATGACGACCTGCTCTTCTCTTCTTCAGATTTTCTTGTATTGAGTTGCAGCTCATATGACATAAGCTTCCCGAAGAGATTCTGCGGGTCTGTCTCAGCTAGCTTTCCAAATTCCTGAATGACACAAACCTTGTTATCTCATTCCTTAGTTAGGGATCTCAAGAACTTATCATTCAGTTCTCCATTGGTGAAGACTCGGCCGTATACCCTTAGGTCGTTCACTATCTTGAAGAAGTTTTCAAACGTATCAGCAATGATATCCTTGGGTCCTTGTCGGAAGGCTTCATATTTCTGATTAATAAGAGATCTTCTATCATCCTTAACCTCTTTCGTGCCTTCCATCAAGGTGACGAGGGACTGTCACATCTCCTTAGCAGACTGGCAGTGAATCAAGTTCTGCAATATGGATTCAACAACTACACTTGCTATAATATTCTTGATCTTCTTATCTAAAGACACAAGTGCAATCTCATCTTTGTCGAGATCCATCAATTTCTTAGCAACCTTCTTTGTAGGATCTATAGTGGAGATGGTCATCAGAACGTAAGGACCTTCTTCAACGATCATGAGGATCCTTGGATCCACAGCTTCCATGAAAAATCTAATTCTTTCTTTACACATGAAAAAGTTATTCTTTGTGCACAAGGGAAGCTTGGCAAAATTTTTAGCCTTGTCAATGTTTGGATAATCTCAAAAGACAACTAGGGACGAACCTGATCAAGGTGTTAACCTTTTGGTGATCAACCTGGCTCTGATACCAATTGAAAGTGTTCAGTTGTCTACCTAAATCACCTAGAGGGGGTGAATAAGTGAGTTGTGTATCTTTTTGCGAAATAAAAAATTAGTGATCTATGCACAAAAATTCTACCAAGCATTCACAGACGACAAGAGGTTTATAGCGGTTCCCCAACCTTGGGTACATCCACTTTCCACTCACCGATCAAGCAAAGCACTAGACTCGGCTACTCGACTATCTCAGATTGAAAACCAATCCTATGCCTCGGAACCAAGTTCCTACAACTCGATCCGCAACACGAATCTACACTCGGAAGATGAAAACTTCCTACAACTCGGAGACAAAAGCTCCTACACTCGGAGAGGAATCTCCTACAAGAATAAATTGAATGGTTAACTTGACTACTCGAGTAAAGTACTTGGAATATTTTCTGAGAGGGAAAAACTGTTAATTCAAGAATAAGAGAAATTCTACTCGAGTAATGGACTTGGCCACTCGAGAGCTCTGTTCAGACTACTCGAGAACCATTTCCCTTACTCGAGTTCAGATAGACTTACTCGAGTATTTACTAAGTGTTCAACTCGAGTACTTAAGCTTCTACTCGAGTGAAATACTTAGAATATTTTCCTTCTTGAGAATTTTTCTTTCTTCAATAAAATTAGCAACACTTCTTTCATCAACAATCCTAGTGCTTGAAGATGAAGTGTATCTTAATAGAGATGTTACACATGAGTCAACACCATGGATCACACAATGAGGGATTACATATTATGGTCCTGTGTTTGGTGACCCACTGTAGACTGACATTAGTCTACACTTAGCAAATTAATCCTGCAAATACACAACTCAAACAATACATCAAATACAACTTAATTCATCTTAGATCAATGATGACTTCACCAAATCTGGGTTATTGTGGATACAAAACCCAACACTCTGCGATGCCACTGACAAAGGTACCCTTTGGCACTGATGTTCACTCAAACTGGAAGAACTGCGACGGACAATATGCGTCACACAATGCGAAGTTGTAGAGATCAATAGAATCTCCAATGCGAAGAATGATAATTCGCCGACAGGTGAAATCGTGGAGGCGCGGTGAATCCTCTTCTCCATTACGGAGCCGTGAAAATGGGTCAGGGTTGTAGATCGCGCTAAGGGGGGACCTGTGAAATGAGGGGTTGCACCTAAAGTTAGTAAGGAAATATGAAATATCAATCCGACTATTTTTTGGCCTGCACTTAGCCAAATCCGCTCTACACATAACATCCTCTTTTTTTATATCTGGAAGAAACCTCAGATATCTCAGCTATTTATGAAATATTTGAGAGAAACCTTTTTAAAACATCAGTGATAAAACCATAATACCTCATATTTCATTTATATTATATATAAAACAAAGTATTCATTTGATATACTTGAGGATAGTTCGAACTTACGAAGTGTAATGTGTATATGTGCATAACATTAGGTTTCGTGTTTGTAAAGAACATTGAATATTATGGTTGGGTACAAATATTATAAAATCAAGAGAGTATTGTTGTGGTAGGGTGATCGCTAAACTACAATGACCATTATCCTAGCGGAATAACGTCGGCAGTGCATCGATCAAAGCAATATAAAACAGAGAATTTCCTTCGAGTATCAAATCACGTGGAGCAGGGGTGAAGATAATAAAGCCTCTTAAACCTTCGTTTACTTAAGCTAATCAGAAAATGAGGGTTTTACTACAACTATGAATCTAAATTACCATCAACATTAATCTAAACTACAAGCAATCCAATCAGAAGAACATGAAAACATAAGGTGACACCATTTTCAATAATAAAATGCATGATGTAAAATCAAATCACATATAATGATATACATACGAAGACATGATTAAAATCGTTGTATGTTCTAGTAGGCAAAACCATCAACAAAACAGGAAAGTAGAGAGGAAATGAGGGTTTAGTAGGCCTGTCCAAAAGGCCCGGGCCCAGTGGGCCGGCCCGAGCCCGGCCCGGCGAAAGCCTATTTCGGCCCGGCCCGGAAAAAATCCCGGCCCGGGCCGAGACCGGGCTCAGGGCCCTGGTTTTGGGGGCTAGCCCGGCCCGATGCCCGGCCCGGGCCGGGCCGGGCAAAGCCCAAAAATCAGGCCGGCCTGGGCCCGGACCCGGGCCCGGACGAAGCCCGGACTGGGCCCGCAGGCCGGCCCGGACCTGCTGCCAACGGCTCTAAGAGCCGTTGGAAATCCAACGGCTCTTGAGCCGTTGGAACTGCAGCCAGTAGGGCTGCTGCAGCCCTGCTGGCTGCAGTACTTTGGCCTAGGGCCTAGGCAAAAGGCAAAAGCCTAGGCCCTAGGCCATATTAAAAAAAAAAAAATTTTTTTTATTAAATTTTTTTTTATAAACCCCCCTCTACCTGATCCCCTCTCTCTCTCTCTTCCACTCACTCTCTTTCTCTCTCACTCTCTCTCTCTCTCTTCCACTCACTTTCTCTCTCTCTCTCTTCCACTCTCTCTCACTTACTCTCTCCCTCTCTTACTCACTCTCTCTCGCTGTATGGCATCGTCCTCCTCAACGCCGGCGTCGTCGACTTAAAGCACGGTCGAAGTGGTGGAGCATAATCGGAGGGCGCCCGTCTGGGAGCATTTCGACAAGGTTAAAGTCGGCGACGAATTCAAGGCGCGGTGCAAGTTGTGCTCAAAGTTGTTAACTCTTACCGACAACTCAACACTAGCGAGACACGTTAAGTCATGTTTTGCAAAACAAGCTCCCGAGTCCAGTCAGGGACAAATATCAGCATCAGGACAAATTTGGACGTACGATCAAGCAAGATAGCGAGACCTACAGGTGAAAAACGTCATCAGACGTGGGTTGCCATTCAGTCACTACGACAACGATGAGACGACGAATTATACATACGAAGGGCTTCAGCCCAAATATCAACAGGTAAGTAGATTCACTATTAGACGCGACACACTTAAATTATATTTTGACGCAAAACAAGATTTAATAAAAAATTTTGAAACTTTCGAGGGACGTGTGAGTTTAACGAGCGACGTTTGGAGTAGTAGCGTAAGGGTAGAGTTATCTTATATTTGTATAACAGCTTATTGGATCGATCCCGTTTCATGAGATTTAAATAAACGCGTAATATGTTTTGAAGGTTTTGAATTTCCGCACACGGGTAAGCCTATATATTCGGTAATTATTAAATGTTTGCGTGAATTTAAAATAAAAGATAAAATAATGAGTATTTCTTTTGATAACGCTAGTAATAACAACACCGCAGTAGAGTGGTTAAAACGTGAATTAAAACCAATGCTCAACGGTACGTTTTTTCACACTCGATGTGTGTGTCACGTTTTAAACTTAGTTGTACAGGATAGTTTAGAAGTTATGGAACCATATATTGAGAAAATTCGTACTATGCTTAGATTTATTTATTGTACCAAACAACGAAGTTAAGATTTTCGAAAATTTGTGATCGCACAAGGTCAAAAATATTTGAAACCTCAATTTGATATGCCTGTAAGATGGAACTCCACATATAAAATGTTAAAAAGAGCGTTTCAACAAAAAACACTTCTTATGGAATATTACACTATGACAAATAATCATAATTTAACTGATAACGATTGGGACGTACTATTTCATTATATGGATTTATTAAAATGTTTTTATAGGGCGACTGTTTTTTTATCTGGTGTGTATTATCCCACTAGCTCGTTAGTAGTTGAAAATTTTGTAAATATCGCACAAAAACTTAACTATTTTAAGCAACACTCCGGATGACTTCCTTTAATTAAAGTAATAGAAGAAATTTTTTTAAAATATTATAGAGAAATGTCTCCTGCATTTTCATGCGCCGCCGGTTTAAACCTGTTATTCGTTGTAGACGGCGTAGAAAATTTAATAGATGAAATTAACGTTAACTTAGACATAAATATAAGTTTCGATGACGTTGACGACGTTAGTACTACTAAATTTAATTCTATTTTTACCGAATGTTTTAATTATTACGACAACTTATATGACTCACGACCCCGAGAAGAAATAACACAACCTAGGACAAAAGATTCTTTTACAAATAAAATTTTAGAATTAGATTCTAGGAAAAAAAAGCACGCACATCGAGTAGTTTAAACGAATTATGACTGTATACAAAAACACAATTTCGTGATTTTATGACTACGGAAGAGATCAAAAACTTCGATATCTTAAAGTGGTGGAAAGGTAAAGCTAATACCTATCCTATTTTGGCATATATGCCCCGTGATTTACTAACAATTCAAGCTAGTACAGTAGCTTCAGAGTCCGCTTTTTCTCTTAGTGGCAGGATTTTGAACACGCGGAGGAGCCGACTAAATGAAGAATCACTCGAACTATGCATCTGCTACAAGGATTATTTGGATGCTACGAATAGAAGCAACACATTTCAGTTTGGAGGAGAGCTCCGAGGAAATTGAAGAGGAGATGGACAACCTGAATTTGTAAAAATGTAATTTTTTTATTATCATTTAAAATAATAAGTTTCCATTTTTTTCTACTTTTATTTTCTAAAAGTGTAATTTTATTTTTTAAAATTTCAATATTAATAAAAATTTTTATTCTAATTTTTATATCAATTTTTAAATTTTTTTAAGTAGTTTTTTTTTCTTAAGAGGGCCCGGCCCGGGCCCGGCCCGGCCCGGCCTGGCCCGGGGGGCCGGCTCGGGCCCCTTCCCGGGGTCAAAGCCCGGGCCCGGCCCGAGCCCGATAAAGAAAGGGCCCGGGCTCGGCCCGGTTTGCAAAAGCCCGGGCCCGATCAGGCCCGGTCCAGGCCGGTCTGATCGGGCCTTTTGGGCAGGCCTAGGCCGGTTTAGCGAGGATAGAACGAGAGCTACGACGACAAAGAGACCATTTCTATATTGTAGACGGAGAAAAAGCGGACGTGTACCCCGTCTTCTAAAACATAGTTTTGGCTACAATCCGGGGTCCTGTAGGAGCCGTCACGAACCTCCCAATGCCCGTCCTCTCTTCACAACATTCCAAACACCACGACTCAAGCACAAAAATCCTCTAACAATTTCATTTTCCTCTTGAAATCCATCAATAGAGCATAGGATGGATCGGAAGGAGGAAGAACACCTTGGAGAGGGCTGATCGAACTACTGGAAGTGAAAAAATGGCGGACTGAATCGGGGATCCCCTTCCTGAAAACCTAAATGTCCATTTATACTTATTCAGGAAACAACCCGTGCAAGCACAATAAACCACATGTGTGTTCGTGAAGAAAAGTGGAGCGGAACTGACAAGATGAGGTCTTGGTCACGCACAAGCATGAACTGTTGAAAATTATGAAGTGAAAGTGGGTGATGGAGCAGACCGTACGGTCTGGGCGGTCTGAGTCTGCGGCCTGGGCAGACTGTTGTTGCGGCCTGGGTGGTTTGCGACCAGAGAAGACTTGGCGGCTTGGGCGTCTAGTGGAGCGGCCTGGGCGGTCTGTCTTTGGCGGTCTGTCTATGGCGGTCTGGTGGCGGTGCTCAGCTCGGCCTGCGGTTTTGCAGTTCTTGCTCATGTAGTAACCAGGCGGTTTGGAGATTTAATTCGCGGAGTGTGGAGGACTTGGTTAGAGTCCGCGGAGTTCGCAATTGCAGACTGTCTTTGGAGATCGGCTTTGGTCCTTGCCGAGTTCTCCGGCGATGCGGGGAGTATTAATAGCATTCATGGTGGTGGGCTGACAATGGTGTTGGCGGTCTGGGTTTTGTGTCCGCCAAGCTCGCACCAGTTGATTGGTGGTTGCTGGACTTGGTCACACTCTGTGACAAGTTTAGAGTGTTCGCAGTGTCCGCAGAGTCCGCTGTTGACCGGACGGTCTGCCTGTTGGTCGTGGACTCATGTGGCGGGCTGAGAAGTTGTTCTCAAGCTTTGCGGACTGTCGTCATGTCCGCATATGGCGTATGAGCCTGTGGCTGTCTGTGCTGTAGTGTGGCAGACTGGTGTTGTGCCTGCGGGCTGTTGCCTTGTCCACATAGTGTGTGCGGACTGTCGCGGTGTCCGCCTGTTGGTGGACTGACCTTGTCTTGGCACCTGACTGATTGGTTGAAGTCCGGCTAAGTCCTTGCGGACTTGGCGGACTGGGCTTTGCTAGCTGCGAGCTGGGGTGGTGACTCTATTCATTAGGGCGGTGACCACATTCCTCACCCTGCCTATAAATAGACCCCCCAGCATGTCTACAGTAACTGAGGGGATAGTAAGTTGAGACTTGGTTAAGTGCTGCATCCTCGGTTTTCTTATCTGCGTGGTTTGATTAGAGTTAACTGGTTATTGTTTGCAGGTTGCGCGACTAGCACTGTGGAGCCAGGAGTTTGGCTTTGACTTCGGTCTGGATCAGTGAAGTTTGCGGTTACAATCGGCGGTCTCAGCAGGTCGCTTCTGCGGCTTGTCAGTTTTTTTGCTTCAGCTTTTCCAAGTTCAATAACTTGTCCGCTAGACTCGGGCGGTTAGGCGGTCTGTTCTTCAATTCGGCAGCAGTCAGCGAATAACGACATGTCCGCGCGACCTCACGGTCTCAGTGGACTCCGTGTTCTATTCGTCTTCTAGCAGCAGTAGTTCGGGCGGTCTCGGCGACTTCGGCGGACCGGGCGGTCTCGGCGGTCTCCATTTCTGTCCGTCCGGATTGATTTGTTTCTTTTTTATTTTTCCTTGTGTACTGGAGAAATCATGTCTCGCCACGTATACCTCGTCCTGTAAAGAAGTTAATAAATATATGATCTGCTTGTTTCTTCTTCTTGCAATTGGTGTTTGAGCTTGCTTTCCTAGTTCCTCTTGATCAAGGTGTGATCTTGATAGCTTTGAGAATATTAATTTGGCGTCAGACTATCTCGCTGATCGTCTTGAGAAATTTCAACATGGTATCAGAGGGAGGTTCAGTTGCTTGAGCAGTGATCAACTTGTGTTGTGCTCTGTGCTTCTGGAAGCTTGACCAAGGTTGTTGCAATAGAAGAAAGTTACGCAAGAGGTCTTGGTATTGAACTCTTAACGCCGACTAACTTTAAAAAGTGGAAGTCGTGCATGAAGTGTTATCTTCTAGGCGAGGAGCTATGGGAGGTCATCGGTGGTGACGACAGGCAGGAAGTTACAGCCGCGTTTATCCTCAAGAGGGCTATTTCACCGGAGCTGTTTGATCATACCATTGGATGTGAGTCAGCAACTGATATGTGGACAACCATTGATGAGTTTTTCAACAGGAAGAATATGACGAGACTACAATTCCTGGAGAATGAGTTGGCTAGGACAACTCAAGGAGACCTGACCATCTCTAAGTTCTTTTTGAAGATGGAGAGTCTGTGTGCTGAGTTATCAGCGCTTGATCCTGATGAGCCGATCTCTGAGGCTAAAATGAAAAGACACATAATCCGCGGCTTGCAGAAGAAGTATGTAGCCTTTGTAACCTCCGTTCAAGGCTGGGCAACTCAGCCATCTCTGCTGAAACTTGAGAACCTGTTTGCTTCGTAGGAAAGCTTAGCCAGACAGATGACTGGTGTCACTGTCTCTGAGAAAGATAGTGAGGCGCTCTTCACAGGCAAAAAGAAGAAGAGATGGGAAGGGAAGAAGAAGAAGATCGTTGTTGAAAATGAGCCTTCAACCTCTTATCAGTCAGAGTGGAGTTCTGCTCCTAAGAAGGATTGGAAGAAGAATTTGAAGTGCTACATGTGTCATCAGTCGGGTCACTTTAAGCGTGACTGTAAGGTCAAGCTGCAGCCTGGGCATGCAGCAGGAAAGGAGGAAGCTTGCTCTAACACCGAGGAAGTTGGCTGGGGTGGAGCTTTCATGACAAACACTTGTGTACGTGCCTTGTCCGCCATCAACTTTGAAGACGACTGGATCGTGGACTCTAGGTGTGGTCATCACCTCACCGAAGATAAGTCGAAGTTCTACTTGCTGCAAACTTACTCATGTAATGAAACTATTATTACTACTGATAATACTGTTTATGCAGTAGAGAATGAGGGGGTCGTGTCCTTGGGTAGTGATAAGGGGACACTCACGTTAAGGAGTGTGTATCATGTACCGGGCATGAAGAAGAATCTCTTCTCTGTGACCAATGAGGTAGACACAGATTATTACGTTTTGTTTGGGCCAATAGAAGTGAAGTTTCTTCGCAACGTATTAGCGGTGAAGGCTGATGTTGCTCACGTTGGGAGGAGAGTAAAGAACTTGTTTATTCTTGCAACAAACTCTTATGTTGATCGGATGAGGGCAAACAATAGTGCGACTATTTGGCATGAGAGGTTGGAGTATGTATGGATGAATAAGCTGAAAGTTATGGCAAACAGGAGCCTTGTGAAAGGCATGCCCAAGCTTTCATCCTTTGAAGACAGTCACGTTTGCGCAGAGTGTCAGTACGTTAAGACTCATCGCCTTCTGTTTGATAAATCACAAACGAGTAGCAAGAGACCATTAGAGTGTATCCATGGTGACTTGGTGGGACCAACTGCTACTGCTAGTCTTGGAGGCATCAAATACATGCTTGTTTTGATTGATGATTACTCAAGATATACTTGGGTATATTTCTTGAAGAAGAAGTCAGAAGCTTTTCATTTGTTTGTGAAGTTCAAGGAGTTGGTTGAGGGCCGGCTTGGCTCGCGGATCAAGAAGTTTAGATCAGACGACGGTGGCGAGTTTGTCTCCTCCGAATTTTCTAACTTCTGCAGGAAGCACATGATCCAGAGAGAGCTTACTTGTGCTCATACTACACAACAAAACGGAGTAGCGAAGTGAAAGATCCGTCATCTGACGGAAACCTGCAGGTGCTGGCTTCATGCAAAAGACATTCCTAGGTCTTTTTGGGCAGAGGGAATGTTTTGCGCTTCTTATGTCATCAATCAGATGCCTCTTAGTCCGATCAACATGAAGTCTCCCTTCGAGATGTTACTGAAGGAGAAGCCAAGCGTGCAACACCTTCGGGTGTTTGGATCAACTTGTTATGTGCATGTCCCGGATGCTTCAAGAACAAAGCTTAATGCAAAGGCAATGAGGCTTGTTTTTGTAGGCTATGATGAGCAAAAGAAGGGATGAAAGTGCATGGATCCTGCGACGAAGAGGTTTGTTGTATCAAGAGACGTGGTCTTTGATGAACTGACGTCGTATGCAGGAGGCTCAGTTGAGCTACCAGAGAGCAAGGTTGATGAAGAGCAGAAGGTGCCTGCTGAAGTTCTTCAAGAGGAGCTTGTTATATCACCAGCAGCTCCAGTTGCTTCAAGAGGCGCTTATATGTACAGTAGGTTGTTCATCCACTTCTTCTGGAATTTTTAGGGGAAAGACCTTTGCAAAATTGCTTGTTATTTTGTTTCATGTTCAAGTCGGAGCACTTTTTTGGCGTTTAATAGCATCTCCGTTTGAAACAGCACTGCAAAAGCTGTTCTTCCAAACAGATTCAAAGATTCTGTCACCACTTTGCAAAACAACTGATTATTCCACCACTACTTCCCACCACTGCTTCCCACCACTGCTTCTCACCACTGCTTCTCCAACCGCTGTAGCCGCGCCAAACAGAGCCTAAGAGGGGGAGAATGTGAAGATCGGGCTGAGCGGCGGCCGTGCGACGGGAGGGACCGGCGCCTAGGGTTAGGGCCTGATCAGGAGCGGCAACAGAAAGGAGAGGTGTCATTTATCGGGTGCCATTAAATTTTTTTAATGATTGAATTTATCCCCTAAATTTAACATTATGCGGTGTCATTAGCCAAATGTGCGGTGCCGGACAATTCCCTGGTAAAAAAGGTTGTTATTAGCACTATAGTTTTCGCTAGTCGCACAACGTTTTATGTTAATTTCTAATACTTTTTGAAAATACGTCTTGTACATGCATTTTTAGGAAAAGTGTTATTCACAAAAGTTGTAAATCTCGACGAGATCTACAACTTTCATGTTTAACACTTTTCCTAAAAATGCATGTACAATACGTACTTTGAAAAATACACCCAAATTTTGCGCCCTTTAGAAATACGTCTTGTACATGTATTTTTAGGAAAAGTGTTCAACACGAAAGTTGTAGATCTTGTCGATATCTACAACTTTCCTGTTGAACACTTTTCCTAAAAATACATGTACAAAACATATTTATAAAAGATGCGAGAAATTAGATGAAAATATTGTGCGACTTGTCAAAACTGTAGTTCTAATAACAGTCACCTAAAAAAAATCAGGATAAATGCGACTGAATAGTAAATACTAAATAATCAAATTTCCCTTCTCTATCTAGGGTTTCTCTCTTCCAGCTCCTCAATTCTCCCGTCATCCTCGCCTCTGATTTCCACTCACGAGTTAATGGCACTTTTGATGGCAACTGTTTAAGGACTTCACTTGAAAATAGACGTTACAGGAAGATATTAAATCGAGAACGGAAGGTTGAGCAGTTACTGATGGCGGTGCTTTGGATTAGGGCAGCTCGGTTTCATTTATATTCAATCGTAAACCATGGAGAAGGAGCGTTAGTGGAGGAATTCTGCGAGGCAGACGATGGATGCGGCTTCAGGGGCATGGGCGGAAACGCCGGGAAGGCAGACTCTGAGAAAGACGGCGGCCATCGGCGCCGCCGCTGCAGTTGCTGCTCTGCTGCTGCTTTGTGTCTTTATCATCGACAGCGGATACATTTTCATCTTATCCGAGGTCTTTCATGCTACAGGCATCTCAGTCCTCATCTATAAGCTCACTAAGGACCGCAGTTGTGCAGGTGAGAACTTCCCTTGTTTTATATGTATATATTGGTCAGAAACATGTTGCGATTAGAAGGGGGAATTTCTTCATTTCTTTTTCCTCCTGATAAAGATAAATTGATTGCATTGCCTTCTGTTATTGCTTTCTTATTGTTTAGCTTGGCTCTTGGCATTTGTAAATTCCATCCAATGGTTTGTTGAAATCTTCAGATAGCTTCGGCTTTGGCACTTTGCCCCCTGAAATACGTGGTTTTGGCACTTTGCATCTTGAAATAAGGGTTTCTGGCACTTTTGCATCCTGAAATAAGGGATTTAGGTACTTTGCATCCCGAATCTTTAAAATTGGCACTTTGCACCCTCAAATTACCGATTTCTCTGACACTTTGCACTCCCAATTATCGATTTCTGGTACTTTGCACATCAGGCTAAAATTTCAAGGGTATTTAGGTCCGGGCAGCATCAAAAATTCTCATTTTGACACTTTGCACCCAGATTATTGGTGTTGTCTTAACCTAACTAATGAGAATTTTTGGTGCTGCACGAACGTAAATATCTTTGAAATTTCAGCATGGGGTGCAAAGTGCCAGAACTCGGTAATTGGCAGTGCAAAGTGTCAATTATAAAGATCCGGGGTGCAAAATACCCAAAACCCATATTTCGGGGTGCAAAGTGACAAAAAAACTGCATAAAAAACATGTTAGGTTGATAATAATGTATCATTTTTAATCCATTTAAGTGAAGATTGTTATAAAATGAATGACATATTTAGATGAGAGCCACAACATTTTTTTCTTTTTACGATCTTTTGTTTTTTGTTCAATACAAAATGTAGAAGAAAATCCTTAAGCCTTTGCTTAGGCTAAATTTGTGTAATTTTGATTTATCAAGAAGCGGTTCTTCTTTGGTCTCTAAAAGTTCAATGCCTCTTCTCTTTGGAAGAGTCTGTTCCTGGGATTCGTTTTTTTGTTGGCAGATTATGTCGTGGATAAAGCACTATATATTGTTTTTTTCCCTCTTGTAAGGACTTTGTTTTTTTGCCGAGGCTTCCCTTAGGTGCAATCTGTTGAATCCTATTTATTTTGCGGGGACTTCTAGCAGAATATTAATCAAGAGTATGGTGTCGTTCAGATCATGAGATACGAAAAAATCTACACAATACAATTCATAATTTTATCCCATGATCGATTTGCAAATCCGGTCCTATAATAAAAACATACATTTAGAATACAAATCAAATCTTTATATGTTTGCGCTTATTTGAAAAAAAAAACATCTGAGGTTCTGATGTTTTTTTAAGAAGTTTCCATTAACCTTAGAAACTTCAAACATCAAACATTGTTCCTCTAAGGTTGACCACACCTTGATTCCAATGTGAATGGTTCTAGTGCTAGTAATGCTGAATCCCGAATACCGGTTCAGACTAAGAGAGAGCAATTCGAGCTACTTGACTCGTCGTTGAGCGCTCTTGACCGAGATATTCTGAGCTAGGAGTCGGCTCTCGCCGAATTAAATGTGGTTGCCTACGCTCAAATCCTTGAGCTGCAGTGAGGAGATCCCGCCAGACACTCGGAAGTGCTACTCTCTACTTTCCCTCCTAAAGCCAAAGACTGTTGTTTTTAAAGAAGTTTCCATTAACCTTCAGAAACTTCAAACATCAAACATCAAACATCATTCCTCTAAGGTTGACCACACCTTGATTCCTATGTGAATGGTTCTAGTGCTAGTAAGTACATGTCTATCTATACAGAACAGTAGAAGAGAAGTGAGATGGTGTGGATGGGAGGTCAAGTCTCCTTGGAGTCCACACCAACAGGACTTAATCAAACTATTTTTGCTGAAGGGTCATGCTTCAAAATTACAACAACAACAGTCAAGCCTTTATCCCACTATAGTGGGGTCGGCTATATGAATCCTTTCTAGCCACCTCATGGCAAAAAAACAAATGCGCGAAATCGCGGGGCGATAGCGGTTGCTCCTGCTTGCACTCTGTGGAATGCGAAAATTGTTTTGTCCCGAGCCGCAACCCTCCCCCTCTGGTCCTGAACTCCGGCGGCATTTGCTGGGCTCCCAACCGGCGCGGTCCTACCTAACAAAGGCTTAATATCTGCCTTTGAATGAAATGCTAGAATAACCTCCTTCTGAATCGATAAAGAGGGAACTAGTGGAATCCTACTTCTAAAGCTAAATGCATGCATATTCTTTGGACGGAAAGTTGATGGAGAAAAGGGATCCTGAAGACCAGCTATTCAGTGAATCTCAATCGTTTCCACCTCACAATAACAATATTTTTTCTTCGTCCGTAAATTAATTGAGCAAAATGGTGAATTGGGAAGCATAAGGCAAGTCATTTTTGTTAGCAAAAAGTAGATTTTCCCCTTCCTTGATTTCATAATACAGGAGAAAACATAGGCCAAACTTTAGGATGAAGGAGACGTCATCGATCCACATTCAGAATGGAGGATCGATTGACGATAATAAGAAGAAAAAAGAAAAAAAAACAACAACAAACAGCACTCACACCTTTATCCTACTGTAGTGGGGTCGGCTATATGCCTATGTATATGGATCCTTTGTCGCCATTGCTCCCTATCTTTAGTTATAATCACACTAATGCCTAGATACATCATGTCTTTCCTTATAAAAAAATTAATCATATTAATTTGGTATCTTCCTTTTTAGTTTATTACATTAACTAATTAGTTAATTTAACCTCTGATTTATTTCTAATTAGCATGACTAATTAATTCTTCTTACTAATTCAAGAATTGAGTTATCATCTTTGATCAACAATGTGTTTCTTTGAGTAAACGTGCGAGCCCTTAGGTTCTACTTTAAACTAATAGTATACTTGTAACACTTAATTTAATTGTCTTACAAATTAACTTATTAATTAACAAAAATCTACAAATTATAGTTAATGCTTAGTCAACACCATGAAGACCTTGTCAAAGATGAAGAGATGAATGTTTTTTTCTTATTACGACTAATGCGTAAGTAAAGGCCTTCCATCCTCTAATTTTCAATTAGATCAAGTGTTATGGATTCATAACTCGAACCCCTTGTTTATCCAATAACTTAAATTCATTCATAATAGTTTGATTCATAGCTTTGTACATTTACATCTCCTCAAATTGCTTTGGGCTTTGACAAAATAGAGAGCTAGCATCCATGTAGGATATACCATTATTTTTGAAGGCGCGCTCCATTGTATGTTTTGCTTGAATTTAAAAGCTTGATTATTGTTGGCTGATACACTCAGATCACATCTAGGCATAGCGTTAGATTATGCGTTCCCTTAAAAAGATTAGACAAGTGCACATATCGTTCATTACATAATATATGATTGTATCAAGTTTGAATTTTCCAGGGCTGCCATTCTACGTTATTAAAGGTGCGTCTCAGACACACCAGACGCATGGCGCCACTGCGCCACGCCTTTGCTTGGCAGAGGCGGCCGAGATGGCCCAAGCGCGAGTGAAGTGCCTAGGCGCAAGCCTCACTCGAAGCACAAGGCGCACCTTGCCGTCCTAGCTGGGTGTTCATTAGGATTTTAGGGATTTTAGGTTATGCTTTTTTTTCATCCCGAGACCTCACCCGGTCTTCTCGCCTAGGGCTGTAACTCCCTGTTGCCACTGTTGCCAACCAAAGGAATCAAGGAGGAAGTGATTCTCCTCCTGATTACCTCGCCGAATTTCTTTCGTCGCCGAGATGCTTCTCCACTAGAGTTCTTTCTTCACCGGAGACTCCTCCCTTGGATTCTTCATTGTGAAGAGGCATATATTTTCCACCACCTTACCTCCTCTCGCTGCGAGCCCCTCTCGCCCGCGTGTTCTCGCCCCCAGAGCATCTTCTTCTCCTCTCTCTTGCGTGCTTCGATTTCAGGTCACCAAATACATTTGTTAATTTGTTTAATTTATCTATAGTCATTTTTAACGCTGTTTTATTTTCTTTTGGTGTTATTTATACTCTTATTTTTGCTTTCAATAATGTTTTTTTTGTTAGCCAAAGATTTTGTTCAATGTTATGTTGTTTTCGATGATAGTTTTTGTTGTAATTCCAATCATTGGTTTAAAGTAAATGTTTTTTTTTAAAAAAATTATGTTTTTGTCTACCTATAATTTACGATTTGACCTTGCTTTATTTTTGCATCTGACTGTGCATGTCAAGGGAAGGTATATGTTTCTGAATAAATGTGTTTAAGCGTGTAAACTTTGAGTTTGTATTTTGAGGAAGGTTGTAAATGTCAGATGCCGGGTTCATGTCAGTTCTAGTTTGAAATATCGTACGTCGAATTGCAGGCGATATATCAGGGGTATTTTACAATGTCAGATTTGAATATTTAAATAAATTTAATAGTTATAAGCACATCTTTTTGTAAATAAATAAAAATGTACACACAATGTATGTTTATAAACTATGCAGTAAACATGTAATAATATAATTATAATAAACTTATGAAGTATTAAAGACAATAAACTCAATTTTGCGTATTAATAAATGTTAAATATTGAAAAAATTAACTTGCCTTTATTCGTTTATTTGTATGATTGTTTTTGAATCAACTATCTCCGTCCAACAGTTTCATGACATGAAGACTTCTAATAGACACCCTCATCTTTCTCGTCTCTTCCTTGTCATAAAAAGTAAATATATCCAAAAAAACAAATCAAAGTAAATTTGTTAACAAGATGCTAATTAAAGAAATAAGAATATTGACGTTTTTGTTTACTTCAACCTTTGAAAGATTCCAAACATTTCCTTGCCAACTTTTAATACCTAAGTAAACAACATCATACTATATATCGAATAGACTAATATATATATATATATGTGTGTGTGTGTGTGTTATTAAGGCGCGCGCTTAGGCGTGCCTGAGGCGCAGGGCGCACCGGGAGCACTCCGTTGCGCCTCAGGAAGGCCTAGACGGGCAATGTGTCTGAGGCGCGGCTAGGCGCACCCTAGGCGCCCAATCCACTGAAATTGAGCGAATTAGGTGCCCGATCCGCTGAAACTGAGCGAATTGGGGGCCCGATACACCAAAATTGAGCGAATTGGGGGCCCGATACACCAAAATTGAGCGAATTGGGCGCCCGATCCGCCGAAATTAAGCGAACTGGGTGCCCGACCCTCCGAAATTGAGCGAACTGGGTGCCCGATCCGCCGAAATTGAGCGAATTGGGTGCCCGATCCACAAGAAATTGAGCGAATTGGGCGCCCGATCCGCCGAAATTGAGCAAACTGGGCGCCCTATCCGCCGAAATTGAGCGAACTGGGCGCCCTATCCGCCAAAATTGAGCGAACTGGGCGCCCGATCCGCCGAAATTGAGCGAACTGGGCGCCCGATCCGCCGAAATTGAGCGAACTGGGCGCCCGATCCGCCGAAATTGAGCGAACTGGGCGCCCGATCCGCCGAAATTGAGCGAACTGGGCGCCCGATCCGCCGAAATTGAGCGAACTGGGCGCCCGATCCGCCGAAATTGAGCGAACTGGGCGCCCGATCCGCCGAAATTGAGCGAATTGGGCGCCCGATCCGCCGAAACCGGGCGAAGTGGGCGCCCGATCCGCCGAAACCGGGCGAACTGGGCGCCCGATCCGCCGAAACCGGGCGAACTGGGCGCCCGATCCGCCGAAACCGGGCGAACTGGGCGCCCGATCCGCCGAAACGGGCGAACTGGGCGCCCGATCCGCCGAAACGGGCGAACTGGGCGCCCAATCCGCCGAAATGGGCTAACTGGGCGCCCAATCCGCCTAAACTGGGCGAACTGGGCCCCAATTCGCCGAAACCTAGCGAACTGGACGCCCAATCCGCCAAAACCTGGCGAACTGGGCGCCTAATCTGCCGAATTCGGGCGAACTGGGCGCCCAATCCGCCGAAACCGGGCGAACCGGGCGCCCAATCCGCCGAAACCGGGGCGAACCGGGCGCCCAATCCGCCGAAACCGGGCGAACCGGGCGCCCAATCCGCCGAAACCGGGCGAACCGGGCGCCCAATCCGCCGCAACCGGGCGCCCAATCCGCCAAAACCGGGCGAACCAGGCGCCCAATCCGCGGAAACCGGGCGAACCGGGCGCCCAATCCGCGGAAACCGGGCGAACCGGGCGCCCAATCTGCCGAAACCTGGTGAACCAGGCACCCAATCCGCCGAAACCGAGCAAAATTGGCACCCAATCCGCCAAAACCGGGCAAAATGGGCGCCCAATCCGCCGAAACCGAGCGAATTGGGCGCCCATTCCGCCGAAATCGAGCAAATTATAATACAAAAGATTGGTCATTGGTGGTTCGACAAATGATTGTAATTCTGAATTAGACTTAATTTCAGCGAATTGAGCGCCCAATTCGTTGATTTTCAATGATTTGGACGTCCAATTCATTGATTTTATTTTTTTCTCATTTTTGTGCCACACGTGCCTCTGGTGGGCGCCTCCGCCTTGCACCTAGGCTCCAGGGCCCCTTTGCGCCTTGGCGCGCCTTGCGTCTTTAATCACATATATATGTGTGTGTGTGAAATAAAAAAAAACTATCATAAATTCAAAATTCGTAACTGAAAGCTAATAATACTTGACGATGAGATCATTTTTAAAAAAATACAATTGTTTCTCAAAATGGAAATAAATCTCCCAACGCATAAGTTCCATATGTATGCCTGCATGAAGAGAAACGTCTTCACCCATATAATTAAATTAATTATTAGTGAGTAAAGTCATATTAAATAAATTGATTTATAATTTTATTCTCTATTAAAGACTTACCTTTTATAACTTCTCTTCTGTTTCATAGTCTTCAAAAATTATGTCTAATAGTAGAGCTTGCATATCCTCATTTGATAGCCACACATCTTCATCATCTTTCTCCATTGTCTGTGTTACAATGCGCTTTCGCTTTAAACTTTCATTTTGTGATTGTTGGTTAGAAGGTCTGGTGCTCCTTGATGCGTAGCAGAGACGAGGACGCGTTTTGGGCCCGTTCAGGGCTGATTTGGCAGCTTTTCATATTTGGCGTGCCCGGATCGACGATCGGCCTCCGCGATTGCGTCCGGAGCGTTGCCGCGAGCCAAAACACTATATTAGTTTATATTTTTCAGTCTATTATCGATGTATTTTAAGGGCTGAACCCACCGGCCAATCATAGCCGTTGATGGGGATGCCCTAGCATTTCCTTTCTTATAAATAAGAGTAGCAGGGGGCTGAATTCAGTCATTGTTGGATTTGGAGAAGAAGCATTCCCAGATTCCTGCGATCCCTCCTCGGTGCCGACGCCGTGGAATCCTAGGTGACGACTACAGGGCCGCCAAACTCCTCCCCAAGGTACACCCTACCCCCACCTTCGTTTTCCACCCTTCAAATCTCATTTCCAGCCGCCGGAAACCACCCAAAACCCCTCCCCCATACAGCCGACCTGCAGTCCAGCAAGCCGATTCCCCCACTTTCCTGTTTTCCGTCGCCGGCCTACAACCTCCCCACCGTCGGCCTCCTCCAACCCAGCCCGCAACCCACTGGTTCTCTCCTGCCACCCGACCACCCCCACTGCCCTCTTTCCACCAGCTGACCACCCCACCCTTCCTCCCCACCATCCGGAATAATCCATAATCCTAACCGGCCACTCCTTTTGCTTTCCCCTGTGGATCCACCATCCCAATAGCCCAAAAATTCTAGATCAGTCCAGATCTAGGATTCTCGCCTCCCGATCCGTTATTTCCACCGCTCATACTTTCCATTTTTGTTCGGATCCGCCCCTAAATAGCGGATCTACCCATCCCCGGCCCGGATCTACTTAGTCGTGGCCGGATCCGCCGTTTTACTATCCGTTACCACCATTTTCCGCCTAGGGCAGCCACCGTCACCGTCGCCTCGCCACCGGTTCCATCTCCGATCGCCAATCTACACATCCCGCCCTCCAAATCTTCAGTGTCTCGGTTCAGCCCTCTATTTTGTGAGCGTTTGTGGTATTGTATTATTTGATTCCCATTTGCATTTGGGTAATTTAGTATATCTTGCTGCTATATTTTGTTTGTGGGAATTTGTTTTGTGCACTAATAACTTGCAGGAGGAATTATTCGCCGCACACTTTGCTTTGGCCCTCCGAGCGGAGGAAGCCATTATAAAAATTGCTGAAATTAATTATTTGTTTTCTAATTCAATTATTTGCGTGGTGCTATTAATTTCATTGCTTAATTTAATCGTCGCTGTCACCAACGGTTGCATTGCATTTAGGGTTGTAATAGTGTGTCACCCCTGCACCCGCACCTAGAGTCATAGTTTCCGAGCACCACTAGCCTACCCTACATCACTTCTTGGTCCCAAATCAGCATCCACAATGTTTCCAAGTTGTTGCCAAGTCAGTCCTTCAGGAAACACTTTCTCTTCATTATCATTATAACCTTCACTTTAGCCTATGAGCCACTCTGCATCCTTTCCTTCGTCCAAATTTTCTGCAGATATTGGATTTCGAGAGATATCAACATGCTTAGACTTGAGCATAACGTTAAAGTTCACGAAGACAAGATCATTTAATCGTTTTCTCTCAAGTTTATTTTGCTATTTCAAATGGATCTACAAATTGAAACATTTAAAATAATTAGCATCTCCTTAATACCTAAAATAAATTGGATGCATGCACTACTACCATTTCAAACCTGCTCCAATTTCGTTCGCATCCGAATGAATTTGTGGTCAAGCTCAATATCCTCATGGCCATCCCTTCAAATTCGGAGTCTCAATTTCGTGTAATTTTCACCAGTGTACTAATTAAAAATAAAGAAATTTTAGTAATTTACACAATTCTTTTGGTAGCTTAGAAATTGAACTATATAACTAGTTAACTACTTATGGATTAAAGGAAGGGATAAACAATTGCCTCTTTGCAAGTTCTTTTCCAAATAGACCTTGCCCGAACTGATATGTATCAAGCTCACTAGTGATATGATCTTGCATATCAGGGTCATTTGCTTATATTCTGATATTTACATATGATATTCATGAATCATGATTACATAATTTGTTGCATTGAACTGATCAAAGAGAATAAAATGAGGTGATATGTGCATGGAGTAGTTGCTCGTTGACCTCGGGGTTTGCTTGAACAAAACTTTGAACACAAAGTAAGGGAAATAAATGCATTGCTTGTTGTGAATGAGTTTGATAAGATAACATGGCCATGAAAAATAATTATTGTATTTAATTGAATTCCAGCAATTTGAAAAAAAGTAAAAGATATGTATTGAGGTAAAATTGGACAGGAATGCCTCTTAAATCCTCCATCTGAGTCCTTGTACGGTATATTTATACCGAGTATACAATAAGTGAAGGTTATGGTAACAAGAACTCCTGCAAGTATCCTAACACCAAAAAATTGAATGTACCAAGTGATGATAACATGATGTTGAACTTATTCAAAATACCTAGAGAGATATCATTATTCCAACAAATTGAATGTCCCAAGCATCAACATCATACTGTATAGGTGACATGCAAATGTATTTTGGTTGATTATGATCAAAGGCCTTATGAAAACACCTTTAAATTTCCATTCCTGTCAACAGCTTACAAAGATTGGATATTTTAAAGCAGATTGAGAGAAGCAACAATAGCAGATTGAGAGCAAATTGTAAATACCTAAAATGCAATAGAATGTAATGAAGTTGGGCTGGACTGTGATGATATTTTAGAATGTAATGATCCCATACCAATACCCAATAGCCTAAAATGTCAGAAGAAGACGCCACCAGCCGAAAAAAAACCTAAAATGCTAGAAGAAATGAAAAAAATACCAGAAGAAGATGCTACCAGACCAGATATAAGAGCCAATGTTTGAAAAAATGTCAAAAAAATAACTAAAATACCAGAAGAAATGAAAAAATGGCAGAACAAATAAAAAGAAATGTCAGAAAAAAAGAAAACCAAGATAGAAGCTCACAATTCTACATCGTAAGAGAAGAAGCTAGCGCATAGTAGCAGACTGACAGAGATAGAGGCGCCAATGCTAGGGAAGAGGAATGACCGTCAAAACAATGGCAGAATCGAATTGAGAGTGTCGTCGTCAGCAACACAGCCAAAGCATCGAAAGGGAGAAAACGAGGGATTCACCTGTTGTAATCTAGGGCAAGATTACTGAAACGAATCCTTCCCGTGATTTAATTAAACAGACGAGATGCTGCCAGCCGGGGCAAATGAGTCGTTTGACTGAAATAATTGTGTGTTTTTTTAATTTTTAAATGCATTCGATATATCGTCTGATGATATCTCACACGATATGTCGTATGCTGATATCTCGTGATATTTCGTCTGCCGATATCTCGCGCGATATATCGTCTGCCGATATCTCACTCACTATATATCACCAATATGTAGCGCGATATATCACCTATATCTCACAAAATTTTACAAAACACAATTTCTCACCAAAATTTTGACTTTGTTGCGGTTTGGATCCAAAACCTTCATGTCGGCCAACATGTCGGACATGTCGGCCGAGATGGCGACATCTACAACATTGATTTTGAGTGATTGTTGCATGCTATTTTTAACTTGGCTCCTTGATACGCTATGGATTTGGTTTCTTCCGTCACACTTAGTTTTAGCTTTTGTGTTATCGTCTCAAAATAATTTTGATATTTTTGGTTTTCTCTCATCTGACGTGTAGCAGTGGAAGCACACAATTATTTTAATAATAAATGGTTGAAATAAAGTAATGAATCCCATTGCACAGTAATTGTCAAATTTGTTTCTAAACCTCGGTCATCATGGTTTCTGTATTTTCATTATTTTTCGGTTACATTATCATTATTGAAAGCAACATTATAGAACGGAATCAATATCATGTCTCTACTTGTTGGTACATATTATCTTGATTCATTCATGCTTGATTAGAATTGATGATTTTGGTTTTTTTATTATAAGTGAATTGTGGAATCTTATAACATGATTAAGTTAAGAGCATATGATCTTGATTCATGAAATTCTTTGTCAGATTCTGGAAATTAGTGTTTGATTAATTTAAGGATATTATTGACTGCGGCAATTACAACTGAATGATTGATTTGGAGGTTTCATGCTTTATTATTCCTATGTATTGAGAATGCTATTGATTTTGTGGTTATCTGTTACGGACGGAGAGGAAGGAGTGGGACATCCTTCATTATGACGAGTATATAGGCGTCGCAAAAGGCCCGCTAATGACGCGTCGGCGGGAAATAATTAAGATGCATCTTTTTTTTTGTATTTGGATCCGAATGTGTTATATAAACTCCCCGGGGTATTGTAATCGGTATATTTGACAGTATTCTGAAAATGGGAACCATAAATGGTTATTTTCCTTCGTCCCTCTTCCCCTCCTCTCTCATATCTAGGTTTGCAATTCCGAGCGGTAATAATTTGGTATGACTTGCCTCGCTTCCACCGTGGTTGCTGTCACCCGAAGCTCTTGTTCCAGCCGCACACATCAGCTATGCTCGTGTAATGGAGACTCGACGCTCTGTCTTCTTTCGACGCCTTCCCCCCCTCTCTCATATTCTCCATCAGGAGCTCAACAATGTCACTATCCTAAAATAAGTATCACATTCCGGTTATACATGAGCTATAAGGAGCCCTGTACTTTTCCAAGTTGGATCTCCGCCCCGACTCTCACTAGATGCGATTACGGGAGGAGGATATCTTGAAGACGGCGTTCCGCATGCATTTTCGCCATTACGAGTTTATCGTCATGCCTATTGGCTTGATGAATGGGCCCACCACCTTTCAGACGACCATGACTGATCTATTCCAGTCGTCCGTGCGCAGGTACATCTTGATTTTCTTTGATGACATTCTTGTTTATAACTCATATCAGAATCACCTTCTTCACGTGCAGACGTCACTCCACCCTGTAGGAGCATCATTTTCTAGTGAATCCCAAGAAGTGCATTTTCAGTCAGACCAAAATTAACTACTTGGGGCACATGATCTCTCCTCATGGAGTCGTAATTGGCCCGAACGATTCATTCTGGATTATGGCAAGATTGTCAAATCCCTCTCCAACATGCTGAAAAAAATCTTAGATTGGCGCATTCCAGTGGTCCTCAGAGGCGGCCACAACCTTCCAAGCCCTCTAGCAAGCCCTCAACATCGATTCAATTTTGAGCCTTACTGATTTCTCCCAGTCATTTGCTATAGAGTGTGATGCCTCAGGCACATGCGTCAGTGCGGTGTTGATGCACCCAGGACAACCCATTGCTGACTTCAGCAAGACGTTTGCGGCCACTATCCTCCCTCGTTTCGCTTATAAGTTAAAGCTTATTGCGTTGGTACTTGCTGTGCAGCACTGGAGACCCTTCCTGCTTGACCCGCGCTTCACGACCTGAACGTATCCAAATACGCCCACTTCCTTCCCCTGTGACATCTATTTACTGCACTAGTGGTTGCCCCAATTTTCATTGACGGGGCTGTCTGGTTGCATGGGTTTCCTCATTTTATTGAAAGTGATCGCGACCCTTTATTCTTGAGCTCTCCTTGGCAGTCAATGTTCAAGATGCAGTGCACCCAACTCTTTATGAGTACAACGTACCACGCCCAGATACACGGGCAGTACGAGGCGATGAATCGTTACTTGAAGATATATCTGCGATGTTTTGTGTGCGTTCATTCATGGGCATGCCACATGCGTCATTGGCTTTCCTGGGAAGAGTACTCATACAACACCTCTTTCCACACTAGTTCCGACACCACTCTATTCACGTCAGTCTATGGACAACCCCCACCATCCTTCATGCGCACCCTCGACGAATGCGTCGTAGTGTCTTTGCCTGATTTGCTCCGTGATCGGGATTCCATACTCCTCCAGTTGCGTCAGCACTTTTAGCGTGCACAAGACCGGATGGTTTCTTTTGCCAACCGCCATCACCGTGGCGTCCAATTCACTGAAGGTGATACTATGTTTGTCAAGTTTCAACTGCACTGCCAGATTTTAGTCACACCGCGGGCCCACTCCAAGCTATAGAGAATAAGTTCTAAGGCCTGTGTGAGATTATTGCATGGGTGGGCCTTCAGACGTATCACTTCCGCCTTCCTCCAGATAGCTGCATCCATCCGGTGTTTTATTTCTCACAGCTCAAAAGGGTTATTGGAAACTATTCAGTCGAGGCTTCTCTGCCCCCCTCCAGCTCCCGTGCTCACCTCACTGAACTACCTTCCTCAGCTTGTCACAGACACAAACTATCAGTCAAGAGGAGTCCCCAGTCGTCTTGGTGCATTGGTGTGATCGCCCACCATCAGAGGCCGCGTGGGTGGTCCGATTTGTTTTTCATGCTCAGTTTACGTACTTTTTCCTCGGGGACAAGACAAATTTTCTAGAAGACACCATTGTTATAGAAGCCGAAGAAGGAAATGGACGTCCTCCATTGTGGCGCGATATTGTTACAAATAAGTTTTTTTGGTGAATTCACCAAAAGGTACAAATTTCCTTGAATCTGTCAATGCATCTGATTACTCAAAGACTGGAGGGAGGATGTTCGAGTTGCTTGATAAGTTTGTGGAACAGGTTGGAGAGTCAAATGTTGTTCAAATTATTATTGACAGTGCAAAGAACAATGTACTGCCAGGCAAACAATTTATTAATTACTCATTTCATTTTATCAAAAATGTTGGATTTTTTTCTTTATGGTGGAACAGATTGGAGAGTCTATATGGTACCTATAGGGAAAATTTTGGAAGCAAGACATAACATTTATATTGGACGTCATATACTTCTTATTGCATTGATTTAATGTTGGAGAATATTAGAAAAATATCTAAAATTATTAGAACATTAAAGAAGATAATAACTATAAATTGTTATATCTATGTTCGTCCTGGATTTGTCAACTTGCTGAGGAGCTTTACAGGGCAAAGGAAATTGGTGGTAATCAAGCAAATGGGCGAAGTAAACTGGTGGTAAGCAAGTACATGACATTGGGTACTTTTTAGCGGCCATACAACCTGACCTCTACCCGCACCAAACACAACTCATCTACTCTCTTCTGAGCCATGGGGCAAACTCATTGCCTCGACGAGGAATTCTATACAGCGCTCCACCGTTTGGAGCCCCCGCCCCCAACAACACCTCTGTTGATCAGGCCGCAACCTCCTTTGCTAGACGCTCTGCCGTTAACCTCAATGCTCGTCACTCCGCGAGTTCCAAGCGCTTCACTAGACAAGCCTTTGTTTTTGCTGTAAGCATTCATACTCACCCACACACAAATGTCCTCTCTCGAAACTGCGGCTTTAGATCATGGTTGAGGACGACGACCCTGACTTCATGGAATTGAATCCACTTATACTCACAAACGACCCATACGAACCTCGACCTTGAGGATATAGTCTTTTTTCATGCAAGGATTGTTAATACAAATACGTCTTTTTGGGCCGTTAACGCATCCTCCTATCTACCTATGGAGCCTTATGATATTTTTGTAATTATGTACGTCTCACTTCCGCATATAAGGACTGGTAGTGGGTCTTTTAGGGACTTTGGAACATTTGGTTTAGATATTTTGGCTCTCTTGGATAGCAGGCTCTTAGAGAGATCCTCCAGTAAAGAGATTGGATCGAGCTTGTCTCGGTATCTTGTCTCGATATATTATTACTGTTGTGTTGTTTCATGTTCCATCACTAAAGATCATTCCAGTTTTCTGTTTGATATCACGTGCTTTCATAGTACTTACTTTTAGTCGTAAAGTATCTTTCCCGTTGTACCACTTGGGCTTTACTGGAGGATCTAAGAGCTGCTCTCCATGAGAGTAGGCTCTTAGAGAGATCCTCCAGTGAAGAGATTGGATCAAGCTTGTCTTGATATATTATTACTGTTGTGTTGTTTCATGTTCCATCACTAAAGATCATTCCAGTTTTCTGTTTGATAACATGTGCTTTCATAATACTTACTTTTACTCGTAAAGTATTGTTCCTGTTGTACCACTCGCTCTTTATGCTTATTTCTCTTCTTCCTGATTACTTTGCAGGGCTGTCCTTGAAATCTCAGGAGTTGACGGCATTGTTTTTGTCACTCAGATTTTATTTTAATTACAGAATGTATTTTGACATGCATGGAGTACTTGACATAGCCACATTGATTACAACTTTGTGGGTTATTTTTATGATTCGTGTTATCTTGAAATCAAGTTACATGGAGGATGAGGACAGCTTTCCCTTAAAATATCTGGTAGCTAGCTTTGATATTCTAAAATTTCAGCGCTGTTGTTATTTTGTTTCACATATATTAAAATTCTTACAACATACAACACCAGCTTTAAGAAATGTATACAATATACTTGCTTTCCACACGGTATTTACTTCAAGTTACATGGAATCTATTTAGCATGATGATCATTTCTCCATTTTGGACTTTCAAAATCTTCCTGCTTTCTCTCTTCTATAAATTCAGGCAACTGTTATGTCTTAAGATCTTGAATTTTAAAGAGTTCTTTGTGAAAACGTATAAGTCATCATGTTAAACAAGAAGGGTAAGAACCTGTTGATAGTTTCTTGAATATAGCTAACAAAAAAGTTGGTAGATGACCTCTCGAAAACATGCATGTCAGACCGTGAATGTTATTTCTTTATTTTGAACAATAAAATTACCCTCTACATATAGTAGATGGTATTACAAGAAATGGTATTACAAGAAAATAGAACAAAACATTAATTATTAAAGTGGCTAAATATTTCTAACACCCCCCTCAAGTTGGGCATGTAATGTACCCAACTGCTAATAATAGTCGCAAATATTTTTTCCCTCAGTGCCTTAGTGATAAAATTTGCAAGTTGTCCCTCCAAATGAACGAAAGGGGTACATATAATCCTTTTCATAATATTTTCTTTAATAAAGTGTCGCTCAACTTTATTGTTCCAGCCTCTTGCAAAAATGCAAGGTAAGGTTTGCGTACATTTCTCTCTTGTGACGGGACCCTTCCCCGAACCCTCGCCGTGCGGGGATGCTTCGTGCACCGGGCTGCCCTTAAGTGTTGGTCAACTTCAACATGCTTGATGCTTGTCATACTGACAGGGTTATGAGCAATGTTGATTGCAGTCTTGTTATGACAATACAAGTTGAAAAAGCCAGTTTACAGTAAACTAAGATCATTCAAGAGGGAACGAAGCTACGTCCCCTAACATATTTCATGAGCCATAGCTCTAAACTCAGCCATAGCTCTAAATTCAGCCTCCGCACTTAAGGCGAGCCACTATATGTTTCTTGCTTCTATAAGTGACCAAATTCACCCCAACAAAACAACAATATCCTATGGTAGATCTTTTATCACCATCAGATCCAACCCAGTCTGCACTAGTATATACTTCAATATTTAAGTTATCACTAGGAGAGAATAGAATGCTCCTACAAGCAAGGTCTTCAGATACCTCAGAATTTTGCGCACAACATCAAGATGTCTGAACTTAGGAGAATGCAACTTACCACTCCTATTGCATTGGAAATGTCAGGACGAGTTTTAGATAGGTAGATCAGTCTTCCTGCCATCTTCTGATAATTAAAATTATCTTCCACTGACTCCCTATCATCATGTCCAAGTTTGTGGTTGACTTCAGTAGGAGTATCGACAGGTTTGCAACCACTCATTCCTGTCTGTTCTAATAAATCAAGGACATACTTACGTTGTGAAATATGAATCCCATATTTTGATCTTGCTACCTCAATTTTTAGAAAATATCTCAACTTACCCAGTCTTTCACTTCAAATTCACTAGCAAGTTTGAGTTTTAGGGCACAAATCTCATCCATGTTATCACCTGTAATAACCATATCATCAACATACATAATCAAGAGAGCCATCTTCATCTCTTTTCTTCTGATAAATAGAGTTTAATCAGCATGACTTTGGGTATAGTCTAACGAGATCATGACTTTGTGAATTCTCCCAAACCAAGGTCTTGGAGATTGTTTTAACTTATAAAAACTTTCTTTAATTTACAAACCTTCCCTTCCGAGCCGATAAGGATAAGACCATGAGACATTGACATATAGACTTTCTCTTCCAACTTACCTTGAAGGAAAACAATCTTCATCGAGCTGTTGAAGATCCCACCCTTCACAGACGACACAGGATAATAGGACCCGTATTGAATTCATTTTTTCCACCGGAGCAAGTGCCTCTTGGTAGTTAATACCATGAGTTTGGGTGTAGCCTCTTGCCACCAATCGTGCCTTAAATCTCTCCACAATACCTGCAGAGTTATGCTTTACTATAAAAAACCATTGACAACCAACTATCTTTTTTCCAGGAGAGAGATCAACCAAGTCCCATGTATGGTTATTTTCTAAAACATACATTTCCGCCATCGCCTTTGTCCATTTTGGGTGGTCAGGTGCCTCTTGTCATGTACCAGGAACATACACGAAGGAAAGAGAAGCGGCGAAGACATTATGGGAAATAGTTAAAGAGGCATATGACACATCGTTAGATAAAGGATGTTGAGTGGATAATCGAATACCTTTTCAGAGGGAAATAGGTAACTGAAGAGGCACTGAGGACAAACCCGGTAGTGGATATGGTATTATGGAATGCTACTGAGTGTTTGAGCCTTTGCTTCTCCGAGTGTACACTTACAACTCATTTTCTTTGGGAATATCTTTGGGGATATCCGCACTCTCCACCTGAGTGGTCATGTATAGAGGAGGAACATGAAGCGGAAGAGTAGGAGGGCTTTCTTCCATGTGTGAATACTCCCCCTGAAGTGAGGGCTCATAATAAGTAGTTTCATGAAAAGTGACATTCATAGAGACAAATTTTCCTGCTAGGACGATGGTAATATTTGTATCCTTTCTGTGCAGGAGAGTAGCTAATGAACACACATCGAAGGGCACAAGAATCAAGTTTTATGCGAGTAATGTTATGAATGCGAACAAAACATAAACATCCAAATGTGCGAGGTAAAAGAGTAGTAGGGGGGATACCTAAGGTATGAAGAGTGCGATTGCCCAGCTGACGAGAAAACATACGATTAATGAGGTAAGCCGCATTAAGAAGGGTATCACCCCAGTAAAGAAGAGACATTGTAAATTGCAAGCAATGTGTCACTTCAAGGAGATGCCGATTTTTTCATTCAACAACACCGTTTTGTACAGAAGAATGTACATAAGTGGTTTGATGAATGATGCCAAAATCACTCAAATAACTTTCAAATTTGGAATCCATATATTCACTGTCATTATTACTGCGAAGAGTTTTAATGGTTGTACCGAATTGAGTAGAAATAATTTTATAATTTTTTTGAAAAAGAGGGAACACTTTACTTTTACTATACATCAAATAAATCCACGTAGTGCGAGAAAATCCATTAATAAATGTAACCAAGCAATGATAACCAAAAACTGCAGCAACATGACAAGGGACTCATATATCACTATGAATAGTATGAAAGGGTACAACAAAAGGTTTAGACATGTGATTAAAAGAGACACACTTATGTTTAGTAACTTCACAAACATCACACATAAAGGTTTTAAACAAAGAAGATGAAAGAATGAGAAATAAAGACTGCATAGCAGTAATAGAGGGATGAGCCAAGCGACGATGCCAGTTAACCAACAGAGGAAGCCGATGAGCATGAAGAGCTTGAGGAACAACATCAAACACCTACTGTCCATCTTGCTTCCTATAAGATCCAATTACCTTCTTCGTCTGCAGGTCCTGAAAGACACAGTAAAAAAGAAATAAGGTGATATATCAGTTATGGAGTTTGTAATATGGCTAACAAATAAGAGATTGCGAGTAAAAGAAGGGATGCAAAGAGCAGAAGCCAAGGTAAGAGGGGCAATTGATGGATCCCTTTCTTGCAATAGAGGAAAGAGTTTCATCATCAATGTTTACCTTATCTTTAACAGATAATGATGAATAGGAAACAAAATCTGACGATGACCCAGATATATGGTTAATAGCTCTAGAGTCAATGGTCTAGTGTGGCAGGCAGTACAACAGCAGTGTGAGCACTTGGAGTACCTGAATGAGCAAATGATGAGGATGGAAAATGAGTGGGCTCAAAGGATAACCCCTGCATCATGTGGCGAAGGATCATTATCTCATCAATAAAAAATACCCAGGTAGAGTCAGAGGCTCAGAGATCTGACCACCAAAGACTCTATCATCAATGGACTTAGTCAGGTGAGCAGAGCGAGGAGAGATAAGATTAGAGCGGCCATGATCAAATGCTCTACGACTTCCACAAGGCACCATCCACCTCTCGGTGGAGGGAGCCCATGCAATTTGAAGTAAGTGTCGCAAGTATGCCGAGTCCGACCATAGTAATTACACATCAGATGGTCTTTGCCTGTGGGCCCGGACTTAAAGTCATGAGGATTGCTGCCCCAGAATGAGAAGCAGCGAGAGCAAAACCATTAGTGAGAATCTCTGAACTCCAAGACGGACGACAGTCACATTCCTGCTGGACAAAACTATAGGTCTCTGCCAATGAAGAGACCGAAGTGCGATTAAGGATCAGGACACTAATCTGATCAAAGTCCCGATATAAACCATGTAGAAACTCAAACACCCTATTTTGATCTTAATGAGCTCGAACAAGGATCGCAACAACGGAGCAGACATGGTCGAGAGAGGTAAAATGGTCATATTCTGATATAGCTGAGTGAACTCTAAATAATAGGTAATGCCATGTAATAGCCTATTGCATTGAATTAATCAACCATGACATCACCAAAATGTTTTCTGATTCCCATTGTCCCCAAGTGGACGCAGTCCTCTCTAGCTCCTTAATAGCCCCGTTAACACAGCCATACAAACGACCACTCTTAAGGAACTAGGCGATAGATCGAGACTAGGATAAGTAATTTGTTGTATCAAGACGAATCATTGTGATTTGGAACGTCGTATGCTCATGCCCAACCCTAGTAGATCCATCGGGCTGTGACTAGTGAATCGTCACGAGAATCAATCGCGTCAGATGTTGAAACCGAAAATTGACTTCTGTGGAGTTCGAACCCTTGGGGAAGGGGTGATCTCACACTTACTTCTTTCTCACAAACTCAAACAGCTAGAGACTTAGAACAAGAAACGGACCCAAGGCTCCAACACGGAGGTCCCACCACACACCCGAAAGATCTTAGGGCGCTTCCCCTCCTTAGCCAAGTGCTGATCTAAGGATACCTCAAAAAGCGCAAGAAGAGCAGGGAACAAGTAAGTATGCATTCTGAGGTACCCCCTTGGGTCTATTTATAGTTTTCTGAAAACGTTCTGCCAACAACCAACTTACGATGTTCTAAACAGCTATATGCAGTCCAGATTGGCCTGTCAATAACGTAACTCCGCTGTTCTAAAAGGCTATGGGCAGGCCAGCGGGGGCACCCAGGTAATTTCACCTCTGGGCCCCACTGGACGAGTGGTCCATGAGAGCACCACTCGCCTAAAGGGGAGAGTGCTGGGGAAGCCAGACACTCGCCTCCTCGACACCTCACTGGGCGAGTGGTCCGTGGGGGCACCACTTGCCTAAAAGGGGCGAGTGCTGGGGGGAGCCAGACACTCGCCTCTGCGACACTCCTCTACGGATGATTCTGGAGGGGTCACGCACTATACAATGCAGAGGAGCAGAAGACGCCGAATGCACTCGGCTCCACTAAACGCCAAAGAGCAGAAGGCGTTGAGTGCACTCGGCTCCACTCAACGCCAAGGAGCAGAAGAACCACTCAATGCTCAAGAGCAGAAGGACCACTCAACGCCAAGGAGCAGAAGACGTTGAGTGCACTCGGCTCCACTCAATGCCAAGGAGCAGAAGGCTCACTCAACGCCAAGGAGCAGAAGGCGTTGAGTGCACTCGGCTCCACTCAACGCCAAGGAGCAGAAGGTTCACTCAATGCCAAAGAGCAGAGGGACCACTCAACTCCAAGGATCAGAAGGCGTTGAGTGCACTCGACTCCACTCAACGCCAAGGAGCAGAAGGCTCACTCAACGGCAAGGAGCAGAAGGCTCTCTCAACACCAAGGAGCAGAAGGCGTTGAGTGCACTCGGCTCCACTCAACGCCAAGGAGCAGAAGGACCACTCAACGCTAAAGAGCAGAAGGACCACTCAACGCCAAGGAGCAGAAGACGTTGAGTGCACTCGACTCCACTCAACGCCAAGGAGCAGAAGGCTTACTCAACACCAAGGAGCAGAAGTCTCACTGAACGCCAAGGAGCAGAAGGCTTGAGTGCACTCAGCGAACATCGCAAAGGTCTCGCTCCTGGGGATCTCGCGAAGTAAAGGTCCCCTGGGGGGAGACCCACTCATCGAATACGGGGTTGTACACAATCCCCGCTCTTTGCGAACTTCTACGAAGGTCGGAAAGAATCATCCAACCCCAGGTATTTGATGAGTGCCTACTGACCTAGAAGGGAGTCTTTGCGGGCCCCGCTCCGGCTCTTTAAATATTCTGACGGGGGCAGAGGCTTTCTTGCCCTTTCTCAACTTTCTTGGTTCTCGCCTCCACGAAAATGTCGCTCTCGAAGGAAGCTCTGGATCGCCTTAACGCTGTCCGTGCTTGGGGCAAAGCCTCGATGGGATCATTCGCCCCATAGCTTACGCGTAAAGTCCCTGGATCGTCCCCGAAGATGAAGAAAGCAAAAGTGGTCATGCGCGACCTGACCGGAGGCGAGTCAGTCTCGCACGATCCTTCCCATTATGGGATTCCTCCAGTATGTTCACTCGCTTTATACCGCTTGCTTGGGTAAAGAAGGACGCTGACGCTTTGACTGCAGATTCCGCCAAAGGAAAAAGAAGCTGGGGAAGCGAGTGCCGAACCGCACTCGCACGGGGACGGGAATGATGAGACTGCCCACGAGATCACCTCTCCGCTCCAAACGTTGAAACCGGATGCTCCCCTGCGAGAGAAATGTAAGCCTTCTTTTGTCTTCTAGCCCTTCACCATCTGTCTTACTTGCCTTTTCTTCACAGCTCCCCCTTTCGGAGCTACGAGATTAAGAACTCCACCGCCGAGGTCCCCTGCTCGGCAAGCACCTGCTGATCCCGCGGTGAGCCTTACGCCACCAGCGAATACTATACACAATCTTCCTCCGCATGTCAACACTTTCGCTGTTGAACCGACAACCTTTCCCTCCGGGCTTGGGAAAGGGAGCATAACATTCAACACTACCTTCGAAGGGCGACCCGACACTTCTCGCCGACCTTTCGACAAGGATGCAAGCACCGGACCAGGTAATAAACCTTACTCGCTTCTCACAAAAGGCGCGAAAACCAGACATACCTACTACTATTTCACGCAGGCTTCCGCGAGATCGCTTCCACTGATGTTGATATTGACGAGGATGAGATCTCGCCTCTCCCTTCCCCGGGTTCGATTGCCAAGTACTTGGGTGATCCAAAGGATTCCGAGGGGATGAAGCGACAGCTGGTGGAGATACTTCAGAAACAATCCTTGCTGCTGTGTGAGATCGCCAACGGAGTGCAGGAGGAGAACCAGGAGTCTGCCGAGAAGCGGCTTCTCAGCTTAGAAAACAGTTATACGTAACTGATCGCCACTCTGGGGGGAGAAGCAGGCGGCGAGACGAACTACTCCGGCTTTTATCTCGCGAGAGCCGAGGATTAACTACACCTTGCTCAGCGAGAACTTCAAACCATTCACACTCTTTATTATACTCGCGCAGTGCCTGGGGCGAAAAGGAGAGGCCGGGGACGGTAGTAATGGCCCATGGTGGACCTACCGACACTCGCTTTTTCATTCTTAACTTTTATTTCATTTGAATTATGTAATAACGACTGCCGGCCCTTATGCCGAGTATGGACGATATGCTGTGACTGTATATTCTTTATTTGATCTCGCTTTACCTTTTAACTATTTATTCTTCCTGTTCCCGCGCGTCTTTACTTTTGCTGTCATCTACGCTTAGGTCAATGGCGCGAGTGAGGGAGTGCGAGATCTTGCCAGGGTCCAAGATGGGATTCTGAGGCGAGATCTAAAAAATAGGCTATCCACACCTTTTCATGCCCGGGCCCTTTCCCGCCTAACTTTTCTATAAATAGGCCCTCACCTACCGTGTTAATTATCGCATTCAACAGCCTCCAAATCCCGCGCCATCTTTCTTTCTGTTACACTCGCCTCCTTTCTCTCTTTTTCCTTCCTAGCGAGATGACATGGGAAACTGAAGGGCGAACCAAATGCGCGGCTGCATTCGCCGATTATCTGTTCGTGAACTGCAGCTTGTCCATAGAAGAGTACCAATCGCTTGTGAACCTCTACATCCCGCTGGACTTCACCGCGCGACATCCGGGAAGAGGCGACGCGATCAACCACTTCTCGCCCTGTGAGCTCGCCATTCCTGCCGAGCACTTTGAAGTGGGATTGCGCCTCCCCATCGGGTCCGAGATCCGCCAAGCCCTCCGCTACTTCGGCGTGATTCCCGCACAACTCAATTCTAACTCCATAGCCCTATTGGTCGCATTCGCCTGTTACCTGCGATCAGAGCGAATGGAATTCAGCCTCCTCGTCTTCCGCAAACTTTTTAACTTCCGCGCCAAGAGGGACGAGGTCGCCTTCTTCTCCGGCAACAACCTTAAGGCGAAGGGTCTCGCCAACAAAAATCATAACTGGGTCAAGAAGTTCATCTTTGTCTCTGGAGACTTCGGCAACCTCCCACTCTCGCCGATCCAACAGGAAGAATCTACATACCGGCCTCCCAGTCTCGGCGGTCATGAGGCCAAGCTTCACCAATTCTTCTTCGGGAAGGATTTCGACGTTCCCTTCCTGAGGAGGAACGTCGACACGCTGCTTCTAGTTCTCCGCGGGGAAGGTAGTTCTCGCATTCACTCATTTTTAAAGATTACATGCTTTGGAATTTTTCTAACTTATGATACCTGTGTAGGGGTGCAAGATCTCCCTCTCAACCCTCCCTATGCCGGCAGCGTTGCACTCTTTTCCGAGATGGCACGCGCTGAGGCTGCCACTACGGCCCGCAGAGACCCAACTAAGTCGCCGCCGGGATCAAGCAGCCAGAAGCAAAAGCCTGACACCTCCCCTCCACCACCTAAAAAGCAACAAACAACAGTTCTCGCCAAGGGCAAGGAGATCGCCTTAGATTTCCCAGCGAGTGCTGCTGGCGAGACTGTAGAGAAGGAAGTGGGCGAGATTGGCGGGACCTCGACAACAAAAGAGAAACCTGGGCCTAAGGATCATATGGAACTTCGGCCTGGGCGAGTGGGTGCTGGACGACGCCGGCGAGTCCCTGCTGGTATGGGACCGGGAAGCCAACAGAGCTTCCATCTCCACTGTACTCCCCTCCTGGCAAGAGGGCGAGATGGTCTCGGGACAGGCCTATGCACTCGCATTCAGCATGTATGGACGAGACAACGCCGCTTACTACGACACAGCGCTGATGAAATCACTCGCCTACGAGAGCTCGCGAGTTCAGTTCCGCGCCATCGAACTCGCCCATATGTCAGCCCGCCGCGGCATCCGCCTCTCGCGACAGCTGGCGGATGTAAGTGATGCGCGTTCCCAGCTATGCAAAGAGGTTACAACCTTGAAGCAGGATCTGTACACCGCCAAAAAAGACCTCGCCTTCCGAGAGGGGAGTGGTAAGCCTTTCTTATTTCCTGCGCGTTCACCGAACGTTGTTTGTTCTGTAGGATGCCGCGATTGTCGCCCAAAAGGACGCGTGCATTGCCCAGCTCGAGGAGGAGAATCGGAGAATAAGGGCCCAGAACTAGCAATGGATCGATTCGCTGGTCCCTCCTCCCTCGGGCGAAAGGAAAAATCTCTGCTGTACACGCCACATGAGATTGAGCTGATGATGCAAGAGAATGCTATCACGACGGCGAGGCACTCGCTCCAGGTGATGAGGGAGGCTGGATTCTTGAATAGTGATGGCGAGAAGGTGACGACTGAGATCTTATTCTCGGAGCTCTTTCTGCCCATCCCGGAACCAGACGACACCCGTGACGACATCTCTGGCGAGAGCGGGTAGTCGGCATCGTCGCCCTAAAGCTCTTGTTTTTGTTTTTTCCCGGTAATTTATTTTTCCGGGCTCCGCCCTTTGCGAAATGTAACCATTCCTTGAAAATATGAAACAAAGTTTTGTTATGAAATCTCTCTTCTTTTTTATGTGTTTTGATTTTGAGCGCACGACTATGCGGAAACGCGTTCGTCTCGCGCCTCTTCTCAAGAGGTCCATGATCACGATATCTCGCGAGACCATATACGGACTTCCCGCTGCGCCAACCAGGTAAATTACTGACTTTGCTAACTCGATATATAGGACTAGATCTCGCGCCATTCTCGCCCAATTGGCTCGTGCACGCTGATATATTTTATTTCGAACTTGCCGCTCATGACGGTTATCGCGATGTTCTCGCCTCGCCGGCTCACGCGCATACAGGATCATAGCCAAGGCTTTGCGCCGTGCTCGCCGCATAGGCTCACGCTTAAATGTGACAATTTGCGAGAACAGGCTTCGAGCACTCGCATTCGGCTATACACTTTCCTTCCCTTGACCTTTTCCCGGAGTTTTACCTTTGACTGCCTTTTACTGGCTGGCGAGATCCCTGTTTGGTGAGATTTCCTTGAAGTTTTGGACTTCCCCCCAAATTCCTCTAGATCTCGAGCTTCTCTGGCGGGTATGGGCAGCCCATGACTAGGTTCTGGAGCAACAACTTCATCCACCGAGGACCCCTGCCGACAGCGGGTGCAGCTCGGGACTTAGCTCCAGAGCAAGAACAACGCCCACCGAGGGCCCCTGCCCCTGCCTGCTAGGTGAAAGCCTGACAGCGGGTGCAACTCGGGACTTAGCTCCAGAGCAAGAACAACGTCCACCAAGGACCCCTGCCCTGCGAGCTAGGTGAAAGCCTGACAGCGGGTGCAGCTCGGGACTTAGCTCCAGAGCAAGAACAACGTCCATCGAGGACCCCGACCCGGCCAGCTAGGTGAAAGCCTGACAGCGGGTGCAGCTTAGGACTTAGCTCAAGAGCAAGAACAACGTCCATCAAGGACCCCTGCCCTGCTAGCTAGGTGAAAGCCTGACAACGGGTGCAGCTCGGGACTTAGCTCCAGAGCAAGAACAATGTCCATCGAGGACCCCTGCCCTGCCAGTTAGGTGAAAGCCTGACAACCGTTGCAGCTCGGGACTTAGCTCTAGAGCAAGAATAACGTCCATCGAGGACCCCGACCCTGCCAGCTAGGTGAAAGCCTGACAGCGGGTGCAACACGAGACTTAGCTCCAGAGCAAGAACAACGTCTATCGAGGACCCCTACCCTGCCAGCTAGGTGAAAGCATGACGACGGGTGTTGAACATCAACCGGACTTTTTATTCAACCAAGTCTCATGTTGTTCCTGCCAAGCAAATGAATCATTAACGTATAATAAGAACGTGAAAAAAGCTATCTCATTACTTTCATGGGTAGAATCGCTTTAGGTCATCGTCGCTCCAGGCATAACTGAGGTGTTCTCCCTCTACATCTTGGAGGTGATATCTTCCTGACTTCAAGGCCTCTCGGATTACATAGTGATATTCCCAGTTGGGATTCAGCTTGCCGACGGATGCCGACCTCCCGGCCGCGTCGACCTTCTTCAGGACCAAGTCCCCTTTTGCAAATTGCTTGATTCTGACATGCTTGTCAAAATACTTGGACATTCGCCGCTTGACCTCTTCTTGTCGGATAGCTGACAAGTCGCGCAGCTCCTCCACCATATCAAGGGAGAGCCGAAGCTCGTCCTCGTTCTAGGCCCGCCACTCTTCTCCACCTTCTGCCTCAACCACCTGAGGCGTCTGGACATCGAATTCTATAGGGAGTACTGCTTTGCAACCATGAGAGAGTTTGAAAGGGGTCTCTCCCGTGGCTGTGTTTGGGGTGGTCCTCAGGGCCCAGAGGACTCCGTTGCTCCTGGGATGATGGACCGACGCGAACCTGAGATCAATCCCAAGTTGCCCGCAGAAACTGATGAACTCAGTGCTGACAAATTGTGGCCCATTGTCCGTGACAATGGCCTGGGGCAGTCCATGCTGACAGATGATCTCTCCCCATACAAAGTTCCTGATCACCTGGGAGGTCACTTTGGCCAACACCCTTACCTCCAACCACTTAGAAAAATAATCGATTATGACCAGCAAGAACCTCCTTTGCCCACTGGCCTGAGGGAAGGGTCCTACCAGGTCCATTTCCCAAATGGCGAAGGGACAGGGTGCCGTGATGCTTCTGAGCCGCTGAGCCGGCAGTAGCTGGAGAGGGGCAAAAAATTGACACTTGTGACACTTCTTTGTGAATTCAGCGGCATCCTGGCCCACGGTCGGCCAGAAGTACCCTTTCCTGACTATCCTTCCTTCCAAGATCTTGCTCCCCGAGTGACTCCTGCACTCTCCGGAATCTACTTCTTCCAAGATCCTCTGGACTTCCCTTTCGGTTACGCAACGTGCCAACAACCCCGTGAGGGTCTTCCGATATAACTGCCCGTCGCGCATGAGATAGTATGCCGACTTATGCTTGAATCGCTTCTTATCCATCCCCTCCGGGAACTCCCCTGTGGATAGGAAAGTTGCAAAAGGATCCATCCACGAGGGGTGCTAGTCCACCTCCATCAGCTCCCTCTCGATGGATGGACGGAACAAGTTGGTGATGGTCCCCCCCACCTGGGGCCCATGCTTGGCCAATTGGTCGACCTGCTCGTTTTCCTCCCGCTGCACATGCTGGATGGAGAAGGTCTGGAACATGTCGATGACCCCCTTCACCTTTGTCAAATATAGTTGGAGAGTAGGTTCCCTTGCTTCAAACTTCCCATTGATCTGAGAGGCCACCATCATGGAGTCAGTGAGGACCTCCACATCATGCACCCCTAGCTCCCTGGCCAGGCGCAACCCTGCTATTACTGCTTCGTACTCGGCCCAATTGTTAGTGATGAGAAAGTGCACGACCACCGTCTGCTCGATCCTTGTTCCCCGGGGGCTCTCCAAGATCACCCCTACCCCCAAGGAATGCCTCCCCGAGGCGCCATCCACCATCACCTTCCAAGAAACTGAGCGAGTGAGTTCCGCCTCCGCCACCTCGACCATGTAATTAGCAAGAAAGTCGGCCATCGCCCGAGCCTTGATCGAGAGGCGAAGAACAAAGAATATGTCGAACTCACTCAGTTCCACCGATCACTTTTCCAACCTCCCTGAATGCTCCACCCCGTCAAAGATGTTGCGGAGGGGATGATCAGTCACCACCCGGATGGAGTGTGCCTGGAAATAGGGTCAGAGCCTCCGGGATGAGATGACCAGAGTGAAGGCCAACTTTTCTATGATCGGGTATCAGAGTTCTGCTTTCCTCAAGACCCTACTCACGTAGTAGATAAGCAACTGCTTCTTCCCCTCTTCCCGGACCAGGACAGAGCTTACTGCCTCGATCCGACCCCAAGGTACAGGGACAAATCTTCCCCTTCCTTAGGCCCTTGGAGGAATGGAGCCTTAGTCAATTGCCTCTTCAAGGCTTGGAACGCCTCCTCGCATTCCCGGGACTACTCGAACTTCTGGCCCCCTCGCAGCGCCTTGAAGAAGGGAGATCACTTCTCTCCTGCCCGAGAGAGGAACTTGCTAAGTCCTGCCAACTTTCCCGTCAGCCGCTGAATCTCCTTGGCATTCCGCGGCGATCCCAACTTCATGATTGCCTTGACTTTATTAGCATTAGGCTCCACCCTCGTGAGAGTAAGAAGATGACCCAGGAACTTCCCCTGCTCGCCCCGAAGACACACTTCAAGGGGTTCAACCTCATCTTATACTTCTGCAGGGTGCCGAATGTCTACTCCAGATCTCGAAGATGAGAATCCACCTCCCTGCTCTTGATCATAAGATCATCCACGGACACCTCCAGATTCCTCCCTTTTTGCTCTCGGAAGATTCGATCCATCATTTTTTGATACGTCGCCCCAACGTTCTTTAGCACAAAGGGCATCATCTTGTAGCAGTAGCACCCATCCCCGGTGATGAAGGACATAGTTGTCAAGGCGCGCGCTAGGCGCGCCTGAGGCGCCGGGCGCACCAGGCGCAGCCCGCCGCGCCTCAGCACAGCTGAGGCGGGCGATTGCCCCAGGCGCGCCTCAGGCGCGCCCAGGCGCGCCTAGGCGGGCCTTACAGGCTCCCAGGCGCACCAAAGGCGCGCCCGGGCCTTTCAAGGTATTTTTTAAAAAATATTTTTTTGATAAGAGCAAAAACATGATCTTAGACGCACCCGAGCTAGGCGCATTGGGCGCCCAATTCGCTGAAATGCGCGATTGGGCGCCCAATTCGCTGAAATTCCGCGATTTGCTCATTTCAGCAATTGGGCGCAAATTCGCTCAATTTCAGCGAATTGGGCGCCCATCGCACAATTTCAGCGAATTGGGCGCCCAGTTCGCTCAATTTCCTTTTTCCCCCATTTTTTGCGCCTCACGTGCCTCAGCGCGCGCCTGCGCCTTGCGCCTAGGCTCAAAGGCCCTTTGCGCCTCGGTGCGCCTTGCGCCTTTGATAACTTAGTGAAGGAGACATCTTTGATGTCGGGTGGGTGCATCCTAATTTGATGATAACCTGAAAATGCATCCAAAAAACTCATCACAAAAAAACCGAGTAGTCACAGCGCGTCGATCCGAGGCAAAGAGTTAGGACATGATTTATTTGACAAAGAAAAATCAACGCACATTCTCCACCAGTCATCTCCTTTTTTTACCATTACAACATTGGAGACCCAGCCGGAGTATTGGATTTCGGATACGAACCCGGCCTTGAGGAGCTTGACCACCTCCTCTCTGATGGGCTTAGCTAGCTTGTCCGCGGTGGACCTCTTCTTTTGCTGAATGGGGCGGGCTTCTGGATCCAGGTTGAGATAGTAGCAGACAACATCCGCATCGATCCCCGTCATGTCGGCCGCGCTCCATGCAAAGATGTCGACATTCTTCTGGATGCACTCCAGCATCCTCCCCTGGTCCTCCGGGCTCAACTCCCTGCTGATGCGCACCTTTTCCACCCGGCCCTCACGGGTGAGAACCTCCATCTCTACCACCTCCTCCGCAACCTCCAACCGAGACTGCTCCTGCCACTCGCTGGCAGCCCCCTCACCCCGAACCTGAACCTCCTCTCCAGCTTCTTCCACGACCATCATCTCGACCGGCTCCTCCGGAACTCTTTCTGCCGTCTCCACCGGGGTGCGAATCTCTTCCTCCACTTCCATCTCCTCTGCCTCTACTCCGGCCCCCTGTCTGGACAGCTCCTCCATCCTCCTCTCCATCTCTTCGGCTCCACCCTGCCAAGAGATGGAGTTCACCGCGGTGACATAACACTCCCTTGCCACTTTGGGATCTCCTCGGAACCTGACCTGGATTCCCTCGACGCTGAACTTCAAGCACCGATGGAAGGAGGAGGGTACACAACTGAAGACGCTGATGAGGGGCCGCCCGAAAATGACGTTGTAGCTGCTGGGGGTATCCACGATGACGAATCTGCAGTTCCTGCACTGCCCCCCCCAGGACGACATGGAGTCCCACTCCTTCCACCCCTTCCACCCCTTCCACCTCCTTCCTTACTCCCGAGAACCCGAACAGAGGTCCATCCGAGGCCAACACCCTCCGGGCCTCCACCTTCATCGCATCAAACGCCTTTTTGAAGATGACGTTGACCGAGCACCCGTTGTCGATGAGGATCCAGGAGACAGTGAAATTCTCGGCCGAGCTCTGGATGACCAACGCGTCGCAGAAAGGATCCTCATGATCCGACATATCTTTCCTTGAGAAGGTGATCTTCTCATCCGGGGGTGGGGTTTGGGACGTGGAGCCAACGCTCCGACGGTACATGTTGTGAAGCTCGCATTCCGAGGGACCTCGACCCCCTCCCCCTCCTCGGGCTCTGACATCAGCCCGGTCCTCGCACCTGTCCTCCTCTCCCCTGAGCAGGACCTCCTCAATCCGCACCTCCTGTCGGGGTTGTTGCTGCTGCTCCTTGTTTCCCCTCATCTCGAGGAACTCCGGGCACGTGGCCGTGACACGACCCTCTTCCTGGTGGAAGTCAAAATAGCGCAACTCCACCCTGACCTCCCTCCTCCCCTCTGCTGACTTCTCCTCCCCCGGGCTATCGCCATAGCCTGACATTGATCGGGGAGAGGAGGCCTCTGACCCAGCCTCCAGCCTGGAGGGTTGAACTGACCCTGGCCCCCCTGGCGATTGTTTCCTCCATGGAAACCTCTCCGTTGGCCCTGGTCCTGCCACTCCGGCTGCCTCTAGCCGATCCGATTGTTCTGCTCCTGGCGCCCCCACCTCGGCTGCTGCTCCCTCTGCCTAGGCTTGGGCCACTTGGCCCTTGCCACTTCTCGACTCCTCCGCGGCCCACCTGGCCAGCTTTAGGGCAAAGTCCGGGTTCGATGCCTCCCCGTCGTCTTCCCTTGCTGCCCTCTCCATCAGCTCCTCGAAGGAGAGAGATGACACCCTCTTCAGCTCCATCCTGAAGAAACCCTGCTGCAGCCCCAAGGTGAAGACCATCATCAGGGTGTGCCCTAACATCTCCTGGACCTGGAGGACCTCCTCCTGGAACCGGTCGACATAACTCCCTAGAGTCTCATTCACTCCCTGCTTGATGTGGAATAGGGACTCAGACTCCCTCTTCCTCTTTTGGAAGTGGTGAACCTCAATATGAACCCCCCGACGTAGGTCCTCGAAAAACAGTAGATGAAACTGGCCGGCAGCTGGCGGAACCAATCTCTTTCCTTCTCCTTGAGGGTGATGACGAATAGCCTGCACTTGAACGCATCCGACATCTGTCGGATCGAGATCACATTCTCAAACCACTGGATGTGTTGAACCAGATCATCCTTCCCGGTGTAATAGGACATCTCCGGCTCACGAAACCCCTCTGGAACTGTGGCAGATGAGACCAACTCGCTGAAGGGGCTGCCTTCCCCTGCTGCTCGAGCCGGGGGATCTCGCACACCCATCTCGCCGATCCGGCCTCCACCTGCCGAGCTAGGGAACAACACTCGCCCCTGCAGATATCGCTCTCTCCCCTCGTCTGCTACCTCCTTCCCAGGTCACCTATCGGGGCGTTCTCGCCCAGGGTTGGGGCCGCGACAACTGGGGCTGCTGGCGTCGAGCACTCGGTGCGCGTGCCGAGGGCGAACTTGACGAGGCTAAGCACCTCCTGACGGAAATCCTCGAACATCCCGAGGGTGGCGAGAGGGGGAGGGGGTGGCGAGTCGGCGCTGCCCGAAACTTGTCCTTCTCCTCCAGTCATCGAGCTCACTAAATATTTTCGGTGCTGATCACTCTCCACGCTCACCGCACAAAAATTTTAAAACCGAAAATAGACTTCTGTGGAGTTCGGACCCTTGGGGAAGGGGTGATCTCGCACTTACTTCTCGCTCAAACTCAAACAGCTAGAGATTTAGAACAAGAAACAGACCCAAGGCTCCAGCACGGAGGTCCCACCATACACCAGGAAGATCTTAGAGCGCTTCCCCTCCTTAGCCAAGTGCTGAGCTAAGGATACATCAAAAAGCGCAAGAAGACTGAGGCACAAGTATGCCTTCTGAGGTACCCCCTTGGGTCTATTTATAGTTTTCTGAAAACGGTCTGCCAACAGCCAACCTCCGCTGTTCTAAACAGCTATATGCAGTCTAGATTGGCCTGCCAATAGCGTAACTCCGCTGTTTTAAAAGGCTATGGGCAGGCCAGCGAGGGCACTCAAGTAATTTCACCTCTGGGCCCCACTGGACGAGTGGTCCATGAGAGCACCACTCGCCCAAAGGGGCGAGTGCTGGGGGAAGCCAGACACTCGCGTCCTCGACACCTCACTGGCGAGTCGTCTGTGGGGGCACCACTCGCCTAAAAGGGGCGAGTGCTGAGGGGAGCCAGACACTTGCCTCCACGACACTCCTCTGCAGATGATTCTGGAGGGTCCCACACTATACAATGCCAAAGAGCAGAAAACGCCGAATGCACTCGACTCCACTCAACGTCAATGAGCAGAAGGCGTTGAGTGCACTCGGCTCCACTCAACGCCAAGGAGCAGGACCACTCAACGCCCAAGAGCAGAAGGACCACTCAACGTCAAAGAGCAGAAGGCGTTGAGTGCACTCGGCTCCACTCAACGCCAAGGAGCAGAAGGCTCACTCAACGCCAATGAGCAAAAAACTCAACGCCAAAGAGCAGAGGGACCACTCAACGCCAAGGAGCAGAAGGCGTTGAGTGCACTCAGCTCCACTCAACGCCAAGGAGCAAAAGACTCACTCAACGCCAAAGAGCAGAAGACGTTGAGTGCACTCGACTTCACTCAACGCAAAGGAGCAAAAGGACCACTCAACGCCAAAGAGCAGAAGGACCACTCAACGCCAAGGAGCAGAAGGCGTTGACTGCGCTCGACTCCACTCAATGCCAAGGAGCAGAAGGCTCACTCAACGCTAAGGAGCAGAAGTTTCACTCAACGCCAAGGAGCAGAAGGCTTGAGTGCACTCGTCGAACACCAGAAGGGTCTCGCTCCTGGGGATCCCGCGAAGCAATGGTCCCCTGGGGGAGGGAGAAGACCCACTCATCGAATACGGGGTTGTACATCCGACACAATGAATTTAACAAATAAACGCCGAAGAATTTCGTATTAGGTAAAAAAATAGCTACCTGAAGATCGCTGGAAATGTGCTTTTGCCGAAAAAATTATCGGACACCACCAATAGACCACACAGTATCCTAGAGCAATAAACACTTTAGGGCAAAAGTCAAAGATGTAACGGCGCGAAGTTCGCCACAATTTAATTTCTTTCTTCTGAGCGATTTTTCTCAATTAAATAACGCATCAATTTTAATATCTGATACAAGAGAGGTACCAGAGACAACGTAAAATAACTTTACCATTCATTAATTCATAAAATACATCAAGTCACAAAAACTTCTAACCTTTGTTCAAAACACATCCTCTTTTTGCTTGCTTTCTACCTCCGCAGGTACCTTCTAGCGGGGCCTGGTATGCTGACGGTCTGACACTAAAAAGAGAAATCACCAGCCAGTTAGTTTAGAAAACTTAGTGAGTTCTTTACCTTTTCAACTGCACTACAAACAAACACGAAAAGTCAGCATCCATATGCAGTTATATATCTGAACATGTGTAGTAGTAAAAGTGAAACAATATCAATATAGCAGCGAACTGGTACAAGTGAATTAAACTATTTTACGTATTAAGTTTTTAATTTTTTTATTCTTCATTTCTGCATTCATTTTTTCTTCATTTCTATATTCAATTCCGAGTTTTCTGATCATATCTCGTTCTTCTAAATGTTGAGGATCATTCTCAAATTTATCAGTCATCTGGGCCCATCAAATCCATGTCATATCTAGGGCGATCGAACACACCTCATGCTTCCACGTCTCCTAGATTAGATAATTTTATTCCAATTTAAGGTGATAGAACACATACCCTTCCTTTGAATTATCAAATTCTATAGGAGTTATACCGCCCCTATGAGTTGTACGAGTTCTACCCCCTACGAGGTTGACTCTTAGCATTTCTATGCGTCGACGTACACTCAATTTCTAATTCTTTTCATATTCAATTCATATTCATTTTCAAAATATATGAAATAATTATATAAATTTTCCCTCAGAGTTTCTATCGCTTGCTAATTAATGTTTAACATTTAAGCGATTTCATTTTTTTGTGATTACAAATCTGCGAATTTCTTCAATTTAATTCAATGCATATTCAGTGTCCATGCAACGAAGTAGCTTAGAGTAAAGTAATTTTACATGTTCATATTTCAAAATAATTCAAATGTATATGTAATCAAAGCTGTAAGGTCTTACCACAACTTTACCTTTTCCATTGTCCTTCATAGTATTCTCGTCACGTCTATCGCTGGACGTCATCCTCTGCTATATCAAAGAAATCATTTACTCTAGGGTTGTATCGTTAAATAGCTATGAGTAGACTCTTAAGACGACCACAACTACGACCTATAAGAGTTGCCTAGAGTCGGAAAGACTTTGTTGACTCAAAGAAAACAAACTCAAATCAAAATTCAACCACTATTGACTTCAATAAAGACCACTTATTGCATCAACAAGTTTTAGCCAGTAACTAACCAACAAAAGAGGCACAACAACAACAACTCAGGCAGCCAACAACAGCACGAAGGGCTACCAACAGCAGCACGAAAGGCTGCCAACAGCAACACCAAGGGCTGCCAACAAGAGTCACTAAGTACAAGGCAAACCCCCTCCAAAACAGCCGGCCAGCAAAGGGGGCAGCCATCAAATTCCAACAAATAACAGCCAACCATGCTACCAAAACTCATTCAGGACTTGGGGGACAGCATGCATAAGAAGAAACAAATCTCTATACAACAGTCCTACTAAAAGTCCAAAACAAAATCCCCATCAAGACTTAGTACACTGCCATCCAACAAAAACAACACACTAGCTGACCAAAATCTGCATCCATCAACCTTCCTCATCGGAATTCAAAGCAACAAAATCAGTTCACAAAGATATGTGCCAAAACCAGCCCACATATAAAATAATAAGCAGTTCTAGTTCAATGGTAGGGGAGAGAAGTAGAGTGATAGTGAAAGAGAGAAAACCATCATCATAAATTCACCCTCTAGCCACATAAACATCACAGCAGTCGGCTAATAGTAGGGCCCAAATTAGGAAAACACAAAGCATCAAACTCCCCCAAACCAGGAACCAATAAAGCCACAACCGGCCACTAGAATTCAGCAATTAAGAAGAAGAGAAAAAGAGGAAGGAGGAGCTCACAGTGGAGATGTCTTAACCCAAAGCTGCTGGCCAAGTTCAAAACCACCGGCCAAGAACAACAAAATTGCAGGAAAGGCGCCAAGAACACAAGGAGAAGGCAACAACAAGTCTTCCAACACCAACGACAAGAGGAGATGAGGGAATCGTCGATTAGGAAGGAGTGCAACATTGCCCTAGTTCGTCGAGCTCTCCATTAGTCGGAAGAAACGGGATAAGGATAAATTGTGCGACTAAATATGACTGAAGGGGCATCCACCGGCCCTTTAACTCACCGCCTAAGTCATAATCATAAGTTCAGCTTCATAATCAAAAGCTTTTTGGCATTCATCAATTTTCAATGCTAATTGGGAAATAATAACTGGTCAACTCAAGTCAAATAACTCACAACAATCATTAAAATGAACCAAATTCGGCCATCATATATATTGGTAGCACTGGAGAAAAATGATATTGCTTCATGAAAAAGCAGACAACCCACTATATATGGGAGTTACAATTATAGAGACACCAAATAAATATAACACCAAAGCCTAACACTCCCCCTCAAGTTGGGCTTGCGATATCCGTCATACCCAACTTGGATATAATGCTACCAAAACACCTATGAGACAAAGCCGTTGTAAGCACATCAACCAGTTGTTGTTCAAAGGGGACAAAAGGAGTGCTAATAACTCCCCTCACTCTGTTTTCCATGATAAAATGTCGATTGACTTCCACATGTTTAGTGCGATTATGCTGGACAGGGTTATGAACGATGCTAGTGGTGTCCTTGTTATCACAGTATAGTCAAATGGGGCCTTTGTCACGAATCCCAAGTTCGAGCAAAAGAGATCGAATCCACATTCCTTCATATATTCCTCGGGCCATAGCCCAAAATTCTGCTTCTTATTGGATTTGGCAACAACATGCTATGTTTTTGCTCCTCCAAGTCACCGGATTTCCTCCAACCACGGTACAATACCCGGAAGTGGATCTACGTTCATCAACTGACCATACCCAATTAGCATATGTGGAAACTTCAATGCATAGTTCTTTGTTCGGAGAGAACAAGATGCCACATCCCGGAGAGGTGTTGAGATATCTGAGAATTCGATGGGCAGCATCCAAGTGGCGCGATTTGGGAGCATTCATGTATTGACTGATAACTGCGACCGATTCTCCACCATCCCTTCCCAACCTACAGTTCACTTCAATGGGGTTGTTAACAGGGCTACACCCACTCATCCCTGTAGTCTCTAGCAGGTCAAGGATGTATTTCCTCTGTGAGATAAAGATACCTTGGATCTAGCAACTTCAATGCCAAGAAAGTACTTGAGGTTCCCAAGATCCTTGACCTCAAATTCACTAGCCAATCTAGTCTTCAAAATTTTGATTTCTTCCATATCATCCTCAGTTATGACAATGTCATCCACACACTATCAACACCGTCGGTTTCTCTTGTATGTGCTTTACAAATAGAGTGATCAACATTACTCTGTGTATATCCAAATGTCACCATTGCTCGTTGAAACCTTCCAAATCAAGCCCTCAGGGATTGTTTTAGGCCGCAGAGAGCCTTCTTCAGTCTGCATACCTTTCCCCAGATTCCTCAGAGATAAGACCAGGTGGTAGAGACATATAAACTTTCTCTTGCAAATCTCCCTGGAGGAAGCATTCTTCACGTCCAATTGACTAATACTTCTCCCTTTGTATGCAGCGCACGAGAGCAGAATACGAATAAAATTCATCTTTGCAACAAGAGCAAAAGTTTCCTGATAATCAATTTCGGCCATTTGTGTGTATCCTCTGGCCACCAACCTAGCCTTGTAACGATCCACAAGATCTTGAGAGTTTTGTTTCACTAGAAAAATCCACTTACATCCAACCACAGTCTTGCCTTGAGGAAGGTAAACAAGGTCCCATGTGCAATTATTCTCAAGAGCTATCATCTCCCACATAGCATCTTTCCACTTTTGATGCCTCAACGCTTCCTACCACGAAGAGGGTATGAAAATGGAGGCCAGAGAAGTGAAAAAAGCTCTATGCCGGGAAGACAGTCATAAGTCACATAATGAGATAAGAGAGTGGAAGCACGGTTACCTTGAGGACCAGTGAATGGATCAGGCGTGGATTCTGGTACAGCGTGCCCAAGCTGACTGTTTGTCCCCCTTCGTCGACTAGTATAAACCTGCAACGGAGGAGTAGGGCGAGGTGGCAGAGACGACAGAACCACAAAAGGAATTGTAGGCTGATATGGAGGAAAACATCAGATTTGCTTTTCTTGAGATAAACCCATGTGCATCTAGAAAACAATCAATAAAAGTGAAACCATTGGCACCCAAAAATAGAAGCAACCGGTCTAGGGCCCCAAACATCAGAATGAATAACCTCAAAAGGCGTAGCACAAGGAGGGGACATTCGAGGAAGAGATGCCTGCTTGTGCTTATCCAGTTCGCAGACATCAAAACAAAAAATGTTAAAAATAGAGGACGACATAGCAAAAAACAATAATTTCATAACAGAGATAGAGGGATGTCCAAGACGACATTGCCAGGAATCCAAAGTAGAAGACAAAGCGACATGAAGGGCACATGGAGTAGAAGTCGGGCTAGGGGGGTCAAACAGGTACAGTCCATCACACAGTTTACCATAGCCAATAACCTTCCCCGTCGTTAGGTCCTGAAAGATACAAGAAGATGAAAAAAAGTCACTGAACAATGCATAGAGTTAATCAATTGAAATAGACAAAAGATTGCGAGTAAATTTAGGAACATGAAGAACAGATGAGAGAGCGAGGGAGCAAAGATTGGTTACTTTGCCAGCAATAGAGGAAAATGAACCATCAACAACACTCACTTTTTCACGACCCGAAAACGAAGAGTAGGATACAAAACCTGAAGCAGTCCTAGTCATATGATCGGTGGCTCTGCTGTCGACGGTCCACTCGGTGGAGGTGCGGTAGAAGTAGAATGAGCATTCGGGGACCCTGGTGGGCATATGCGGAGGATGAAGTCGAAGTTTCCGAAGGATGGCCTTGCACGAGACGAAAAAGGCAAGAATTTCGCCCGAAGAGAGAGTTGGAGGGCTGCAAGAGAGGACGTATCATCAGAAGCATCAGAGAGATGAGCAGAGCGGGGCTGGGAATGACGACCCAAAGTGCAACCATAGCCACGACCACCACGAGTAGCTAGGGGTGCGAGCGGTTCGGTTTGGGGCGGTTTGGACCCAAACCGAAGCCGAACCAACATGCCTCGGTTTTTGGTTTGTCCAAACCGACCCGAACCGAACCCATTCGGTTCGGTTCAAAGTCGGTTCATTTTTTAGTCGGTTTTTTGCGGTTCAGTGTCGGTTTTCTGCGAACAAACATAATCAAGTGCTATTTTTTGGATTGGTCATCTTCGCTTTAATAATTTCATAATCTTTATCAACTAAAGGTTTATATTAAATAAATAACATACAATTTTTTTGAGTATAAGTATCATGTTCAATGTGAGGTATGAACGATAATTGTATCTAGGATGAGGGTAACCTACACAATGTAGGCAACTCCTAATTACTTGGAGGAGAATGACATCACATTTTTCTCTCGATGAGATGCAAGATGACTAACTGAAAACTTGCTACTACACCGAAGAACATTTGTCAAATCATGTGCCAAATCATGCGCCAAATCATGTGTTAAATGATATAAAATTTCTTGTGCAATGATAACTGGACTGCAAACTGACACATTCTCAGACACTTATATGTTAAGAAAAAACAAAATAACAAATGGCAAATGCCATCAAAATGGGCTAGGACAACTTCATAATGACATTAAGTATGCAACTCAGGGTTGTGACTCCCCATCATTTCATGGTTGTGGTTACCAGATCTATCAGTATCATGTTCATACTTTATTTTCCCATAGCACTAATCATGACCGCCACACCAAGTGCTGCACTTACTGTCTGGCATAAACCACATCTTAGATATGCTTGAATCATATTTATCATCCTTCTTTTTTGCACCTGGATTCTATTGCGATTTATTCTGCACTTCTACATTTGCTTGATAAACTAGTTCTACATCATCTTGTATCCTTACTATTGCTAAGTAAACTACTTTTCATAATTTGCTTTCTGACTTTTGGTAATATTGTCCAAATACCTATGACATTGTGTCTCATCTCACCAATGGATCATTGATTTAGGGCTTCAGAACACAACATCTTTAGTTTGTACAGTGCTCCTTGTCTATTTTCAAGACATAGACTGATCTTACAGATTTGATCTCACACTGACAATACATCTTAAACATATTCTTTAAATTTCTATCTTCCATCTTGTTTAATATCTATTATGAAGATTTTTGTTAATCCAAATTGTTATGTAACCCTTTTTATTTCCTCATATTACTTGTTTAGGATTTGAAAATTGGGAGAGTGATTGAAGCTGGTTGTAAGCAAAGATAATTTGAAAGTTGCTCGATCAAATACACCCCAAAACAGTGGTGAAGTGCTCGGTTCGGTTCGGTTTAGTCGGTTTTCACAACTTGAAAACCAACCCGAACCGATAAGCCTTCGGTTTTCAAAAGCTCCAAACCGAACCGACACTGGACCGGGCGGCTCGGTTTCAAAGTCGGCGCAGTTCGGTCGGTTCGGTCGGTTTAGTCGATTTTCGGTTTTCGTTCCTCACCCCTACGAGTAGCAGGACCCCCTCTGGGTGGGGAAGGGCGTGGAGCTTGAAACAAGTTTCACTTATATGACGGGTTTTCCCGCAATAATCACAGATCAGGTGATCTTTCTCCCCGACTTAGCGGTAAGTCACGAGGAGGACGCCAGCCAGGGCGAAAATGAGTGGCAAGAGTAGAACCTTCTGAGGCAGTGCCGAAATGGAAAGTCTGGCGACAATCGAACCCGACATTTTTGTCACACAGTGGGGGCCCAACAAGACTTGTGGGCTTTATAGGGCGCGGCCCACCCCCAACCCTCCAACAAAGAGGGAAGAGGAGACCGCCCAAGTATCTGGACGCCGGGGGCCCAACAAGGCGTACCTGTGGGCTTTATCAGGGCCGCGGCCCATGACCCCAACCCTCAAAGTCGCGGTTGTTGATGCAAGTCATGCAGAAACTCAAAGATCCGATTACGTTCTTCACGAGTCCGAACAATAACTTCGTCATCAGGAGAGACGAGAGTGATCACATCGAAGTGATCATACTCTTGATATAGCTGAGTAAACTCTAGGTAGTAGGACGATGGAGAGCGATCTCCTTACTGCAACAGGAAAATCCGGCGGTGAAGTTGAAAAATCTGAGCGACATTGTTCCGACAGGAATATGTAGCCTCGACACATTGCCAAATATCAGCAACAATGTCCAAAAAGAGATAATTCCGAGCAATGTATTATTGCATGGAGTTGAGCTATCGGGACATCACTAGGGAGTTTTTAGACTCCCGTTGAGATCACTCAGGAGAGGTCGAAGCAGGAGCATGTGTAGTGCTATTTACATAGCCAAACATACGATGACTTTTTAGGGCAAGGGTAATGGAATGAGCCCATGACAAATAGTTGATGCCATCAAGTTTCATGGTGGTGATCTGTGGAGTCCCATGATCATGTAAAGGGCAGCCAGAGCCTAAAGCGGATACCGGGGAGGAGCCAGATGACAAAGAGGCTGATTCCATACTCCCGTCCATAGCAACCAGAGGAAAAAACACCGAAAGAGCACACACTAGAATAAAGAAGCACCAAACAAAACGCTGTTCATAGAAAGAGACAGTCGGTGAAGGTTCAGAGCCATGAACACCAACAGAGGAAGTGAGAAGGTGTCATCACCGCAAGAAGGAGAAGGACTGAACGCTAGAAAAAAGTGAGCGGGCCTACGAAGGCATTCAAAGAGGCGCCATTAGCGCGGAAAAACGAATGTCGACGTCTAGATTCGAGGCAGAAAGAAACGAGAGAGAGAGAGAGAGAGAGAGAGAGAGAGAGAGAGGCGGAGACGGGGGCCTCCTCACTGGAGGCGGGGGCCTCCCGACTGGAGACGGGGCAAGGGAAAGAAGGGGAAAACCGGGAGAGGGAGGCGCTAGCTGGGAAAGGTGGAGCAGGCAGAGGTGGAACTGGCGAGAGCTGTGGCACCATGCGAGCGGAGGCGGAAACTGGCGAGTGTAGAGCGAGCGGACGACCCGATTAGGGCACGAATGACTCTGATACCATGTTAGCACAGGAGAAAAATGATATTGTTTCATGAAAAAGCAGACGCCCCATTATATATTGGAGTTACAATTATGGAGACACCAAATAAATATAACACCAAAACTAACACACACACACATATATATATATATATATCTTAGTTATTAAAGGCGCAAGACACACTAAGGCGCAAGACGCATTAAGACGCAAATGAGTTTTGGAGCCTAGGCGCAAGGCTCAAGGCGCAGGTGTGCGCTTAATGAAGGCAAGACACAATCACATCCATTTGAAATAATCGACATTAGACACCATTTCATCTTCTCGATCAAATTCTTCATCTATTCTAGTAAATTAATCATTCATTACTATCGCTTATCTCTTAAAAATTGAATCAATATGGTCATTTGCATCATATCTAAATCATAACGCACAATTATCTTTTAGACCCACTAAATCAATAAAAAATTATTGAGTTATTACGTTATTTTTTTCTTTATTTTTGAAAAAAAATACATTAAAAATCTCACTCAAGCACACATTTTGTGTTTCACAGGCGCACGAAGGCGCAAACCTCTGAGCCTGATGAGCTTAGGCGCGCATGAGGTACGCCTTTAGCACCCTTTAACAACATATATATAGATAGACATGTCTATATATATAGATTTCAATACAAATTTTAACTTAAAAATGAAACAATGGTCGCAAAACATCAGAAATTTTGAACTTCAAAAAGAAACCAGCGACGTCGAAATCGACACTGAATTTTCTTTTTCATCATAGGGGAATTTTATTTTAATTTCTTAAAATATATAAAATTATGTAATATACAAGATCGGGTTCGGGTCTTACAAAAGAAGGCCTGAAGAAGAAGGTGAAGCTCCCTAGATCGATGACATGGGAAGATCTAGTGGAGCGTTCAATCGATCCTCCTAATATGTGGTAAATGATGGAAAAACGATACTTTTATGGAAAAAAATCGGGCACATCAGACCATTGTAGGTGGATGACCCAACCAGACAAGTCGATCGGCCTATGCGCCGATCAACACTTTATTGTGGGATCATACCCGGTGGTCGGGGAGAAGATGAGGGGTGAGGGAAGGATCTGTGGTGGAGGGAGAGTGGAGAGAGGAGAGGGTGGAGGTCGACGACGGACTGCAGATCGAGTGGAGGCGAGGGACTAGATAGAATCTGATACCATATCAAACTGTGAATGCATTTCTTTTTTTCGAATAATGAAATTATCCTCTACATGTAGTCGAAGGTATTACAAGAGAATACAACAAAATATCAAATATTAAAGTGGCTAAACATTTCTGACGGTGCAATTGCAAATCCCAAAGGAGGTGCGTCTGCAGTGCACCAGTCGAAGTAATATAATAATTTTGAATTATGAGTTATCGTCTCCATGGAGAGCGCAGAATGGAGATTCCCAAGATTTGAATACCAAAAAACTAAGAGAGTCGATGATTGGTTTGTTGTTATACTAATTACACGAAAGAAAACCTAATCTAGTGAGTTTTCATCACAACCGTTCCACAACACATCGATTGGAGGAGAAATGAAACATTACTACATCGATTGGAGGAGAAATGAAACATTACTACATCGATTGGAGGAGAAATAAAACATTACTACAATGATAAAATTATAGCAGTACATGATTTACAAAACTATCAATCGAAATATCCAACCATTCCATACAATGATACGAAGAAACCGTAGATCTCTCTAACCTTGGCGAAGGGGAAGAAAATACAAAGAAAGCAAGAGACTTTGCCTCAGGTATGTAGTGTGGTCTCAAGATTGTCAATCCAAAACCTCTTTCAATCCTTGGTTGCGTTCATTGTTGAGGAGTTGTCATCAACCTCCCAATATTTGTTGTCTTCTTTTTGTGTGCGCTTTCTCCATGTTAGCTTTCGCATCCTTCTAATCTTTCAAGAAAATCCTTGGAATCCTCCCTTGAAACTCTTGGAATAGTCAGAGAAGACTTAGGGCAGAGCCCTAGAGCTAGAGAAGTGAAATGAAGAAAAAAATGGCGAACAAACTAAAGATTGCCTAAACAACCGTCGAATTTGACTTAAATAGTTGCGCATAAAAAATGTAGTGCATGGCCGTGCGCCCAATTGTGACAAAAAAAACAGTAACGGAAAAATGAATTCGGGTAGGAGGCGTGAAATTGTCAAGTGCACATCACTCCACGCACAGTCGTGCACAAAGGACGCGCACGAGGCACGATGTATTCCAGTGTTTGTACTCCGGGCCAAAATGAATAGAAGAATCTGCACGATCTTACAGTTTGACCACACGTCAGTGTGCCCAAAATTTCGTATATGCAAACCAGTCGTGCGGCTTGCGCACTATCATGTGCGAAAGAGGTGCACAATGTCATTCGGATTTTTGTATGTGGGTAGGCTGGAAGAAAAAAAAAACACAATCGTGCAGTTTGAACCACACGATCGTGCATGACAAGGTTTGGCTAAAAGAAAAATTAAGCATGCCACCGTATGAAATCATTTACATGATTTTAAATAATATAAAACAAATAATTGGCAAGGGTTAATAAGAGTAGGGATGAAGAGATTACTTTGGTGCATATCTGTGTTTAGTATAGCATAAATACTGTACACCATATTCAAAGTATCAGATGCATGACAGATTTTGAAGAAAGCTTTCCCAGAATCTCGCGATCCTGCCAAGGTGCCAACTCCGTGGAACCCTAGGTGACGACTCCTAGGTTTTTATCTCCCTCCCTAAATCTTCCCCTAACCCTAGTCTCCATTTTCAACCCCTCAAACCCCTCTTCCACTCGCTGCAACCCCCCTAAATCGCTCCCCAAAATCGGCGGCCTGCCGGTTCACTTTCCCTGCAGCCGCCGGCCCTACAGGCCTCCCCCTCCTCCAACCGCACCACCCTCCAACCTCAAACCAAAACCACCGGCCCCCTCTGCCCTCCCAGCAAGCCGCCACCTCCCCCGTATACCCCTCTCTTAGCCTCCACCCTCCCCTCCAACTTTTGGAGCCACCGCCGCCCCATCCTTGCCTTCCCAGCCACCTTCGCCTCCCTCCAAACTCCTCCCACTGCCGGCCGGTATCTCCCTCCCCAAGTCTCCCCCTAATTCCAGCCGCCGGTTTCTTCTCCCCACGGTCACCCCTCTTGTGGAACCACCTCCGATAGCCCTTCCCCTTCTGGATCAGCCCAGATCTGGAATTTTTCAGCCCGGACCTGATCTCATATTGTTGGATCTACCCTTCCCTGCCCGGATCTATACCTACGTGGCCGGATCTATCCATTTCTAGTCCGATTCTACCTTCCACCGTCGAGGACAACCGCCTACGCTTTTCCACGCCGTCGGTTCCACATTCGATCACAAATCCACTCATCCGGCTCTGGAATCTTCAGTGCCTCGGCCAGCTCACTACTTTGGTGAGTCACTTGTTGTATTGAATTATTTGATTTGACATTCTTATAGGATTGGTCCCTGCATTTTCTTGGAATCGCTTGTGGAAATTCGTTTGCAATACACTTATAATTTGCAGGTGAGATTTATTCGCCACGCGCTTAGCCTTGGTCCTCCGAGCGGAGGAAAACCATTAATTAATTGCTTATTGAATGCAATTTTCTGTTCTTTTAATTATCTGTGTGAGTTGAAATTTCATTTGCTCGAATTAAGTTGTCGCTGTCACCGACAGTATCATTGCATTTAGATTTGGGATTTGTGTGTCTCATTTACATTCCACCCCTAGTAGTCTTGATTTTGTGCATCCCTGTAGCCTACCCTACATCAATTTGTGACGGAACTAGAAAGGACAAGTACATGAATGATTGGGACAACATCTATTGGAACGTCACATGCTTTGATTCCATGTAACTTGTATAAAAGTTACTCAAAATAATGATGATGATGTTTCGTGATTTTTTTGTATTTCTATTCCTTTTGTGTATAGCCAATAACATGTCATTATCTCCTAATTTACAAAAGAAAATCAAAGCTTGCATATGCTTCTTGCAAATGAATTGTAGTTTTACTGTCCATAGTTCTCATAGCAGCAATCTGATTCAGGTTATGGCGTGTGCTCTTTTGGCACTCCTTGCCCATCCAAAGTCATCAGACAATTTGGTCAACCGTCTTATGTTTGCTTTTGGCTGCAATTTGGAAACTGTTGCAATTATGCCGCAGCTTCGCTTGATGCATAACACAAAGGTCAAATTTATTCTTCCTCATGTTATTGATATGTAACTCTAAACAATAAAAATTCCTTGATGTTGTTTTGTTTAACAGATTGTGGAGTCACTGGCAGCTTACTATGTTTTCTCCCTCGGTGTTACTCGTTTTTTAAACACCGCACACTGGATAATTCAGGTGAATACTAACAATAAAATTATCGTTTTCCTCTAGCTATGAGATTAGTGTTTATTTGTTGTTTGACATTTTTATTACTTTGAGTTGTGTATACTTGACCTAAATACATTTCAACTAATATATTTTCCATTATAACTTTTTATTTTATATTATGTTATAATTTAAAAATGTCCCTCTTCTCATCTATGCAAATTCTGATATAGATTTTTGACAAATGTGTTGCTTGTGATCACAGTTGACAATTGTGACTCTACTAGTACAATCTGCCATATATATAGGTATATATATGGATATATATATATATAGGTATACCTCATCGTAATGATCATCTTTAGCGTCTTAGGTTTGAATGGAGAACAATTGTTGTGTGCTCGCCTCATTCGGATCTCATCCACGACAGGTACCCCTCGCTTCACAGGCACAATACTCTCTAAGCATTCATGCAACGATAAGCTCTCGCCCAAATAACATTGACCTCTCCGAAACAATGATCTTTCCCCGCTTAGGGTCGCCGTGTTCATAGCTCGTGATCCTCGCTTGCCCCAAGAACACACGGGGTTGTCTTGGCTTTTGGTTTTCTCACAATCTAATGAAAGCTCACCCATGAGTTAGTCCTTGCATAAAGGCTACCTTGCTTCTCTAGGCCCAGACGCTGGCCTGCCGCATAAAGATTGTGTAGGGGACATAATCGTTACTCAACCAGATTGACAGTCCCGAGGAATATGCTCTGGTAGCCACTCACCCTAGCATTGTAGACCTTTTTCGTAGTCGAAGGAGGAGACCACTGAGAGGAGGTCAAAAGAAGGAACCTTAGGGTTTCTGGGTCAGATGCGTTATACCCAAACAAATGCGCTACGTTTGATGCATGCGAAAAATTAACACACTTGGATTGAGTGGAAGGAACCGAGCACGAGCACACATAAGATCTGACCACAATAAAAGCATTGGAGCTCGAGCTGGGCGGTCTAATGGTAATCGGAGTAGAATAGAGCTGAAGTGGCCGCACCAACAAAAGCTCACATGTCTGTGGATGGAAACACGCCGAATGAATCAAACATGAAGACTTCTTCGATTGATGGCTAAAGCATATGTAAAAATTGAAGATGGCTGCCGAGATTGCGGGGCCGAAGAAATTAAGCAGAAGGACTTCGTTGATATGCACACACAGGTGCTAAAGAAGACATACGAGATTACGCGTTTCGACCTAGTGGTGCTTTGATACCATGTTGCGGAAAAAATGTAAATATTTTTGAGATTTACTTTTCTTACACTATATATACCTATAAATACCTTATGATAAGTTCTAAGGAGTTACACAATAAACTATATAACAAATGTACTAAAAAAAACTCCAACAACAAGAAACCCATGAAATACATTAAAGATTAAAAGTTATTATTGTTGGTTTCCCTTGAGAAAACTTATGGTGCTCGAATCAAACCCGACGTTCAACGAGCCTTTTTGGCTCTGCGAGAATTCCAAAGCCAATCACGAGATTTAGAGACAACATGACTCAAGCGGATCATTTGAAAGGCACGCGATCGAACCGATCCAAATTGGCCCGGGTTGGTTCAGTCCATGTTCCTGTACTAAGGCTCATGCCCTAGTGCAATTTGCTGAAGGAGATAATGGTGGTACACTGCCTCCGACCACAGGTTCAGAGGAGGATCAATGTCCTGGGTCCTGGGGGTCATTAACGACCTTTCTCTTTTTCTTCCTTAAGCTTTCCATGCTTCTTGGTCTGAGAACTTTTGAAGTCAGTTGTGTCGTTCATAGTGGATTAAATCAAAATTCTGTCATGCCATTTTTCTCCTCTTGGAGAGTTTAGCAAGATGGACATATTAATTAATGATTTCATGGAGTTTTGGTGGAGGAATGAAATCACTTTTTTCAATTTCTTAGACGGTTACCTGATATCCTGAGCTCTGCTCGATGTTCCGTCTCCATCATTGATCTTGTATTGATAAGACAGTTTCACTGAAAATTTAAGCCCTGTTGTACAACTTTCATTTTTCGTTCGAACGTGATGGCCATCATCGGCAAACCTTTGATCATATTGGGGCTGGAGGCCATCATTCCTGTAGAAAAAATGTTGAAGACTGCTCACTTAGAGCGCCTTGTCACGATTTCAAGGTTACCTCATTTCTCTGTGACAAATTTGCCAAGTATTTTTTAGAAGTTCAGAGAAGTGACTAGAGTATTGTAGAGTAGTCTTAATGAATTTTCTAGAGGATTTAAGACGTGAAGAATTCTATAGATGAATGTAGAAGAGTCTAGAGTATTTTAGTATTGTATAGAGGTGTCTTAGAGGTAAGAGAATGTAGAAGTATGTAGAATCTTGCTACATCCTTGTATAGAGAAATCTAATTTCTTTTTGGGTGTTGGAGGGAAGATGGGTGGAGGGCAATGAAAGGGGAAGACCTCTCCTCATTTCCTTCATCCTTGTTTTAGAGTTTGTTTTGGGAGTGAGTCTCCAACTTATGTGAGTTGGGTTTGTTTGTTATTGTTGAGTGATTGAGTATGTCTTAGTCAGTATATGTGATGATCAACTGTCTTGCAACTGTCATGTAATTTTCTTCAGAAGTACAATGAAAAGTGACGTAGGATAAAGTTAAGGTCACGGTGTGATTATACACTAAAGGAATTCTAATGACTTTATGCACGTGTAGTGACAACAGAGAGATTTAAAATGATGCAATGCTCATGCAAGAATCTGACAAGTAAATTAAGGGTGTTATAAGCAAACCATTTTGACTATTAATAAACCTTGACTATTAGAAATTCGCCATTTTTACCAATGGCTATCAGCAAACCCTGCAAAAGTTTAAAAGTAATTTTTGCGAAGGCCCGTAAATTGACGTTTTTGGACAATTATGTGCAACAAAATATGACAAAATTCTCTCTGACAAATGTTTGAATGATATGAAGAGCTTTTCCACCATGTTGACATCAAAGTCTTCTACCTCTCCAAAATAGCTATATTATGCCAAAAAAATCAGCCTAAACATTGTAAACATGTATTTTTTTAAAAAAATTCAAATATGAGTTTAAGACTCACCTTTTGTCCTTAGCATTGTAAGCATGAAACGTAAGAACTTTCCCATGAACTTTCAAGTGGATGATGAAATCTTCTCCAACAAGAGTATTTTTGTGATAACAGACAGCCATCTTTCATACATAGCCCCACAAAATAATTTGGTAACGTATTCATTGCAATAATATTTCTTTCTTTATCATAAACAATGCATTCTGTGAAACACATGCCCACAAAATCAGAATATAATGTACTTTTAAACTTTTTGTTCCACTGTATTGTACTATGAGCAAATGTTATTCTGATTTCGGTACATTCTAGATTAATCTTTTGATCAAAAGCTCTCCAATCAATGGTCAAACTTACCCTCTATGCGATTTGTTATTAAGTTCCCTACATGTAGGCATTTGTCAATCTATGCTGACACAAAGTATTCTTTATAGGATTTCACCCATGTTGAGATAACATATGCCTGAGCTAAACCATAAGCAAAAAAATCATGACCAAGCTACCTTAACCCAATCGACTGTCCGTATTCCACGTCAACCTCCATTATGCAATTCTACAAACGTGAAGAAAGATTCACAATCAGCATATAAGTATATTTTAATTTAAAACATAAGATACATGTTTCTTCTGCATTTTTCAAGAGAAATATAGTCGTTTCAATACTAAACCTACATAATTTGGATGTCAAAGATAACAAAAAAGTCATAAAAACAGGAATCTTTACCATGCAAAATGAAAAGAAAGTCTCGGAATCATTGAAGAGAACACACCAACTCCTCACAAATGCCAAATCTTGAAATCAGTATATTTGCCAGAGTTCAATTAACACAATAGTTTTACCAAATGTAATCAGAACAACAATCAATATAATAGCGACTATTACCAGTAAATTGAGCTAAAAAAAGTAAGGCAAAATGGAGGAGTTGATATTGCACTATGGCAGATAGGAACAAAATCACAAGAATTGACGAGTTCTGAAGAAAAAGCAACTCACCATGTTGCAAAATTAGGACAATCTCATTTTCCTCTAAAATGTTATATTCTACATTGAACCATGGGCATACTTAAAAGGGGAAAAGACATGAAGGAAAAACTTCCTGGCTAAAAACCCGGTGAGCAACCATAAAAAATGATCATTCCTCTCCAAACATCGCATGATATACAAGTAGTCTGTTACGAGCCGAGTATCGTGGAGGGAGGCGGAGATACAATGAGGTTGAACCCTAAAATGAGGGAGGAGATGAGAAGAAGTAGAGAGAGAGAATCTTGAGAGAGAAAGAAAACCTTCATTAATATTTTGCATAAGAGTTACATGACCCCCAAAGGCCCTCTATATAGGCGCCGATGGCATAATAGTAAATAACACATACATAAAACAATAATTTAAAACGCTAAAATGCTGCCTGACTCGATACAACGACTCGACTCATAATAATAATAAAAAACTAATATAAGATAACCAATGAAGGATCCGTAACACTCCATCCGTCCTTCAAAACGAGCTTGCCCTCAAGATCGTGCACCGTGCGGGTGCTCAGATCATCTGGTATCTTGATCTCCCTCTAGAACAAGGCGCGGTAACGTGTAGCGGTGGCAGTGGCATTGGTGAGGAGTGGCGACGCCATCAGTAAAACGGGCGACAAATGAAATGTCATTGTCTGGCCTGCTGGAGGGGCTGATAGCAGTAGCCACGCGGATGTTGGAGGGTGTAACACCCCTTCCTAGTTTTTCAATAATCAGCCATCCGGCCGGGTCAGCGATATAAAGAAAACTAGGAAACAGTATTTAAAACTACTACTCAACAGGTATAAAGTAGAAGCCACTAAAAATTTATAACTAACAACGGAAGCTAAGAAAATAAACTAAGGGTAACCACATACCTGATATCTGAAATCACAGAGCCACTCCACACGAATAGAATTGAAATAACTGAAAATCTGTAATGATATCATATGTTTGATACATGACATAAAAAATGTTAACAGGTTACATTGTCCACACTACAAGTATATACTGGAAGTAATGAAAAACTGTATGGGAAAAAAAACTACAAACTGACGCCATCAAACGCTCATCCTAGGCGTAGTTTCCCACCCGGGTCACCTGTAAAAACATTGTCCACGAGGGGTCAGAGTAAAGAAAAATAATTCCTCCTAGTGACACCAAAAACTTTTCTCATATGATGAATGCATGCCTTTAAAAAATGGTTTTGTGCATTAAAAATATTTATGCTGTGTGTTATGCATGCCTTCAGAACACTACATGGTCAAAACATCTACATGTTCTATGTTCGTGACTTTCAGTTCACTAACCCAAGTCCCGGAGTTCACTACTGGTATGCTGTCTCACGTCAGGTCTATACTTGAGTTTTAGGTGACCTCTAGCTTGCACCTCTACTAGGAAGGCTCTATGCAAAGTAGCTCCTAACGCGCAAAATCTGAAACTGACGACCCGAGAGCATCTGACGAACTCAATTGTTCTAGTGTCATGCGGACACGGCCTCGAATCTACTAACTGTCTCTAGGGAGTCAACTCCCAAGACTCTGCTACTCATAGGATACCATATGCCCTATGAGAAAGGTAGTGCGCATCTACCAAACACGAAAAGATTGAAGTGTGCTACTGACCTTTTGGTCAAATGCTACTCTGCTTGGGACATCTCTTTTGGTGTACTACTGAACGACCCTTAACTTTCTTATGGTCGACTAGAAGGGACATTCACGTCCTTCGTTGGACAAATTCCAAGCTTACGTACACAGGTATAGGTTTCGTACCTAACATTACCAATCCTGATCTGACTACTTGGGTCTTGGAGAAGGGCGTCATCCTACACATTTTCCGCAACCGTTTTCCTATCACCACACCTTTCTATGCATGGTCATGATATTTGTACAAAACCCTACACATGCGTATATAAAGTATATTATTTGCTATGTCTAACTAACAGAAATTAAATTTCCTTACAGTGGTGCTGCGGCGTTCGTACACTCGGCGCGGCGACATCTTCTCTTCCGAAGGCAATCCTACTGCTGGGGACTTCAGAATGCTGCCCCGACCCCACCAAAATCCTGAAATTTACAGTAGCCCTAAATTCATAAATTTTCTCCTTTACGATTTTCCGTGGAAAATTTCTTACAACTAGGGTTACAAAATTTCAAGTGCTAAATTTCAGATTTTACCTTTACGTGGAGTGATTGAGACTCCCAAAGCGCCTAAACCAAATTCTGCGGAGAATCACGAACTCCAAAACCTAGTTAGGGCATTAGGAACAAAACCTAGGTTAGACTAACTTCTAAATCAAGGAATTTCCACAAAGGAATAGAGATAAAGGAGAAATAAACTCACCAGAAACGAAATCGTTTCCACTACCACCGGCTAGGGTTGAATCCGACACTTCCACGACCCAGGAAGGAAAAAGAATGTCCACCGACGCTCATAGAGGAAGGAGTGATCGGAGAGGAGTTCCGGAGGGAAATCGGCCGGCGGAAAGGGCGCGGAAGGCGCGTCGGCTTGGCGTCGTCGCTGTTTGCGAGAAACGGGACGTCGGGCTGCGGTTTTCCTCTTCTCCCGTGAAAATGAAAGTGCGGGATTTTATTAGATGGGCTATACGGTTTTGATAACCGTATGAAGTGAGGGGGGGGGGGAATTGTTATTGGCACCCCAAACCAATTCCTTTGAAAATTAACCCCTATTCACCGCGCGCACCACTAAATTAAAATGCGTCTCACTATAATTAACGCACTTAACGAACCATCGGTCGCTACCATAAGGAAAAATAACAGTATACCTTGACGACGCGCTGTCTCGATTAAAATCCGTCGCGACTTGCCCCTACAAATTTTAAATAATTTCTCGCGTCAGATTTCCGGATGTTACAAATCCCCCCTCCTAACAAAATTTTCGTCCTCGAAAATTGCAACCATACCTGAATCGAAGAGAAAGGAATAGTCTGCATTGCTCTTAAGCTCATCCTCTCGCTCCCAAGTATACTCTGGCCTGGCACAGTTCATCCAAAGGACTTTGACCATGCAAATCTCTCTATTTCTGAGCTGCTGTATCTTTGAATCCACTATTCTGATTGATCTAACCCCAACACTAAGATCTGTCTCGATTGATGCTTCATCGGTACTGATGATCTGACTGGAATCTCTGACCGCTCTCCTCAAATAGGAGACGTGGAATACATCATGTATACCACTCATTTCCTCAGGTAAGGCCAACCTGTAAGCAACCTCACCAACTCTTTCCATCACCTTAAAAGGACCAACAAATCTGGGGCTCAGCTTTTTCATCCGCTTTACTCTAGAGACTCCTCTGACTGGTCTGACCTTCAGATAAACATAGTCTCCAACTCTGAATTCTACTGACCTGTGCTTCTGATCATGATACTTGGCCTGACGATCCTGAGCTGTCTTCATACGCTCCTGAATGAGCTTGATCCTGTCAGTGGTCTTATCAATTAATGACTCCCTGATGTTGGATCTCTCTTCACTTTTAGCCCAACATAACGGTGTCCGACAACGTCGACCATAGAGGGCCTCGAACGGTGCCATCCCAATTCTCGTCTGAAAACTGTTATTGTAGGAGAATTTCACAAGAGTAACATGTTTCTCCCACTTTCCTCCAAAGTTCAAAATGCACATCCGTAGCAGATCCTCCAAAGTCCTATTTGTGCGCTCAGTCTGTCCATCGGTCTGGGGATGGAAAGCGGTGCTGAAGTGTAACCTGGTACCCAACCGCTCCTGTACGTATCGCCACTCCCTGGAGGTGAATCTGCCATCTCGGTCTGAAACTATAGTCCTGGGAACACCATGAAGTCGAACTATCTCGTCTATATATAACTGTGCTAATCTGGGACCTTAATCTGTCTTCTTAAGAGGAATGAAATGGGCAACCTTAGAAAGCCGATCTACCACAATCCATAAGGAATCATTCCCACTCTGCGATCTCGGCAGACCATGGATGAAGTCCATGGATATATCCTCAAAAGTCCACTCAGGAATGGGAAGTGGCTGCAACTTGCCTCCAGGACTTTGACACTCGGCCTTAACTAACTTGCACGTCTCGCACTTCCCTACATACTCTGCAACATCACTCTTCAATCCTGGCCACCAGACTACCTTCTTGAGATCTACGTACATCTTCGTGCTACCCGGATGTATAGAATATCTAGAATTATGTCCCTCAAATAGAATATCCTCGCGAAGGTGGCTAACATCGGGGATACACACTCTACCATCAAACAATAATAAATCACCCTGAATAGTGAATCTCTCCTTCTGACCTGTCTGCACTGCGGTGCAAATCTCTGTCATCTTCGGATCCAACGGTAGAGCTGTCCTGATTCTATCCTTAATGTCGCAAGTAACCCCCATCCAACTCAACCTTGCAGAACCAAAACTATAGCGTGGCACAACGGTAATATGCAGTCTCTCTAGCTCTCGCACTAACTCCTCCTGCTGAGTGAGAAGGAAGAAACACGAACCTCTACGGCTAAGGGCATCAGCTACAACGTTCGCCTTTCCTGGATGGTACTGAATGTCTACGTCGTAGTCTGATAGAAACTCTAACCACCTGCGCTGCCTCAAATTGAGCTCTCGCTGATCAAAGATATATTTGAGGCTCTTATGATCAGTGAAGATCTCACAACGAACACCATAGAGATAGTGCCTCCAAATCTTCAGAGCATATATGACTGCTGCAAGCTCCAAGTCATGCACTGGATAGTTCCTCTCGTGAACCTTTAATTGTCTCGAGGCATATGCTACGAACTTTTCATGCTGCATGAGAACACATCCCAAACCCTGACCTGATGCATCGCTGTAGATCTGAATCCCGTCAGGCCCTGAAGGTAAACTCAAGATCGGTACGGTCATCAATCTGCCCTTCAAGTCCTCAAACGCCAACTCACACTCAACTGTCCAATCCAAGCCCTTACCCTTCCTAGTGTGGGAAGTCAGTGGTAAGAATATCTTCGAAAAATCTCTGATAAATCTCCTGTAGTAACCAGCTAGTCCCAAAAAGCTGCGAACCTCTGAAACGGTCGTCGGTCTTGGCCAATTCTTAATGGCCTCTATCTTCTTCGGATCAACACTAACCCCTTGTTGACTGATGACGTGGCCTAAAAAAGCAATCTCTGAAAACCAGAACTCACACTTTGAAAACTCGGCATACAACTGGTTCTTCCTGAGGGTGCTCAAAACAATCCTTAGGTGGGCGACATGATCTTCCGCACTCCTTGAGAACACCAAGATGTCATCGATAAAACGATAACAAAACGATTCAAGTACTCCCGAAATACCCTGTTCATCAGGTGCATAAACACTGAAGGGGCATTGGTCAGCCCAAACGGCAAGACCACGAACTCGAAGTGTCCATACCTGATACTGAAAGCCGTCTTCTGAACATCCACGTCCCGAATCTTTAGCTGATGGTAGCCCGATCTCAAATCTAACTTGGAAAAGGTGCACGAGCCCACCAACTGGTCGAACAAATCATCAATCCTGGGAATCAGGTATTTGTTCTTTACTGTCAGCTTGTTCAACTCACGGTAGTCTATGCACAGTCTCAGAGTACCATCCTTCTTCTTCACGAATAGTACTGAAGCACTCCAGGGTGAAGTACTGGGACGTATAAAACCCAAATCAAGCAACTCTTGTAATTGGCTCTTCAACTCTGCTAGTTCCCTTAGAGCCATCCGATAGGGGGATTTGGCTACCGGTGTAGCCCCATGCTGCAAGTCTATCGAGAACTTAATCTCTCTATCAGGAGGGGCACCAGGGAGCTCTTCCGGAAAAACATCGGGGAACTCCTGAACCACTGGTACCTCTGTCAAGTCAGCCTTAGCCTCTGCATTCATCAGTACTACGAAGGTTTTACAACCCTTACTGATGCACCTTCTAGCTTGGACTGCGGAGATGATCATCTTCACAACTCCCTTCAAGCCTTGAAAAGAAAACGCAGTCTGATTACGGACCTCAAACTGTATCTGCTTCGCCCTACAGTCAATCCTGGCGTTGACTGCCGAAACCCAGTCCATTCCAAAAATCAGATTGAATCCTGCAATAGGTAGTTGCAAAGCTTCCACGATAATCTTGGTGTCACCAAACTGCACCGGTACCCTGCACCTATCTCTGGTCCGCAGAAGGGATCCATTCGGCATCATAACATCCAGCGCTACAGTCTCTGGGAAGACTTCTAAATTCAACTTACGCACTAGAGATTCTGCGATAAACGAGTGCGAGGCGCCCGTGTCAAACAAAATCTTGGAGGGTAAATCACGAATCATAAGGATGCCTACACGAATGATTTTCAAAAAGAAAAGAGTGTCACTACAGAGGATTAGATAAACTTGTCAGGCAAAGTAAACACTTACCTGTCACTACATCCTCTTGCTCCTTATCCTCCTGCTGACCAAGCCCATAAGCTCTGGGCTGCACCAAATCTCGACCCTGCTGTGGTCTTCCATCAGTAATCATCAAAGCTTTGCCCTTGTCTGCTCTGCTAGGGCCACCAACCTCATACTTCGACTGCAGGAACAAATTACACTTGTCATCTACAGTAATTTCAAAAATGTAAATTACAACTATGTTTTATTACCTGATTCGCTCCAACTTCCTGGCAGAAACGAACAATGTGTCCAGATTGACGACACTTGTAACACACTCCCGCGCTGGCCAAACACTCTCCTGGATGACGACGCTGACACTTGGGACAAAGGGGGTAGTCCTTGCTCCTGTCACCAGATTGAACATTCTTCCTCGCATCAGGCTTCTGCTTCTTGTTTCAGTTCTTCCCTTGGTCATTTCTGCTCTGTTGCGGCTGATGCGAATCCTGAGCTCGCTTCGCACGGAAATTGCTACGCTTCTGAACCTTCTGCTGATCAGCCTCTCCAGCTTGCGAGCCGTATCCACTAAGCTCCTGTAATCAGCGTTGACCATAGTCATCAGCGGCTGCCTCAATGTATCACGCAGACCATCCACAAAACGGCTGCACTTCTCAGCCCGATCCCCCTGCATCATGCCGCATATCGAGCCAGATGGGTAAGCTCTCGCTCGTACTCAGCAACAGTCCTGTCCCTCTGGAAAAGCCTAAGGTATCTCTCCTGTAGACCTCGTCGTGCGGAAGGAGGCACGAACCAACTCACAAGGGCTCTAGCAAATTCGCCCCACGTAAACATGTCTGGCGTACGACCTGGCCAAAAATATGGTCATATTATTTAAAAAGAAAACGTATCACTTCCAAAAATAAAAAAAAATTTTCATAACCATTTACCTGCGGGATCATCTGCCCGGTACTTGTCCCACCAGACCTTTGCCTCACCTCGGAGGAGGAAAACCGCCAGAGGAACCTTCTTGTTCTCTGGGCACTCCAAAACATCCAACATGTCTCTGGTGTTTGCTACCCAATCATCTGTGTCCATCGGGGTCTCATCCCCACTGTAGTTCGAGGGTTGAAGCTCTCTAAAGTTCCTCAAATAGCGTTCCAGGGTCATCTCCACGGGTGCTGGTGCAGGAGCTGGTGCAGGGGCTGGTACTTGTATTGGAACTGAAAACCCTGCAGCCAGTGCTCTCTGAAACTCCATCAAGGCAACAGTAACCGCTTTGACAATCTGAGACGCTATGTCAGTGCCCTCTGAAGCTGCTGGAACTGGTGGTACCTGTGGCACTGCAGTATCTCCCATAGTCGCGTTAGGAACATGGTCCTGACGTGAAGATTCACCCGGTTCGCTGACTCGAGGTGCCTGATAGAACATATAAAAGAAATCTGGTTATTTATCAAGTGTCAGCAAAATCTGGCTTAACACTTTATTTCGTACTCTAGCAAAAACTAAGGCTTAAACGTAACTTAAAATACTCTACTAATAAGAGTTTACTCTTACACAATCCTATGACTCTGTGAAAACCTTCTAGGGTCCAGGGATCCTAAACCTGCTCTGATACCAATTTGTAACACCCCTTCCCAGTTTTTCAATAATCAGCCATCCGGCCGGGTCAACGATATAAAGAAAACTAGGAAACAGTATTTAAAACTAGTACTCAGCAAGTATAAAGTAGAAGCTACTAAAAATTTATAAATAACAACGGAAGGTAAGAAAATAAACTAAGGGTAACCACATACCTGATATCTGAAATCACAGAGCCACTACACACGAATAGAATTGAAATAACTGAAAATCTATAATGATATCATATGTCTGATACATGACATATAAAATGTTAACATGTTACATTGTCCACACTACAAGTATATACTGGAAGTAATGGAAAACTGTATGGGAAAAAAAACTACAAACTGACGCCACTAAACGCTCATCCTAGGCGTAGTTACCTTGACGCCACAAAACCCTACACATGCGTATATAAAGTATATTATTTGCTATGTCTAACTAACAGAAATTAAGTTTCCTTACAGTGGTGCTGCGGCGTTCGTACACTCGGCGCGGCGACATCTTCTCTTTCGAAGGCAATCCTACTGCTGGGGACTTCAGAATGCTGCCCCGACCCCACCAAAATCCTGAAATTTACAGTAGCCCTAAATTCATAAATTTTCCCCTTTACGATTTTTCATGGAAAATTTCTATACAATAGGGTTACAAAATTTCAAGCGCTAAATTTCAGATTTTACCTTTACGTGGAGTGATTGAGGCTCCCAAAGCGCCCAAACCAAATTCTGTGGAGAATCACGAACTCCAAAACCTAATTAGGGCATTAGGAACAAAACCTAGGTTAGACTAACTTCTAAATCAAGGAATTTCCACAAAGGAATAGAGATAAAGGAGAAATAAACTCACCAGAAACGAAATCGTTTCCACTACCACCGGCTAGGGTTGAATCCGACACTTTCACGACCAAGGAAGGAAAAGAAATGTCCACCGGCGCTCGTAGAGGAAGGAGGAGTGATCAGAGAGGAGTTCCGGAGGGAAATCGGCCGGCGGAAAGGGCGCGGAAGGCGCGTCGGCTTGGCGTCGTCGCTGTTTGCGGGAAATGGGACGTCGGGCTGCGGTTTTCCTCTTCTCCCGTGAAAATGAAAGTGCGGGATTTTATTAGATGGGCTATACGGTTCTGATAACCGTATGAAGTGAGGGGGGGGGGAATTGTTATTGGCACCCCAAACCAATTCCTTTGAAAATTAACCCCTATTCACCGCGCGCGCCACTAAATTAAAATGCGTCTCACTATAATTAACGCACTTAACGAACCATCGGTCGCTACCATAAGGAAAAGTAACAGTATACCTTGACGACGCGCTGTCTCGATCAAAATCCGTCGCGACTTGCCACTACAAATTTTAAATAATTTCTCGTGTCAGATTTCCGGATGTTACAGAGGGCCCACAAGCGGCGGCAGGAATGGTTCCATCAAGGTCGTTGGAGCAAGTGCCGGTGGTCGAGGCGGCGAGGCAGCCGGTGGGATTGTCATGGCAGGGGTCGGCGGAGCAAGAACCGATAGAAGAGCCGACGATATGGCCAGAGGCGGCAGAGCTGAGGTCCGGAGTGGAGGTGGAAGTGCGGTCTGTGGAATTGGAGCCGAGGATGACGAGGTAATAACCAACCGAAGAGGCGGCGCGGTGGCCGGGGCCAGCAGCTGTAGAATGATGGCCACAAAAGTAGAGGGTGGTGATGACGACTGCTCGAGAGGAGATGGTGGGGGTGGAGGTGGAGGCTGCGTCGAAAGGTTGACGGTGGAGCCACAAAGTGAGGATGACAGCGAATTCAGGGAAAGAGGGTACCCAAAAAGTCGAGCGAGACCCTCCAGAAACGTGCGGTGTTGGCAGCGAAGGTCGCCTCAAGTTTCGCAAGATACGCACGAGCGGAGTCCGCCTCGGTGGGGCTTAATGGTACCTCCATAGTGATAAAAAACTAAAACAAGGCTGGGACAAGGGCGTGTGCAGGAAGAAACAATTAAACAATGGGAAGTAAATAAAGAAAAAGAAAGAGAGGTGTGTGGTTGGCAGAGGTGGGGGGACCCAGCAAAAAAGAAACAAAGAAAAAAAAAATAAAATAAAGAAGAGAAGAATTAAAGAGGATGCAAAAGGGCGTGGATTATGCGCGCTGAAGGCGTGGGGCTCTAGGAGGCGCAGAGCTCGATGGGTGTGTGGAGACTGACAGAGCAAGATGGGGTTGGCGGGGCTTCGACACGGGTTCTGGTCCGGCAAGGGCGACGACAAAGGGTGCTCGGTGTTGGCTTCAGTGTCGTTATTGGAGAAAGACAAGGCGGAGGGCGCTGGAGGTTGACGTCGGCTGCCTGGTTTGCTGGATGGAGATGATCTTGTCGGCTATTTCAGGAGGAAGAATGGCAGGGGCAGAGTCGGCTAGAGGGCGACGTCGGCGGTGGGCTTCAGCGAGTTTGCTGGAGGCGTTGGGGGGTGCAGCGGTAAGGGCGTTGTTGGCGCCGGGGAAGGAAGAGCAGCGACAACCCGAGGGGAACGACAGAGTGGTGATCGGCGGAGGACGCATGAAGTTGCTGTTTTTTTTGAAGTTGTAGTTTTTTTTAATCTGCCGATGCTTGCTGTGGACGAAGGCAGCTGGATGAACTTTGGGCTGTGGGCAGTGAGGACTCATTGGACGGAGCGGGAAGGAAACCTCCCTCTGATACCAAGTTGTTACGAGCCGAGTATTGTGGAGTGAGGGAGACGGAGATATAATGAGGTTAAACCCTAGAATGGGGGAGGAGATGAGAAGAACTAGAGAGAGAGAATCTTGAGAGAGAGAGAACCTTCATTAATATTTTGCATAAGAGTTACATGACCCCCAAAGGCCCTCTACATAGGTGCCGATGACATAAGAGTAAATAACACCAACATAAAATAATAATTTAAAACGCCGAAATGCTACCTGACTCGATACAACGACTCGACTCATAATAATAATAATAAACTAATATAAGATAACCAATGGAAGACCCGTAACATAGTCACATTAAATATGAAAAACATTGCAACATTGCATAATTGAGAAAGGCGAACTCGAGAAATACAGATGAAAGAGCATTCACATGCATTACCTTAGCAACAAAAAAGTGTCAAGTGATGGCGTTGGAATTTCGATAACCAGCCTGTGCTGTGGCGGAATTGCGAATAACTCACAATAGGAGTCTGCTTTTTCCTATCGACTGTGCACTGGCGAACTCGCGAAGACATTAGAGTTTCCATCAGGCAAAACCGTAGGAGGCATGACTCATTTTTTTTTGTTTTGTTTATCAAATAAATCTAGGATTTAAAAATAGGCTTATTCATCTTGAACCTGTAACGCCTCTAACATGCATCTCCCATATTAAATAATCATACAGAAGTGCAGAGGATACACAAACGAGACCTGTAAAATAAATATCCATCCATTAAGAGAAATCTATCACAAATTTCCGGGGGATCTCTAGATAGAGTGCTATACATCTCGCTAAATTCAGAGCATGCGTGATAATCAGTTATGAGACGCACAAAACCCTCCACTGGACACTCATCGTATGAAGTACGCTAACTTTTCTAATGAGGGCATGACATCAATAGGTTTTTCTCTCAACACTAGACTTGTGTCTGAGAACATAATTGAATTCTTGCATTACTCCACCCATTTAGCATGACCGTAACCTAATTTCTTCTACGTGTCAAGGTAATGCAGGGCCTGATGGTGGGAGTACAATATAAATTCATTGGATAAGAGATAATGCCGCCAATATCATAAGGCTTAGATGCCTGCATAATTCTGATCATAATTAGAGTACTTCTGTTGGGACTCATTTAACTTTTCACTAAAGTAGGCTTCGTGATGACCTTCCTGACTCAATGAACCACATATGCCTATGTCTGAAGCGTCACATGCCATTTCAAAGACTATTGAAGTCGGGTAGCTGAAGAACTGAGGTTGATGATAGCTTATCCTTAATCTCTTTGAATGCCATTTTTGCGGCTTTGGTTGATACAAAATCACCCATATGTTGGCAACTAGTGAAGGATGCCATAATCATACTAAAACCACTAACAAATTTTCGTTAAAAGGTGGCATATACTCTGCTACATAATGACTTCACTACCGTAAAGCTTGGAGTTGATCTAAAAGATGGTTTCGATATGAAATAGGTAGATATTTTTCTTTAAGCTTTTGCTTCATGTCGTCTAATTTGGGTGATAAGATAATAACCCTCTCTGTCTAAGGAACACTCAAGACTCGTTCGATAAATTTTAGCTTGCTCATGTAATTTCATCTTGGAAAATGAACTCGTCTCTCATCAATCATTTATTACCATTCAAAATAATTGTACATGTCTAAATGCCAATCACTAAAGACTTTCAAATATAACCGACAAGCATAGGATGACACGTCGATACGAATGCGGCCCGTCGTGATATCATCATCCCCAATATGACCTTTCCATGTAATCATCATCTCTACCATGGTTGAACTGTGTGTAGGGAAAACGTGATCTCTATGAAAGGGATATCAGGGTTAAGATCGTTCTTCTTTAGTACGGTGGTGTCGACCAATTGTGGGATCACTTCGATGCTTATAAGCTGCCTCAGGTCGCCCTTGGAAGGGTGGGGGAGCTTGGGCAATATGATTTACGAACATAAAATTAGGATGTCTATCACGTTGTCCCTCACGATGAATAACTTGCGACGTAATGGCTTCGTGAGGATGAAGGTTTCTAAGTAGATCTTGACCATCCACTCTAGTAGTGATGATTTCAAATTTCTGCATAGGTCATCAAACTTTGTATCCATTTGATTGAAGTGATTTAACCATTTTTTGGAAATCAGACAAACATATCGGCGTTAGAATTCACCGTTACTTGGGTATCTAAGGGAAGTGATCCTGTCTTGGTATGCCTAAACATCTTACCACTATGAAACATGCAAATGACCATAACCTTGCGCTCTAATACCAAATTTGACATAGGATAAAGTGAAAGCCATGGTGTAAGTGTGAATGGAATTGTAATGACTGTATGCACTTGTAGTGACGACACGGTGATCTAGAATGATGCAATGCTCATGCAAGGATCCGACAAGTAAATTAACAATGCATGCTGAAATTAATAAGCAAAATAGAAATATACACAATTGGAAAACAGTGGGTTAGATAAACTTCAAGTTTTAGTTGGATTGGAACAAAATGTGCTTTCACTAAATGCTTTGTGAATGTGTCTTTCAAAAAGAACGGTAACTACGAAAATTAATATGAATCAAGATCTCTAATGAAATGTACATTCACCCAAATAATCAACAAAGCCAAAATTGATTTCCAATTAAAAACTTACATAAATAAGTTAGCCCAAATTTGGAGGACAACTGCAGATTTAAGGCTTGAACAACAATGTGCTGCAGTTTTTGTTCTGAAAAGTTCAATTCCTGCACAGTTTGGCTGCAGGAGCATATAATTTGTTGTTGGAGGAGTCATGGCATTGTGGAGACATGAAAAACTGGCTCGGCAAGGTAGTATAGTGAGTGGATAGGCTGGACAGCAGCAAACCGCTAGTTAACTCCAAACTTTCAAATAAGAGTGCAACTTTCAGGCAACACACTGGAAGATGCGTAGAAGGTGCGGCAGGCTGTCTTTGCGGGGATGCAACCACACTTTTACCCAGGGAGGGTCAACTCAGACTTTAGATGGGATTGGTGCTGCCCTCCGAGGGAATTTCAGGATTGTGTAAGAACTTGAAATATTGAATAATTTTATTTCAAAATTTTGAATATTACATGAGAGCTCTTTTCTTTATAGAGAGTAGAGAAAGATGAAGAATTTGCATTTGGATATGTGAGACTAAATATAAGTAAGAGAAAATGTATAATGAACATCTTTTTGGGCTTTAACATCCTCTCATGCTGAAGCATATATATTGATAATTCCCATCTCGTCACAAATATCTAAAAAAGAAGAAAAAACTTGTTTGGTGAAAACGTTGGCAAGCTCTTTATTCGAAGGAACAAACAAATTACATATTTTCTTTTTGATAATTTCCTCTTAAATGAAGTGACAATCAACTTCAATATTTTTTTCTTTCATAAAACACATGATTTTTTGATGTAGATATCAATATTGTTATCACAAAACATCGATATAGGGATAGTCGTAGATTTCTCACAAATCTTTTAGGAGTGTTCTCAACCACTTCAACTCACAAGCTGTTTGAGTCATACTTCTGTATTCAGCTTCGACACTTGACCTGAACACTACTGTTTGTTTCGATTTTCCATGAGTAGATTTCCTCTGACATATGCACAAAATTCAGAAGTGGATTTTCAATCTTCTTTATCATTTTCATAACTTGCATCAGAGTATGATTTAATGCGTAAATGATTATTTCTTTAAAACAACGACCTTTTTCTGGAGACCTTTTGATGTATTCTAATATTTTTAAATCAGCTTTCATGTATCACTTTCTAAGGGCCTGCATGAATTGACTTACCCTCCCTATAGCATAGGAGATGTCAGAACTGGTTACGGTAAGATAAATGATTTTACTGACCAAATGCATGTATCGAGTAATATGTTATAGGAGAGGGATGTCTCATCCCCAAGTTTGCCACTGCCCATAGGCATGAGATTCCAAACGGTTTTCGTTCCAAGGAGACCGACTTCATTGAGTAGATCTAGGACATACTTGGGTTGAGAGAGAATTATATAGTTATTGCGTCACACAATTTCAAAAGAAGTATCTTGGAGGGCCCATCTCTTTGGTGACAAAGTACTCTTGATGTTGTTTCTTGGTCTTCTCTATTTTAGAGGAGTCATTTCAGGTAAGAAGAATGCCGTCAACGTAGATAACGAGAATAACCAAGCCATGGTTGGCGTTCCATATAAAGAGGGAGTGATCAACATTACTTTTGGATAAACTAATGGTAGAGACGACTTGGCTGAATTTATTAATCCATGCGCGAGGGCTTTGTTTGAGATCATATATGACATTTCGTCATTTCGAAGCTTACACACCCGGGACTCCCTCTGAGTAACATAACCAGGAGGTTGCTCCATGTACGCTTCTTCGTGTATGGACATATTTGACATAAGCTAGGACATTTGCCAATTTTTTTAACAACAACAAAGAAAAGGATCTAAATAGTACTAATACGGGCAACCGGAGAGGTGTTAAGGGGAATTAACATCATATGTCTGGGTGAACCCCTTGACAACCAGTCAAGTATTGTAGTGATCCACAATGTTTTTTGGGAGAAACCAATGATAAAGACCAAATGATAACTGACAATATCTCTCTCCCAAATGGGGCGGGGACAAAAGTCCAGGTATTGATTGATTTTAATGTAAAAATTTCCTCATCCATGACCGCTTTCCAGCAGAGTTATACAAAGAGATTCCTCATGTGTAGTAGGAATAGTGGTGGAAGAGAGTTCCCTTGCAAACTTGCTGCAAGGGGGACCGAGATTGGCATATGAGACAACATTAGCAAGAGGCTGTTGGGTGTTCCCCCTTACTCCTTTGTGCAAAGCAATAGGAAGATCCAAGTCAGAGTCTACTAAAGTATGAGAACCTATCAAAAAGAAAAAAAAACTAGCCTGGGAGCTGTCAGCGAGGACTTTAGAGTTGAAGGAGCGATGATAGGTGGGGAAGCAGGACGTCGGCGATAATGATATTAAAATGATGAAACTGGAGGGATACATGCTGGATTTGGGGTCGACGACGAGATATCAGGGTAAAGGGAATGAGTGGTATGAAGAGATGAAACAAAGGTGGGAAGAGGATAGGTGGTAGAGAGAGGAGGATTGTTTTCGAGACTTAGAATCCTGTTGTACTTGGAAAAGAATGGCGCGAACATGAAAGAAAGTGACATCAACAGAGACGTATTGACGTTTGGTGATAGGGTCGAGGCTGCGATAGCCCTTCTGAGTTGGAGAGTATCCCACGAAGACACATCTGTGGCACAAGCGGAGAGTTTACCGTGACCAGATGTAGGAGTGATCATAAATAGTATAACAAAATACAAGTGTACTAGTTAGATATAACCGAGAGAAAGGGATCTTGCCTTGAAGGGTAGGAGAGGGTAAACAGTTAATGATGAAACAAGAAATGAGAACCACATGACTCCAATAGGAGTAGGGAACATTCATCTAACAAAGAAATGTTCGAGTAACATCCATGAGATGACGATTTTTCTTTTCGACCACCCCATTTGTTTGGGGCATGTGAACACAAATGACCTGATAAATAATACCATTAGAGGTGCAAAAAGATAGGAACTGATAGCTTATATATTCCTTTGCATTATCATTTTATAGAATTTTGAGTGACATATCAAGCTGAGTGCAAATTTCATTATAAAATTTTGAGAAGATAGAATTTTTTTTAGAATGTTCCTTTAAAAGATATGCTACATTTAGAGAAATTATCAATATAAATTATAAAATACATGCTACTGCCACAAATAAACTTGGTGGGACTAGGACGGCAGATGTCAGAATGAATAAGGTCCAAAAGAAGAACAGAACTTATACATAGTTTAGCAGGAAAAGTAGTACAACGATACTTGCCATATTGGTAAGCCTTACATTCGAAAGTGGAGTCGGCCTTGAAAGTTGACATGAGTTGGTGGAGAAGACGCAGCGACGAATGACTAAGGTGACGATGCCACTGGAGTAGAGAAGTGGAGACGGCGGAAGCAAAGAAAGTGGGAAGATCATTTAGATGTAGAGACGGTTGTGTTCAGTCCCAATAACAATCGTCCTCTTCGATGAAGATCCTGAAAATAACAAGCAACAGGAGAACATGAGACAGAATATTACATTTTGTCGTGAAAGAGCATTGACCAACAATAAATTGCAAGGAAAATTGGGGATAAAAAGAGTGTCGTCCAACTGGAGAAGGGAGGCGGTAACAACGCCAGATCCACACACTGGAGTTGGACAGTCATCAACCACAAATACAAGTGGTAATTGGTTATGCCTCTCAAGGTGAGAAAAGAGGAGATTGTTGTCATTCATGTGATTGTTAACATCAGAGTCGATGAGTCATTTACCCCGAGTACCAACATGCACGCTACTTGAAGAAGTGGCAATGGAGGTCCGAAGGCAGTTTGCTTCGAAGTCTGATTCTAGTGGCGGAGTGGATGATAAAGCAGAAGGCTTAGGCTTATGGTGATAACATGGGCCTAAGGACGAAGGTGAGAATGCTTCAGAAAGTTTATCCTGATGAGATGACCAAGTTGTCCTCAATGAGAGCAATTTGGTCAGGGTCCCTCGCGACCCTCGGTGCACCCTCCATGTCCTCGGTGAGCTCCACCACGACCAGGTGCATTAACAAAGTTGTCGGATGATGGAGGGGACACAATAGGTGCATGATGGTGGGGACATGATCCGTGGATGATGGAGAAGCTTAGTAACATCAGAGATGTGAGCGACATTGTCATCCAAGGTGAGAGTATCATACTCTCCCAAGATATTTTGGAAGATATATTATAGGCATCTGAAAGACGAAGAAGATAGCAAATCACAAGGAGTACTTGAAAGTGTTTATGCAACTGTGGGAGAGTGTTGGCCGGGCAAAGAGAATAGAATAGAGGGTTTAGATGCGGGAGGTCTTAGCACACTTCAAGTAAATGGTAGCAAGATGATCCCATGTTGCCTTCAAAGTGTCAGCATGAGAAATGATAGACAATCATTATAGTTGGCAAGCTAGGTGTGAACAAGCACGTCACTGGCATCCCAATTAGTATAGTTGGGAGATGCGGGGTTTGACGAAGCATCAATGAGATGATGTCGTTTGTGTTGGTAGTGCAAAAGAAAGGTGAAGGAGACATTCCAATCTGGATAGTTTGGACCGGTTAATTTGGACGTCTACACGAGATTTCCAGACACACTGGAAATAATTGTGGGTGTAGGAGAGGGAGGGGTTGGAGGTGTTGCCATAGACTAGCGATAAAAGCTCGACGAGCAAATCAAAAAACTAGTTCTATGTGGAGCTTATGCGAGCTCTGAGAGGAGTGTTTGCAAGCTCTGTGAGACGCAGGTTTGAAGACAAGCTATGATCTCCAAGCAGAGCTTGAGGAGGTCGCAATGCCTAGGGTCGGCGAGAGCTCATTTGCAGAGAGGCGCACACAGATCGGTGAGTTAGAAGACACAATTGAGAAATTTCTCGAGATGGAGAGATTGCAGACGCACACGATCAAAATGAAGAGGAGTTTGCAACTAGGCGCTCCCGGGCTCCTTGTTTTCAGGATATCTGTGCGCGGGACCGCTACTAAACCGCGAGAGGTCGCAACAACAAGGGAAAGCCGCAGATAGCTCAATTCAAGTGTAGTGGCGAGTTTGACTGGATTGATGGGCTCACAATGGCAGGATCAACAAGTTTCGTTCAGCGGAAACTGTGAGTCGTGGATCACAAGCTGACGTCGAGATGGCGCATGGTCCAAGAATCCCATATGAGTAGTGAGACTGACATCGTTCAACAAAATCTATGTATACTCGTGCGGAGGCCTCAATGATGGAGATCCCAATAGATGATGGGAGAATTGACTGGCGAGTTCATGTGCCTGTTTGGAGAGTACTGCTGTGGGAGAATTCATGTGAGACCGAGAGAGTTCATGCGAGACCTTTCATGCAAAGGCGGGTATTATTTACGCGAGAGTAGAACGTGTGATTACGATCTGCTTTGATACTATGTGAGAATTTGATATATTGAATAATTTAATTTCAAAAATTTTGAATGTTACATGAGAGCTCTCCTCTTTATATAAAGTAGTGGAAGATGAAGAGTTCACATTTGGAGATGTGAAACTAAATAATAATAAAAAAATACTAGTTCTATGTGGATCTTGTGCGAGCTCTGAGTGGAGTGTATGCGAGCTCTGTGAGACACAGGTTTGAAGACAAGCTATGATCTCCAAGAAAAGCTTGAGGAGGTTGCAATGCCTAGGGTCGGCGAGAGCTCGTATGCAGAGAGGGTGCACACAGATCGGTGAGTTCGAAGACACGGCAAAAAATTTTCTCAGGATGGAGAGATTGCAGACGCACACGATGATTAGATTGGAGAGGAGTTTGCAACTAGATGCTCCCGGGCTCCTTGTTTTCAGGATATCTGTGTGTGGGACCGCTACTAAACCGCGAGATGTTGCAACAACAAGTGAAAGCCGCAGATAGCTCAATTCAAGTGTAGTGGCGACTCTGACTGGATTGACGAACTCACAATGACATCGATCAACAAGTTTCGTTGAGCGGAGGCTTGAGTCATGGATCACAAGCAGACGTCGAGATGGCGCATGGTCCAAGAATCCCATATGAGGAGTAGCGAGACTGACATTGTTCAACAAAATCTATAAATACTCGTGCAGAGGCCTCAGTGGGGGAGATCCCAATAGGTGCTAGGAGAGCAGACTGGCGAGTTCATGTGCCTGTTTGGAGAGTACTGTTATGGGAGAATTAGTGTGAGGCCGAGAGAGTTCATGCGAGACCTTTCATGCGAAGGCCAGTGCTATTTAAACTAGAGTAGAGCAACGTGTGATTACGACCTGCTTTGATACCATGTGAGAATTGGAAATATTGAATAATTTATTTTCAAAAATTCTGAATATTACATGTGAGCTCTCCTCTTTATATAAAGTAGAGGAAGATGAGGAGTTTACATTTGGAGATGTGAAAATAAATACAAGCAAGAAAAAATGTACAATGACCCTCTTTTTGGCTTTTAATCTCGGGCTTTAAAAGACTCGAAGCTGGGACGGGATGCAATTTGTGGGTTGACAAAATAATTGACAATGAATGTCTTTTTGGGAAGGGCATTAACAATTTAGAGGTCCTTGTTTTGGCGATTCCTCAAGAGGGAAGTGTTGATTAGGTTAGGGGTAGGCGATAACTGTAAGCAACCGTTCAATTAATGTGTGGTTTTCATGATATTGATAACTGAATGATCACAAAATTTGAAATCTCGTTGACGCTCCGAACATGAAAACTGGTTCGGGTCGTCCATACGACGAGCCTAACTGGTGGAGACCAACCTAGGTCAGGTCGACAAAAAATGCCCGACGTCGCACTTGTCTGGACCACTATTAGTCCTAAACATTGTATTGTGTTAATTTTTGTAATTGTGTTTTGGGTATTTTGTAAAATATATATATATATATTTATTATATAAAAGAATATGCATATCCCAGAGGCACACCAATCTTTTAATCTGGACCGTCGGATCAAAAAATTACAAACAACTCCAGCCATTCGATTTATGTGAATCAAATAAATTCTGGAAAAGGCAAAATCAAAAGCAAAAGCTTTATTAACTATCAGGTGTTACATCAGAATGACGATGTGTCAAATCAAAAGTAAATCCCTACCGCACAGCATCCTACCTCGACTGCCATCCTCCTGAAACCCTCTCGCACGACATCCTACCTCGACTGCCACCGCCGAAAATGCAAATCTCTGTGTTACATCAGAATGGCAAGCTCCCTCCTACGCGACATCCTCCCTCCACTTCCACCGCCAAAAGCACAAGATTTACATCCTCCCGAAACCCCTACCTCATGGCATCGGCGCAAAAAATCCTCACAACTTCAAAGTCCTCACGAAATCCTCACAACCGGCATCTTCTCCGAAAATTCTCCTCCTCACGACTTCAACTCCTCACAACCGGCATCTTCTCCTCACGACGTCCCCTTCCTCCCGCTAGGTCAACTGCGTTCGCCGTTCTGCTCTACTCTTTGTTTTGCCGGAGGATAATGGTGGTGCAAAGCTCGCCCCTACTCCGACCTATATCCTCCGACAAAGCTCCATCGGCAACATCAATCAGCTGCAAAGCTCACCTCTCCTCGATCGTTTGCTCAGGCAACCCCTCCACTTCTTTGTTTTCAGCACTTCTTCTTCTTCAAGATCTGTTTAAGTATTTCTTCTTCTTCGATTTTATGTTTTTTAGTTCAAAATCGATTTTCTTCTTCTTCGATTTTATGCTTAAAGTATCTTTCCTAAATTTTTATGCACAAAAAGTTTGATACATTCAAATAACTTTGATTAGAGAGGGAATAAGCATAACAGATTTTTTTGCATTCACTTATTATTTTCATCATTTTTAGATGTTTCTTCTTCCTCACCAAATATTTATTTGATACTAAATTAATTTGAATGTGTTATCATTTTGTTTGTGTTGATAGGATAAAAATTCATTCAACTTATACAACGGCATTGTTTTGATTTTGACGATGACTGGATGCTTACGAGTATCGGTATACGTTCTGCATGAAATCCGATACGATTTTAAATTTATTGAACTTTCGTAGCGCCAATAATAAATTAGAATTTAAAAACAAACAAACAAACTAATGCGGGAGCGGGCGAAGCCCGCAACGACGTATCGAGAACGGGCGAAGCCCGTTCGAAGGACAAGCGGGCGAAGCCCACTCGAAGGCCAAGCGGGCGAAGCCCGCTTGATTGCGGGCGAAGCCCGCAGCGACGCATCGAGAACGGGCGAAGCCCGTTCAAAGATGTTAGTATATATATATAGAAATGGCTGTAAAGAAAAAATCCTACATATATATATTTATATATATATACGGATTAATACATATATATATATATACTCATATATATATATGCGATTAGGGTAAAGGAGCGGGTCAGCTTGTTTCCAGCTGTCCAGATATTGATTCGGTTCAAGGGTTTTCATCATCACCGATCCAGAGCACTGTTCATCTTCCATAATCATGGGATTTCCATCATCCATTACATGCAACCAACCGCACGATCCAGTCGTGAGCCTTCTTCCACGAAATCAACGCTGCACCAGGAAAAGCCACCGCGAGTTAAATTTTAATTAGTGGGTGAATGTTAAATTTTATTAGTAATTAGGTTGAAGACTGTGGTTGCTGCTAGCCTTCTGTTGAGAGGGAGTTGACGACTAGTTAGTGAATTTAAGTTCTTGTGTTAGAGATTTCGTGGAGCCACCGCGAGTATTTGAGATTTCGTGGAACCACCTCTAGTGTGAGAGTGAGTGAATTTTAGGTTTGTTAGTTTGTGGCTTCCTTATTTTGTTGAGTGATTCCGTGGAACCACCTCGTGTGAGGGTGTGATTTAATCCTTGGTGCCCGTATGCGATAACGGACGACCTCGGAGTGGAGATCGAAGGTGACGAGGAGTTACTCGCATGATCGCCATCGACTTCGAATACGGAAGACGTCTCTTCCGCGGGTAATTGTTTCTATTTTTTTCGCCCGAGTTTTGTCAGCAAACGCTACGTCGAAAACTCTCAAGCGGAAACGTATTCGGAGTTCACGATTTCCGTTTTGCTACGACAAGGGGAACAGAACGAAAGTTGCAAACTTTTTTCCTCGGATTTAAATTGAACCATTTTAAAGAAATATTTTAAAATAAAATAGCGATTTTGTGCCTTATAAAAAAAAGTTGCCTCATTTTAAGTTCGTGCAAATTTTGCTCAAAGCTTTACAAAATTAATTTAATCATCACATGCATTTAGAGTTTCCTAGAAAAAAAGACGACAGGCGCGCCAACCCTACGCACCGTTCTGCATCACTAACCCCTCCTACGACAAACCCAAACGTGCTCAGACATGGGTCGACCTATCCGTGGACTATGACCCCCATCAAAAGCTTGATTACTTCTTCCCTTTGCTGCTTTGTGAGAGATGCTTACTTGGTTAGCACAATTTTGTGGAGGATAATAGCTAAGTGCCGCACACGCATTGTACTAAAGTTCTATGTGCGTGATAGTCTACTGACTTAGAATGGCCGTGCAATCCACTTGACGTGAAAACCTCTCCATCCGAGCAACACTGGGGATAGTTTTATCTGAGGGACACTTAAGTTGTTCAAGCTTGCCACAGTGCTAAAGCTGAAAAATACACTCAAGCTCGAAAAGGCTCACTAAGCACAAGATGCTCAAACTGTAGTTTTCCGCTGTGCCCATGGACTGGACAGCTTGCTGGTCTATCCTAGATTATCCTCTCCCAACGAGGACTGCGCAAAAAAATCTGGAGGAGCGTGCATCGATGATGGGAGGCGACATCCTCCCCTCCTTCAACTGCGCGATCTCCTCGAGGGCGACCATCAGGTAGTGACTCAGTACTGTCAGTGGCGACAACACTGAGAACACCCTTCTGCTAGGCGATCTTTGCTGCCATATTCACCATCTCCTCAAAATATTTCTTCTCTGCTATCTCCAGCAACTATCAAGTGCTTTTAATCTTCTCGGCCGCCTTAAACAAAACCGGCTCATGGTTGCTCACACAGTGCATAGTGGACTCCATCGCACCTATGGCGGTCTCTATTTTCTCATATGCGGCCAGTGTACAACCCTTGGGAAATGATTTTTTTTGTGCGCTGCTCACACGATACTATCATGCAAGCATAAATAACGGGATTTACATTCGGACCCACGCCATTTCGTCTTTCAAAATCAAAAATCGAACTCCGCCAAATTTCGCGGCCCAGCCGTTCTCAAACCCTTCCCGATCTTCTCGCCATTGACAACCGCAGAAGTAGCAGGCGAAAACCTCAAAACTCCTGCAGAGTTCGAATCCCTTGTTCCCAACCCCTTCACATTCCTAATCCCGCCATCGACTACCACTGAAGAGGAAGGTGTAAACCTCAAAAGTAACTGCAGAGAAGCATGGTGATTACCTGTTGTTCCCGTTCCAATACTTGCCGTCACAAGGTACTTTCAATATTTCCATTTTCAGTTGGTTTCTCTAGTTATTCTCAGTCATTTTCAATCAATTTCTCAGATGAAATGGCGTGGGCCCAGGAGGAAATCCCGTTATTTTTGCTTGCACGATAATAAAGACAAGTGCATAGCACACCCATGGGTTGAAGCTTGGGTACTCATCGCGTCCACATGCGGGTGCGACTACCACCATAATAGTTACTACTGTTGACGAAGATGAGGTCGCCGTTGTTGACGAGGTTGTGACAGCTAACAAAGTCGTTACCATCGAAGAAGCCGCTACCATCGAAGCTGCTGGCGTGGTTCCTCCTCTGAGCCTTCGCGGGAGTTTTGGTTACCACCACAATTTAACATATAAATTCTCTTTTCTTTTATTTATCATCAGAGGTGCCAGGTATTAACATTCATCTATCATCAATTCACGACAAAGTACAAAAAGAATAATGCAGGGTATATATTAATAGTAGAGGTGGAGTGATTGTGTGTATACACTATGAATAGGTTTCACTTGACAGGGTAAATTCTATTTGCTTTCATTATAGGTTTCACTCGACCTAAGTGTTGGCTGCACTAATTTTTAAACACGGGAGTTTTCACTAATTTAGTGAGGGAGCAACATTTCCTAGCCTAGTATTATCGATTGGGAGCAAAAGGATCAAAACGCCAAGAAATAATTGCCATCCTAATGCCATGGGAGTGAGTTTTGTGCTCCAATTGAGAGGTATACATTCTAGGAGTTCTTTTCCAACCTTATAAACACTTAAAAATTTCAAAATTGACAATATGGCACATAAGGTTTCACTGAAATTGTTTGAAATCATGGATTAGGGTGTAACAGTCCCTTTCAGAAACTTTTAAGAAGAAAAGAATTGAAAGAAACCCAAGAAATAAAATCCTAGAATTTCTGCCCTACTCAATCCATGCAAAAATTTCACATAATAAGGAAGTGTAGTGGAGAGGAAGGGATTGCCTTTCTTAGGGAGAAGAAATCACAAAAAACAGAGGTGGTTTGGGCTCTTGGGAGGCAAGGGCGTTGAGCGGCTTCCGACGCCTGGAGCGGGTTCTCGCGCGTGAACTGGGAGAAAGACTAGTTACAGGCGCTGTTTTTCCCCTTTTAACGGAAGCACCGCTTCCAGTTTACACGACACACACGCTCATGAATATGAATGCACCGTTCGCTCGGTTCAACTCCCCTCTTCACCGAATAAGATTTCATATGTATTAATATGTACTTACCTAATATGTATCAATATCATATGTATTAATATAAAGTTAGATTTAATACTAATTTTGTGTTGGACAAATTATATTTCGTACTATAAATTTGGATTTATATGTATCAATATCATATGTTGCCGCTTATTAAAGTGCTTGTGTAATTAATAATACCTATATAGTTGGCGGCGTCACATAGGAGTTGTCGATGGTGGCACGATTGAGAGATCTGCTTTCTATTTTCCTCCGGCTGTGCGACCTCCAAGTTGATAATCTCTGCAATCAAGGAAAGGGGGAGGACAAAATCCAAGCTTCAAAAGAATTTCGCCAGTTATGCCATGACTTACCTGGCACTGCCTTGTTCAATACTGATGAAACAGATATCGGAGACTCGTGAGGGAGACACTTCTCTTTGAGGCTTGACCTCCTGAGGAGGTGACAGAAGGTGATGGCCATACCTTTTTCAAAGGAAAGCGCTTCAGAACTGTCTCAAGCATGCTCTTGATATTTGGAGTTGCAGCGACAACGACTCATGATGGAGACACTTCTTCTCCCTGGAAGCCTGACCTCCCGAGGAGGTAGGAGAATGTGATGGCCGCACCCTGCCGGAAGGAGAGGGCTTCGAGACTGCCCCAAGCATGCTCTTGATGTTTGGAATTTTTGCGACGGCAAACTCGTCTTCCTCTTCATTCCTAGAGAGATCCACAGCCACTGGGATGGAAGAAGATGAGCAATTGGGAAGAAGACGAAGAGCTAAGAATGAGATTGCAAGAAAAGGTTCTTTGAAAAGTTCAGCCTTCAGGTTCTTAAAAACCTTGGCTTCAGGAGAGTTGGCACATCTATTTTCCTGACGTTCAGAGTTCCTGAATCCCAAGAAAATGGGTTAACTGTTTGGTATGATGTGCCTTCTGCCCGGGACCAACAACACGCCGCATGTAAACAATCAAGTCCGTCTCTCCCCTAAAGAAATCGTAACACGTGTCCCGCCGGGGCAGTCCTCTGGTATAATGATTTAACACCTGCTGTTCGAGCTCTTCACTCAGTTCTCACCTATTAGTATTAGTATTAGATATGGCCCTCGCTTCCTGACAGCCTTTGTTGTGCGTGTCCTCACAAGTCCTCGCTGACATGACACAATATTCGTTACGCTTGCCCGCCATATGGTCTTCGCCTAGAGGACGTATTATCCACACCCCTATTTTCGTGACGGCAATGCCAAGACCGCCCGTGTGAATAGTCATCACATAAAGTCTTTTCTACTTGTGTAGACCCAAACACTAGCTTGCGGCGTAGAGATCATTCATATGGTATATAATGATAGGACAACAACTATCAGTCTTGAGGGACATGCCCCTACTGCTATGCCCCCGCAGCAGTGCGATTATAATCATAACTCCTGGCGGATCCTTTACCATGTGTCATTTAACATGATTTACACGTGGCGATCACCTTCTTCAGGCGCGCGGAATATATATACCCCATTCCAGGAAGGAATTGAAGTTTGAAATTCTAGGGACGAGCATTACAGAGTGGATGTTGAGAGAAGGCACTCTAGGTTTTAGGGTTAGTGGCGGGTTCTCTATATTCTCTACTAAGGCTCCATTTGGCGTGACGTTTTTGCTCTGGTGAGTTGGGACAAAAAGTCCACCATTATAGAATGTTTGTTTGGGATAACAATGTTTATGACCGCTGCCAAGAAAAGAAAACTAGTTTTGAGCATAAAAGTGGATGAAGTTTCTTGGGTGAGGGCGGGCATTCACGAATGACGGTTCATAACCACCGTGTTCACAACCGCCACCACCATGCCAAACAGAGCCTTAAGGCTCTGCTCAAATCACCCCAAGGACTGTTCGGGATTCAACGCATTCCTTATTTAAATCGCCGGCTATTAACATTCAACTACTATTTTTAAAATTTATATGACTAGTTTTTGGTCTTCAATATAAATGTCTTTTTGTCCAGGTTGTGAGCAGCCGCGGAACCATACTGTTTGGACTTGTGTATGGAATCTGGCCAGCAGTAGTCTTCATTTCAGAGATTGTTCAGACTTTAATGTTGGGCGATTTCTGTTACTATTATATTAAAAGGTATTTCCTAGTAATTTTAGTCGCTTTAGCCAACTTATTAGGCTTCATTTGTTTCGGTGGTGGCGGGTCGATACGGCGGGTGGAAACGGAGTGTTCGAAACGGGGGGGGGAGGTGGCTGCTCCAAACGGAGCTTTTTGGGGCGTTTCTCAAGGCGGGTGGGTGGAAACGGAGCAAACGCCGCCAGAGGATCATTTGTTTACCCTCCTTCCGGCGGCCTTTGCCCAAAACGGAGCCGTGAAACGCCCAAAGAAATAGAGCCTAAAGCTTCCCTGTTATTGAATTCCAACTCTCTGTAAGCATTTTTTTCTGCTAATTTCTTCTTAAACAGTATTGCTGAGGGCCACTCTGTGCTGAGGCTTCCTTCAGATTCAGTATGATTACAGATTTTTGGAGGTGTTGAATGGAAGAACAGTTTGGAGAGAAGATGTGGAAAATAGAAAGCTATTTTCATTATTATGTAATGTTATAACATATGAATTTGGATTTTATTTTGATATTGGAAGACCCCTTTTGTTGCGCGCGCGCGCCTAGTAGTCGCGCTGCGAAAATGTATTTGAGTGAAGAAGAAACAATAAATGAATTGTATGAGGCCGCAGGTGGCGACAAAGGTTTACTGAGTCGACCTAATATAGTTTTCTCTATTGGTTCCATTTTCTCTGCCTGAATTTGAACTCTTGCCTAAACTCTCAACCCTAAACCCTAAATCATTGCCTGAATTTGAACTCTTGCACATTTGAATAGTCTTCATTTGGAAGGAATAATCCCTCAATACACCGGTGGTAATTATGAAGGGGAGCCTTGATGCACCGGTTGAGGTGTTGCCGCGCGTCCTTGAGGTTACATGCAGTCTCTTGCAAAAATGCATGGTAAGGTTTGCCTACATTTCATCCTTGTGGTAGGACCCTTCTTCGGACCCTCGCTGCACTGGAATGCCTTTGTGCACTGGGGTGCCCTTTTTTTATTTGAAAGTGGTAATTATGTGAAACAATTAAAAGGAGGGGCCTATTTCATTACATACCATTTGATGTTATTGAATTTGATTACATACATTTAGTTAATTATTCCACTTGGTTTTATTTTTCCTTGTCTTTTTGTGTGTTTTTTTAGTTGGCACTCGTTATTAGATTATTAAATGTGGGAGGAAAATGTTAAAAAAATGATAGATTAATGTTAATGTTATGTGTTTAATTTACTCACCCAATATATCAACTCATCATGCATGAATCAGTATGCTATGCTTATTCAATTCTAGTTCATTGCCCTAATTTGTAGGCCCCAACCTTGCTTCATTAAGGGTATGTTTGGGAGCGATAAAGCTGAAAACACTCCCAGACTGGAGGTCCTGAGTAACTTTTCTAAAAGCATCTTTTGGGGTTTTAGGGTGGGTGTGGTAGCCACCATAAGCCCTCCCAAACGACTCTACAAGTCAGCGGTGGGATTTTCCAGCTACCGCATAGGAGCTGAAAAGCCCTTCTGCACAACACCTCTACGCTAACTGCACGCTTTTCTTTTGTCGAGCACCTCCATGCACACCGTTACCGCTCCGTCCCGGATGTCCCATTGCCACCTCCTAAGTCTCGTGGATTTCGGGCATAACACCTCTACGCTAACTGCACGCTCAGAACACTTGCGCTTTAACTGCATGCTCAGAACACTTGCGCTTTAACTGCATGCTCAGAACACTTTTACTCTCACTGCATGCTCAGAACAATTCCGCGCTCGCTGAGCGCTCTGAATATCTCCGCCCTCATTGCGCGCTCAAAACACCTCCGCGCTCGCTGCACATGAAATTCTTTCAGAGCACGCGCTTCAATCTGTACAAAATGCTCCGGGGGTAAAATCATCATACCCAAAAAAATGACGATCAGTGTGCTATAAGATCGAGGAACATGATTCACCCGCCCAATAGTTATAGTTATTACAACTACACAATTATCAATTCCCCCCTACCAAAAGCTATTGAAGGGGCTCAGAGCCCTCATTTGAAGACACCTTGCCTCCAGCGTCAGAGAAAACTCTTTCGATGATCCTTCAGATGTCTTCTTCGGCATTCAAAAACTCACTCGAAGATATCCTTCAATTTTGAAGTTCTCCTTCAAATCCTTCAAAGATCCCGTTTCTTTCTCTACAAAACACTCTTTCTAACAAAATGATGATTTGTTACCCTCGAGCTTTCTTCCACTTGTAACACACAAAAATTTCGCGTTTGATCGGCACCGATCTGACCACGTGAGCCTTCACATTTTCCGGATTTATCACATAAGAAAGTCTTCTTATCTACTATTGGTATCTACTTTGACAAACAAACCCTCAAAATTTCAAGTTCGACGCTAACAAGGACAACAATTTAAAAAGGGCGCTGCTATCCGCACTGCAGTTTTGGCTATTCACACCGCACTCTCCTAATTTTTCGTGTCTTTTGGAAATACGCCTTGTACATGCTTTTTTAGGAAAAGTGTTCAACACGAAAGTTGTAGATCTCGACGAGATCTACAACTTTCGTGTTGAACACTTTCCCTAAAAATGCATGTACAAGGCGTACATGAGAAATACGTCCAGATTTTGCGCATTTTAGAAATACGCTTTGTACATCCATTTTTAGGAAAAGTGTTCAACATAAAAGTTGTAGATATCGTCGAGATCTACAACTTTTGTGTTGAACACTTTTACTAAAAATGCATGTACAAAGCGTATTTTCAAAAGACACAAAAAATTAGGAGAAAATGTGGTGCGAATAGCCAAAACTGCAGTGCGTATAGCAGCGCCCTTTAAAAATAATCAATTCTTAAAAATAAAATAAAATTTAAATAAATAATAATAATAATAATAACAATAACAATAATAATCAATTCTAAATAAAAGTCATTTAAATATTTAGTAATCATGCAGCGGTTGTATTTAGTTTTGTTTTTAGAGATTTTGTTTATAATTTATAAGCTGCCGCTTGGCATTATAGCTAGGAAAGAAGCCATGCAACAGATGTAGCCAAATATGTAGCCAGAGCTACACAAAAGGCTACAGGTTCTTTTTTTCGGGGGAGGGGGGGCTATAGGATGGTTCGGCGGTGGCGGGTCGATCCGGCGGGTGGAAACGGAGGGTTCGAATCGGAGGGGGGAGGTGGCTTCTCCAAACGGAGCTTTTTTGGGCGTTTCTCAAGGCGGACGGGTGGAAACGGAGTAAACGCCGCCGGGGGTTCATTTGTTTACCCGCCTTCTGGCGGCGCTTGCCTCAAACGGAGTGGCAAAATGCCAAATCAAATAGAGCCTAAAGCTCTGGTATCATGCATGTAGTTTTCCTCACAGTGGAGGGGCCACGGGATCCTCTCCATTTGACGTGAAATTGATAGTACGTATTCATTTCACGGTCCAGTTCTATTTCTTGCTGATCCGGCAGGTTCATTAATTTCATTTTTTTATATATTACTTTTAATCAAAAAATTATCCACCGTTAGATCAAGTGAGAAATTATCTGGGGAGGGTGAATTAAGGATTAGTACAAAACTATTTTTTTTTCTTTTTATTAATAAAAAACTGGAATGATAAAAGAGTTTTGCACGAGCAAAACTATATATCTTTGTGGTACTGGGATGGGTGACCTCCTGGAAAGTTCCCGTGGTGCACGCTAACATTTTAATGGGTTTTTTCCAGAAAGATTCCCGAACTAATTTTGGTGGTATTTCACTAAGTCACGCCCGCATGTCAGGCTGTGGACTTGGGGCGTGTACTTTGAATTTTGCACCTATAAAAGCCAATTGTTAAAAAAATGATGATTAATGTTAATGTTGTGTTTAATTTACTCACCCAATATATCAACTCATCATGCATGAATCAGTATGCTATGCTTATTCAATTCTAGTTCATTGCCCTAATTTGTAGGCCCCAACTATGCTTCATTAAGGGTATGTTTGGGAGCGGTGTTGTTTTCCAGCTACCGCACTGGAGTTGTAAAGCTGAAAACACGCCCAGATTGGCGGTCCTGAGTAACTTTTCTAAAAGCATCTTTTGGGGATTTTTGGGTGGGTGCGGTAGTCACCATAAGCCCTCCCAAACGACTCTATAAGTCAGCGGTGGGATTTTCCAGCTACCGCACCGGAGCTGAAAAACCCTTCCAAGTCCCAAATGGGTCCTAAGAAGAAACGCATTTGGAAAATTTACTTATTTTTAGGGCATTGTTATGTGCACGTCACTTTGGTTATGTGCACACCAAATTCTCAAAATAAACCATAATAAATTTTCCCCAACCCCTCCCATCCTAAACCTAAGCGTGCACCCCGCACACCACTTCGAGGAGGTCTGCCGCCCGCTGTTTGCAGCCCCGGTAATAAGGCGAAACCCGTCGGATATGAGAATCACGTCCTTGGTAAAGGGCTCCGGGTCTAGCCTGGCCGTCCAAACAACCATGGATGCAGAAGAAATAATGATAAGCTGTATGAACCAGAAGTGTCCGGAGGAGGAGACCCAGGAGGCGGTGGCGGCGACGGCGACGTTGGTGGAGAGATTAGCGCGAGCAGAGCAGAGCGCCGACGGTGAAGAACATATCAATGATGTGTTAATAAAATTTATGGCATGCATATCAGCACATATCAATAGTGTGTGCATAGTCAGAAATGATGTGCACTTAACAACACCTTATTTTTTAGGGCGTTTATATTGGCAGCCCCTATATGACTATTGACAGCCCAAAAATAATAGCAGCCCAAAAAATGGCTATTGGCAGCCCAATGGATATTGACAGGGCATTTTTAGAAAAAGTATTCAACATGAAAGTTGTAGATCTCGACGAAATTTATAACTTTTATGTTCACTTTTTCTAAAAATTTCATATAGCAGGCCTACTTTTAAAAGGCGTGGAATCCGGGCGGAACTTCCATAATTCCGCCCGGATTCTGCGTCTTTTGAAAATAGGTCTGTTATATGGTATTTTTTAGAAAAAGTGCCAAACATAAAAGTTGTAGATCTAGTCGAGATCTACAACTTTCATGTTGAACACTTTTTCTAAAAATGTAATATAGTAGACCTTTTTTCAAAAGGCGCGTGTTCCGCGTTTTGAACTGCTATTAGCAGTCATATTATGTGTGTTTTTTATTATTTTGCCGGGCTGCCAATAGTCAAAGCTAGGCTGCCAATATAAATGTCCATTTTTAACGACAATTTGAATTCTCAACCCTAAACCCTATATAGGAGTGGATATTTTTTGTTATTGCAAAACACACATTTTTCTCTCTAAAATATTGTCTTATGAAGTTCTCTCAGAGTTTAGGAGGGTTGGATAAAGATTGGAGCTAAACAAAGACCCGTTGAGATGAGAATGAGATGCCTTTTATATAAAACACCCATGCAACGGTTTAATCGTAGCCCGCCCCGATAGCGAACCGAGGCCCCGATCCAAATAGGGCTACATTTTGTAAGTCCCAGCGGGCGGCCTTAGCCATGTGCGCTTGACAATGACCTTGTACGTGCGCGGCCATGCCCGCACGTGCCTTGCGCACTGACTCGGCCGTGCACACTGGGGTGCGGGCTCGCGTCATCCGGTGCTCGACCCTGTCTGCGCACTTTTATTTTGTCGAGCACCTCCATGCGCGCAGTTACCTCTCCGTCCCGGATGTCCCATCGCCGCCTCCTAAGTCTCGTGGATTTCGGGCATAACACCTCTATGCTAACTGCGCGGTAAGAACACTCGCGCTTTAACTGCATGCTTAGAACACTTTTGCTTTCACTGCGCGCTCAGAACACTTCCGCGCTCTGAATACCTCCGCCCTCATTGCGCTCTCAAAACACCTCCGCGCTCGCTGCACATGAAATTCTTTCAGAGCACGCGCTTCAATTTGTACAAAATGCTCAGGGGGTAAAATCATCATACCCAAAAAAATGACGATCAGCGTGCTATAAGATCGAGGAACATGATTCACCCGCCCAATAGTTATAGTTATTACAACTACACAATTATCAATTCCCCCCTACCAAAAGCTATTGAAGGGGCTCAGAGCCCTCATTTGAAGACACCTTGCCTCCAGCGTCAGAGAAAACTCTTTCGATGATCCTTCATATGTCTTCTTCGGCATTCGAAAACTCACTCGAAGATATCCTTCAATTTTGAAGTTCTCCTTCAAATCCTTCAAAGATCCCGTTTCTTTCTCTACAAAACACTCTTTCTAACAAAATGATGATTTGTTACCCTCGAGCTTTCTTCCACTTGTAACGCACAAAAATTCCGCGTTTGATCGGCACCGATCTGACCACGCGAGCTTTCACATTTTCCGGATTTATCACATAAAAAAGTCTTCTTATCTACTGTTGGTATCTAAAATGACAAACAAACCCTCAAAATTTCAAGTTCAACCCTAACAAGGACAATATTTTAAAAATAAAATAAAATTTAAAATAAATAATAATAATAATAATAACAACAATAATAATAATCAATTCTAAATAAAAGTCATTTAAATATTTAGTAATCATGCAGCGGTTGTATTTAGTTTTGTTTTTAGAGATTTTGTTTATAATTTATAAGCTGCCGCTTGGCATTATAGCTAGGAAAGAAGCCATGCAACAGAATGTAGCCAAATATGTAGCCAGAGCTACACAAAAGGCTACAGGTTCTTTTTTTCGGGGGGGGGGGGGGGGGGGGGGGGGGGGGGGGGCTATAGGATGGTTCGGCGGTGGCGGGTCGATCCGGCGGGTGGAAACGGAGGGTTTGAATCGGAGGGGGGAGGTGGCTTCTCAAAACGGAGCTTTTTTGGGCGTTTGTCAAGGCGGACGGGTGGAAACGGAGCAAACGCCGCCGGAGGTTCATTTGTTTACCCGCCTTCCGGCGGCATTTGCCCCAAACGGAGTGGCAAAACGCCAAACCAAATAGAGTCTAAAGCTCTCGTACCATGCATGTAGTTTTCCTCACAGAGGAGGGGCCACGGGATCCTCTCCATTTGAAGTGAAATTGATAGTATTTATTTCACGGTTCAGTTCTATTTTTTGCTGATCCGGCAGGTTCATTAATTTCATTTTTTTATATATTTCTTTTAATCAAAAAATTATCCACCGTTAGATCAAGTGAGAAATTATCCGGGGAGGGTGAATAAGGATTAGTACAAAACTATTTTTTTTCTTTTTATTAATAAAAAACTGGAATGATAAAACTTAAAAGAGTTTTGCACGGGCAAAACTATATATCCTTGTGGTACTGGGATGAGTGACCTCCTGGGAAAGTCTCTCGTGGTGCGCGCTAACATTTTAATGGGTTTTTTCCAGAAAGATTCCCGAATTAATTTTGGTGGTATTTCACTAAGTCACGCCCGCATGTCAGGCTGTGGACTTGGGGCGTGTACTTTGAATTTTGCACCTATAAAAGCCAGTTGATTCCAAAACTTCTGTATCCAAGCCACGATTTAGTTAATTTTCTTTCATTTTCTGTGTTTTCTTTCATGCAATTTACTTTTGTTGTGGGTCGCCCGGTCTTTTTCCGAACCCGGAGAAATCAGACCGACTTAGCGCGGAATCGGACCGGGTGTGTAAACAGTCAAAATGAATCGCAGCAAATGACAAGAGACGTTTTTACGTGGAAAACTCGGAAATGGTGAAAAACCACGTGACTGGAACTGTGTCGAGTCAAAATCCACTATCTTCTTAGAGTTTTACAGAGTTTGGTTTTATCTCGGAGGGCAACAGGCCGCTACTCCGTTACAAGTGCAAGAAATGAGGAAAAATGACTAAGTTACCGGAGACTCGATGAAAGCGCTTCGGCCTTGGAGTGTTGCCAAGCCCGCGGAACCTGGGTGGAAGCGTTCTGGCCGAGAAATTCTCCAAGTCCACGGAGTTTCTGCAGGGAACGCTCTCGTTGATACAAGGTCTTGATGGAAGCGCTCTCGCGGAGGCGGTTGATGTGACTTGGGGAGTACTAGAGCCTGAGCGCATGGAGGAGAGCAGAGAAGATTCTTGAGCGGAGAATCAGCCTAAGTCCACGATCTCGTCGGAATATCACAGAGCTCTTTCTTGCCTCTGGAGTTGCTTGTCTTCAAATGAAGACTTGAAGGTCTATTTATAGTTTTATGCAGGGTCATGGTGGTAATTGCGGCGAGAAGTGATTTGTGCTACCGAATGATTTCGCTCCGTTTCGGCCACCTGGATCACCAATTCTGCCAAAATGATGGGATTGCCCCTGGTAGTTCAGGCAGCCCGGACAAGGTGCTCGACAGCGTCGATGGCCGCCAGGCGCCGGCGAATGCAGCGCCCGGCGACGGAGATTACCGCCGCCGGCGCGGCCGCGTGCGGGGCGCGGCCGCGTGGCGTGTGGTCACGCAGCACGACCGTGGGGGATGCGACCGCGCGGGGGTGCGACCCTGCGGACGTGCAGTGGCCGGGCGCGCCTGCACGGCTCCGCCGTGCACGTGCCCGAGTTCGGCTCCTCCTTTGGGCGGTCCCAGGATTTGCGGTTTTGCTACGCGTAATCGGTCCAGTCAGGCTTAAGCATGCTCGACCCGATTCTTGCAAGTTTGAATTGAAAATTTCAGGGAAGATCCCATCAACTTTTAAGTCTTGTCTTTTCAATTTCTAGCATAGAATCATACTTTCAATTCAAAGATTAGAATTTACATTTCATGCACTTGTAATTTCCTTTTGATTACAAAATTCAGACTAAGCTGTGAATTTGAAAGTGCATATGGGTTGAAAAGTGTTCCTTTCTAGAAAAGCGGTTCCGTTTGGGAGGACTTATTTTCACCGGTCAAGCGGTTACGATCGCATGTACCAAATCTTTACATGCAGTCGTAACCGCTTGACCGGTGAAAATAAGTCCTTCCAAACGGAGCCTAAATATATCAGTGCATAAAACATTACATTGATTAAATATTTGCAAAATTTCGTTCAATTGTCTCAATTGAAAAATACAATATATATACAATAAAAATAATAATTATCTGCTACGAGTTTTCATTTTTTTTAATTTCCAAAAAATACATTTCCCTAAATAAAAATTACCAAACAATCATTAAATATTTGATAATAAAGAAATAAGTCAAATAACCATATTGTACTGTTTGAAAAAACACAGACAATTTCAGATAGGAAGGCCCTCCAAAGAATCTGCCCACTAGAAGGAGAGTAATTTTTAAGTACACACCTCGAACCGCTACAGTGTTAGGATATTTGTTTTATATGTTTGCATGTGTCAGAACCGACTCGGAACGACCAATTGAGGTTCGTGTCACTAGAGTATAACGACTCTACGCTGCAGATACTATATAAGGCCATTCCACTTCGATGAGCCTTCGTGGACTATCTTGAGCGGTGCCAATTACATTATCAAGATAGTCCACTAAAGCACATCGGTGTGGAATAACCTTATATAGTATCTCCAGCGTAGAGCCGTTACACTCTAGTGACACGAAATCCAATGGGTCGTTCCGAGTCAGTCATCACACGCGCAGACATAAAACAAATATCCTAACATACAGTGCCATGCGAGGGAGACCACTGCCATGCACTCGCACATCAAAAATCGTGCGATTGATTTGATGTGCGAGTGCACGACACAGATCACACCTCGCATGGCACTGTAGCCGTGGGAGGTACGTACCTAAAAATTACTTCTAGAAGGAATTGCATCTCTCCAACCTGGTTTCAAGCCGGTCTCATACTTGCAACACTGACGGGGCGGCGGTGGCGTCACAACGAGCAAGCTGCGTGGTCGCGCCCGTTTCAGGGGAATTACCGGGCACACTCGTGTGGCCTTCTCTTGAGACGACTGAATAATAGCGGGGAGTCAAGGGTGTCAAAGGTTTCTCAAATGAGAAATAGGGAAATATAGGGGTTTGCTAATAGCCCTCTTCAAGAATTTCAAAAAATAGACCTAAAATATTTGAACCCTAAACCCTAAATCCGATCTGGAGAATTTCAAGGCGCACAAAATTAATAAATCTACTCGGAACAAATTTTCTGTGCGGAAGCGTATATGAAACATGATGCATAGAATGCTTCTGCACCGTCCATCAAACAAAAACACAACTTGATGGATGACGCAGATGCATCGTGCACACCATGCTCATATATGTTGCAGGATAAAAAATTTGCTCATATACTAAGGCTTCGTTTGTTTAGGCGTTTTTGCCGGGCGTTTGGAGCAAACGCCGCCGGATGGGGGTAAACAAACGGGTCGCCGTAGGCATTTGCTCCGTTGGCACCCGCCACAAGAAGAAAAAATCTCTCAAACGCCGCTTTTCCAACTCCGACTCCCCCCCTCCGGTTCCAACTCTACATTTCGACCCGCCGGGAGCAAACACCACTGCCACACTAAATGAAGCCTAAATATACAATTAATTCTTCAAACTATTAATGCAAGATTGAATCAATTAACGCCTCCCAAAATACTTTTGTGGTGAAAACAAAGTAAAGATGGTCGTGGGCTTTGCGACCGGAGGTGGGAAGGCGGGGTTGGAGATGAAACAATCGCCGCGCTTTTGCCAAGAGATGCCGGGAAAGATCGGCCGATCGCGCGAGTCGCCGTTTGTTTTTCCGCCATGCAGCGGCTTCTGTTCCCGCACCGGAGCTCCAACGCGGAAACAAACGCAGCCTAATGCTCCGTTTGGCGCGATGGTGACGGAACCGTCGTTCAAAACTAGTTTTCTTTTCTTGGTGGCCGTCATAACCACTATCTTGCCAAACATGCACTTTATGATGACCGTGTTTTTGTCCAAACTCACCCGAGCGAAAAAGCCACACCAAATCGAGGATAACTTTTGGGCGCTGCTAATTCGCACCGCACTTTCTTCTAATTTTTCATGTCTTTTGAAAATACGCTTTGTACATGCATTTTTAGGAAAACTGTTCAACACGAAAGTTGTATATCTTGACAATATCTACAACTTTCGTGTTGAACATTTTTTCCTAAAAATGTATGTACAAACTGTATTTCCAAAAGGCACAAAACATGCACGTATTTCCCAAGTACGCATTGTACATGCATTTTTAGGAAATGTGTTCAACACTAAAGTTGTAGATCTCGTCAAGATCTACAACTTTTGTGTTGAACACTTTTCCTAAAAATGCATGTACAAGACGTATTTCCAAAAGACACAAAACATTAATAGAAAGTACGATGCGTATAGCCAAAACTGCGGTGAGGATAGCAACGCCCTAACTTTTTTGTTTGGCGTGACATTTACGGCAGGTAAACAAATGTCCGCCGGCGTTTGCTGTGTTTGGCCACCGCCGCGCCACGAAAAACGGAGCGAAAAGCCCCGTTTCGATCCCGCGCTCTCTCCCACCAGTTCGAATGCCACGTGGTTCCTCCCGCCGCAACCGCCACCGCCGCCGCCACCGCCACCGCCGAATCAAATAAAGCCGCTTCAAACTATTAATGAAACAATTAAATGCTTCCAAAATCGGATTTTGCCGGTGAAAAACAGAGTAAAGATGGAAGTGAAAAAAACGAAAGGAAACAGAGGAAGCCTCTACTTATCATTTTTTAGCTTCTTCCAAAACGCAACCGCGCGAAAAAAAGCAGTCAACCCAAACGCGCTCCTCCGCTTCAGCGGCGCCTCCCTCTTCATCTTACACCTCCTCACAGAAACGGCAGTCTGCAATCATCCCCTGCGTCCCGCCGGGCTCGAACCTTCCGGCAGGAGCTTTTCAACGACGGCAGGTACGGAAGCTTCATGATGTGGCGGTCGAGAACGTGGCAGAGGGATGCGAGCTCGAAGGAGTCGTAGAGAGGGCTGCCGCAATCCCAAACAGGGAGAGGCCGCGATTCTCCATCTCTGTTCTTCTCTGCTTCTCTGTTTCTTCTTCTTCTTTGCTGATGAGTCTCTGCTCCTCCATTTCTGTTTTTTTGGGGGGTTTTAATTTGGTCGAAATAATTAATAAATACTTGTCACAAAGAATAAAATACTGAATTATATTATTATTTTCAGTTAAATTATGTTAATTGATAATTTAATTGGTTTCTTTTATCTTTCACTATTATACGAAAAAAGTTATAAAAGACTAAAAGTTGTTGAAACATTCAAAAATATCAATTATGCCATCATTTTTATATTTTAATAATTTGACATATATTATAATTTATTTCAAAAAATTAAAATACAATGTAAATTCAAGTAATTATAGTATTAAAAAATTAGAAGTAATGATGAAAATTTATTTAAATTCAAAATTTTTTTAGTAGAACTCCTACACCTACTATGTTAGGTTGTCATTAGACATGTCAGCGGTATATTCAAAAAAGTTTGTCATTAAACATATCAGTGATATTTTTGAGGTGATGACATTAAATCAATCAACTTTATTAAATTCAAAATTAATATTTTTAGGTCAAAAGTCAAAAACGATATATTAACATTTTACAAATGTTATAAAAATTGCTAATAATTTTATATGGTATATTTTATTCGCTGCATGCTTTCTGGCTAACATTATCATTTTCCGGCGTCTCCTTCCCTCCAATTTGAGTGAGGTATATGTCTACCAGACTGAAACTGCCTTGGATATTGGGGTGTGACGACCATCGTTACGCCGGTCGGTTTGTACTAAAAGTCTGATTTCATACGGTATATTGTTTTACCATTTTGAGCCATATGGGGGCGAAACACGCCCGAAACCCATCGTCTCGGGTACTGTCGCCCATGGCCATAGGGGCGGAGCCCCGTGTCTGGCACTCGTTGGAAATAAAAAAGAAAAATATAATGGTACAAAATTACTCTGTTTTATATTCTATTACTATAATTTTTTAATTTTAAAATAATTTAAATTATAATGTTCATTTATTCGAATAAAAAAATAATAAAAAAATTTGTTAAATCAAGTTGCTAAAAATAAATTGTTAAACTTAAGTTTTCAAATTATTGAAATTATTATATTATCTAATTGTGATATTAAAATCAAATAAATAAATAAATATAATTTTGAAAGAAGAATAGAGATGAGATGGAGAAAGAGATGAGAGTTAGAGAGAGATGAGAGATTAGAGAGAGTGGGTTGTCACGAGTAAGTTGTAGCGCATCGTGGTACTGTCGTGATCAGAATACTGTCACAATCGAGATACTGTCACAGCTGGACATAGGGGAGGAGTCTCACATACCTCTCCCTCGTGTTTGTGTGTGTGTGTGTGTAAATGCAAGTCAAAAAATAAGTTGGCGGTCGTAAACAGTCATTCGTTAAAGATCACATAACAAATATCATCCTTTGAACATAAAGTGAATTTAAGTTCCTTAGGTGGACGTTAATGAATGACAATTTAACCCCCATGAACATAACCACCACCTTAGTGTTTATTGTTTGTGGATGCTATCGTTTTGGTTGATGAGACGCACGAAGGGTGTAAACGCAAAACTTGAATCTTAGCGAGATACTTAAGAAAAGAAGGGTTTTAGGTTGAGCAGGCAAAGTCGGAGTATATGAAGCTTAAATTTAGCAATACAAAAAGGACAGATGACTTCGTTATTAAGTTGGATGATCAAGATATTTCCCGTAGTGAGTGTTTTAAATATCTTGGATCGATATTTCAAAAAGATGGAGGTGTTGATAAAGATGCGTCACATAGAATCCAAACGGGTTGGTTGAAGTGGAGAGGCGCATCAGGGATCTTATTTGATCGTAAAGTACCACTAAAACTTAATGGCAAGTTTTACCGTACTGCAATTAGACCAGCGATGCTCTATGGTTCTGAGTGTTGGTTAGTGAATTGTGAACGTGAGCAAAAAATGAGAGTTGCGAAGATGAGAATGTTTAGGTGATGTGTTGACACACACGATTGGATAAAATTAGTAATGAAAGTATGAAGTAGTACCAATTTCAGAGAATATGCAAGAAGCTCGTCTAAGATGATTTGGACACACACAAAGGAGACCATTAGAGGCACCTGTTAGACGTTGTGAGAGTCTAGTCACTAGACATGTTAGATGAGGGAGAGGCAGACCATTAAAGACGGTAAAATTGAGAGTACCAGGCGTTTAATTATGTACGGTCAAGCACTCTGGGCATTTTTGTCAATGCCCTCAAAAACAGTAAAATTGAGAGAGAGTGGGAGAGAGATATGGTGATTAAAATTTAGGCTTGGTTTGCCAGACAGTGGAGTTTCCGCAAAAATTACCGCACCACTCGACCGTCACTGTGCGGTTGATTTCTGCAGAAATCCCGTGAAAATGTGCGGCAGGGCGGAGCCCCCACTGCCCAACTGCGGGGATTCCAGGAAACTACAGAAGCGGCAGGGCGATGAGATCCACACGATCGGAGCCGTATCCATCCCGCCAAACGAAGCCTTAGACTGTTGCTATGTTTAACAATTTTGCTTAAGGGTTAATTACCAGGACCTCACCTGTAAATTTGTATAATTACAGGTTGCACCCCTCATAATTTCAAAATTACATTTAAAACATGTAATTTTTTGCGATTAAAATACCCAATGGCCTCTAGGCTTAATATGAAATGTTAAAAACTAATGAATTACTACCGAGGGCAAAGTTGAAATATAAAAAAGTATTTCCGCTAGTTTAAACATTTTCATCCATACCTGTACTCACCCTTCGACCACGATTCGCTATCCGGTGTTGCAGGAATCATAGAGCAGTCTGCAAACAGAACAATGCTCCTTGGTGTGGACGACACAAACATATTCAAGGCAATGAGCCTCAGGCTTTTCGCCATGGAGTAGCTCTTCAGTCCTCGCCCCGCACTCGAAATGGCGAGGCAAATCCATCCTTGTTCAAATTGCGAATCCGCACGACAACAAGGATGAGAAGGAGGTGCATGCGCTTGGTGCAAAACCATCCTCGTTCAGATTTTCGGTGCTGCCTGGGCAAAAATACCCCTAAAATTTCGGCCCGGGGTGCAAATTGCCGAAGATAATGTATTTCGGAGGTGCAAATTGCCAAATTTAAACTTTCAGGATGCAAAATGCCCTAAACCCATAAACATACAAATAAAAAATGTTTACTAAATCCTACTTAGTAGTTGTAGAAGCCTTTGAAATACATGCAAACCTGAGTATAATGGCAGTCCATAATTTGCCCAATTGCATGAAACTCTGTAAATAAGTTAACCCAATTCATTTTATAGAACAACTGGGGATCAGCTGTACAAATAGTCCCTTTTCGTCGTCCTCACTTGTATCCCTTTCGCTTATTCCTGAACATGAATAGAAGGGCAGAGCCGACCAGAGGCCACGACGAGGCGATGGCTATGTACACGAGTAACCACATTGATTTTCTGCCATGCCTGGAGAGCTGCTTCATGAATCTCTTTGCCAGAGTAGTAGGACCGTCTTTGGAAGATTTTGCATCTACATCTTCGCGCTCCATATGATTCGAAAGATTATTCAACTGCGAGCATTCTTTGGCTCTTACTTCATCGTGCATCTGCTCGTTGTTGGACTCGTGAGGTACGACTTCATCACGTGAACCGTCGTCACTTTGCATTGCCGCAACTAATCCGTCTTCCGAGATGTTTATGTATGGAGTTTTATCAATTGATGTATCCAACTGGGGATATGGATCTGGGTTTTTGATCTGCAACATATTTGGTGTTAATTGATGTGTGTCTGTGTGTGTCTGTGTGCTTGTCTCGCTCTCTCTCTCTCTTTGTGTGTGTGTGTGTGTTTTTGTGAGCCTATGTCTGTATGTGCCCGTGTCTGTGTGTGTCTGTGTCTGTATGACTGTGTTTGTTTGTGTCTGTGTATGTGTGTTATCAAATATGAAAAAAAAATTGGTGTTTGGGGAGTTGGTTGATGACCGAGGTGAAAAAGAACGTAATGTCTACGCTCGATTTATAACGAAAGAGACTAACAAAATGCTTCAATTTTCAGTGGTCTGTTATGAGCCTGCTCGGAGCGGTGGCCGGAGTAGTGGTTGGAGGCGGTGATGATGGTGGTGGAGGATATAACAGAGCTGTAACTGCGGCTGCCTAAGCAGAGTTGAAATGGAGCGTGAACGGAGGCGTACTAAACAATAAATAGTATGGACTGAAAAAGAATAATGATGGAGAGTAACGTTTACAGCTCAAATCATGATGGAACATATTGGTTTTGAGAGCAGACCTTTTGTGTGTGCATATGCGGACTAAAATGCAGAGCAGAAAGAAACTCATGAACAGCTCTCACCCACCTGCAGAGAACACAAATATTAGATTCGAAGGACAATATATATTTGTAAAAAATGTAAATTCAGTGCATGTTTCATGTGTACATTTGTAACTTTTGAACATACTGTTTTAGTTATTTAAGAGAGAAAAAGAATAAAGATTTAACTAGGACACACACACATGAACACACACACACACACGAACAATCACACACACACAATCACACACACATGAACAATCACACAAACACACACACACACAGGAACAATCACACACACACACACACACGAACAATCACACACACAATCACGAACAATCACACACACACGAACAAGCACACACACACACACACGAACAAGCACACACACACACACACAAACAAACAAACACACACACGAACAAGCACACAGACACACACACACGAACACAGATGAACACACATGAACACACACACACACACACACACACAGACACAGACACAGACACACAAACAGACACACACAGAAAGACGCACACAGACAGACAGACAGACAAACACACATACACAGACACACACACACAAAGACAGACAAAGACACAGACACACGGACACACGGACACACGGACACACAGACACACACAGACACAGACACACACAGGCACACACACACACACAAACACACAAAGATAGAGAGACACACAAACAAACACATGCACACACAGACAGACACACAAAGATAGACACGGACACACACAGACAGTCACACACAGACAGTCACACACAGACACAGACACACAAACAGACACAGACACACACAGACACACACAGACACACACAGACACACACAGACACACACACACACACACAGACACACAGACACACACATACAGACAAACACACCTAGACAAACACAGATAAACAGAAACACAGACAAAAATAGACAGACATAAACAAACAGACACACAAACACAGACAGACAGACACACAGACAGACAAACAGACACAAACAGACACAAATAGACAGACACAGAGACATAAAGACACGCGCAGGCACAAGCGCGCACACGCACACACGCACACACGCACACGCACACACACACACGCGCACACACATGAACACAGACACACGGACACACACAAACACACACACGAACACGCACACACGAACGCACACACGAACACACACACGAACACGCACACGAACACGCACACGCACACGAACGTGCACACGAACACGCACACGAACACACACACACAAACACGCACACAAACACACACTCGAACACGCACACACACGAACAATACACGAACACAGACACGAGCACATGAACACACAAACACACACACGAACACATGAACATACACATACACATGAACACACGCACACACACAGGAACACACACACACGAACACATGAACACACGCACGCACACACACAAGAACACACATACAAGAACACACACAGGAACACACACACAGAAAAACACACAGAACACACACACACAGGAACACACACAGGAACACACACACACACAGGAACACACACGCACAAGAACACACACAAAGGATGTCAAGAACACACACACAGAAACACATGAGCACACACACACACACAAAAACACATGAACACACAAAAACACATGAACACACACACACAACACACACACAACACACACACACACACAACACACATGAACACACACGAGTGACAGGTATGGGGCTTCGTCCCTATGGTCAACCACAACAGTACACCGATCGTGACAAGCACGGGCCTCCGTCCCTATCAATTAATTAATGTAGTTTAAAATAAACACTATCAATTAAATAATGTCAAATCAAGTTTACTTAAAATTGATGCGTTTAATGATAGCTCCTAGAAAATATCATTGACATGACTAATGACATCCTTCCTCGAAACTACTGCTGACATGCCTAATAGTAGGGATATGAGCTCCACTACTGCTGACATGCCTAATGACAGTCTACCATAGTAGGGATAGGAGCTCCACTACTGCTGACATGATTAATGACAGTCTACCATAGTAGGTATAGGAGCTCCATTGATTTTTTTTTGTTTTATGAATTTTCATCATTATTTTTAATTTGAGGAATATGTGTAATTACATGAATGGACATTGTACTTACGCATTAGTGAGATTATGACACAAACAACAAGACTATTCTGAGAATGAATAGAGCTATAACAGAACATGGCACCACTTGAGATTAGATAGAATGAATATGAGCTGAACTTGATCTGGATTTTGATGACATACCAAATGCTTCGTGCAGTTATCCCTTCAAAATATGCAAGATGGCCACCATGTGGTGTTGTTGCCAAAACAATATTCTTGTTTAATCTGTAAACAAAATGAAATTTAAATTCTTAAGAACAATAGAGCAAACTCAAATATATTCAGCAAAAAAGAACAAAAGAATTTAACAAGAGGTAGTGTTGGCTATATGATGTAGACAGAGGATGAGATTTATTTTTTACTTACTGTTTTATGTATTGATTAAGTTTCGGGTATTTCATTTTGTATATTTTTTTCTCTTTTAGTTATTTGCAAATGATTCATTTTATTGTTGGAGCGTATACCTAGTTATGTGAATTTAGGGTTGTGTTTGTACTCTATGATAAACGCATAATCAATGGGATTGATTGGGTCGAGTAAGTTTGCCACTTTTAACCCACTTTCTCAGTAAGTAAACTATTGAGCCAATCGTTGGTTATTTCCATAGGGCTATTGGTTGGTTTATATTAAAAAAAGAAGGAAAATAAATTAGTATAGTGTCACCCATAACATAACTTATAAGATCATCTCTATTAATCAAATAGCTAATTTTAAATTCACATGATTTTTGCCATATTCTACGCATCCGGCTCCGGAATCTTCACTGTCTCGGTCAACCCACTGTTTGGTGAGATTTAGTTGCACTGATTTGTTATTTTCAGCATTTATTTATTGGGTTGAACATTTTATATTTGCTTGAAGAAACAATATCGTATAATTTTGCCCTAAATTATTATTGTGATTTGCAGGGTTTATTCGTCGCGCGCACTTGCTTTGGCCTTCCATGAGGAGGAAAGTCTAATCTTGTTTTGCCCTAGTAAATTATTGTCTTGCTGTGAATTAACTACGTGGGATGTTTAATTTAATTATCTAATTGTGGCTTAAAACCGTCGGAATTGCAAAGTATGTAGGGGTTAGGTCACCACATTTCTCGCCGCCTATAGATTCGCCCTGCGTCACATTCTCACTAGTTTGCAGGGCGTAGTAGAAAGAAATTAAATGCAACTGTCAAATTGAAACCTGCAGCATAGTCAATTAAAAGTACATTTGAAAAAAAACCTTAGGACCTTCCGAGCTAAATATTACAATTGGAATTAAACTCATAGGGTTCTACCATCTCCTCCCCGATCTAAGTCTCATGTTTCTACCCAATTTTCTCTCCTTCGTCCCTTTAGATTATATACTTCACCACCTTTCTGTGGCTCACTGCTATTTTGTGGTGCTTATCGAGGAGCTTGCAGGCTGCCTTTGGGCCAACCGCCTAATCTCTTCTTTTATTTTAATTCTTGATGAGATCATTTTAAGCCTGAGTGATTATTACATTTGTTTTGTCAAATACACCATATTTAGTCCTAAATAAAATTTTAAGAGTGATTTTGTTACCGAACTGCATGACGGCGCGCCGCCTTGGAGGGTGTACGCACGACGACCACACACACAGAAGGAGGGCAGAGATAATACCGCGGTATCTCCAGACGTTACTCACCGCGATACCGCGGGCGGAAACGCGACAGCAGGAGACCCGGCGGAAGTTCTGGATGGGGAGCAAGTTTAGTTTTAATCTAAGGGCATTTTGGTTATTTTGTTTTGTTGAGCATCATTGTATAAGAGGCCAATTGTAAACCCTAAACAACATCTTTTGATCATCTACCAAAGAAAGGGGACTGGTCCCCCTCCTTCTATTCTCTCTTGCTTCTCCTCTCTCCCTCTAGCCGGCCCTTCCCCCACTGCCGGTCTTCCCCATTTTCCCTAGTGGTAACATTTGGTCCGACCTGTCGCTCCGCCCGCCGCCGCGCCACCGGATCTCTACATCATGATCGTTACAACTCGGAACAATGCCGCCGCCCCCCCCGGGCGACCCCGCGCCCGGGCCGACGCCCATGATGACGACCTCTCTGAACTGTGAGCCTCTGTGTCCGCCCTCCAGGCCGCGGTCCTCACCACCTCCAACACCACCACCGCCATACTCGCCCGCCTCGAGCTACTCGTACCCGCGCCCCCAACGCCCGCCGCCACTTTGTCCACATCCCTCCTCGTCCAGCCCCTCGTCCCGCCGCTGTTCGCGACCGAGACGCGGCCTGCGGCCCCGCTACCCCAGGCTGGCCGCCCCCCCACCTTGCGCTGGAGTTGCCCTCCTTTACGGGCGTCGATCCGATGGGGTGGATTGCTCGAGCCGAACAATTCTTCGATCTCCATCTCACCGCCGACGGCGACAAGGTGAGTACCGCTATTGTCGGCCTCTCTGGCTCCGCCTTGCATTGGGCGTGTTGGCTCCGCCAGGTTCAACACCAGATTTCGTGGCCCGAGTTGAAGCACGAAATGATTCAACGCTACGACGCGCGGTACTCTAGCTCCGCCATTGAGGGCCTCTGCAGCGTTCGCCAATCGGCCGACCTCGATAGGTATATTGATAAGTTCGTTGCATTGGTCTCCCACGTCCCCGGGCTGCCTCCGGATCACTATTTGGGTTTCTTTGTCCAGGGCCTGCAACCATCCATTCACTCCCGCCTCCGCACGCATCAACCCCACACCGTCTCGACCGCCATTGACCTCGCCCGCGTCGTGGAGGCGGATTCGGGCATCCAGCCTCCTCCACCGGCCCACCACGTTCCTCCGGCCCACCATGTTCCTCCTCGGCCGGCCCCACCGCGGGAGGGGCCCCTCTCGCGCTCCTTACCCAGGGGGTCCTCGCCCGGGCCGCGGCCCGCCACACCGTTTTTCTGATGCTGAATACAACGACCTCCGCCGAAGAGGTTTGGGCTTTCGTTGTCGCCAGCCGTACTCGTCGAACCATGTCTGCTCGGTCAAAGAATTTCACGCCTTGTTCAGCGAAGACCATCTCGATGAGGCGCCGACGGAGGCCAATGATCTTGCCGCACTTCCGACGACCGATCCACCCCTCCCGGACGGGGATGACCTCCACTGTTTGGAGCTCCCTTATTTCTCTGTTGGCGGCATCACGGGCCCGCGCACGATGAAGCTCCGCGACCGCCTCCAGGACCGCGAGATCGTTCTCATGATTGACAGCGGAGCCAACCACAACTTCATCTCAGAACATCTCGCGCACGAGTTGGCGCTCACCTTCCGACCGTCCCCGACCTTCACGGTGTGTCTGGGCGACGATCGTCGCCTGCCGACGCAGGGCCTCTGCCAGGCAGTGACGATAGCTCTCGGTGCCTGCGTCGTGACGGCCGACTTCTACATCTTCGGCTTGGGTGGCCTTGACGCCATCTTAGGGGTGGCTTGGCTCCAAACGCTGGGCGACGTCCGGTTCAACTTGGCCACGATGACTATGCACTTCCAACAGGGGCCCATTTCCCACTGCCTCACGGGTGACTCGACCCTCCTCCGGACTCCGGTTTCGTTCCGAGCCCTTCAGCGCATCTCCGAGGTGGACCTCTCCGGCTGGATTTGGCCTCTTCAGGGTGCCGAGGCCGACCCCGCCCCACCACCTGAGGACCTCCCCCACCGCCTACATGAGTTCGCTGCGCTTTTCAAGGCCCCGACCGGCCTACTCCCGGTCCGCCACACTGACCACGCCATCGTTCTCCATCCTGGCACTTCCGCGGTGTCCGTTCGGCCGTACCGTTACGGACACGTTCAGAAGGATGAGATCGAACACCTAGTGCGGGAGATGCTCTTGGGGGGCATTATTCGGCCCAGTGCGAGCCCTTTTTCAAGCCCAGTCCTCCTCGTGCGCAAGAAGGATGGTAGTTGGCGCTTCTGCGTGGTCTATCATGAGCTCAACAAGGCGACCGTCTCCGACAAATACCCGATCCCCGTCATTCAAGAGCTTCTTGACGAACTCCACAGCGCCACCTTCTTCACTAAGCTGGACCTTCGGGGCGACTATCATCAGATTCGGGTCCGGCCGGCCGACGTGCCCAAGACAGCTTTTCAGACTCATGACGGCCACATCGAGTTCTCGGTGATGCCTGTCGGGTTGACCAACGCCCCAGCCACCTTTCAGGCTACCATGAACGACATCTTTCGGCCGGTACTCCGTAAGCATGTTCTAGTTTTTTTTGATGATATATTGGTGTACAGTTCCACTTGGCAGGAGCACCTCCAGCACGTCCGGGCCACCCTCCTCACTCTTCTCCACCACCACCTCGTTCTGAACCGGAAGAAGTGCACCTTCGGCTCTCCGAAGGTTAGCTACTTGGGCCATACTATTGCGTCCAATGGGGTGGCCATGGACGAAGACAAGATCACGGCGGTTCTCTGCTGGCCGACACCTACTTCTGTACGCGAGCTTCGCGCCTTCTTGGGCCTCACCGGCTATTACCGGCGGTTTATTCAGGGCTATGGAACGCTGACCCGTCCCCTTACACAGCTGCTCAAAACCTCGGAGGAGGGCCCCTTTGTGTGGTCAGAGCGCGTGGTGCTCCTGGTGCCCTAGCCGCCATCCGACGCCGCTTGCGCTTCTCGGTACTTCCTTGCGTTTGTCGCTCGAGCCGCTGCTCCACCTGGTCCGCCACTTGCTTCTACTTCGTTCGTTGCTCCCCTTCGCACAACCTGCTTCCCCACTCGCGTTCGCCCGCTTCCCCGCTCACGTTCTCCCTCTTCCGCTCAGGTTCGCCGCTCCCTCTACCGCATGCCCTTCTTCTTCTGCCACCCCTCCTTCAGTCTCTATCCCGCACCGGATACTCAATGCGGTGAAATGCCTGCTCCTTTCGTTGCTTTCAGCGCTTCTTGTGATCACATGGGGTGGATTTCTCTTCCTCTCCCAGTGTAATTAGCGGTTTCTGCTTGCTGTAAGTCTTGGGTGGTCTCCGAATCTCTATTCTTGGGCCACTATGTCTAGCGGTGATGATTCTCCCGCTTCCTCGTCAGTGGTTGTCCCTCCAGTGAGTTCACTCGGTGAAAACCATGATCATAACACTACTCAGATTACTACCATTCGTTTGGACGACTCTAATAACCTTCATGGTCCCGGTCTATCACCTTGGTGCTCAAAATCCGTCGACTCTTTGACTATGTCACCGAAAAAATGAAGGAACCAGACAAGACCTCTTCCGAGTGGATACAATGGGAGTCGGAGAACTCCTTAATCATGTCCTGACTTACTAATTCGATGCAGGAGCTCGTCGCTCAAAATTATTTATTTCTCGACAATGCTGCAGACATTTGGCGACGAGCGGGGTCCACCTACTCTCATCGAGGCAATGCCACTCAGATTTTCCAGTTGCGACGAGTGATATCCTTACCGGTGATCGCCCTCCTTCTGGGTACTATTTGGAGTTCACACAACTGTATCAGGAATATGATCATTTTGGTCATCTTACTTTTGTTATTCTTGTCGATGAGGCAATGGTTCGTGCCAGAGAAGACCACAATCGAATCGACGAGGCGATGGTTTCATCTCATATACCCCTCTATGGTCGCGATAAAGCGAGCATTGCAGATGTCTCTCTTTCATCTATTGCCGGAAAGGGTACCATTTACTGCTCCTCTCTCACCTTATCCTCTGTACTACTTGGAGTGAGCACTGCTCTGTGACCTTTCTTTCTTTCTCTTGTATTTTTCAGAACTTGACGACAGGAAAGGTGATTGACTCTGGTAACATGGTCAATGGACTCTATGTGCTTGACTCTAGCCTAGCTCAACCTCCTTCGGCTCTTCATTCCAACACTACCCATCCATTGTATTCCTTGCATTGTCTCCTGGGCCACTCGTCCACTCATGTTATGAAATTGTTGTTTCCTGCTATGTCTGATGTTGTCTTTGATTACTTTGTGTGTGATGTCTGTATTATTAACAAACATCATCGTACTTCATTTAATAATGTTTCATTACCTAGTTATACCCCCTTTGCAGTTATTCATACTGATATCTAGGGACCTTACTGATATCTAGGGACCTTGCCCAATACCTTCTATCTTTGGCTGTGTGTGATTTGTTATATTTATTGATTGTTTCTCTCGTACTACTTGGTTATATTTGTTGCAAAACAAAAGTGATGTATTTCCTGTTTTTCGAAAATTTCATAACATGTTCTCCACTCAATTTCATATCACCATTACTCTTCGCAGTGATAATGACCGCGAATACATGAATTTACAGTTTGAGCGATATCTTGTTGATCATGACATCCTCCATCGGACTACTTGCGCTTATTCCCCAGCACAGAATGATGTTGCTGAGCGGAAAAAACATCATCTCCTGAAAGTCGCTCGTTGCCTTTTGTCCAACATGCATCTTCCCAAATTTTATTGGGGAGATGCGTTCCTTACTGCGACATATCTTATTAATCATATGACCTTGCAAGTCCTTGGGAAAGCTACTACTCTTAGCACTCCCCATGTGCCTCCTACTCAGATGTCCCCTAAGGTGTTTGGATGTGTCTTCTTCGTTCACATCCACCACCATCGTCCTACCAAACTTGATCCTCGCGCACCCAAGTGTGTTTTTATTGGCTATTCTTCCAAACAGAATGGTACAAGTGTCTTCACCCACCTACGAAGAAAGTATTTGTCATTATGGATGTCACGTTCCGTGAATCCGAGGCATACAACCCTGCCTTGGGTGACCCTCCTTTACCCATTCCTTCTGTACCTCAGCCCATACGACCACCATATCCCTCACTTCAGAGGGAGTCTACACCAGTGAAAGTGAGTCCTCCTACTGTGTACCCACCACTTCCATCTTCTGCTTCGTGCTTACAGGTATATACTCGACGTACAAAGAGGACAAACACACAAGATCTGACTATGCCACCAGAACCGTCATTGGATCCTGACTCAGGGCCTTCTGATCCACCAATTGCCCTTAGAAAAAGTATCCTCTCTTGTACTCGTTAGCTATCAATATCACCCACAACATTGTTCAACATGACCGCGCTAAACACATTGAAATAGATCGGCACTTTCAAGGAGAATATTGAGAACGGAATTGTGTGTACTCCTTTTGTTCCCTCTAAGAGGCAGCTAGCTGATATTTTCACAAAAAGGTCGAGTGAGAATATATTTGAAAGGATTGTTGACAAGTTGGGCATGATTAACATCTCACGTCCAATTTGAGGGGGAGTGTTATAATATGTAATAGTTGTTATAATATGTGGTAGTCATATTATGCATTTTTTTCTTTTTCCTTGTTATATCCTCCTTCATATATAGAGGGGATTACTCTTCCTAATGCAATTAATCAATTCTTTTTTGAACAACAGCTGACAACATGTCCAACTTGGTAATGATTGATATATGCTCTCAACTTGAGGGGGAGAGTTGGATATTAGTATACTTCTAAATATTTCTTTGTTGCTAACGCTGCATAGGTCGCATGCCATGTTATTCGTCTTGTGTTATCCTTGTCAGTGTATTTAAGGACTAAGAATATTGTATTTTATCCTAATTCTGCAATTCAGTTGTATTGCTCCTCTCAACTTCATCTTTTCCTCGTCCTTCCCTATACATAGTCTTTGCAAACTTTGTATCCTTCATCTCTTACCTACTGCTGAAATCGACCCCTCATGGATGTTTTATGGTGATTAGTTGAGAAGCTTTCAGGCTACCTTTAGGTCCACAACCTAGCTCACTTAATTCTTCCATGCCTTGGTCATCATTTTGAGTCCGAGTGATTATAGTCACTGTCTAGTCTAGCTAACCATATTTGATTCTAAATACAATTATGAAGAAGATACTTACATTACCTACTTCTACTTTCCACTAGAGTTCGTTTTACTCTTGCAGTATTATTATTATTGCTAGAAACTATGTACTATTGTTGATTTGTTTCATCGTTAGAATTATTCAAGCACTACAATGGTTTAATTTCTGTGATTTTATCAGTAAATATAGTCCAAGAATTTTGAACAATTACAGTTGCATTCTTCAGTATTTTATTTTATATACAATTGTATTGTATCAATTGACATCGGGGATAACAACATCCACATCACTATACCTGCACTCATCCCAGGGAATCGCTTCCTTGGTACATACTGGATCATCCAAAGCGCTAATGCAGAGCAGTGGAACTGATACATTCCCCACATAGCTAACACTATTGCATTGGCGATAGTATGTATCCACTGTCTATGTACGCAGAAAATATCAATATGCTATTGCAGTCATGCAGTCAAAATTTCAGGAAAAAATTGAAAAACATAGGACAAGTTAGAAATTAGTACCTCAAAATTTCCAACTAGGCATGTGGCATGGTTGTCAAAGTCCCGAACAGAGCGTGACTGAGAATCAAAATCAAAATGAGAAAAGCAGCTGAAACAAATTAAACATTTTAAGCCCAGTCTTTAAGATATCAGCACATAATGATGTATTGAATAAGAATAAATTATATAAGAATATTTCTATACCAAAACATCAAGTTAGGAGACATAATAGTAAAAAACTTAGGACATTTTTTATAGAAATACAAGACGTTTAAATTTTATCCTGAGAAAAACAATTATAAATAGTGCCTTTTACTTTATACTACTTGACGCTATCCTGACATTTTCTATCAAGAAATTCAGATAACCTTTTTTTTCTAGTCAAATACCTACAATGGAGGCTTAACCTGAAACAAGAGTACTAATGTATGTCTATTTACCAAAAGAACTGAGGACGTGCTTTGTAGTTATGCTAGATCAGTTTGATAACATTCTGCAACTTTATAATTGTAACAGGTAAGTACTTGTAAGAATTTCAAATGTATGATGAACTGAATATTGAAATATGATGTTGTTAGATTATCCTTTATATTTTTAATTTGTTGCCTATGATTGTATTCACCTCTATATATAGAGGTGGGGGTTCTTGTAATAGCATTATCTCAATATTTTTACCCGGTTCAACATGATATCAGAGGCCACAGTGTTCCGCGTGCCCCAGCCTCCGCCTGTCGTGCGTTCACACGATCCCGCTCACCTCTCGCTGCCGTGCGCTCGATCTTGCTCGATCCCGCTCACCTCTCGCCGCCTCTCTCCGCTTCTTCTTCCGCTTCTTCTTTCGCTTCTTCTTCTTCTTCTTGGAGCCCCATTTAAGCCGTGAGAGCCCCGTTTTTTCATCCGGCGCAGTCTTTTGCTTTGGGTGTTCTAATGGAGTTGATCTCTTCGTTTTCCCCTCCGGTTTTTTAATTCCCTAATCCTGTGTTGTCTCTGGATTTCTATTCCCGAGTCATCATGTCTGGAGATGCTGAATCTCCCGCTCCCTCTTCTGGGATTGCTCTCTCTTCCAGTGCCTCCACCCCGACGGTTCTCTTACTAACTCGATGCAGGAGTCCATTGCCCGGAACTACCTATTCCTCGACAACGCTGCCGACATTTGGCGGGCCGCAGAGTCTACCTACTCTCTCCGCGGCAATGCTGCTCAGATTTTTCAGTTGCACCGGAAGATCTCGTTACTTTGGCAGGGTGACCGTCCACCGTCAGCATACTACTTGGAGTTCACACAGCTGTATCAGGAATATGATCACTTTGATCCTCTTACCTTTGTGAGCCCTATTGATGAGGCAATGGTTCGGGCCCGGGATGACCACAATCGTATACTTGAGTTTTTTCATGAACTGCATCGCGACTTCGATCAGATCAGTGTTCAGATTTTGGGCCGACCGCAGATACCATCCGTTCCGGAGGTCTACAGTATTGTGCAGCAGGAATACGATCGTCGCCTGACTCTTCTTCTAGACCCGATGCCTGAGGGGTCAGCTTTGGTGGCTACTACCCCCTCTCTTCTTGGTACTCGTCTATCTCGGGACTCCAGGTTGAAGGGCTCTGATAAGGATCATCTGCTATGTGATTATTGTGACAAGAACCGTCACACTCGAGGATACCTGCTTCCGGCTTCATGGGTTTCCTAACCCCAGAGGGGGTGCTCCGCCTCGTGGAGGTCATGGTTCTGGGCGTTCCTCTGTTCGTAATGCTGCTCCACGTTCTGATCATCTTACTGATGCTTCTGTCGCGGTCTCTCCTGGTTATTCCAGTTCTGATGGCTCTGTACCTCCTGGTACCCTCACGTAGGACCGAACTACGGACCTTCAGTTTACAACAGATGAAATGTTGGCTCTTCGACGCATGATGCAGGGTCTTTCTACAGAGCCTCCTGCCTCTTCCTCCTACGCTCATATGGGTCTCCCAGGTGCTCACTCTGCTGCTTCTCATCCTTCTAACCAGTGGATTATTGACTCTGGGGCCACAGATCATACGACTGGGTCCTCTACATGTTTTATATCCTATACTCCTCTTTCTGGCCGTGATAAGGTGAGCAATGTCGATGGATCCCTTTCCTCCATTGCCGGAAAGGGTTCCATCTCCTGCTCCTCCCTCACCTTATCTTCTGTTCTCCACGTTCCTAATTTTACTCGCAATCTTCTTTCCATTAGTCAACTAACTAACTCCATGCACTGCTCTGTGACATTTCTTCCGCCTTCTTGTGTTTTTCAGGACCTGACGACGGGGAAGGTGATTGGCTCTGGTACAATGGTAAATGGGCTCTATGCGCTCGACTCCGGCTAGGCTACGTCTCCTCTGGCTCTTCATTCCAACACTGCTCATCCTTTGTACTTCTGGCACTGTCGCCTGAGACACCCTTCTGTTTCTGTTATGAAATTGTTATTTCCCGCTATGTCTACTATTGTCTTTGACTCTTTTGTCTGTGATGTACGTAGCTTAAACAAACATCATCATACCTTGTTTAAGCATGTTCATTGCCAAGTACTATTCCTTTTGCTGTTATTCATACTGATATCTGGGGTCCTTACCCGACATTTTCTATTGTTGGATGTGTGTGGTTTGTTACTTTTATTGATTGCTTTTCTCGTACTACATGATTGTATTTGATGCGTAACAAAAACGATGTTTTCTCGATTTTCTGACGGTTTCATTGCATGATCTCCACTCAATTTCACTCTGAAATTAAAGTTCTTCGTAGTGATAATGGTCGCGAATACATCGATTCACAGTTTGAGCAGTATCTTGCTGATCGTGGTATCCTCCACCAGACTACCTGCACGTATTCTCCCGCACAAAATGGTGTGGCTGAGCGGGAGAATCGTCATCTGCTCGAAGTCGCTCGTTGTCTTTTGTCCACTATGCACCTTCCGAAATTCTGCTGGGGTTATGTCGTTCTTAAGGCGACATACCTCATCAATCGTATGCCCACTCGTGTTCTTGGGAATGCTACACCCCTTGACACTCTTCAAGTGCCACCTTCTCGGCTTCCCATTAGGGTGTTTGGATGTGTCTGCCCCGTTCATATCCACCACCCCCTCCCTTCCAAACTTGATCCTCGGGCACTAAAATGTGTCTTCATTGGCTACTCTCCAACGCAAAAGGGGTATAAATGTTTCCACCCTCCTACCAAGAAAGTATTTGTCACAATGGAGGTTACATTCCGTGAATCCGAGGCATATTATCCTGTCAAGGATGCCTCTCCCTCGCATACTCTCATTTCTCTTCCCTCGGTTCCTCTGCCCATACCACCACCGTACTCCACACTTCAGGGGGAGCCTCAACCTCTACCAGTGGAAGTGAGTCCTCCTCCCGTGCCTCCTCTACCAGTGGAAGTGATCTCTCCTCCCGTGCCACCTCTACCAGTAGACATACGTCCTCCTCCTGGTCCTTCTCCTCCGAGCTTGCAGGTTTATACCCGGCGTACAAAGCGGACGAGCACGCAAGATCCGACTATGGTACCAGGACAGTCAGTGGAACCTGACTCATGGCCTTTCGATCAACCGATCTCCCTCAGGAAAGGTATCCGGTCTTGCACTCGCCATCCTTTATAACATTATGTATCGTATGATTCTATTTCTACTACCTACAAGGCCTTTGTTTCTTCCCTTGCTGTTTCTTCCATACCTGAATCTTGGCAGCAGGCTGTGGAGGTCCCTATGTGGTGTGAGGCGATGGTTGAGGAAATGAATGCTCTTGAGAAAAACCATACATGAGATTTGGTTTCCCTTCCCTATGGAAAGAAGACGGTTGGTTGTAAATGGGTGTTCACTGTGAAAGAGAACTCGCAAGGGATTGTTGAAAGATGCAAGGCTAAGTTGGTGGCAAGGGGTTATACGCAAACCCTTGGTATTGACTATCTGGAGATGTTTGCCCCGGTGGCAAAGATGAATACTATCAGGGTCTTGTTATCCTGCGTTGCTTGCAAAGGCTGAGAGCTCTTGCAACTTGATGTGAAAAATGACTTCCTCCACAGTGATCTAGATGAGTAGGTTTACATGTCTATTCCTCCGGGCCTCATTCCTACAGGTGCTGCGGGGAAAGTCTGCAGATTGAGAAAGGCTTTATATGGGCTGAAGCAGTCTTCAAGAGCGTGGTTTGGACGGTTTCTCAAGGCCATGCTATCTTTTGGTTTCCATCAAAGCAATGCTGATCATACTCTGTTTATTAAACGAAGGATTGGAAAGCTCATTGCACTTATTGTGTATGTTGATGATAAAGTCATAACAGAGGATGATATCGAAGAAATCCAGAGGTGAAATAGAAATTGGCTAGAGAATTTGAGGTCAAATATCTGGGTAAACTCAAGTATTTCTTTGGTATTGAAGTTGCTCAATCCAAGCAGAGGATTTTCATCTCCCAGCGTAAGTACACTTTAGATCTCTTTGAGAAGATGGGGATAGGGGTGCAAACGAGTCGAGCTTGGCAAAATTTCCAAGCTCGAGCTCGAGCTCGAGCTTTTCATTTCGAGCTCGAGCTCGAGCTCGACGAGCTCATTTCTCTCAGCTCGAGCTCGAGTTTCGAGCTCGTGAGCTTGAGCTCGAGCTGCTCATGAGCTTTTTAGCTCATGAGCTTTATTTGCTTATTTTTTCTTATTTATTTTTTTATGTTTTTTAAAAAAATGTATAAATAAAAAGCTCGCGAGCCGGCTCGCGAGCTCATGAACAACATTAGATGAGCTCGAGCTCGACTCGTAATCGAGCTCGAGCTCGTCGAGCTCGAGCTCGAGCTCGACAGGCTCGAGCTCGAGTCGAGCTTTTTTCGAGCCGGCTCATCGAGCTTTCGAGCCAGCTCAACACAACTTGCACCCCTAGATGGGGATGAGTGGATGTAGACCAGCTGACACCCCGATTGAAGCAAACCACCGATTGGTGCGTGATGATGGAGAGAAAATTGCTGATATCTCTGAGTACCAAAGATTAGTAGGGAGATTGATATACCTGTCCCACACTCATCCAGATATTTCCTATGCGGTGAGCGTCGTTAGCCAGTTCATGCATGCTCTTAAAACTCATCATGTGGATGCTGCTCACAAAATCCTCTGGTACCACAAGTCTACACCAGGAAGGGGTATCCTGTTTGCTCCCAATACCGGTCTAAATATTGAAGTCTATACTGACGCTGATTGGGCCGGATCTGTTGATGATAGGCGATCAACCTCAGGATATTGTACCCTAGTTGGGGGTAATCTTGTTACTTGGAGGAGTACGAAGCAACAAGTTGTGATAAGATCTAGTGCTGAGACAGAGTTTAAAGCTATGACTCACAGGGTCTGTGAAGGTTTATGACTTCGCTCTGTGATGAGTGACCTTGGTCTTATTGAAGCAGGACCCATCCGGCTGTATTGTGATAGTAAGTCAGCCATCAGTATTGCGCACAACCCTGTGCAACATGACCAGACTAAATACATCGAGGTGGATCAACATTTTATCAAGGAGAACATTGAGAGAGAAATCATGTGCACACCTTTTGTGCTCTCCAACTGGCAACTAGCTGACATTCTCACCAAAGGATTGAGTGAGAACGTATTTAACAATATTGTGGACAAGTTGGGCATGGTTAACATCACACGCCCAACTTGAGGGGGAGTGTTAGATTATCCTTTATATTTTTATTTTGTTGCCTATGATTGTATTGACCTCTATATATAGAAAGGTGGGGTTCTTGTAATAGCATTATCTCAATATTTTCACCCGGTTCAACAGATGTAACTATGAATTAAATAGAAGACAGAGAAAAGCCCCTATTAGCATTCAGTTAAGGAGCCAATGCCTAGACGATAATTTTAGGATCCAAAGCCCAAACATTGTCATGATAATAGTGATTAGATTATCTTCTAAAAGAGAATTGCTTTCTTGCCCGAACAGTTTCTTATTCAAATAATCTCATAACATCCACTATTAAATAATTACACCTAAGACATTTATTTCGCATTCGGCTATCAAAATTAACACAAAAAAGATAACCCTTGTAAAATTACTAGCATTAGTTTACAGTCATAATTAATACAACAACAACACTCAAGCCTTTATCCTGCTATAATGGGTCAGATATATGGATCCTTTGTCGCTATTGTGCCCTATCTTTAGTCAAAATCTCACTAATGCCTAAGTACATCATGTCTTTCCTTATACGTTCATTCCAAGTCTTTATTGGTCTACCCCTCCCTCGTTTAACATGCTCAGTGACTAGACTCTCACAACGCCTAACATGTGCCTCTAATGGTCTCCTTTGTACGCGTCCAAATCATTTTAGTCGAGCTTCTCGCATCTTCTCTGCAATTGATACTACTCCTGTCTTATCCCTGATACATTCATTCCTAATTTTATCTAGTCTTGTGTGTCCACACATCCACCTAAACATTATCATCTCGACAACTCCCATTTTTTGCCCACGTACACAATTCGCTGCCCAACACTTAGAACCATATAGCATCGCTTGTCTAATTGCAGTACGATAAAACTTGCCTTTCATCCAACATATACTCCTCTCTATGCTCATATCTTGCTGGTTTAATTTCATGCCTAATATTTTTATCACTAAATTTTCAGAGCTTGCCACTAATTATTACTTCTACCTGTTTGACGTCAATTTTAAAATTCTTCATTGTTCTTTATTGCTTTAATATGCTTGTGTATGGATTTGTCACATTGATGAATGCGAAAGAACATAGACATTTATGTGCGTCTGCAAATCCTCGGTCGATTATTGCATGATATTGCTTGTGAAATTCTTGTTTGTGTCGCAATTTTTAAAATGATCTCTAGTTTTATCATTAATCTGTGAATTTTGGAATACATCAGTTATACAAATATTACACAGGCATCTATTATTACTAAAAATCTCCATAACTAATAATACATTCTGCACAAAACAAAAACAACAACAACAACAGAACCCATATAGTCCTCAATCATTGGGGGTATGGGCGGGGGAAGATTGGAAACAGACCTAACCTTTCACACTATGCACAAAGTGGCTTATCTCAGAGGAGAAAGACCTAACCTTTGACAATAAATGCACAAAAACATCAGAGAGAGCAGACCCAAGAATCCATTTTGATTTATGTGCACATAACCATACTTCCTAAAAATGTCCTAAAAATAGAACAACAAAATGAAGATATTTTAAAGGGTCCACTAAAATCTGAAGTAAATCCATTGAAATTTGAAGACAACTAACATCATATCAATGGTTACGAAAAGGAAAAATCCTTCAGTTGTAGGGATCCAGTTTTTTTCGTAGTTTGGTTTTACTGGTTTAAATACTCTTTGAACATCAATATGAAGAAAAAAAGAGAGCTTGCTCAAGTGACGAGAGAATGAAAAACAATATATCATAAAAAAATTTCTACCATACTTTTTTTGCTTCAGGTAAATGATCAAGGGGAACAAAATTGGCATAAAATTCTCAAATCATCAATCTATCAAAGAGAATAAAATCAAAACTGGCATGAGGAAGAAATCTGCAACTACGAATCCATGAATCAGATGAAGACTTGACTAAAAGAATCTGAAGAAGAAATCGACGAAAGATAAAATTCGACAATTAGGATTTAGGGCTGTCTCCTCTTTCTAGAAGACGCTCATCCAAACTCAGAACACGAGAAAAAATTATAGAGGTAAAATTGAAGAGAAAATGCAGCAGAACAATTAGATCACCTTGGGAGGGATATTGAAATGCATAAAGAATTACAAACAACACCTATAATTGGGCGAGAACTATAGACACTGGCATCAGCTCCACCGCTAGATTTAGAACGATCTTTGGAGCTAGGATAGCATGACGATTACCGAACACATGTCCAGATAGGCAAGGGCAAGGAAGGGAAATGACAAGGGAGGAAAAGAATGAGAGAAGGGTAGGGCACGGGAACAAGAGGTCACGTATAGGTCAGGATAAAACACGTGCTCTAGCAAACGTGCGTTTGAGAACTAGATGTGGGGTAGTGTTCCGCTTTCCCAAAGAAACTAAAAACGTCTTTTCATAAAAATCTCTATTCACAAAGATGTCAAAACAAACAGTCCAAAACTGTGCTTGCTGTTCGAAATGAGCTTTCTCATCAACTTAAGTTGTCTCAAACAGAGACTAAGGCACAATTGTCCCAAGGCCATCCATGCATTTTTGTTAAACAACATGAAGAGCATAACGGAAAAGCCATCACCTCTCCATTCTGAACAATAACCTATGCGGCCACAAGAGTTTATAGGGCACACACACGGATGTACTCATGTTTTAGTAATAAGTTCACTATATTTTGTACATGGAGGTTCATCCTATCATTGTATTGTTTTTATAATTTGGTTGTATTTTCAAAGATATAGTTTCAAGAGCACACCACAATCTGGCCTCCATTATATCTGGATAGTAGACCTCGACTGCACAGATGATCAGATAAAATATCGTGTAACTTTTAAAAATTATTATCCTTCATTCCTCACAAATTTGCCAACAAGTACTGCTCATTTTCGACAGCAAGAGCATGGGCAGGTTCCACCACAAATTTGCCAAAGGTCAAGTGTTTACCTTCTTTCTCGGCATTGAAACCAATACATGCCAGACAATTCGTTCTAGTTTCCAAACGACGATATATAAAATGTGATCTGTAACTTTGGCCACTCGTTCTAATACTGCATTAGAACAATAATATTCACGAGTCTTAAGAGTTTTTGTGTCTGGCCAACATAATCTGTGCTCATTACGATCGTTGAATCCAACTGTACTTGCATACAGGAAGTACATTCCATAGGCTTCTTCACTTTCGAATAAAGGAAATACATGACCGTTCGTTTTGTTTGGAGCCTATCAAAGGAAAATAATTTTAAATGAAAAATAATTTAGGATGCTATGGAGATCAAATATGGTCTTCATAGAGATCATAGTTGTTCATGTCGTGTGCTCAAGCCTCCTTTAATTATAAATAGGGGTGATGGCGGCCATTGTGAGACATTGTTAGTTTTGTGAAAAAATCCAGAGTCGACGATCATATCATGGTGCAACGCCGAGAGACTTCAAGGTCCGTCCGATTATCTTATGTTTTCCTTTTTTATTTCGTTCATGTAAACCCTATCCCGCATGATCTCCCTCTCTCCCAGCCATTAACTGCTCATCCTCCTCCCTATCGCATCCCACTGCAAATCAAGGTTCCTGCCCTAGAGTCGCACACGTCGATGAGCACGCCCGCCAAACTGCAAGCCTTCCAACCCCCACCATCGCATCTGTTCGTTATCCACACATCTTCCACGCCCGCTCCCATCGTAGACCGCACGCTCTGCCACAAACCCCTACCCAATCCCCGCTCCTCTCCCGCCACCACCGACCCTCCTACAATCCACACTCACTCCCACTTCCATCAGTAAACCACCGCCTCTCCATGTTGGCCTCCGCTACTAATTAAATCACACCAACCAAGGTTTCCATAAACAACTTGCCTCAAAATATTATGCCGATAAAATATCAAACTGTTGGAAGTCGCTAAATTCAATGTCTGTTGTCAAAAATATTCGTCATATCGACACAATTGTGTAAACTAAATGCTAAAATTTCTTAGAACTCTTGACACTGATTTTAGTTTTTCTTCATGGGGGATTTCTTTAATTGTGTTAATTTTATTTTAATTTGCGTTGAGATTTCTCCAACAATTGGTCCCTTGCTTACTAGAGGTCATCCTGGGGAAGAGGTAAGCGTTTCCTTCCTCCTTTACTTCCTCTTTCAAGTCAGATAATATTGTGGAGTTTCCCTTCACTTGTCCTTTCACTAACATTAATGTTGTGTTTCTCCCTTCTTAGGATAGGTTGATATTGAGTTTTGCTTAACCATAAGTAAGGGGATTTTTGATCTCTCTAATTCCAGCGGGTTGCTCTCTTATAGGTTCGAAAAAACCCTAATAGTAGAAAAAAGAGCATGGGAAATAAATCGGAGAAGACTCGCTTAATTCCGATTCAACCTTTGACGTAAGATAACTGTGCTTGATAAGGGTAAGTGACAATCCATTATTTATTTTTGTATTAGATATCCTCCACATTGTCTAAATGTTATTAATACGTGTTCATCAAAACCCAGGGAGCGAGAAAGAATTTAACTGTGGGAAATTCAGTATAATCTAGAGAAATCATATCGCCTCGTGTCTATGAACACATCAACACCGATGTAAGAAATTTTTTCCCTTTTAATTAGAGATAGCATGGAAATTATGCATGTTAATGTTCCAGTGCAATTATGATATATTAAGAAGAATAAAAAGGCCACATGAAATTATGAAAAACTACCTCACAAATAAAAGTAAGGGGAATTCGTAATTTAACTAGTCTGCTATAATGATATGTGTAATGTTAATTAAGACATAAGAAAATCCGTATTAAATTTCTATACAATCACATGTAAGATATATGAATCTTATAAATGCAAGAAATTTAGTATCACGACATGGTTAATTCATCATGTTGAAGTCATTAATGGGAAGATAGGTCATAAGAGGAAAACAAGATAAAATTCATAGTTTAAGATTATACACATATATGGGTGTTCACTTATGACTAATCACTCTCCTCTAACATAAGAATAAATGATTAATGAAACACTAATAAAAGATAATTAGGAGGCACGATCGAGGTTTCCTCTTGTGATGGATAAAAGCACGTTATTTTACTCATAAGGCTTAACATGTCATATGAGCCTCGAGATGGGGAGTCGATACCATATATAAAAGATCAGTAAAAACAAGAATGTGTCTACGATCAAGAGACACTAGAACACATATGTTCGCTAGTAGTGACTCAAATCACTAGGACGTGCATAAGAATCTACTTAACTAAGAACGAGGAAAAATAAATATAAGATATCTCAATTCCAAATGCAAATCGAAATCTAGAATTCATACAGTTAAAGATTTCAAAATTGGAAAGAAAACTCAGTTTAAGGTCATGTAATAGAACAAACATTTATGCTCGAGTACTTTATAGAAAAACATGCATAAAATTACAGTACACTTTCCTTTAGAATAAAATGTTGTTTAAAAGCATGCACGCGTCTTATATTCAAGCTATTTTTAATGTCACTAGCAGGGATAGTTTTTTCTTACTCACTAGTTGAGTCGACCCCGTCTTCAAACATTTCTTTTTAGGGGTCACAGGTGGGGAGATACACCTAGGATAAGCTCCCGAGGATGTCTACTTTTAGTTTGCTTTCCTTTAAGAATTGTTGTACCAATTAATTATGAATTCAGATATATCACTCTTTGTAGTTTTAGTAATTCCGAATATTGGCTCATTTCAATTCTAGTTTGCTCTGTAAATCAAATTTTGAGGTATTTCTTTAACTTTAGATATTAACTATTACGTGTGATTGTATAGAAATTTAAGAGACTCGTTGATGAGCTGACGAGGAAGCATTTCATATGTGCGATCTTGAGCCCCTGCACGGTCCCTTCCCTTCTCACCGTGAAGAAGTACGGGAGCTGGCGTATTTATATCAATAGTAAGACGATTAATAAAATCATTGTTAAGTCATGTTGAGCTCAAGAGACTGGTTGATGAGCTGATGAGGAAGCATTTCATATGTGCGATCTTGAGCCCCTGCACGGTCCCTTCCCTTCACACCATGAAGAAGTACGGGAGTTGGCGTATTTATATCAATAGTAAGACAATCAATAAAACCATTGTTAAGTCAGGAATTCCCAAAAATCAAACTTTGCAGCGATTACCACCAGATTAGGGTTCATGAGGGAGACAATTGGAAGAAGGATTTTAAGATCAAAGACGGTCTCTATGAGTGGTTGATCATGCCTTTTGGGTTGTCCAACACCCCAAGCACTGACCTAGATCATGCGGCTCTACATGGGCAAATTTCAGATCATCTATTTTGATTGCATCTTGATTTATAGCCACTCCTCCGTTGATCACCTAAGTCATCTGAGGCTCCTATTTGGGATTCTCCGTAAGGAGAAGTTATTTATGAACCTGAAGAAATGCTCACTTCTAACTAATTCTTTGCATTTTCCCAGGTTTATCATATCTTTGACCGACACGTGAATTGATCCGGGTAATGTCTGTTCCATTCGTGAGTGTCCTGTTCTTACCACAATCAATGAGGCTCCTATCTTTCATGTCCCGGACACCTTTTATCAAAGGGTTGTTAGGGGATTTAGTATCATCATGGCCCTCTTCACAAGCTGTTTGCGACAGAGAAATTTTTAGTTGACAGAAGCCACCCCTAGGGCTTTCAAAGAGATTAAGGGGGCTCTGACGATTGTCCCCGTTCTAAGATTTACTGATTTCACTAAGGCGTTTGAGATGGTCTGTGGCGCATCTAGCGTTGGCATTGACAGAGTACTAAGTCAGGAAGATCATCCAATTCCTTACTTTAGTGAGAAATTAAACGAGGTTTGACATAAATACTCCAACTAGGATAAAAAGTTTTATGTGATTTGGCAATCTCTTTGATATTGGGGACACTATCTCCTTCCGCGAGCGTTTTTCTATATTCCAACCAGCAGGCTCTGTAGTATCTTGACACAACAAAAATTAGGGCATAGGCATGCCAAATGGGTCGAATACTTGCAGGATTTCCACTACATTCTCAAACACCGCACTGGTGTTGAGAACAAGTCTATTGACACCCTTGTCGTATCATCCTACTCCACACATTGAGCTCTAGCATGACTAGTTTTAATAGACTATATAATAATTACCCTACATGCACTAACTTTTTTGAGATTTATTCTGGATTTTTGAGAGATGCCCATGACACGCTGAAGGGTTCGATATAATTTATATCTTGTATCTCATCTTTGCATACCCAGACCATCTTCCGCGACTTTTTGATTTGAGAGAAGCACGCAGGTGGCGTTGCTGGCCACATGATGTAGCATAGGGTTAGGGTTTTGAAAATAAGATAATTTTAAGCGATCTATTTTAATTTAACATAGGCTAAAAATTGGGGTTTTGAAACTAAGTTGATTTTTTAATTTGAAAATAGGCCGAGTGGGCCAAATCGAACGTTTCGTGCGTAAACTACTCCCACGATAAACTTCAGCAAATCCGTTAATCGTTATTTTAAAAGAAATTACCTAGAACGGTAACCGAGTTGAGTCGAGGCGAGGTTTGCACAACCACAAGCAAAATCAATAGGTAATAATTTATGAGATAAACAGGCATAAAATTAATCCAACATGATTAGCAATAGGTGATGAGATTATCCAGAGAGTTGAACCCGGTTCAAGCCCATTCGGCGCTAGGGAGGATCAACAACAGACGATTGACAGAATAGAAGGATCGAAGTAGACGTCAATCAGGGAAAAACACACAAGCACACGGTCGACTAACAGACAAAGGAATTGATGTCAACGCTAGTCGGGATGGTCGTCGGAGTCGATGGCGCGGTCGACGACGACCTAGCAAAGAGGTCGGGCGCTGGAAGCTTTCAGGGACGCGGGACTGGCGTTGCGTCCGCGGTCACGGTCGGTGTGCGGCAGGAACGAGAGGCCGCAATCTTCTGGCATTCACAGGAGTATCCGGCGGGCAGCTACGGTGGTTGCTTGGCCTCAACAGAGGGAGAATCAAGTGATCAGTGGCTTTCAGGAAGAAGGCTGGCGCCGACAATACAGAGGGAACGAGTGATATTTCGTTTCTCTGTTCAATCCGGTCTACCTTTCTTCTTCCTGGTATGGATGCTTTAATAGTGGCAGCTCTTTAATAATTTCCAAAAAAAATCCTTTCCCAAGAAAGTAACTGTACGGGTGGCAGCTCTTCACAATAAATTGGTTTTGATTGTATACCAATTTAATTTTTTTCCAAAATTTCCAAGCATGACATCAGTTGGAAACTTTCCAAAGTCAAATTCTCTCCAAACCCTCCACACAGTAACAATGTAAAATTTTCCAAATGTACAAATAAAATGATTTCTTTTGTGTGATTTGGATATCCTTGGGAATTAGATTTATGCGTCCCTAAATATTTAAGCTTGCCTGTTATGTCCTAACGACAAAAATTACCGGGCCTATTTATTCAGGGTCTCATGGGACGGTCAAACCGATGAGCCAATCAATTTCAAATAAAAAACAGGTGCGCAAAAGAAGTACAAAACAATAAATAAGTGCATAGAAATAAAAGTTCAATGACGCATGATGACGCCATGCATATTTGAATGCGAAGGAGGATGCATTACCACATCGGTAGAGACAAGACGATTGCATTAGTTGATGATCACTTCTATTGGCGTGCCTAGAAAAAGGATGTGTCATGTGTCGTACGTCACTTCGACACCTTCCAGACCATGAAGGGTTCAAGCAAAACACTGTATTGTATACCCCCTTCCGGTCCCACACTAGCCTTAGGTCAATATCAACATGGATTTTGTACTGGGCCTTTCTTACACTTTAAGGAAGCACGAATCCATTTTTTTAGTGGCAGATCGGTTTTTAAAGATGACTCATTTATGCAACACCAGAAACGAGGCACATATGGTGGCCCTCTTTATGAGAGACATCTGTCGACTACCCGGCTTACATAAGTCCATAGTGTCCGACCGTAACGTGTGCCCCCGATCTTTAATGTTGATACAATGATCTTCATTCATTCCAACCACACAAAGGGAGCTCCATTCAAGAACATTGTTTTATCTTCATATCCAACCTCTCTATCTCTAACCGAGATGGCCCACCCAAATAGGCCCTTAGACAATTTTTAGCTAAGTAGTAATTTACTTTTGTATCCTTGATCAAGTATAAATGGTATAAGAGAAATATGGGTGTAAACTAGAAAACTACCTAACAAAAGAAAATGAACATATAACCAAAAGACAAATTCTATAAAAGATATTGAAATACCTTCCTGATGCCATCCCAATTAGCAAGGCGTGTCAAGAGAGGCTGATGCCTGCAAGAATGACTAAAACACTAAGCCTTATACAGAATGGAGCAAAAGAGATGATAACCAATGCAATAATAACAAATATCAAACACATGCTGAAAGAAAGAATTTGCATACTGAGTTAAGCTTAAAAGAGAATCAAAGAAGAATTTGCATACTGAGTTAAGTTTAAAACATAATCGAGCATAGGGGAGAAACGGAGATAAAATTTTCCCAAAATAGATATGAATAGATGATGATATGAATAAGAACATACAGCTGGGCATAGCCTTTGAGACCAATTGTGAGAGCTCTATCATAGAAGCGTTGAACGAGTTTGCGTCTAATAAACCTATCACAGACCTATAAAATGGTGATCACAAGTTAAAGATGTGCCCTAAAACAACCCAAATATAAAGAAGAATATGTTGTAATAAATAAAATGTAGTTCCATTTGATTGACCTAATAGGAGACGAAGTACTTCCATGTTAACTTGATGAGTACAATGAATTTATGCAACATCTATAACATATAATAAAGCTAATATTGAGTGAATAGTGTATTTTTGGCTTCACCAGCTCTTTCCAGCTTTCTAAAAATATCCCTATTCTAACTTTCAATTTACACCTGCTGGCCAGTCTCGATTGAATACCTGCAAAGCTTGCGGACCATTTCTCTGCGTCCATTACATTAGAGCTGACGAGCAAAACCATCATTTTTTTGCCAATGGGGCAGTGCTCATGCATCATCGAACATCAACTACTGTTTCTACAGCATAAAAAAACTTCGTTCCTACAGCATATACTGGAGCTAGCGTGACAAGCTTTGGCAAAAGGAAAAAACTCCGTTCCAACATCATAAAAAAACCTGCACATTTTTTACCACACAGAGCAGAAAGAGAGGAGGGAGGAAGCAAGGCCGGCAGTGGTTGGCAAGGCAGGCGAGGCGTCATTGGACTACAGGGGCAGGAGGGCAGATCCCAGTTATTTAAGACTTTCAATTATGCTGTTGTTTTTCTTTTAAAACTACGTTCTGCTCCGATTCGACCTTCGTCGCAATACCAGTTAGGTGTGTGTAATGTCTTCTGGCATCTATGGGGCCGTCAACATCAGCAAACCCCGTCGAACATACTATCGCATCACCAAGCACAAAGAGGAATAGATTTTCGACAGGGAACAACTCCCAATGACAGACCTTCAACCGAGATTGTCCAAGCTCGGGGAGGAGTAGAGAGTGAGGAAGTTGGACTATTAATGAAGGTAGCAGATCAAAGAATGGGTACAAGGGAATGGTATGACTTTTGGAGGTTGTCAGTGTAAGACCCGAACTTGATTTTGTAATAATTATAGATATATATTTCAAGAAAAAGAATAAAAATAATTCCCCTATGATGAAAAGAGACGTTCAGTGTTGATTTGACGCCACACGTTTATTTTTGATGTTCGAGCTTTTCCAAATGATGTTGCGACGTTCGTTTCATTTTCGTGTAAATTTCGTGAATTAAATAAATGTTGTCCTTGGATTGATGACTGATTTAGTTATGAATTAATTGCGGGCTGAAATATGGAATCATTTGCCTTGACTGGCATATCTTATTTGGCTGGTTTTGGGACTTGTGTCTATTCTATTCAATCCAATTAAATAATGGTTGTGGTTGGGCTGAGTTGGACTGACTATGTTCATTTGGCTGAGTTATATTGTAGAATAGATGTTGTCAACCTAAATTTGTCAACTGGAAGGATGGGATCATCGGCGATGTAGACCGGAAAAGCATCAGCGATGCCGACTGGAACAACGATGTTGACTTGAAGTTGTCGACTTGACGACTTTTGTTAAGTAGTGGGGCGGTGACTTGCGTATTATATTTGCCCGATCCATATTCTTCTGCGCATATTCTCGCCGTCTGAAGCTCTCGACGGGTGCTCCTGTTTAGGGCTTTCTTGCCCCTTCTTCCTTCTATTTGAGGCTTCCTTTCCTTTTGCCGACTGTGCGGAAAGGGCTTCGTGGCGCTATTGCCCTTTGTTTAAGCCGTTGCTGCCATTTACCTGAGCCGCTACTGCCATTTACTAGTGTCGTGACACTGCTTCCTTCTTGTGGTTTTACTATATTTGGCCGCACCTTCTCACTATGAGCCTTCTTCCACTCCCTCTCTTTAATTGTTGAAATATATTGTTGAAATTTAGAAGTTTATGGCCGGCTAGGGTTTCTGATTTAGGGTTTTTATTGATTCGGGATTCCCTCTCCCTCTATTCCTTTATCTTTCAACTATTTGGGGGTGTTGACATGATCTGTTAGCTGGAATTGAGATGTGGTTGTTCTTGTTGTTGGTTGTCAGTTGGCTGGTTATGCACATATAGGTGTGATTTGATTTTGTGGTTATGGTGCCCGACGATACACACGACAAGAATCTCATGAAGGACAAAGGCAAAGGAAAAGCTGTGGGAGCCCTTACCATTTTGATTACGTATACATTTGAATTATGAACACGGAGAACTATTTTACTCCGAGCTACTTCGTTGCATGACATTGAATATGAATTAAATTGAAGAAAAAAAGATTGAAATCATTGAAAATATAAAATCGCTAAAAAACTAAATATGAATTAGCAAGCGATAGAAACTCTGAGGGGAAATTTATATAATTATTTCTTATATTTTGAAAATGAATATGAATTGATTGACTATGAAAAGAATAAAAAATTCAGAGTGCGTAAATGCATCGAAACACTAAGAGTCAGCCTTGAAGGGGGTGGAGCAACAAACTCCTACACTGTGTAGGGGTAGAACTCCTACATCCAGTAGGGGGAGTTGAACTCCTACAGAAGTTGATGCTGAAATGTTAAATCTAGGAGGAGTGGAAGCCTGCTGCGTTGCTGAGCGCAATAGAATGCACATTGATGCGATGGACCAAGATGTTTGAGAGAATTGAAATTGACCCTCAACATTTCAAATGAATTCTAAATTATGATATGCATTTTGAATTATGATATGCATTTTGAATTATGATATACATTATAAATTGAATACATAAATGAATTTTGAATTAAGATATGCATTCTGAATTGAATTTCTTGAATACATAAATGAATTTTGAATTAAGATATGGATTCTGAATTGAATACAGAAATGAATTCTGAATTATCATATGCATTCTAACTTGAATACAAAAAAGAATTACGAATTATGAAAAGCATTCTGAATTGAATACAAAAATGAATTCTGAATTGAACATAAAAATAAATTCTGAATTATGATATGCATTCTAACATGAATACAAAAATGAATAAGAACGAAATATGATACCAGAATTAAGAATTTGATAGAAATGCAAGAAATAAGAATGTGATACCAGAAATCGTTTATTTCTATTTACTAGCTCATAGTACAACACTTTACCTGCTTACTTTACTCACATGTGCATATAGAATTTATACCTGCATATTGATGGTGACTTTTCGTGTTTGCCTGTAGTGTGGTTGAAGAGGTAAAAAACACACTTAGTTTTCTAAACTGTTTGTCGATTTCTCTTCTTAAGATCAGACCGTCAGCATACCAGGCCCCGCATAACTGCGAAGGCAGAACAAATATAAAAGGAAAATGTGGCTCATCCATGAGTTAGATTTGTTTCCGTTTGTTTAGATTCACTACAATATGTACATGATATTGTTATGTCATAATTGTTTTTTCTTGTACTCTGGATGGACATGATGCAAATTAGTTGTTTAATATTTCTCATGTTAACACTCTTGTGCTTTACGTATTAGAACTGTTGTGTTATTTAATTGTGAGAATAAAGAGTTAAATTGTGGCGGACTTTGAGCCGTTATAATTTAGTGGTACCAAAGCCAGATTTTTCGCAATGCGTGCGATGTAGAGAGTACTGAATGAAGAACAAAAAACAACTAAGATGTTCCTTCGAGAAGAACCTGAGGGTGTCAGGGAAGCTATGTCTGACGAAAGTGAAATGGGCATCAAGCCGCACCACTTCAGATTGCGGATACAATTCAAGTCATTGCTGCAGCTGCGACCCCGATTGTACCAGCTATGTCTCCTCCAGCACCAGTAGTACCGCCTCAGTCTCGCCTGATAGATACTGAATTGAGGCAGTTTATGGATTTGAAGCCGCCAACCTTCTGTGGCGGCCTTTCTCTGTTTGCGACCGAGGACTGCAATCTGTGGATTGAGTCGATAGTTGAGGCAATGCGGTATTCAGTGTCCAACCGAGCGTAAGTTGGAGCAAGCTACCTCTTTGCTGGAGGGAGAAGCTAAGCGTTGGTAGAATAATTTGATGCGAGGAAAATCTAAAGCTACAGGCGTGGAGATTGTAGCCTGAGATGATTTGTACGCGAATTAATGACGATGAATTAATGGATTGTGAGAATTGAAAAGATTATATATGAGGAATTGTAATGTCACTTTCCCTCTATATAATGTATTTTTGGATTTCGGCCGAATTCATTGTATATTATGTAGTACAGAAGGAATTATTAGAAAGATATCTTGATATCTTGATAATGATAAAAGAATTGTCAATTGTTAATTACTTAAAAGCGTGCCTTGTTTTTTAATGAAAAGATAATTGAAATGGATGATGCAGTCCAATCATTGATTGAATATGATATTATCCTCCCTCTTAGTTATTAAAGGCGCAAGGTGCGCCAAAAAACAAAGTGGTCTTGGAGCCTAGGTGCAAGGCTCAAGGCGCAAGCGCGCGCCCGAAGAAGACAAGTCGCAACCACATTCATTTTAAATAATCAGTATCAAACATCAATTCACTTTATTGAACAGATTTTTCATATATTATATTCATTAATCATTCATTACTATCATTTATATCTCTTAAAAATGTTGAACCGGGTAAAATGTTGGGATACGTCTGTTACAAGAAACCCACCTCTATATATAGAGGTGAATACAATTATAGGCAACAAAATTAAAAACATAAAAGATAATCTAACACTCCCCCTCAAGTTGGGTGTGTGATGTTAACCATGCCCAACTTGTCCACAATATTGCTAAATACGTTCCCACTCAATCATTTGGTGAGAATGTCGGCTACCTGCCGGTCTGAGGGCACAAAAGGTGTGCACATGATTCCTCTCTCAATATTCTCCTTGATAAAGTGTCGATGCATCTTGATGTGTTTAGTCTGGTCATGTTGCACAGGGTTGTGCGCAATATTGAGGGCTGACTTATTATCACAATACAGCTGAATGAGTCCTGCTTCATTAAGACCAAGGTCACTCATCACAAAGCGAAGTCATAGCCCTTCACAGACCCCGTGAGTCATAGCTCTAAACTCTGCCTCAACACTAGATCTTGCCACAACTTGTTGCTTCTTACTCCTCCAAGTAACAAGATTACCCCCAACTAGGGTACAATATCCTGAGGTTGATCGCCTATCATCAACAGATCCGACCCAATCAGCGTCCGTATAGACTTCAATATTTAGACCGGTATTGAGAGCAAACAGGATACCCCTTCTTGGTGTAGACTTGAGGTACCAGAGGATTCCATGAGCAGTATCCACATGACGAGTTTTAGGAGCATGCATGAACTGGCTAACGACGCTCACCGCATAGGAAATATCTGGACGAGTGTGGGACATGTATATCAATCTCTCCACAAATCTTTGGTACTCAGAGATATCAGCAATTTCCTCTCCATCATCGCGCCCCAATTGGTGGTTTGCTTCAATCGGGGTGTCAGTTGGTCTACATCCACTGATGCACACCTTCTCAAGGAGATCTAAAGTGTAGTTACGGTGGGAGATGAAAATCTCCTGCATGGATCGAGCAACTTCAATACCCAAGAAATACCTGAGATTACCCAGATCTTTGACCTCAAATTCTCTAGCCAATTTCTGTTTCAACCTCTGGATTTCTTCGATATCATCCCCTGTTATGACTATGTCATCAACATACACAATAAGTGCAGTGAGCTTTCCAATCCTTCGTTTAATAAACAGAGTATGATCAACATTGTTTTGATGGAAACCAAAAGATAGCATGGCCTTGAGAAACCGCCCAAACCACGCTCTTGGAGACTGCTTCAGCCCATATAAAGTCTTTCTCAATCTGCAGACTTTCCCTGCAGCACCTGTAGGAAAGAGGCCCAGAGGAATAGACATATAAACCTTCTCATCTAGATCACTATAGAGGAAGACATTTTTCACATCAAGTTGCAAGAGCTCCCAGCCTTTGCAAGCAGCACAGGATAACAAGACCCTGATAGTATTCATATTTGCCACTAGGGCAAACGTCTCCAGATAGTCAATACCAAGGGTTTGCGTATAACACCTTGCCACCAACCTAGCCTTGCATCATTCAACAATCCCTTTTGAATTCTGTTTCACAGTGAACACCCATTTACACTCAACCATTTTCTTGCCATAGGTAAGGGGAACCAAATCCCATGTATGGTTTTTCTCAAGAGCATTCATTTTCTCAACCATCGCCTCACGCCACATAAGGACCTCTAGAGCCTGCTGCCAAGATTCAGGTATGGAAGAAACAACAAGGGAAGAAACAAAGGCTTTGTAGGTACTAGAAAGAGAATCATACGATACATAATGTGATAAATGATGACGAGTGCAAGACCGGATACCTTTCCTAAGGGAGTTCGGTTGATCGAAAGGCCATGAGTCAGGTTCCACTGACTGTCCTGGTAGCATAGTCGGATCTTGCGTGCTCATCCACTTTGTACGCCGGGTATAAACCTACACGCTCGGAGGCCCAGGAGGACGTAGAGGAGGCACGGTAGGAGAGCTCACTTCCACTGGTAGAGGAGGCATGGGAGGACTCACTTCCCGTGGTAGAGATAGAGGCTCCCCCTGAAGTGAGGAATACGGTGGTGGTATGGGCAGAGGAACCGAGTGAAGAGAAATGGAAGTATGCGAGGGAGAGACATCCGGGACAGGATAATATGCCTCAGATTCACGGAACGTAACGTTCATAGTGACAAATACTTTCTTGGTGGGAGGGTGGAAACATTTATACCCCTTTTGCGTAGGAGAGTAGCCAATCAAGACACATTTTAGTGTCCGAGGATCGAGTTTGGAAGGGCCGGGGTGGTGGATATGAACGAAGCAAACACATCCAAACACCCTAATGAGAAGCCGAGAAGGGGGCACCTGAAGAGTGTCAAGGGGTGTAGCATTCCCAAGAACACGAGTGGGCATACGATTGATAAGGTATGCCGCAGTAAGAACATCACCCCAGTAGAATTTCGGAAGATGCATAGTGGACAAAAGACAACGAGCGACTTCCAGGAGATGATGATTCTTCCGCTCAGCCACACCATTTTGTGCGGGAGAATACGCGCAGGTAGTCTGGTGGAGGATACCACGATCAGCAAGATATTGCTGAAACTGCGAATCGATGTATTCGCGACAATTATCACTACGAAGAATTTTAATTTCGGAGTGAAATTGAGTGGAGATCATGCAATGAAACCGTCGAAAAATTGAGAAAACATCGTTTTTGTTATGCATCAAATACAACCATGTAGTACGAGAAAAACAATCAATAAAAGTAACAAACCACACACATACAGAAATAGAAGATGTCGGGTAAGAACCCCGGATATCAGTATGAATAACAACAAAAGGAATAGAACTTGACAATGGAACATGCGTAAACGAGGTATGATGATGTTTGTTTAAGCTACATACATCACAGACAAAAGAGTCAAAGACAACAGTAAACATAGTGAGAAATAACAATTTCATAACAAAAACAGAAGGATATCCCAGGCGACAGTGCCAGGAGTACAAAGGATGGGCAATGCTGCAATGAAGAGCCAGAGGAGACGTAGCCTGGTCGGAGTGGAGCACATAAAGTCCATTTACCATGCTACCAGAGCCAATCACCTTCCCCGTCGTCAGGTCCTGAAAAACACAAGAAGACGAAAGAAATGTCACAGAGCAGTGCATGAAGTTAGTTAGATGACTAATGGAAAGAAGATTGTGAGTAAAATTAGGAACATGGAGGACAGAAGATAAGGTGAGGGAGGAGCAAGAGATGGAACCCTTGCGGGCAATGGAGGAAAGGGAACCATCGGCAATGCTCACCTTATCACGGCCAGAAAGAGGAGTATAACATATAAAACCTGTAGAGGACCCAGTCATATGATCTGTGACCCTAGAGTCAATAATCCACTGGGGAGAAGGATGAGAAGTAGCAGATTGAGCACCCAGGAGACCCATGTGAGCGTAGGAGGAAGAGGCAGAGGGCTCTGTAGAAAGGCCCTGCATCAAGCGTCGAAGAGCCAACATTTCATCCGCTGTAAACTGAAGGTCCGTAGTTCGTTCCTGCATGGGGGCACCAGGAGGGGCAGAGCCATCAGAACTGGAATAACCAGGAGAGACCGCAGCAGAAGCATCAGTAAGATGAGCAGAACGTGGAGCAACATTACGACCAGAGGAGCGCCCAGAACCACGACCTCCACGAGGCAGAGCACCCCCTCTGGGGTTAGGAAACCCATGAAGCCGGAAGCAGGTATCCCGAGTGTGACGGTTCTTGCCACAATAATCACATAGCAGATGATCCTTATCAGAGCCCTTCAACCTGGAGTCCCGAGATGGACGAGTACCAAGAAGAGAGGGGGCAGGAGCCACCAAAGCTGACCCCGCAGGCATCGGGTCTGGAAGAAGAGTCAGGGGACGATCGTATTCCTGCTGCACAATACTGTAGACCTCAGGAAGGGATGGTATCTGCGGTCGGCCCAAAATTTGAAGACTGATCCGATCGAAGTCGCGATGCAGTCCATGAAGAAACTCAAATATACGATTGCGGTCATCCCGGGCCCAAACCATTGCCTCGTCAATAGGGCTCATAAAGGTAAGAGGATCAAGGTGATCATATTCCTGATACAGCTGCGTGAACTCCAAGTAGTATGCAGACGACGGACGGTCACCCTGCCGAAGTAACGAGATCTTCCGGCGCAACTGAAAAATCTGAGTAGCATTGCCGCGGCGAGATTAGGTAGACTCTGCGCGGCGCCAAATGTCGGCAGCGTTGTCGAGGAATAGGTAGTTCCGGGCAATGGACTCCTGCATCGAGCTAGTAAGCCAGGACATGACCAAGGAGTTCTCCAACTCCCACTGCGGGCATTCAGACGAATTCATGTCGGGCTCCTTCATTTTGCAAGTGACATAGCCAAAGAGACGCCGACTTTTGAGCGCCAGAGTGATAGAGCGAGACCACGAGAGATAATTGGAGTCGTCAAGACGTATGGTAGTGATTTGAGGTGTATTATGATCAGTGGTGTCACGGAAGAGAATCGTCGGGGTGGAGGCACCGGAAGAGGGAACAACTCCAAAACAGGGAGCGGGAGATTCAGCATCTCCAGACATGATGACTCAGGAATAGAAATCCAGAGACCACACAGGATTAGGGCATCAAAAAAACCGTAGGGGAAAACGAAGAGATCAACTCCATTAGAACACCCAAAGCAAAAGACGACGCCGGGTAAAAAAAAACTGGGCTCTCACGGCTTAAGCATACTGCCGTCGGATGGAGGGCAGGAGGGTTGGAGACCCGGCTGAAAGAAGAAGAAGAAGAAGAAGAAGAAAAAGAAAAAGAAAAAGAAAAAGAAAAAGAAGAAGAAGAGGCAGAAGGCGGGCTGGGCGAGGCAGCGAGAGGTGAGCGGGATTGAGCGCACGTCGGCGAGAGGTGAGCGGGATCGAGCGCACATCAAGAGGTGAGCGGGATCGAGCGCACGGCGGAAGGCGAGCGGGATCGGGCGAACGCACGACAGGCGGAGGCTAGGGCACGCAGAACACCGTGGCCTCTGATACCTTGTTGAACCGGGTAAAATGTTGGGATACGTCTATTACAAGAAACCAACCTCTATATATAGAGGTGAATACAATTATAAGCAACAAAATAAAAACATAAAGGATAATATAACAAAAAAATAAAATTAATATGGTTGTTTGTATCATATATATGTCTCAACGATCGATTATGTTTCAAAAACACCAAATCATATAAAAATTATTGAGTGCTTGCATTAATTTTTTAATTATTTTGAAAAAAAGGTTTACAACAAAAATCACTCACAGCCGCACCTTTATTGTCCAAAGGCGCAAAAAAGGCACACAAAAGCGCAAACCTCTGAGCCTGAGGCGCGCCTTATATAGTGGACCTCAGTATGGATTGACTTTCGAATCGAGAAGTCATAATCGACTGCAAGACAAAAGAGGTTGCGTTCAAGTACCCAGATAGAAGCTTCATTGTATTTAAGGGTCTGGGAGACGTCTCAAAAAATCATGATTTCTGCATGACGGCGTGGAAGAAAGTACGAAAAGGCTGCGATGTTAGTTTAGGCTCCGTTTGGGGGAACTTATTTTCACCGGTCAAGCGGTTACGACCGCATGAACCAGACCTTATTCATGCGGTCGTAACCGCTTCCGGTGAAAATAAATCCCCCCAAACAGAGCGTTAGTAATGAGCAATTAATCAAAACTAAAAAAGAAAGAAATTACGGTTGTGTCTGTAGTGCGGAAATACGTGGATGTATTTCCAGAAAATTTGTTAGGTATGACTCAAACTAGAGCGATCAAATGTGAAATGAAGCAGTCTAAAGGAGCTGCTTTAGTGGGCAAAGACACCATATCGGATGACACCTAAAGAATCGGCAAAATTAAAGGTACAACTGCACATTGTTATATAACAATGTATCCACCCAAGTACTCCACCTTGGGGAGTGCCAGTTTTGTTCGTTAAGAAGAAAGAAAGATCCGTCCGTTTGTGCGTAGACTATTTAAATTGGAATAAGCTGACATATCCCTTGTCGTGCATTTATGATTTATTCGATCAACTGGTGGGCGCGTGAGTATGCTCTAAAATTGATCTTCAATCTGAATATCACCAGCAGAGAAGAAGATATTTTCAAGGTAGCATTTAGTACCAGCTATGAGGGTTTTGAATTTTTGAGGACGAAAATTCTGATAGGGAGAGGAGAAATTGTAATACCCAAACTCGATTTTGTAATAATTAAAGATATATATTTTAAGAAAAAGAACAAAAAGAATTCGCCTATGATGAAAAGAGAATTTCAGCGCCGATTCGACGTCACACATTTATTTTTGATGTTCGAGCTTCTCCGAATGATTTTGCGATGCTCGTTTAATTTTCATGTAAATTTCGTGAATTAAAAGAAATGTTGCAGATGGCTTGATGGTTGATTTAGTTATGAATTAATTGCAGACTGAAATATGGAATCATATGGCTTGACCGACATATCTTATTTGGCTGGTTTTGGGACTTGGGTCTATTCTATTCAATCCTATAAAATATTGGTTGTGGCTGGGTTGAGTTGGACCGGCTATGTTCAATTGACTGAGTTATATTGTCGAATAGATGTTGTCAACTTGAAGTTGTCGACTTGAAGGATGGGATCATCGGCGATGTCGACTAGAAAAGCATCAGCCATGTCGAATGGAAGCGGTGATGTCGACTTGATGTTGTCGACTGGACGACTTCTGTTAAGTGGTGGGGCGGTGGATTGCGTCTTATATTTGTCACGATCCCTATTCTTCTGCGCATATTCTTGCCGTCTGAAGCTCTCGACGGGTGCTCCTGTTTAGGGCTTGCTTTCCCCTTCTTCATTATGTTCGAAGCTTCCTTCTATTGTGTCGATTGTGTGAAAAGGGCTTGCCATCCACAGAGCCGAAGCTCAATCACGTTAACGTTACTACTGGAGGTAGTCGGTGCACAGTGATGGCAATTGGCGCCCCTTGATGTTGACATCCACAAGAATTCCTGAGACTGAGGAAACATGAAAAGTGCGGGAAAAATAGATAGCGCTTCTTTTATTTAAAAAATAATTTGACAGGTATGATGGATGAGACAGCTCATTTCAAAAATCATTGGGGTTTGATTTTTTAATGAATATTTTGATGGACTAGTGTCTCTCACGAATTGGAATTGAAAAATTAGAATTTGGTCCCTTCCAATTCATGTAGATTTTGTGATAAGGATCGACAGTGGGCCTCGGGCCACCACGACTCGGCAGGGTCCTCTTTTGTGTACTCTCGCAGGAGGCGTCGGTCAGATCAACAATCCAAGACCACGAGCACGTCCGGCATAACGACAAATCATAGTCGTTCACGCTCAATGCCCAACCACCTCTTTCATTATAAATAGGGGCAAATGCTTTCATTTGGAGGTATTGTTTGTTTTGTGAGGATTCTAGAACCGGCAAGCTAATCGTGGTGCGACGCTGCGAGACCCCGGGGTGCGACGTCCCGATTTATTTACTTAAAAATTTATTTCCTTGTCTATTTCACCCACCTGTCTCCCACACTTACCCCCTAACCGTAAAGTTCTATGACCCATGTATTTCCTTTTCTCTTAACCACAAAAAACTCACGGCTCATGTACATCCTCTTCCCCAACTGCAAATCACCTTCGTCCACGCTACTACTGCCCGTTCCTTGTTCACCTTCTCTCCACTAATCGCCAGGTCTCCTTCCATCTCCCCATGTTGCTCGACGTTTCTCCCAAGTTGCTCGATAATTCTCCCTAGTCGCTCGACACGTCTCCCAGCTGCAGTCCAGAGTTTCCCTTCCAGCCCTCACCATAAGTCTCCAACCCTCAACTGTGTTCTCCTTGTGTTTCTGACCCTAATCCTCTCCCAACCGTACGCCTCCCTAATATCTTTAAATCCGCAAACCCCTTCCCTAACTTCCCTCTTACCGACAATCCCACACCGCCCCAGTGAAATCTTCCAACACTCCTCCCTCCAACTTATTCCCAGCTAAACCTTCACCCTCCCTTACTATTTCCCCCACAACCCCAATCCTCAAGCTCTCTGGCCATTGTGAAGACAGTCGAACCAAAAAATAGGTTTCATAGAATCGAAGAGAACCCCCGTGCTCATACATATACATGAGTAAGGGAAAAAACTAAAAGACTAAACTACCCCATACCGGGGTTATACATAAACAACACGGACGACTTGAAAGACCAATTATTACAATTCTCCCCCTCAAGTCGGACGGAAGACATCCGTCATCCCAAGCCTTTGAATATCGTCGATAAACACGTCACACCCCAAGCTCTTGGTAAATACATCGGCCAACTGATCTTTGGAATGAACGAACGAAGTGACAAATGTCTTTTTATCCAAGTGATATTTAATAAAATGCCGATCAACCTCAACATGCTTTGTCCTGTCATGTTGGATCGGGTTATGAGCAATGTTAATGACCGCATTATTGTCACAGAACAAGGAGAAGGGGTCCGACACTGGGAAACACAGATCTTGTAACACAGTGCGCAGTCATAGTCCCTCACATAAACCTTGGGACATGGCACGATATTCTGCCTCTGCACTACACCAAGCCACAACATTTTGCTTCTTGTTGCGCCACGCCACGAGGTTTCCACCAACAAAGGAGCAGTATCCTGTTGTGCATTTTTTGTCATCATGGCAGCCAGCCCAATCAGCATAAATAAAGACTTCAATCTTCAAAGTGTTGTTCCTGGAGAATAAGAAACGACGACCAGGTGCTTTTTTCAAATATCGCAACAAACGATACACCGCTTCTTGATGTCTGATTCGAGGAGAATGCATATATTGGCTTAAGATACCAACGACATACGTAATGCCGGGGCGTGTATGTGATAGATATATAAGTTTGCCGACCAATCTTTGATAATGTGATACATCGATGTGATCACCATCACCATCTTCATCAATCTTGTGATTTTCCTCAATCGGGGTGTTCGCAGGAACACACCCAAGAATACCTGTTTCTTAGGAGATCTAATATGTATTTACGTTGGGATATAAAGATACCCTTCTCGGATCTGATCACTTTGATACCCAGGAAGTACCGTAATCTTCCCAAGTCTTTCACTTCAAATTGAGCAGACAGGAGGGTCTTAAGATTGACAATCTCCTCTGTGTCATTTCCCGTAATAACAATGTCATCCACGTAGACAATGAGGACCACAACACGCTGTTCATGTCTTCGGATGAACATGGTATGATCCAATTGAGCTTGCTTGTACCCAAACTTGAGCATTGCCGTAAGAAATCTCTCAAACCAGGTCCTAGGTGATTGCTTCACGCCATATAAAGATTTTCTGAGGCGACAGACAAGGCCTTCAGCACCTTTCTTTACAAAACCAGGAGGAAACTTCATGTACACCTCCTCCTCGAGCTCACCATGGAGGAACACATTTTTAACATCCAGTTGATGAAGCTCCCAGTCCAGGCACGCAGCACACGATAGCAACACCCGAATAGAATCCATCTTGGCAACAGGAGCAAACGTCTCCTGATAGTCAACTCCTTGTGTCTGGGTGTACCCTTGAGCAACTAGACGTGCTGTGTATCGTTCCACCTTGCCATATTGGTTCTGCTTAATAGAGAAGACCCACCGGGAACCTATAACTTTCTTCCCGGAAGGGAGAGCGGAAACATCCCACGTGTGATTCTTTTCCAAGGAAGACATCTCATCGTGCATAGCCTGAGTCCAGGCCGGTATCCCCAAAGCTTCCTGTCATGTCTTAGGAATAACAACTAGGGAAAGAGATGAAACAAACGCCTGATGGTTCAGAGTAAGATGATGGTAAGCCACGTGATTAGAGATAGGATGTTGCGTACAACGAGCTTTACCTTTCTTGAGGAAAGAAATCGGAATATGCAGATCAGCTTCATCAGGATCCGAGTCTGAAGATGGCACTAGCAGAGGTCGAGCTGTGGTAACCTGAGTACCTGAACTGCGGCGGTGGTAAATATGAGGAAAGGGAGAAATCATAGTAGAAGAGTCAGGTGTCTGGATGGGGGCTATGGGTACCAGAGTGGAATGAGTAGAGGGAATGGTAGGAAGAAGGGGACGAGGAACAGGAGTAACATCCACATCACCACGGTTCTCCCCCTGACGAAAGAGGTGAGTCGAAGGCAGAAAATAGGGCTTCCCCTCACGGAAGGTGACATCCATGGTAAAGAACATATGCCTTGAAGGCGGGTGATAACAGCGAAAACCTTTCGTCGTAGAAGAATAACCAAGAAAGACACACTGCTGAGCCCGAGAGTCAAGCTTGTCACGATGAGGTTGGTGCATATGCACAAAACATACACAACCAAAAAACACGTGGTGGCAAATGAGAGGTATGAATCACACCCGAGGTGGAGAGACGAGCGAGAGGAGTGGTAAAGGAAAGGAAACGAGAAGGGAGACGGTTGATAAGGTGAGCAGCGGTAAGTACCGCATCACCCCAATAGGGTTTAGGGAGGTGCATAATGTATAAGCACAGGTTTTCTGGTGGATGATACCGTGAGAGGTGAGATAAGAGCCAAAGGCACCCCGATCATCATACTCCCCACCATTATCACTCTGAAGGACGCGAATAGAGACATTAAATTGTGTTTGCACCATTTTATGAAAAATTTGAAAACAAGAAAACACTTTACTTTTCTTTTTTAACAAATGAACCCACGTAGTACGCAAAAAACAATCAATAAATGTGACAAACCACCGAAAACCAGTGATAGAAATAATGAAGGATGACCCCCAAACATCACAGTGGATAACATCAAAAGAAATAGTACTGAGAACAGAAAGATGAGAAGTAGTATGTCGCACATGTTTAGATTCATCACATACATCACAAACAAAGTTCCGAAGAAAAGGGAAAAAACGGGAAATAATGTTCATAGATAAACAGAAGAGGGATGGCCAAAGCGTCGATGCCAATGGAGAACAGCCTCTGTAGTAACAGTGGAACTGGAGAGAGTCTGAGAGAGAGGAGGAGTGTCCAGGTAGTACAAGCCGCCACGGTTCCTACCACTGTCAATGTTCCGCTTCGTACCCAGTTCCTGAAAAACACAAGAATCAGGGAAAAAAAGTTACCAAATAGTTAAGTAATTTTGTAATATTGCTGATGGAAAGTAAATTTTGAGTGAAAGAAGGAACATGAAGCACAGATGGCAAGGAGATGGACGAAGAACAAGAGATATTGCCTTTTCCCGCAATAAAGGACAGCAAGCCGTTAGCAGAAATAACTTTCTCCTTACCAGACAAAGGGGTATAAGAGAGGAAACCTGAGGAGGACCCAGTCATGTGGTGTGTAGCCCCAGAGTCGAGCACCCATTCAGAAGGTGAGGTGGTGGCAGCATGAGCAATAGGCATAGCAATGACAACAAGAGACGTAGAACCTCCGGTGACAGGATCAGGCTGGGAGTGAAGCAGGCGGCGGAAAGCATCCAATTCCTGGGCTGTAAGGGATGGAGATTGAGACTGGGACTCATCATAGATATCAGTAGTGTACGCAACATCAGGAGAACGGTAGCCACTGTGTCTATGTCCTCCGCGACCTGGTCCACGACCCCGACCACGACCACGACTAGAGGGTGCGAGATGCGGATGAAGTTTGAAGCATGCCTCCCGAGAATGTCCCCTTCGACCACAGTAATCACATAGAGGCACAGAGGAGCCTGGAGTGGGAATGAGACCACGGCCAATACCAGTCAGGGTAGAGCGATCAGGAGGAACCATGACACTGAGAGACTTGCGGCGGTCTTCATCTCCGAGAGCCATACTGAACGCCTCCCGAAGGGAGGGAAGAGAAGAGCGATGGAGAACATCTGTTCGAACCATATCAAAGTCCATATTCAATCCCATCAAGAAGACGTGAAGGCGGAAACAGTCCTACCTTTGCTTTAACTGGACGGCATCAGCAGTACATGCTGGAGTGAAATGCGCAAAGTAGTCCAGTTCTTGATACAACAGCTCAAACTCAGAGAAGAATGACGAAACAATCATCAAGCATTGGCACAACTCCAAACTGCGGCGAGTGAGCTCATACACCTGCGTGGAGCTCCCAATCTGAGAGTATGTTTCACGAGCACGAGTCCAGATCTCGAATGCTGAGTCCATCAACATATAACTCCGATAAACCTTGGGTGACATTGAATGCAGGAGCCAGGAAACAACCAGAGAGTTATCTGAATCCCAGCGCTTCCAAACATTTGTTGGGTACGAATGACATGCTGGGCCGCGCGTGACCATTCAAGATAGTTTGTGTCATCCAAAGGTACTGTGGTAATCTTCAAGGAGCGGGAGTGGCCATGAGGTCGCTGAGGGTCACTCATCTGAGGCTGGATCACACTCGGAGAAGAGACCGAAGAATCAGGGTCACCCATATTGACGAGAAAATGAAAAGAGACCGCAGCCTACAACAATATTGTCAGAACAAGGAGACGGTAATAGCCATTAACAACATGTTGCGTACTGGAGGAGAGATCGGACAAGACCGGCGGAAGAAGCAAGTACTGGAGGCAGAAGAAGAAACCAGCGACGAAATATGCGCCAAGAAGCGTCGGAGGCAGGAGAAGCCTGCGACGGAAGCTGCGCCAGGAAGCGTCGGAGGCAGAAGAAGAAGAAGCCAGCGGCAGCGGGATCTGCGCCAGCGTGTCCGGAGAAATAAACCAGCGGGGAAGACGAGCGGAAATCAGCGGCAGAAGGAACAGGCGGACTGCGTCATGGAGGAACGGCGGCTGCGTTCCTCTCAGCAGTCAGCGGCGGGGTGGAGGCCGCCCGTCGTCACCGGAGAGCGTGCAAGCGTGAGCGGGAGAGCCGGCGGTGGCGGGATCTGGCGTGAGAAAGGCGGTCGTCGAGCGCGCAAGGGTGAGAAAGCCGCGCGATTAGGGCGTCACCCTCTGATACCAAGTCGAACCGAATAATAGGTTTCATTGAACCGAAGAGAACCCCCTTGCTCATACATATACATGAGTAAGAGAAAAAACTAAAAGACTAAACTACCCCATACCGGGGTTATACATAAACAACACGGACGACTTGAAAGACCAATTATTACAACAAAGACAACATTCAACCTTCCAGCCGACTACTTGTGATCCTCACCAAACGGCAGCCCCACCGCCGTCTTTATCTACAATAACCCGCTTCACTTTCCAGCATCTGGATCTTCTTGCATGTGAATATATCGTTGTAGTGTGCTTTTATTTTTCTATATTGAATGTTGGGAAAAAATTTCATATTTGTTCGGGTATTTTGATTCGTTAGTGTAATCGTTTCTTCATTTTTTTTATCCTATAAAATTTGGTCATGGAAATTGTAGTAGCAAGCATTTTGTGTGAAATCGACTGTGATTTGCTTGTGCACCGTAAAATAGTCGATCACATTGTGTTGTCTTGCTGAGGTTATAAAATTTTATTTGCTATATATTCAATTCTGGATTGAAATTAAAGTAATCATGCATCATATAATTTAGGTGTGTTTGAGTATATTCTTCCTCTCTCACATAGGCTTATATTAGTGTTGGCACAACTATGTCACACAACCTACTCAGCGTCAAATTGACATCAGAGAGATAGGTTTGGGCCACTTGCATGTTACATAATGGTAGGTTTTATCGTTAATCCATGTCTGACCCGAACCTTACCTATGAGAGAATCACCAACTCCAACTCTGAAATGACACATGCGGAATTTCAACAGTTGATGATAGATTAATTCGATCAATTGACTACTCAATATGGCAACCTACGTACCCGCATCGATGCCCTTGAGGATCATCGAGAGCATGCTACTTCCCAAACCTATGGTTTCATCACTTGTTGGATCACGTTCTCGACCGTCGACCTACACCTGCCGCAGATAGATCTCTCCACCCTTAGAAGGACAATCCACCACGAAATCCATCCCCAAATGATCGAGTTCACGGCTGTTTTAACAACAGACGAGATGATTACTTTAACGAATATCCCGAGTCACGTAAAGCACCACACGTGGAGGACGACATTACTCGTTGCATACGCATTGACGTTCCCACCTTCAACGGTCACCTCGACCCGAAGGCCTTTAGTGATTGGATTCAGGAGATGGACCATTATTTCAAGTGGTGTGATATGACGACGAACGCCGGATTAGATTTGCAAGGATGAGGTTGATTGGTCCAGCCACGATTTTTTGGACCAACCTAGAGACGTCTCTACATCGAGAACGACCATCCTATTTCCGTTGGGAGGACATGAAGCTTCGATTGAAGAATAAATACCTTCCCGATCCCTATCTGGATCAATTGTTCGATCAGCTTTATGCATTGCGCTGGGGAACGTTATCTGTAGCAGAGTACATGTCACGATTTGAAGAGATACCAATGAGTGATCTAAGAGAGGAGACTAGTGCCACCGCTTCCTGATTTTGTTCAGGATTGAGATTAGAGTTGTGTAGAGAACTTATTCCCCATTGGATGGAGACGGTAAAGCAAATTTATCAGATGTCCCTCAAGTAAGATCAGTACATGTGACTCGCTGGTGCCTATCAGGCTCTTACCAGATCAGACGGGCCCAAAATTAAGAGTCCACCACTGGGCACTACCACCCCTTCAGGACCCTCACGTGTTCCTATGGACACGAAGGGCAAGTCTATCACCACCGAACCATCCACGACCACCAGGTTGGAGAACGTCCAATCTTATCGTTGCTCGGGTAGGGGCATTGGCTCTACGATTGAGATGTCACGTGTTTTGGTCGCTCGAACACGTGCGTATTCTACAATAAGGTTCGTAAGATCACTTTGACGCCGAACCAACCCAAGGAGAATACCAAGGGGAAGGTTATACCCTCCACTTGTACGAGCTCATCTAAATCGTTGTATATTCTACGTTGCATCAAGTTTATGAGGGAAAGCGCTAGCGCGGTATCTATAATGTAGTTGCAACCATCATGGTTTCTAAAAGCCTCACAAAGATTCCTAAGAGATCATCTTATGTCTGGCGTCTTCTTGATGAGTATGAAGATATTGTTCTGGATGAGTTGCCCGACGAGTTTCCCCCGTTTTACGACATCCAACATGCCATAGATCTGACACTGGGAGCCTCACGCCCAAACTTAGCACATTATCAGATGAATCTAGATGAGCATGTTGAGCTCAAAAGACAGGTTGATGAGCTGTTGAAGAAGCAATTTATATAGTGAGAGCATGAGCCCCTGCACAGTTCCTGTCTTTCTCACCCTGAAGAAGGATGAGAGCTGGCAAATGTGTATCAATAGTAGGGCCATTAATAAGATTACTATTAAGTATCTTTCCCCATCCCCTGGTTAGATGACTTACTTGATACGATGGTTGGTGCCCAGGTATTTTCAAAGATCGATCTTCGTAGCGGGTACCACCATATTAGGGTTCGCGAGGGAGACGAATGGAAGACAGCTTTTAAGACCAAAGATGGTTTCTACGAGTGGTTGGTCATATCATTTGGGTTGTCCAATGACTCCAAAACTTTCAGCGGGTCATGACACAGATCCTACGACTCTTCATGGGCAATTATCTGGTCGTCTACTTAGATGACATTTTGAATTATATCTCACTCTGTTGATGAATATCTGAGCCATCTGAGGCTCTTATTCAAGATCCTTTGAAAGGAGAAGCTTTATGTGAACTTAAACAAGTGCTCATTCCTGACTGATTCCGTGCAATTTCTTGGGTTTATCATATCCGTGTTGGGCGTGTCTGTTGACCCGGACAAGGTCCGATCGATTCTTGAGCGGCCTAACACATTGGAGAAAAGGGTGCTAAGGAAACTCATGGTTGAATATTTCTCAAAGTGGATCAAGGTTAAAACACTGACAAAGACGACAACTCAAATTGTAAAAAACTTCATCTTTGGTGAAATAGTTTCCCGGTTGGAATACCTATGACTATCATTACTGACAACGGTCAACAGTAAATAGGGACTGGTTTGAGCTTCACTTCCATCCATATCCTCGAAATAGTGGACAGGTCGAGGCGACGAATAAGCTAATCTTGAACATGCTGAAGATGAAGATTGAAAATGTGAATGTGAGCTAGGTGGAGCAACTCCTCTCTGTTCTTTGGGTTTTAAGGACCATTCCAAAGTCATCAATGAGAGGAACCCCTTCAAGCATCTCACGGCTCGAAAGCATTGATCCCGACAAAATTCAAAATAAGGAGCCCAAGAGTGGTAGCAGCCGAGGTGAGGGGAGCATTGTTTTAAATGTCCTCCGACATGTCCAACATGCCTCCCGACATGTCATTTTTCAGGGCAAAACGATATGTTTTTCTAAAAAAAAGAGATTGTCTTTTTGTAAAATATATGTCGACATGTCTGATTTTTTCTGATATATGAGCCGACACGAATTTTAAATATATTGTCAGCTATTTTATTTTATGTTATATTAGTAGACTAGCAACATATATTAAAATCATCTATATATATTGTATTATGCATGTCTAAATCAATTAAACTTATTGTTTCGATATTTTTAATGTTTTATTGTTACAACTAATTTTGTATAGTTGTTTCACAATTTTTTACTCTCATAACAACAACAACATTCATATTTTTAATTTCATATTATAAAAAATATGAAAATATTTAATATATTTATTAATTGATTGTTTGCATGTTTTTAATATAAATTTATAATTTTGAAAGTGCTTATGATCAATCAAGAATTTTTAACTTTAAAATTTTCTTTATTTGCATTAAACTTATTGTTATCAAAATTAAATCATTATATACACAATTAAATATATTATACAATGTATCATTTTTATTTATTGTTAGAAAAGGCCATGTAAAAGACTCATTATTGGGCCCCTTTCTTTATTGTATTTCCTTCTTCTCTTCTTAGTCTCCCATCTTGTATAGGATTTCTTCTCACCTTCTATCTCTCATATATTTGTATTCTCTCTTTGTATTTACATACACAAGCAATACATACAAGTTTTGTGCTCACTCAACATGGTATCAGAGTCAGGTTGTCGGTCCCCGCGGTCTCCTATTTTCTAACCGCCCAGACCGCCTTCCTCCCCTGTCCGCAGACTGCTCTGCGGCCTCTCCTTTCCTACCCGCTTCTATCTGCGGGTTCCTCTTCTCGCCAGCCTGCCTGCGGTCTACCTGCATCCTCTCCCTCTCTCTCCCGTGGTTCCACCCTCCCCCCCTCTCTTTTATAGCATCTTTTCTCCCCTGACCCGTGGGACCCTCCCCCGGTTCGGCCTATCTCTTTCTGTCCGCTGCGGCTTCCTTCTTGCCGTGCGGTCTCTGTGTCGAGCATGTCATTTCTTCTTGTCGCGCGAAGGCCGCCCCCCTCTTGCCGCTCGACTTCTCCTACTCGCTGCCTTCTCCTTGCCGCTCGAGTTCTCCTACTCGCGGCTTCTTCTTACGACTTCTCCTACCTGCTGCCTTCTCCCAGCCGCTCGAGTTCTCCTACTCGCGGCCTCTTCTCGCGGCTTCTCCTACCCGCTGCCTCTCCTTACCGCTCGAGTTCTCCTTCTCGCCGGTTCTCCTTCTCGCATGGTCTCTCCCTAACCGTTGCGCCTAATCCCGTGTTCTGTTCGAGCCGACCTCTCTTGTCGCTCATTCTCTGGTCGCTAGTGTGTTCACTGTGACCGTGCGGTTTGTCTATCCGCACTAAGGTCGCGGCCTCCCTTTCTCTCTCAGTGCTTGTCGCTACTCTTGTCGCCTTGACTACCTGCTGCGGCCTCGTCTATAAACCGCGCGGGCTTGTCGTGCAAGAGTTCTCTCCCGCGGCACCCTCATCTTCCTGCTGCGCCCCTTTTCTACTCGATGCGGCCTCTACGGGCTACATGGGATCCTCCGTTGACTCCACCGGCCAGGAGGCTAACCCCTCTGTAGACCGCCCGACTAACCCCTCTGCAGACCGCCCGGCTAACCCCTCTGCAGACCGCCCGACTCCTGAAATCCGCGATGAGCTGCAGATCACCACCATTTCCCTGTCTGGAAAGAAGAATTTCATCTCATGGGTGCACTCGGTTCGCCGAGTTCTTCAGGCCAAAGGCCTTGTTCATCATCTCACTCAGCGACCTCCTTCTCCTCCTACCGATGACTGGTTGCGCAACGACGGCCGTGTTCAGACGTGGCTTCTCAATTCCCTGGAGGGTGAGCCCTACCAAATCGTCATGTATCATGAGACGGACAACGCTATGTGGGATGAGCTCCACTCCTTATACTCCGACAAGGACAGCCTCCAGCGCCTCTATGACATTATTACCGATCTTCAGGCTCTCGATGCTGGCGGGGTTGCGGACATGACATCGTTTGTTGCTCGTGCTAAGACTCTTGCGGAGGCCTGGATTCAGCATCAGCCTTCTACCACTGATCTTGCTGCTCAGCGAGCACAAAAGGAGGTCGTTTGCATTGCTATGATGATGGCTCGTGTCCCGACACACCTTCAGAGTATTCGTGCTCAGGTTCTGGCTTCGACCGCTACTCCTTCCTTATCTGATGTTTGTTTTATGCTCCTTCGATTGACACCGCCTCCGGATACTCCTGCACCCTCCTCTCCGGCCCTTCTCCAGTAGACCCTTCCCCCCTTACTTCCCCCACCGTCTTCTGCTCATGGTGGACGTTCGGGCTCCCGCGGAAGGGGGGCGTGGTGGTCGGGGCCGCCCAAAGTGTTCCTATTGCGGCCGGGATGGCCACACTGAGGCCGTTTGCTACAAGAAACATGGCTACCCTCCTCGTCCGACTGCTGTTGTTGCAGCTGACGGCTCTTCTGCCACAGGCACCGACCTTGAGGTCGTTCGCCTCCAGCTCCAGCAACTCCATGAACTGCTCAGCCCTCCATCCGCTTCTGTTGCCTCCACATCCACTGCAGGTATGGCTTGTTTTTCCTCCAGTCTGCGCTGAATCTTGGACTCGGGTGCCACTCATCACATCACCTCGTTGCGGCCGCCCAAGTTTTCGGATGCTCCTCATCCGAAGTGTATCACCGTGGCTAATGGGGCGATTGTTCCAGTCTCCGGCTGTGCTAACATCTCCATCAACCCCTCCATCTCTCTTCACTCGGCTCTTTATGTTCTGAGCTCCCCATTTAATTTACTTTATGTTGGCCGTCTTACTAACGAAATGGATTGCTATGTCACATTCACCTCCTCTGCATTTTTGATACAGGATCGACGGACGTGGATCACCATTGGTAAGAGTCAACTGCAAAACGGGCTCTACCTTCTCGATGCCTCTCCGACCGTCCTTTCCTCCGTCTAATCCGTCGATTGGCATCACCGTCTTGGGCATGCCCCTCTGCCAGTTCTCCAGAAGGCGCTTCCTAATGTATCTCTTCCTCCCTTTCAATGTGATTCTTGTATTTTCGGCAAACAGCCGCGTTCTTCTTTTCCCGCACATTGTACTCGGAGATCGGCTCCTTTTGATTTATTGCACTCCGATGTTTGGGATCCTTTCAAACTTACTAGTATTTCTGGTTACCGCTACTTTCTCACCTTTATTGATAATTGCTAACACATGGCATGATTTTACTTAGAACGTGATCGCTCCGAGCTTCCTCGCGTGTTCCGGGCCTTTGTGCTAGAGACTTGTACGCAATTCTCCACTACCATAAAAACGTTGCGCACTGATAATGCTCACGAATACACTAGCCATGAATTTGTCAATCTGTGCGCGGAGTTCGGTATTATTCATCAGACATCTTGTGCCTACACCCCCGAGCAAAATGACATTGCCGAACGGAAGAACCGACACCTGCTTGACGTTGCCCGCTCCCTCATGCTTCACATGCATGTTCCCAAAGTTTACTGGAACTTTGCGGTCTCCACTGCTTGTTTCTAGAGGAACTCCGAGATTTCTTTCTAATTAAACAAATGGAAATTAAGCGAAGAATGGTTAAGGATTTCAACAAACGTATCCATATAAGGCAATTCTAGAATGGAGATTCGGTCTTAAAAAGGTGGACACAACTAGGCGGGCGGCTACCGTCGGTAAACTCAACCCCAACTGGCAAGACCCTTTTTGATTCAAGAAGCACTACAAAGCAGAGGTTATCACCTGACAACCGATGAAGGTAACTATCTCAAAAACACATGGCTTGAAGATAACGTAAAGAAGTATTATCCATGAGTTTTCACCTTCACGAACACGAGGTGACATTTCTACGATATATATAAGTAGATAACATTAAACATCTTTCAATTCATCTCACAGTAACTAGTTTCTGTGTTTGTTGTCTGTGATCCTTTGTACACTATTATAAAAATTCATCATAATTAAGCGAGAGATGTCGACTTGTTTTTAGGTAACATCACTCTAAACACAAGCCTCTACATGGTCGGCTGATATCAACTCACTCATGAATGTTGGTTGTCTATACCCGAAAAGTATGAAGATATCCCCAAAATCGGGATGACACTCCTCCAAACCTATGTATAGGACAATAGACTCTATCCTCACTCCCCTGCAGTCTCAACCATGTGAATGTTTGACACTACAGAGTGCATGTCTTTAGGATTTAGGGTAGGAGCACTACAAAGCAGAGGTTATCACCTGACAACCTATGAAGGTAACTATCTCAAAAACACATGGCTCGAAGATAATGTAAAGAAGTATTATCCATGAGTTTTTACCTTCACGAACACGAGGTGACATTTCTACGATATATATAAGTAGATAACATTAAACATCTTTCAATTCATCTCACAGTAACTAGTTTTTGTGTTTGTTGTCTGTGATCCTTTCTACACTATTATAAAAATTCATCATAATTAAGCAAGAGATGTCGACTTGTTTTTAGGTAACATCACTCTAAACACAAGCCTCTACATGGTCGGCTGATATCAACTCACCCATGAATGTTGGTTGTCTATACCCGAAAAGTATGAAGATATCCCTAAAATCGGGATGTCACTCCTCCAAACCTATGTATAGGACAATACTCTATCCTCACTCCCCTGCAGTCTCAACCATGTGAACGTTCGACACTACATAGTGCATGTCTTTAAACTCAAGCCTCTGCATAGTCAACCAACATCAGTTGCCCTCTTGAAAGTTGATTTTCAACCCCTCGAGTGCACGCGTTCATCCAAGCATTGATAACTTGTTGAAATTTTGGATGGGAGGAACATTCTAAAGAGTTTTGTCGACCTGAAGTTCTCAGCAATAATGTTTTAACTTGCCTAATCCACTCAGTCAGGGGCCATGTAGACATGCGGCTACTGGGAATCTGTTAATCATGAGTTAGGCTTGCACCGTAGACGCGACTCTCAACTTTCCTAATCCACCTCACTAAGGGCCACTCGGTGATGCAGCTGTCAGAAGTCTGTAGTTCCTAAGTTCAATCTTGAACCAAAGACGTGGCACTCAACGTGCCTAGTCGGCCTCGTGAGGGGCCCCACGAACATGTGATGACCGACAGTGTGTCAATTCCATCTTGATGAAGTGTTTTGAAATTATCGCTCTCACCTCGCCTCACTTTTGAAGAAATATTCCCATTGAGGGAAAATTGAAGGAAGAAGATGGACGAGCCTAAGAGCCTAAAGATCACACCAATGAGTTCACTCAGCAACGAGATTAAGAGCCTAACAATCTCGCAAGGGAGTTCACTCATTGACAAGCCTAAGAGCCCAACAAAGAGCTCGACGAACTTAATAAAACAAGTTACGAAATAATTCTTCAGAGTTCTTTCAAAACAAAAAACTTATTTACATTGTCAAAATTAGATACAACAATGCTCGCGGCCTTTCTACATTAGAATACAAAAAAAATAAAAGAACCTTCAAGCTAAACATTTGAGATTGTCGGGGACTTGCTCTTACCCTTCTTGATACTGATATGGTTGTACTCAAGAATAATCTTGCCATTCGAAGAAGACGAGCTGCTTGAGCTCAGGGAAGAAGAAAAGATTGCATGATCCGTAAAGAACTCAGGGAAATATTATCCCCATCTTGATTCCCCTTCTCCCGGCATGAGCCAACAACACCCACGCAAACGCTCGAATATGGCAGCACCTGCCACAATCGTGATCTCCTTACTAAGCGACATATGTGTCGCCTCTGACATTCCCTAGTGGAAAGGAGAGACTCATCCTGAGCGAGACGAGTCTCGGTCTCGTCAAGCTACTTCTACAATGTTAGAAACGAACAAAAAACAAACCGGAAGTGTTTTAATAGAAACTTTATTATCCCAAAAAGGTATCTCTTACAAAGGTATGACTTCCCTTATATATAATGGAGGAGAGAAGAGAGAATACAAATAATAGATGTGAGACTAAAAATTTACAGGACACGAGCGAATTATACAGGCACAAAGCGCACAAGCCGCGCGGTTAGACAGATGGGCTAACCGCTCGGCTACTACCAGAGAGAGAGAGAGATCTCCATGGGAAACCGCTAGACCGCTTGGACCTCAGACAGCAACACACAACAACCAAACCGCTGAAGGGAAACAGTAAAATCGTGCGGTCATCAACCCGCCATGCCAGACCGCCAGACCGCCCGGTCACCAACTTCAACACTCCCCCTCAAGCTGGAGCATATATATCGATCATGCCAAGCTTGTCACAAATATGAAGAAACGAGGCGGATACTGGCTTGGTGAAGATGTCAGCCAGCTCTTTATCAGAAGTGACAAAAGGAGTGCAAATTTGTTCCTTCAAAATCTCTTCACGAATGAAATGACAGTCGACTTCAATGTGCTTGGTTCTTTCATGGAAGACCGGATTTTTTGAGATGTATATGACAGCCTTGTTATCACAGAACATATGTAGAGCATGGTTGTACACCTCTCCTAAATCCAGCATGAGAGCCCGTAGCTATTTTAACTCACAAGTGGTCGATGTCATACTCTGATACTCTACTTCAGCACTGCACCTGGAAACAACAGACTGCTTCTTGCTCTTCCAGCTTACCAGATTTCCCCCAACAAAGGTGCAGAAACCGGAGGTAGACTTGCGATCCCCTTTGTCATCAGCGTAACTCGCATCTGAGTAGGCTTCAACCCTCAGATGACCATTCTTCTGAAAGAGTAATCCTTTCCCAGGCGCTGCTTTGACATATTCCAAGATCCGCAAGGCGGACTGTAGATGGCACTCCCTAGGTGCTTGCATGAATTGACTCACCTTGCCCACAGCATAGGAAATGTCGGGTCTGGTCACTGTGAGATATATGAGCTTACCAACTAGACGCATGTACCGCGTAGTATCTGAAAGAAGAGGCGAATCATCTGTCCAGGTTTTGTCTTCTCTAATTGCCATGGGGCATCGGGCAGGTTCGGCTCCAGTCAATCCTGCTTCTTTTAATAGATCAAGGGCATACTTAAGCTGGGAGAGGACTATGGAGTTGGGCTTCCGAGAGATTTCGATCCCCAAAAAGTACTTCAGAGAGCTCATATCTTTCGTGACCAGATGTTGACGAACATGCCGCTTTGTCAAGGCTACCCCTTCCTGATCATCGCCAGTGAGAAGAATATCATCGACGTACACAGCAAGAACCACCAGTCCCGAGGAGGTTTTGCGAATAAATAGCGAGTGATCAGCAGAGCTGCGCGTAAAAACCAACGGCCGCCACGATGCCACTGAACTTGTCAAACCAAGCGCGAGGGCTATGCTTGAGGCCATAGATTGCCTTCTTCAGCCGACATACTCGTGTCTCCCCCTGAGCAACATACCCAGGAGGTTGCTCCATGTAGACGGCCTCCTGAAGATCACCATAAAAGAAGGCATTCTTTACATCCAGCTGAGAAATCAGCCAATCTCGATTGACAGCCACAAAGAGAAGGACCCGTATGGTGCTGAGACGAGCAACGGGAGAGAAGGTATCAAAATAATCAACATCATAGGTCTGTGTGAAGCCTTTAGCCACCAGGCGGGATTTGTAGCGATCCACACGGCCATCGGGGAGGAATTTCACCACAAAAACCCAGCGACAGCCCACAACATCCGTGCCAACAGGAGGAGGAACAAGAGTCCAGGTACCCCGTTCAGTGAGGGTAGCAATCTCGTCATCCATGACAGTCTTCCAATGCGGAAGGGTAAGAGCTTCCTGATAGGAACGGGGGGTGGAAGTAGAAGAGATTGCCAGAGCAAAGTCCCTGCGAGCAGGCGTCAGACGAGCATAGGAAACAGCAGCAGCAAGAGGATGCTGGGTACAAGCCCGAACCCCTTTGCGAAGGGCAATGGGAAGGTCCAGGTCAGCAGGTACCGCAGTATCCGGAGCATCCGTGGTGGAGAAAGCTGGCCCGGGAAAAGAGAGCGACGACAGCGAAGAGGAGGAAGGGGGAGGAGAAGGAGCGGGGGAAAATGGGGGAGATAGTGGAGGGGGCGGAACAGTAGCAGGAGTGGAGGGAATAGGGGGGTTGGTGGTAAAATGAGCGGGGGTGTGTTGAGGATTACCAGGAGGAGAGGAAGAAGCGGAAGAGAAGTAAGATGCATTTTCAAAAAAGGTAACATCTGCAGTGACAAATTGTTTGCGGGTTACGGGGTCAAAGCAGCAATAACCCTTCTGAGTGCGAGAGTACCCCAGAAAGATACATTTGGTGGACCGAGGGGAGAGTTTGTCGCGGGTGGTAGAGGGAGCATGCACAAAGGCTGTGCAGCCAAAGATGCGTAGAGGAAGAGGAAAGGGTTCTTTGACCGGATAGAGAATGAAAAAAAGAGTTTGACCATGGAGAACGGTGGAGGGAATGCGATTGATGAGATAACAAGAGATGAGAACAACATAGCCCCAGTAGGAGCGAGGGACATGCATTTGCGTAAGCAGAGTGCGAGCGACATCAAGAAGGTGACGGTTTTTGCGTTCCGCCACGCCATTTTGTTGGGAAGAGTAAACGCAACTGGTTTGATGAATAATCCCATGTTGCGTACAGAAAGAGGAAAAGGCCTGACTAAGATATTCTTTGGCGTTATCCGAGCGTAAGATTTTAATGGAAACTTAAAACTGAGTTTGAATGGAATGATAAAAGGATGTTCATACATCAAAAAGTTCAGAACGGTCTCGTAAGAGATAGACCCAAGTACAGCGAGAAAAGTCATCAATGAACGTAACAAAGTAAGAACTACCACGCCCAATGGTAAGGGTAGGAGCAGGACCCCAGATGTCAGAGTGAACGAGATCAAACGGACGGGTAGATCCACGATCTTGCTTTGGTGGAAAGGAAGAGCGGTGATGCTTGCCAAGTTGACATGCGTCACAATTAAGAGGAGGATGTTGGGAAGGGAGGTGGGACAGAAGTTGGCAAAGAAGGCGAGGGGGGGCATGACCAAGGCGAAGATGCCATTGGAGAAGATCTGTAGAGGAGGAGGAGAAGACAGATAGAACAGAGACGTTGTCGAGGAAGTAAAGGCCGCCGCTCTCAGTCCCAGTAGCAATCGTCCGTTGGGAGGCCGGATCCTGAAAAGAACAAGAGGTAGGAGTGAATGTGACGGAGCATTGTAGTTGCTTGCATAAAGATGTAACCGATAATAAATTGCAAGGAAACTGGGGCACATAGAGGATATCGGCAAGGCAGAGAGACGGAGTGACTTGAACCATGCCCGTCCCATTGACCGGAGAGGAAGAACCATCCGCAACTATGACAGGGGGCAACCGATCATGTGTGTCGAGATGAGAGAAATAGTGAGGATTGCCTGTCATATGAGCTGTAGCACCAGAATCGATCAACCAGCTTCCACGAGTAACAGTGTGGGCACTACCAGAAGAGGTGACCACCAAGGCGGACAGCTTGGAGGTGGAAGCCATTGAAGAGAGACGAAGAGAGAACAGGAAGCAGCGGCGACAACAACAAGCCGGGTGAACAGAAGCAGGCCGCGCGGCTAGGAAGGCCGCAGGCAGGAGAAAACAGGTCGGGCGGCAATAGAGAGGCCGCAACGACTAGGAAGCAGGAGCGGCAAGAAGCAAACAGGTCGCGACGACTACTAAACAGGTCGCGGCGACTGAATGACAGGGCGCGACAAAGAAGAGCAGCTAGAGAGGAGAGGCAAGGAGAAACAAGCCGCGCGAACAGGGCAACGGTCAGAAGAGAAGGCAAGCCGCGAAGACAGGTCGCGGAAAGCAGAAACAAGCCGCGAGAAACATAGAGCGCACACAATCAGGAGGAAAAGACCGTGCCCTCTGATACCATGTTAGAAACGAACAAAAAACAAACCGGAAGTAGTTTAATAGAAACTTTATTATCCCAAAAAGGTATCTATTACAAAGGTATGACCTACCTTATATAGAATGAAGGAGAGAAGAGAGAATACAAATAATAGATGTGGGACTAAAAATTTACAGAACACGAGCAGGCTATACAGAAACAAACCACACAAGCCGCACGGTTAGACAGATAGGCTAACCGCTCGGCTACTACCAGAGAGAGAGAGAGATCGCCATGGGAAACCGCTAGACCGCTTGGACCTCAGACAACAACACACAACAACCAAACCGCTGAAGGGAAACAGTAAAACCGCGCGGTCATCAACCCGCCATGCCAGACCGCCAGACCGCCCGGTCACCAACTTCAACATACAAACTGTCAAGGCTCGCTCCACTTTGGAGATCATCTCCACGTCCACCAACTGGGTCTCCTGCGAGTTCAAAAACATGTTAGAATGCGGGATAATAATGGAACACGCGAATATATCAAGACAAATGAAATTGGCCTACCAAAGCTTGCTTCTCGGCTTAGGCTTGGATATCCTCGGCATTGGCGAGATTCTTTGTCAACTCGAGGTTGACCCTTGTCGCCCCGTCAAAGAGCTCAGCTGTCCGTAGCATGGACCGAGCCATTTTTTGGGCGAGGTGGTGAGAGGAGGCATCCTCCAATGCCACAACGTCAACCCACACATAGATGGCACAACAGACATTGAATGCATCATCATCGGGCTCGTCGTTGACGCGACATCCCACCTGTAAAGGGAAGACATGAGTTGAGACTAATATGGTTCTCGTTGATGTACTAGAAGAAAAGGAGAGCTCCGACGATGTCATCGCCTTCGCTCCCTTTCTCGAATAAGAGTTGAGACTTGGGATTGTCCTCGTCCGGAGGGGCGAAGAATCACCTCACGAAGTACCCGAGGGGAACTCCGTCGAACTCATCCGGACGATTAGCTTTAGCCGCTTCGCCTCAACGATTGATATAGTAGGAGCTCCCAAGTTACCCTTTCCCTTGTTAGATCACGCGTTCACCTTTTATAGCTTTTTTGGGTTGGAAGTGGCGACTACGAGAGGGTGGAGGGAATTTTGCAAAGCCCTGAAAAGGAAGATGTCGAGTAAGGACTTGTGAATCTAAGTGGTTAAGTGGCGAGAAGAAAAAGGTCTCGCACAACTCAACCTAGCAAGGAGCAACACAAACGACCTCATCAACTCACCGACGGTAATACATTGCGTCAAAGTGTAGTCCGTGGAAGTACTTGCACATAGTCTAACCGCTGGCAGAGCTTGATAGGATGGAAGGAGAGGTCCTTTGCCACTGGATCCATTGGGAGCTCGCAGAAGTCGCCTCTTACGAAGACGACCCGATCACTCCGATGGTAGACATTGTTGTGAATATCCTTGAACTTAACGAAGCTACTTCTGAAATAGGCGGCGTCGTCCAAAGTAGCATTTAGGGAAGATCTTGCGCCAAACTGCAAAATTCCACGGTATCCCTTCCTTACGGAGGAAGGTCGCAAAAGCGACTACGTTAGCCACACCTTTGGGGTTCAGTTGTGCCTTGTCATGGGGAACACACGCTGAGATCTTGGAAAGATCATAGGATGTTCTGAATGCATGGGAGACCCCGTGGAGGTCATCCTCAAGGAGTTATTTAGAATGCTCTAGCTCATTGATTCAGAGCTCCAAGTTGCAGATGTCAAAGTATTCCCACTCATTCTTGGAGAGGTGGTTTTCAAACCCCTCCACCTTGGCCACCATGACTTCTAGTGATGTAACCCAGCAGTGGAGTTCACAACCCTCCATCTTGACTTGCAAGTCAAGAACAACAAAAGTAAGAGGATGGCTCGATACCTGCTTAACATAGACCACCCACGAATCGGTATAGGCAGACTCACGAGGTGGTCAACAGCAGGGCGGGTGGAGGAGCCCAAGCAAAACCACTGGATGAAGGTGAAAGAGCTGAACCAACACCAAGAAGAAGACTATTAGCTTCGACCTGCCACACACATTGAAAGTGATCTCACTAGACCTCCGCCTACCAGCGACGCAAGGTCCCTTGAACGGAATGTCATGATACATGACATCCCGTCGCCAAAGGGACTCCTGCCGAGAAGACGGCTTGCAGCCTCATGAAATAATAAGTATTAGGAAGTAACTTAATGGTAATAGATAGATTCAAAACTTGCACAACCCGTCTTACCAGCGTCCCTAGGGTACTAGTTTGCGCTGTCGGGATTGATCGATGGAGTGGACCGAATCCTAAGATAGATTTTGGGATTGACCAGCAAGCTAGCCTAGTCCTCGGTAACACCTTCGTCGCGTCAACCGCTGGAGATTTCCCGCACGAAATCGAATCACCAAGAGTATCCTCCATCGAGGGTCGTACATAGCTGGGCAACTTGGAGGAAGGACATTGGTCCCTCTCTATGAGCAGAGAGATCTGTTTATTCATTGGAGGGAGAACTCTATAGAAGGAGGTGGAAGGGCATTCAGAGTCGTCGTCGAAGTCGGGATGGTGACCAAACTAGCCAGCACAACAAAAGCTAGTGGGGGCTCACCTTCCAATTCTTTGTTGGCATGTCTCAAACGTGACTGTAGCCACTCGAAATGATCCAGCGAGGGCAGCGAGTAGTCAACCACCGTAGTCACCAAAACTGTTGTAAAATTAAGAAGACTTGAACATAAGCATCAGTTCGTAAAGAGCTACATCAGCTCAACAACAAGATCACCAATCCGAAAAAAGGATTAAACCCCAGTCACGCACGCCAAAGCATTAGAAGTATGAAGAATTTGATATATATTTGATTATTCTCTTGATTTATTATGTATTTAGGATGTTCCAACTTGTACAATGTAAGTTTTTCTGTGTTTTACATTCTCCCACTTTTTTAAAAAAATGTGGCATAAATATATATATGTAAATATGTATACATATACATAAATATATGTGTACATCTAAACTACATATAAAGAAGTCTCCTTATGGTGTAATTGTGTAATGTCGATGAGATATCAAGTCAATCTCAACCGTATGATCTTGTTGATAAAAATGTGACAGAATCCAAGCAGGTTGGTTGAAGTGGAGAGGCGCGTCAGGGATCTTATGTGATCGTAGAGTACCACTAAAACTTAAGGGCAAGTTTTATCGTACTGCAATTAGACCCGCGATGCTCTATGGTTCTGAGTGTTGGGCAGTGAATTGCGTACATGAGCAAAAAATGCGAGTTGCAGAGATGAAAATGCTTAGGTGGATGTGTGGACACATGAGATTGGATAAAATTTGGAATGAAAGTATTAGGGATAAGACAGGAGTAGCACCAATTTCAGAGAAGATGCGAGAAGCTCGTCTAAGATGGTTTGGACACGTACAAAGGAGACCATTAAAACCTCCTATTAGACGTTGTGAGAATCTAGTCACTATGCACGTTAGACGAGGGAGGGGTAGACCAATAAAGACTTAGAATGAAACTATAAAGAAAGACATGATGTACTTAGGCATTAGTGAGATTATGACAAAAAATAGGGCACAATGACGACAACGGATCCATATAGCCAACCCCACTATAGTGGGATAAAGGCTTGAGTGTTGTTGTTGTACTGACTTTATTAGATCTCTTATATCTATTATGGTAGGATGACCTAATCCTATATTTTCAGATCATTGTTCTACAACGGAAAATTACGATTTTGACTCATCTTAATTGAAAATTTAAAACCTGCAAAAATACGTTGACATGTGATCGAACCTGCAACCAGTCATATATTGAATAAAAACTCAACCACTACATCCGCTAACAAATGATTGTAAGAACCTAAATTACTATATATATATGAAGGAAACTCTAACTTTTAGAATAATCACACATAAAAATTTATATTATAATTTTCATAGCTAATATAAGTAAATATAATAAAAATTATATTATATTTCCATTTATAACATTTAAAATATAAGTTAATATAATATAATTTAAATTCTATAGCATTTATATACTATAATTTATAAAATATTAGTTTATATGATATAATTTTACAACAATATATATAAACGCTTGGATGAGGGTGAAACCGCTCGGATGCGGGCGAAGCCCGCTCGGATGCGGGTGAACCGTGAACGTACCTGTATCCTTATTTTTATAACTTTGTCGTACCGTTGTACCACCATATCAGATACGTATTGTACTCATAGTCTCATACCCATACTGATGCTTCATATGCTCAAAGCTATTAAGTCAACTACATCACCAAAGCCAACTCATCTAGATGTCTATAAAAAGAAAAAAATTGTCAAAATCAACTCGCCGCTTTTTAAGTTGGGCATTGGGAATCACATTGATGCCTCGGCAACACGTCGATGGGAGATAACAGTCATGGATTCCTCCTCGGGCGAGGCGAGATCCACTGAATTAGTGATCTTCTCTAGGGCGTATCCTCCCTTACGGCGGCCCCAACTCGGTGGTGTTTCTCGATGGAAAGGGCCTATGCCCTTTTTCTCATTTTCCAGTCCCTTCTCTTCTCGCGCTTACTCTCGAGAATCCATACCTAAGCTCATAACGAATGCGGCAACAGCAGAACCGGGAGCGAAATCCATCTCGGCAACGTTACCACGACCATGAAGCTTGGACCCCATGACTATTTATAAGTCTTTGTCAGCACGCAGTGTAATACCCGAACAATTATAAATGTTTATATTTTGTAAAATAAAAAAATTATGTGAATACTCCCCGATGATGAAAATACGGTTTCAGTGTCGATTGGTTTTGTGACAGTTATTTCATTTTATTTACCAGCCGGTTTTGATGAATAAAGATGGGCTTTGCTTGGCTGGTTGTACTTAGCTGTAACTGTGCAAGGGTTTAGACCGGCTGAACCGGTGGAGTAACCGGGTGCTTACGATCAGCGGTGGCATATTCCAGTGCTTTAAGTTATCGGGTTCTGTTCATTTCTCTTCATTTTCGACGGAAGGAAGCCACGGAAGCCGCTACTGCCGCTACCGTCGCTTGCTCTATCGGGCTCGATTCTTCTCCGATTTCTGTGATTCTTCTTGCAATTGAGAGGTAATCTCCTCCCCTCAACTCCTCTTGTGTTGATTATGAAGTTGGTGTATGAATTTTAGATGGGTGAAAACCCTAGGGTTTGGGGTTTTGGTTTTCTTCACTTCCTTTTGGAATTAAAAGTTCTGTAAACCCTAGACCCATTGTTGGGAGAGATGAAGCTAGGGTTTTGTCTTGATCTCCTTGTACGTATATGTGTGTGTGTGCCGGTTGTGCTTGGACAGTGCTGTGTGTATGTGTGTGTGCCGGCTGTGCTTGGACAGTGCTGTGTGTATGTGTATATGTCGGCTGGACTATGTAGATTACCTGGATGCTACAGGTAGTGTTTGGGCTGCTAGTGTTGGCTGTCCGGCTATTTTTGAAGGGATTTATACTTGAGGTGAGCTGCTGTTCACAACACTTGGTGTTGCCATGGTGGCAACCCTTGTGGTTGTGTATCGGAGCAACTTGGATTTGAATGATACACAGTCAATTTGAGTCACCCACGCTAGTCCTTTCCTAGACAACTCCTAGATGTCGTAGTTGTAACCGTCGTAGGAGTCCGCTCGTAAATATTTAAGGCGCAATCGTAAGGTAAATGATATTTTTGATACTGCAGAGAATGACGTCCGGCGATAGGCGCGATGTGACTCATTCGAGGGACAAGGGCAAAGGAAAAGTTGGGGTGAGACCTTACTACTTTCTGGTGAACTGTTAAGCTAGTTACTTCTTGTTATTTGATATCACTGAATATATGAATCGCCGAAAACGCTAACTTGGCTTAGCGAGCGATAAATTTCTGAGGGGAAAATATACACATAAATCCTATTTGTTAAGAAAATGAAATGAATCGAAAAGATAGAATTGAATTGAAAATTGAGATAGCGTCGACGCATCGAAAAGCTAAGGGTCGGCCTAATAGGGGGGTATACTTCAGACTCCTACACCTCGTGAGAGGGGTAGAACTCTCACACCTCGTAGCAGGGGTCGAACTCCTACAGAATATGAAGAGAATCCAATTTAGGAGGAGTGGAAGCCTGCTGTGCGTGAGAGCGCCCTAAAACGGATATTGATATGAAGGGTCGACGGACCCAGATGATTGAGATATTTGAATGACCCTTAGTCTTTCGAGGAACGCATTACGAATAAATGGAAATTTGATAAGAAACATGATAAATGAAATATGAATTGATATCAGAATAGAATTGTTGATTTTCCCTGTTACTATCTTAGAGACATGTTCATATATATTTATTGTTGCTGGCTCTCTTGTCTACTTGCAGTGTAAAGTTTCGGGTAAGGGTAAGAAATTCACTTAGTTTTCAAAACTAATTGGTTCCAAATTTTCTTTCAGGAGCCGAGTACTAGCGTACTAGACCCCGCTAGGCGGGCTCATGCAGATGCAGACCGAAGATCAACTGATGACGTGGCTCGTCCACGGGTTAGCTTGAGTTTTTCCTTGTACCATTGATAGCTAGTTAGAATGTAATACATGTAGACATTTACGTACCTGACATTGAGATAGTATATATATTCTTTACATTAATGATATGTGATGTTTTATTTTCTCTGGTACACCCATTTTCTTATACTGTTGCGTATAGTTATATGAAAAATCCTCTCAGAAAGAATGAATTAAATTGTGGCGGATTTGGGCCGTTACAATTAAATGGTATCAGAGGGGGGTTTACATAGGGCGTGTAACGCAGAGAGTGCGAGAATGGAAAATAAACTCACAATGATGACAATTGCGAGCCGCAATTGTTTTCCTCAGGAACCGTTACAAGTATATTCGACCCGCAGAATGCGAGAGGCTCTGAATGAACCTGAGGATTCTAGAGATTCCAGGTCAGAAGAAAGTGTGAGTGGACGACAGTCTACCTCACTTCATATCGCCGATATTGCTCAAGTCATCGCTGAGGCAATTAGATTGGTTCGGGACACCCCTCCAGTTGTGCCTCCTCATGGAGTAACCCCAGTGGTGCCAGCTGTGCCTCCTCCAATAATTGTGGAACCGCAGCAGCCTCGCTTGCTTGAAACTGATATGAAGCAATTTTTGAAATTGAAACCGTCGACGTTTCGTGGTGGTTTGTCTCCGATCGAGACAGAAGACTGGATCCTGCGGATTGAAACAATATTTGATACGATGTGGTGCCCTGCGGAGAGGAAGGTGGAGTTGGTCGTTTTTCTACTGGAAGGAGAGGCTAAGAGATGGTGGGTGAACTTAATGAAAGGGAAGTTTCAGACTCGTGGTTTGGCGAATGTGACTTGGGCAGAGTTTGTTCGGGAATTTACAAAGTGGTTTGTGCCGCGGACGGAAAAGAGACAGCTACAGGAGAAGTTTCTGCAATTAGTTCAAGGAAGCCGCTCCGTCCTTCAGTATGAAGCCGAATTTTCCAGCTTGGCATACTATGCAGAGTCTGCTGTGGCGACCGAGAAAGCTCGTTGCTTACGGTTCCAGGAAGGGTTGCGGGATGATATCCGCGCTTCAGTGGTTCCGTTTGATATTACGGAGTATGTACTACAGGTGGAGAAAGCTCGATTGGTCGAGTTAGATACTGAAAAGAGGCAAAGAAGGACAAAAATGAGGAAGAGGTTCAAAGAAGGTACTAGCCAAGAGAAATCGGGCAGAACAGGAGAAGCCCCCTGGAAGAAGAAGAAGCAGCAACAGTCAGTGTCCACTGGTAGCACTCAAGTGTCCCAAACAACGGCGACCAAATGTGCCAAATGTGGCAAGATGCACAAAGAGGAATGCTTGACTGGAGTCTGCTTCTACTGTCGCCAGCCGGTCCATCGTCGAAAGGATTGTCCGAAGCTGCAAAGGGATGAAAGTTCGAGAGGAGCCCCAACCTTACCGCCTCAGAAAATGTATCATATTGGGACTTCCAGGGAAGGGGAGTCGATAGCATCGACACCCGCTGAAGGGGCCAGAGATGAGAGGCTGATTCAGGCCTGGGCTTTCAATCTCGGTTAACAAGAGGCGAAGGCAGATGATACGGTTGTTACAGGTATGCTACTTGTGCATGATCAAGTTTTGAAAGTTTTATTTGATACTGGTGCCAGTCAATCGTTCATTTCAACATCTATTCTGGAATCAATTCATATACGACCATATCATATTGCTCAACCGTTGAGTGTATTGCTACCGAATAATACGGTTTTGATGACAAAGGAGCGAGCTGTACTCTCACTGCCTTTTAATGATAAACGAATTGAAACCGATGTTGCGGTCTTACCGTTGGTTGAGTATGATATCATCCTTGGTATGGATTGGCTATCGGATCGAGAAGCCGTTATTAACTGTAAAACGAAAGAGGTGGCGTTAAAATGCCCAGATGGAAGTCCGATGATCTATCAAGGGTTGGGCGAAGTTGCCAAAATTAGTATTTCGGCTATGAAAGCCAGAAAAATGGTACAGAAAGCCTGTGAGGCCATTTTGGTAATAATTAAAGAAATGAAAGAAGAAAAGAAAGAAATTACGGTTGTGCCTGTGGTACGGGACTACGCGGATGTATTTCCAGAAGAGTTACCTGGTGTGCCTCCAGCCAGAGAAGTTGAATTTGAAATTAAAGTGATCGAAGGAACTAATACAGTCGCAAAAACTCCTTATCGAATGACACCAAAAGAATTGGCAGAATTGAAAGTGCAATTGCAAGAATTACTTGATAAGAAATTTATCCGACCGAGTACTTCACATTGGGGAGCTCCAGTATTATTTGTGAAAAAGAAGGAATGATCTCTCCGTCTGTGCGTCGATTATCGCGAGCTGAACAAGTTAATAATAAAAAATAAATACCCTCTGCCGCGTATTGACGATTTGTTCGATCAGCTGGTTGGTGCACGTATATTTTCTAAAATTGATCTTCGATCAGGATATCACCAGCTAAGAATTCGACAGGAAGATGTCTTCAATACAGCATTCAGTACCAGGTATGGGCATTTTGAATTTGTTGTTATGCCTTTTGGCCTAACGAATGCTCCTGCAGCTTTTATGGCCTTGATGAATAGTGTGTTTAAGGCATTTTTGGACCAGTTTGTGATTGTTTTTATCGATGATATATTGATTTATTCAAAAACAAAGGAAGAGCATGCCCAACACCTGCATCAAGTCTTACACGCATTGAGGGAACAACAATTGTATGCTAAATTCTCAAAGTGTGCGTTTTGGCTGACTGAGGTGGCATTTCTAGGTCATGTAATTACTGCAGAAGGGTTGGTTGTCGATCCTGCTAAAATTGAAGCAATCCTCAACTGGACCCGACCGAAATCTGTAACTGAGATACGAAGCTTCTTAGGCTTAGCTGGCTATTATCGGAAATTTGTCAAAGACTTTTCGAAGCTAGCACTACCCTTGACACATTTGACAAGAAAGAACGTAGTGTTTACGTGGGGATATGATTGCCAGCAAGCGTTCGAAGCGTTAAAGGAAAGATTAACAATAGCGCCAGTGTTGGTGATGCCTGAAAGCTCCGATGGTTTTCAAATATATAGCGATGCGTCCTATAAAGAATTGAGTTGCGTGTTAATGCAGCATGGAAAGGTGATTGCGTTTGCTTCCCGACAATTAAAGGATGCCGAAAAGAATTATCCGACACATGATTTGAAATTAGCTGCTATTGTGTTTGCATTAAAAATTTGGCGTCACTACCTGTATGGTGTTCGACGCGAGATCTTTACAGATCATAAAAGTTTGAAATATATCTTTGATCAGTGGGAAATTAATTTACGCCAACGAAGATGGCTAGAATTTATTAAAGATTATGATCTAGATATTCAATACCATCCAGGTAAGGCAAATGTGGTCGCAGATGCCTTAAGCAGGAAAAATACTGCTGCGATGTCCGTAACACCGCGATATAATAAGAAGCTTCTGTATATGCTTCAGGATATGGGAATCTGCGCGATATTTACGCCTGAAGAAAAGCAAGCACAGCAATGCCAGATGCGGATTCAATATTCGCGTAAAGAGAGAATCCAGAAAGCGATATCTCAAGATCTCTTCTTGATGGGAATATTTGAGAAATTGTGGAAAGGAGAAGAGAGTGCTTTTGTTGAAAAAGATGCACTATTGTTCTTGAATGACAGAATATGTGTCCCAAATGCTGATAGCCTGCGGAAGGATATACTGTATGAGGCGCATAATACGTCATATTCAATTCACCCTGTTCGGACTAAGATGTACCATGATTTGAAACAGGACTTCTGGTGGCCTCATATGAAAAAGGATATCATTCAGTATATTGTCCGGTGTCATACCTGTCAGGTAGTGAAAGCAGAACATCAGAAGTCTGCTGGGTATCTTCGATCTCTACCCATTCCGGAATGGAAATGGGATGATGTTGCGATGGATTTTGTGTTTGGCATGCCTCGCAGTAAAGTCGGGAATGATGGAATTTGGGTCATCATTGATCGATTGACAAAGAGCGCACATTTTATACCGATCAAGTAAAGCGGGCCGACGGAAAAATTGGTGGAACTCTATGTAAATGTAATTGTGAGATTACATGGTATTCCACGTACGATCGTATCAGATCGTGATGGACGGTTTACATCTTTGTTGTGGCGGCGGGTGCACCATAAATTGGGAACAAGATTGTTGTATAGTACTGCTTTTCATCCGCAAACCGATGGCCAGTCCGAACGGACCATCCAAATGCTCGAGGATCTATTACGAATGGTGGTTTTGGACTTGAAAGGCTCTTGGGAGAAATATTTATCGTTAGTTGAATTTACTTTTATTAATAGCTATCAAGCAACGATCCAAATGGCCCCGTTCGAAGCTCTATATGGACGGCGATGTAGAACTCCTTTGAGCTGGACAGAGGATGGAGAAAAGAAATTGTTCCCGCAGAAGAGGACAGACAAAATTGAAGAGAAAGTTCACGTCATTCATCAAAGAATGAAAATCGCACAGGAGCGTAAACAAAAATATTATAATGCCCGACATCGTCTGGTGTTCGATGCGAGATCTTTACAGATCATAAAAGTTTGAAATATATCTTTGATCAGCGGGAAATTAATTTACGCCAACGAAGATGGCTAGAATTTATTAAAGATTATGATCTAGATATTCAATACCATCCAGGTAAGGCAAATGTGGTCGCAGATGCCTTAAGCAGGAAAAATACTGCTGCGATGTCCGTAACACCGCGATATAATAAGAAGCCTCTGTATATGCTTCAGGATATGGGAATCTGCGCGATATTTACGTCTGAAGAAAAGCAAGCACAGCTATGCCAGATGCGGATTCAATATTCGCGTAAAGAGAGAATCCAGAAAGCGATATCTCAAGATCTCTTCTTGATGGGAATATTTGAGAAATTGTGGAAAGGAGAAGAGAGTGCCTTTGTTGAAAAAGATGCACTATTGTTCTTGAATGACAGAATATGTGTCTCAGATGCTGATAGTCTGCGGAAGGATATACTGTATGAGGCGCATAATACGCCATATTCAATTCACCCTGTTCGGACTAAGATGTACCATGATTTGAAACAGGACTTCTGGTGGCCTCATATGAAAAAGGATATCATTCAGTATATTGCCCGGTGTCATACCTGTCAGGTAGTGAAAGCAGAACATCAGAAGTCTGCTGGGTATCTTCAATCTCTACCCATTCCGGAATGGAAATGGGATGATGTTGCGATGGATTTTGTGTTTGGCATGCCTCGCAGTAAAGCCGGGAATGATGGAATTTGGGTCATCATTGATCGATTGACAAAAAGCGTACATTTTATACCGATCAAGCAAAGCGGGCCGACGGAAAAATTGGTGGAACTCTATGTAAATGTAATTGTGAGATTACATGGTATTCCACGTACGATCGTATCAGATCGTGATGGACGGTTTACATCTTTGTTGTGGCGGCGGGTGCACCATAAATTGGGAACAAGATTGTTGTATAGTACTGCTTTTCATCCGCAAACCGATGGCCAGTCCGAACGGATCATCCAAATGCTCGAGGATCTATTACGAATGGTGGTTTTGGACTTGAAAGGCTCTTGGGAGAAATATTTATCGTTAGCTGAATTTGCTTATAATAATAGCTATCAAGCAACGATCCAAATGGCCCCGTTCGAAGCTCTATATGGACGGCGATGTAGAACTCCTTTGAGCTGGACAGAGGATGGAGAAAAGAAATTGTTCCCGCAGAAGAGGACAGACAAAATTGAAGAGAAAGTTCACGTCATTCATCAAAGAATGAAAATCGCACAGGATCGTAAACAGAAATATTATAATGCCCGACATCGTCTGGTGGAATTTGCTGTGTGCGATCAGGTGTGTTTGAAGATTAAACCGTTCAAAGAGATTTCCCGATTGCGACGAATTGGAAAATTAAGTCTGAGGTATGTTGGTCTCTTTCCTGTGATTGAACGACTTGGCGAAGTAGCATATCGCCTAGCTCTGCCTGCTGAATTACAGAGGTTGCATGATATTTTTCATATATCCGCACTCAGACGATATATTCCGAACTCATATTTAATGATATCTACCAGTGATGTGCAAATAGAAGCTGATTTGTCAAGTCCGACAACACCTTACCAGATTGTTGATCGGCAAAGCAAAAATCTTCGGAATCGACAGGTGAACTTTGTCAAAGTCTGGTGGACCGGCCACCCTGCCAAGGATGCTACTTGGGAACGCGAAGATTTAATGTTAAAAATCTTTCCCTCTTTCTTTGGGATTCGCGAGGATGCGTGATTTTCGAGGGCGAAAATTCTAATAAGGAGGGGAGAGTTTGTAATACCCGAACAATTATAAATGTTTATATTTTGTAAAATAAAAATATTATGTGAATACTCCCCGATGATGAAAATACGGTTTCAGTGCCGATTGGTTTTGTGACAGTTATTTCGTTTTATTTACAGGCCGGTTTTGATGAATAAAGATGGGCTTTGCTTGGCTGGACTTGGACTTGGCTGGTTGTACTTAGCCGTAACTGTGCAAGGGTTTAGACCGGCTGAACCCGTGGAGTAACTGGATGCTTACGATCAGCGGTGGCCTATTCCCGTGCTTTAAGTTATCGGGTTCTGTTCATTTCTCTTCATTTTCGACGGAAGGAAGCCACGGAAGCTGCTACCGCCGCTTGCTCTATCGGGCTCGATTTTTCTTCGATTTCTGTGATTCTTCTTGCAATTGAGAGGTAATCTCCTCCCCTAAACTCCTCTTGTGTTGATTATGAAGTTGGTGTATGAATTTTAGATAAGTGAAAACCCTAGGGTTTGGGGTTTTGGTTTTCTTCACTTCCTTTTGGAATTAAAAGTTCTGTAAACCCTAGACCCATTGTTGGGAGAGATGAAGCTAGGGTTTTGTCTTGATCTCCTTGTACGTATATGTGTGTGTGTGCCGGTTGTGCTTGGACAGTGCTGTGTGTATGTGCCGACTGTGCTTGGACAGTGCTGTGTGTATGTGTGTATGTCGGCTGGACTATGTAGATTACCTGGATGCTACAGGTTGTGTTTGGGCTGCTAGTGTTGGCTGTCCGGCTATTTTTGAAGGGATTTATACTTGAGTTGAGCTGCTGTTCACAACACTTGGTGTTGCCATGGTGGCAACCCTTGCGGTTGTGTATTAGAGCAACTTGGATTTGAATGATACACAATCAATTTGAGTCACCCACGCTAGTCCTTTCCTAAACAACTCCTAGATGTCGTAGTTGTAACCGTCGTAGGAGTCCGCTCGTAAATATTTAAGGCGCAATCCTAAGGTAAATGATATTTTTGATACTGCAGAGAATGGCGTCCGGCGATAGGCGCGATGTGACTCCTTCGAGGGACAAGGGCAAAGGAAAAGTTGGGGTGAGTCCTTACTACTTTCTGGTGAACTGTTAAGCTAGTTACTTCTTGTTATTTGATATCACTGAATATATGAATCGCCGAAAACGCTAACTTGGCTTAGCGAGCGATAAATTTCTGAGGGGAAAACATACACATAAATCTTATTTGTTAAGAAAATGAAATGAATCGAAAAGATAGAATTGAATTGAAAATTGAGATAGTGTCGACGCATCGAAAAGCTAAGGGTCGGCCTAGTAGGGGGGAATACTTCAGACTCCTACACCTCGTGAGAGGGGTAGAACTCTCACACCTCGTAGGAGGGGTCGGACTCCTACAAAATATGAAGAGAATCCAATTTAGGATGCGTGGAAGCCTGCTGCGCGTGAGAGCGCCCTAAAGCGGATATTGATACGAAGGGTCGACGGACCCAGATGATTGAGATATTTGAATGACCCTTAGTCTTTCGAGAAACGCATTACGAATAAATGAAAATTTGATAAGAAACATGATAAATGAAATATGAATTGATATCAGAATAGAATTGTTGATTTTCCCTGTTACTAGCTTAGAGACATGTTCATATATATTTATTGTTGCTGACTCTCTTGTCTACTTGCAGTGTAAAGTTTCGGGTAAGGGTAAGGAATTCACTTAGTTTTCAAAACTAATTGGTTCCAAATTTTCTTTCAGGAGCCGAGTACCAGCGTACTAGACCCCGCTAGGCGGACTCATGCAGATGGAAGACCAACTGATGACGTGGCTCGTCCGCGGGTTAGCTTGAGTTTTTCCTTGTACCATTGATAGCTAGTTAGAATGTAATACATGTAGACATTTCCGTACCTGACATTGAGATAGTGTATATATTCTGTACATTAATGATATGTGATGTTTTATTTTCTCTGGTACACCCCTTTTCTTATACTGCCGCGTATAGTTATATGAAAAATTCTCTCAGAAAGAATGAATTAAATTGTGGCGGATTTGGGCCGTTACACGCAAGAATAAGGTCGGACATTGTTTCCCAGTTTCATGTCGATCTCAAAAAAGTGGCAATTGTATATGACATGTATTCATCGAGTACAAAGTAATTGAAGATCAACTACGAAGGAAGAAGTGACAAGGAAGACCCATATCAATCGTTGTCAACTCGCCATCAACTCGTATCAGCATTATCCTCAACTCGCTCGAGGTCGGCAACAACGCGCACGACCTTACCAACGACATGACAAGGTTCTCATAAGGGTCCCAGTTGTTTATAAATATGACACACCGTCAAGGGGGAGAGGAAGTGCAAACAACTCTCAAGAGAACTCGTCTAAAACTAGCCGAACTTGAATGTAACTAGTCTGAGCATGACTCCATCCTTGATCCTAGCACAACATCTAGATTGGGAGGGGGTTCATATACAATCTTGGATGTTCAACGGGACCTCCTAGTTGTGACAATTGTATTTTTACTGTTAAAAGTAATATTGATTTATGAATTCTCTTTCAGTTGCTCTGTGCCTGTGATTGTTACTTTGATGGGCTAGAAACATTCGCTCATACTTGTCTGAATTTTGTGAGCCAAGTTCATGGATACAACGCCAATTTTCTAGCTAAAATGACAAGTGCACGTGCATTAAAGGACATATATCTCTGCCTCTTTAACTTCAAAAAATGCATGTTGAAAACATCATTTTTCTAGGTAATTGGAGAATTTCTACTGTTTAAAACTAGCATATGTCTGATCTCTTAACAAGAAATTGAACATAGTGAGGTTTCCCTTGTTTAAAGCTCAAGGGAATGTTTTGCTTATTCGAGAAGAAGATACTTGATAAATAAAATCAAGAAAGTAAGGTGAAAAGTAAGGACTGAAGTTCCACAACTAATAAATATACATTATTGAATTAAAAAAACTAGATTACACTGATTGCAAGTAATAGATCATATTGTACAACCCCGTGTCCGGCGAGCGGGTCCCGCCAGGAAGGATGAGTGGACCTGGAGCCGTGACCTGCACCCGGGCGGCGAGACGGGCTATGCGGCGGAAGGCCTGACCCGCTCCCGCCCACCACGGGCGAGCGGGCTGCCAACCCGCGGCGAGCGGGCTGGCAACCCGCGGCGAGCGAGCTGGACCCAGGGATGGCGACCCCCCCCCCCCCCCCCCCCGCATGCGACCTGACCGCCGATCCGCCCGGCAAAAGGCTGGCAGCTCGCCCCTATCGGCTCGCGCTCGCCCAAGGAGAACAGGCGAGCCCCGGAGCCAGGTCGCGCCCGCCTCCTGCAGGAGAACTGAAGGCGAGCTGACCGCCCAGGGGTGCGAATAGCTCCTCAGAACAGCGGAGCCTCGCTGTTGGCAGACCAGTTTGGACTGCGCATAGCCGTTCAGAACAGCGGAGTTTGGCTGTTGGCAGACCCAACCAGGGGCCTTTTGGTATTTCCAGGTCAGTCCTTTTGGTTATCGGCAGTTCAGATTCTGAAAATTTATAAATAAGACCCAAGGGGTACCTCAGAGGGCACGTTTTCAGTGCCTCCTTGCCCTCATTCTCAAGTGTTCTCTGAGGGTACCTTAGCTCGGCTCTTGGCTAAGGAGGGGAAGCGCTCAGAGATCTTCCTGGTTTGTGGTGGGACCTCCCTGCCGAGCCCTTGGGTCTGTCCTTTCTTGTCTCTCTCGTTGTTTTTCTTGCAGGTGCGAAGTAGGCGCGAGACCACCCCTTCCCCAAGGGTCGAACTCCACAAGAGGCCGGTTTCCGGTTTCAACATTTTGGTGCGGTGAGCGTGGAGAGTGGTCAGTGCAGAAAAGCTTCGGCGAGCTCAATGACGGGAGGTCAAGGATCCGACAGGCAGAACTCGCCGCCCCCTCCGCCTCTCGCAACAGTAGGAATGTTTGAAGACTTCAGGAACGAGGTGCTGGACCTCGTCAAGATCGCACTCGGCGTGCGGGCCGAGTGCTCGACTCCAGCAGCCCAGATCGCGGCCGCCCCCTCTTTAGGCGAAGACGCTCCTGGCAGGCGAGCCGGAAAGGAAGTGGCTGAGGAAGGCCGAGGGAGCGAGCTCTCGGGGCGCGAGCTCTTCCCCGGCTCGGCAGGCCGAGGTCGATTCGGCGAGTTGGGCTCGCGGGACTCGCCGGCTCGCCCGGTGGCTGGAAGCAGTCCATTCAGCGAGCTGGTCTCCTCAGCACCAGTGCCAGAAGGGTTCAGGGAGCCCGAGATGACCTACTACACCGGGAGGGGAGACCCGGTTCAGCACGTCCAGTGGTTCGAGGACGTAGTCTCCATCCGTCAGATGTCGGACGGATTCAAGTGCCGTCTCTTCGCCATCACCCTCCGAGAGAAGGCAAGGGAGTGGTTCCACCAGCTGCCGGCCAGCTCCATCTATTGCTTCGAGGACCTGCGCCGAGGGTTCATGTTGAGGTTCACTACCTCAAAGAAGAGGAAGAAGGAGTCTGAGTCCCTGTTCCACATAAAGCAGGGGTGAACGAGACGTTGGGGAGCTACGTCGATCGGTTCCAGGAGGAGGTCACCCAAGTCCAGGAGATGCCGGGCCACAGTCTGATGATGGCCTTCACACTGGGCCTGCAGCAGGGTTTCTTCCGCATGGAGCTGAAAAGGATTCCCCCCCTCTCCTACGAGGAGCTGATGGAGAGGGCGGCGAGAGAGGTCGACGGGGAGGCGTCGAACCCGGAATTTGCGAGGAAGTTGGCCAGGTGGGCGACTGAGGAGGAGAAGGAGTCGAAGGGAGGAAGAAGACAGGAAGAGAGGAGGGAGGAGCCCAGGCAGAGGGAGCAGAGGGAGCAGAGGCAGCTCCAAGGACAGCAGCCGGGATGGGGGCGTCAGGAGCCCGACCGTAGGCTGGGCTGGAGACCAGAGTGGCAGGGGCAGGGGCCACAGAGGGGATACTACGGGAGAGGTCACTATCAGGGGAGGCAGGACCAGTTCCACCCACCCGGCTGGAGGCAGGGTCAGAGGCCGCGGCTCCCCGATCAGGAGGAGGCCATGGCCATAGCTCTGGGAGCGAGGAGAGGAGTCATGAGAAGGAGGAGAAGGGAGTTCAGGGTGGAACTGCCCTACTGCGACTTCCATCAGGAAGAGGGGCACGCAACGGCCACGTGCCCGGAATTCTTGGAGATGAGAGAGAACAGGGGGCGGCAGCAGCAGCAGGAGGAGGTGCGGCAGGAAGTGAGGATCGAGGAGGTCCTGCCTCGGACGGAGGAGGATCGCTGTGAAGACCGGGTGGACGTGGGGACCCGAGGAATGATCGGAGTGATCCACGGGGGAGTAGGGGTCGAGGCTTCCCGCAAGGCAAGTCTCCACACCATGTATCGGCGGAGCGTCGCCTCTACGTCCCAAACCCCGCCGCCAGAGGAGAGGATCACTTTCTCCAGAAGCGACATGCCGGACCACGAGGATCCGTTCTGTGATGCGCTGGTCATCAAGGCCGCCATCGAGAACTTCACTGTCTCTCGGATCCTAGTGGACAATGGGAGTTCCGTGAACGTCGTCTTCAAAAAGGCGTTTGACGCGATGCAGGTAGAAGCTAAGAGGGTGCTGGCCTCGGACGGGCCCTTGTTCGGGTTCTCGGGAGAAAGGAAGGAGGTAGAGGGAGGAGTCGGCCTCCATGTCACCCTGGGGGGGCAGTCCCGAAACTGCAAGTTCGTCATTGTGGACGCCCCCAGCAGCTACAGCGCAATCTTCGGGAGGCCCCTGATCAGCGCCTTCCGCTGCGTCCCCTCATCTTTCCATCAGTGCTTGAAGTTCAACGCTGAGGGGGCGCAGGTCAGGGTTAGGGGAGACCCTAAGGTGGCACGGGAATGCTACGTCACCGTGGTGAACACCATCTCTTGGCAGGAAGGGGCCGAGGAGATGGGGCGGAGGATGGAGGAGGACGAGCAGGAAGCCGGAGAGGTGGAGCTGGAGGTGAAGGGCTGCGCAGAGAAGGCGGAAGGAGGGGGTTTGGAGGAAGTGGTCGAGGTAAGGGCCGTGGCAGAGGAGATGGAGGTAGAGGTCCCCGCTCAGGAGGAAGGGGATGCCGAGGGATGGGGGGAGCAGTCCAGGCTGGAGGCCGCAGAGGAGGTGGTGGAGCTGGAGGTGCTCACCCGCGGAGGTAGGGTGGAGAAGATCCGCGTCAGCGGGGGGCTGACCCCGGAGGACCAGGGCAGGATGCTGGAGTGCATCCAGAAGAACGTGGACATCTTCGCCTGGAGCGCCGCGGAGATGCCGGGGGTTGACGCGGATGTGGCTTGCCACCGCCTCAACCTGGACCCAGGAACACGCCCCGTCCAGCAGAAGAAGAGATCCACGGCGGACAAGCTAGCGGAACCCATCAGGGAGGAGGTGGCAAAACTTCTCAAAGCGGGCTTCGTGTCCGAAATTCAATACCCCGGCTGGGTCTCGAACGTTGTGATGGTCAAAAAGGGAGACGGCCGCTGGCGCTTATGTATCGATTTCTCCCTTCTTAATAAAGCTTGTCCTAAGGATTGTTACCCCTTGCCTCGGATCGACGCGCTGGTTGACTCAGCCGTCGGTTTTTCTGTAATGAGTTTTTTAGATGCATTTTCAGGTTACCATCAGATCAGGATGCACCCCCCAGACATAAAGGATGTCTCATTCATCACAGGGGACGGTTGCTACTGCTACAAGATGATGCCGTTCGGGTTGAAGAACGTCGGGGCCACCTACCAAAAGATGATGGATAGAGTCTTCAAGGAACAGAGGGGGAGGAACTTGGAGGTGTACGTGGGCGACCTCATGATAAAGAGCCGGGACGTGGACTCCCACCTTCGGGACCTAGAGGAGACGTTCGCCACCCTGCGCAGATACAAGATGCGGCTGAATCCCCTTAAGTGCGTTTTTGGGGCTGGCCGAGGGAAGTTCTTGGGGCACCTCCTCACCCCCGCAGGGGTCGAGCCGAACCCGGACAAGGTCAAGGCAATCTTGGAGTTGGGGTCCCCGCGGAATGCGAAGGAGGTCCAACGGTTGACAGGGAAGCTAGCAGGACTGAGCCGCTTCCTCTCTCGGGCAGGGGAAAAGTGCTCCCCCTTCTTCAAAACACTGAGGGGGGGCCAGAGGTTCGAGTGGACTAAGGAATGCGAGGAGGCGTTCCAGGCCCTCAAGACGCAGCTGACACAGGCCCCGCTGCTCCAGGGGCCGAAAGAGGGTGAAGATTTGTTCTTATACCTCGGGGTCGGGGCAGAGGCCTTAAGCTCCGTCTTGGTCCGAGAAGAGGGGAAGAGGCAGCTCCCTATTTACTATGTCAGCCGGGTCCTGAGGAAGGCCGAGCTCCGTTATCCAATCTTAGAGAAGCTTGCGTTCGCACTGATCATCTCGGCTCGGAGGCTACGACCATACTTCCAGGCACACTCGATCCGAGTGGTGACCGACCATCCCCTCCGCAACGTCTTCGAGGGGGTGGAGCATTCAGGCCGGCTGGCCAAGTGGTCGGTGGAGCTGAGCGAGTTCGACGTCTCCTTCGTTCCGCGGCTCTCGATCAAAGCTCAGGCGATGGCCGATTTCTTGGCCGACTACGTGGTGGAAGTAGCGGAGGAGGAACTCACCCGCCCGACTCCTTGGAAGGTGAGGGTGGACGGAGCCTCAGGAAGGCATTCTCTCGGAGTAGGAGTGGTTCTGGAAAACCCTCAAGGGACTCGGATCGAACAGTCGGTGGTGGTGCATTTTCCCATTACCAACAACCAGGCTGAGTACGAAGCAGTGATAGCGGGACTACGCCTGGCCAGAGAATTGGGGGTGCTGGATGTGGAAGTTCTGACCGACTCCATGGTGGTGGCTTCCCAGATCAACGGGGAGTTCGAAGCAAGGGAGCCCGCTTTGAAGTTATACTTAGCCAAAGTGAAGGGAGTCATCGGGACCTTCCAGACCTTCTCCATCCGGCACGTACCGAGGGGAGAGAATAACCATGCCGACCAACTGGCGAAGCATGGCCCCCGGGCAGGAGGCACCATCACCGACCTGTTTCGCCCCTCCATCGGAGAAGGAGAGCTCATGGAGATCGATCAGCAGTCCTCGTGGATGGACCCAGTAGTAGTTTTCCTCTCCACGGGAGAGTATCCGGAGGGAGTAGACAGGAAGAAGCTGAGGCACAAGTCCGCCTACTACCTCCTCAAAGACGGGCAACTATACAGAAAGACCCTTTCCGGGATGCTGGCTCGCTGCGTGTCCAAGGGTGAGGCGCAGCGGATCTTGGAAGAAGTCCACTCCGGGGAGTGCGGGAGTCATTCCGGGAGTCGGACCTTGGAGGGGAGGATAGTCCGGCAGGGGTATTTCTGGCCCACCCTGGGCCGGGACGCCGCGGAGTTCGCAAGAAGATGTCATAAGTGCCAGCTATTTGCCCCCCTCCAGCTACAGCCGGCCCAACGACTCAAGAGCATCACGGCCCCCTGGCCCTTTGCAATCTGTGGAATGGATCTGGTCGGACCGTTCCCCCAGGCCAGCGGCCAGAGAAGATTCCTCCTAGTGATGATCGACTACTTCTCCAAGTGGATAGAGGTGAAGGCGTTGGCCAAGGTGACTTCCCAGGTAATCAGGAACTTCGTTTGGGGGGAGATCATCTGTCGCCATGGGCTGCCCCAAGCCATCGTCACAGACAACGGACCTCAGTTCGCCAGCGCCGAGTTCACCAGTTTCTGCGAGCAGCTTGGGATTGACCTCAGATTCGCCTCGGTCCACCACCCCAGGAGCAACGGGCAGGTGGAGGCGGCGAACAAAATCATCGTCAATCTCCTCAAAAAGAAGGTGGAAAACTTGAGGGGGAGTTGGGTGGAGCGGCTCCCCGCCGTCCTTTGGGCCCTTAGAACCACTCCTAACACGGCCACGGGGGAGACCCCCTTCAAGCTCTCCCACGGGTGCGAGGCGGTGCTCCCCATAGAATTTGAAGTTCAAACGGCGCGGGTCGGAACGGCCAGGGAAGGCCGAGAGGAATGGCAAGCCGAGAATGGGGAGGAGCTGAGACTCTCCCTCGACATGGTAGAAGAGTTGAGGGATCTTTCGGCCGTCCGACAGGAGGAGGTCAAAAGGAGGATGGCGAAATACTTTGACAAACATGTCAGGGTCAAGCAGTTCACGGAAGGGGACCTGGTACTGAAGAAGGTGGACGCGGCAGGACGGTCAGCATCCGTAGGGAAACTCAACCCCAGCTGGGAGGGGCCATTCATTGTGAAGGAAGCTTTGAAGTCGGGGGGCTATCGGCTCCAAAATGTAGAGGGCGAGGCCCTGAGTCTCACCTGGAGTGGGGACGACTTGAAGAGATTTTTTCCCTAATTTCCTGTAAGCAACACGATTTATTATAATGAAGCTTTTCTTTTCCCTCCCCCCAGGATTGTCATACCTAGGCTTGCTCAGAGAGTTGGAATGAATTTGGACCCCGAGAAGATCCCGCTGCCAGGCTCCCACCTAGCTGGCAGGGCCGGAAGTCACTCGGTGTCATCCCTAGCCTCGAGAAGATCCCGCTGCCAGGCTCCCACCTAGCTGGCAGGGCCGGAAGTCACTCGATGGAATGAATTTGGACCCCGAGAAGATCCCGCTGTCAGACTCCCACCTAGCTGGCAGGGCCGGAAGTCACTCGGTGTCATCCCTAGCCTCGAGAAGATCCCGCTGCCAGGCTCCCACCTAGCTGACAGGGCCGGAAGTCACTCGATGGAATGAATTTGGACCCCGAGAAGATCCCGCTGCCAGGCTCCCACCTAGCTGGCAGGGCCGGAAGTCACTCGGTGTCATCCCTAGCCTCGAGAAGATCCCGCTGCCAGGCTCCCACCTAGCTGGCAGGGCCGGAAGTCACTCGATGGAATGAATTTGGACCCCGAGAAGATCCCGCTGCCAGGCTCCCACCTAGCTGGCAGGGCCGGAAGTCACTCGGTGTCATCCCTAACCTCGAGAAGATCCCGCTGCCAGGCTCCCACCTAGCTGGCAGGGCCGGATGACACTCGATGGAATGACTCGGAAAGCAATGGCCTGCGACCTAGAGCAAATCGCGTTGTCAGACTCCCACCTAGCCGGCAAGGCCGGGAACTACTCAAGAAGCGTGCGCAGCAGGACGGAATCGCAAGGGTTAGTCAAAAAAGAAGGAAAGGGTCTAGCATAGCCCCACCCTCAAGCCCCGGGAAAAGTGGTCGAGCGAATGCAAAGGCCTGGGCGAGAGTCCGCAGAGAGTTAAGCATGCGGCCGAGGGGCGAGCCAGCTCGCCTCGCTCGGCGGACGAGCCAGCTCGCCTCGCTCGGCGGACGAGCCAGCTCGCCTCGTCAGAGCCGGGCCGCTGGGACGGGTCGCGCCGTCCGGCAATAACATCATTGGAAAAACAAGACAGGCGAGAAATATAAAAAGAACAATAGCTAAAAGGAACAGTAGCTAAACATATAAAGTATAAGCGCAACTCGTGCATACATCTCAGACCAGATTCTTATACACATAATGTTCATCTACAAAGTAAATTACAAAAAAGGAGGGGGGGGGGGGAAAACGCGAGATCTAGAGACCCTAAAGCGGCTGGAAGGCCTTGTCGCCAGGGTCCGGCACAGGGAGGAAAAGCGCCGGCACAACATCTTCCGCAGAAAGCCCCGCCGCCTCGCTCGTAAGCAGGTCCGCGCGCCGCAGCATCTGCATCGTATACTTTGCCGCACTGGCCGCGTTCTTTTGCATGAGCACCTCCAGGTCGTAGTCGGACAGGTGCTCGTGCGGGCAGACCCCGCTGGCTGGAGGAGGGACAGCGGCAGCGGCCTCCAGCTCGCGTATCCGGGCCTCCAGCGCCGCCTTCTCCTGGCCAAGGGTGGCAATCTCGGCGCCCATCCGGCTCGCCGTAGCCGCATCCTGAAAAAAGGAATAGGAATTATCATGAGCTGCGTTCGCAAGGAGAAGAGATTAGCTCAGGTTGAGAGCGTACCACCCCGCCCAGATATTGCGCGAGGGCCTCCTCGGCAGCGGCGGCTCGCCCTCTCTGAAGGTCCGCGTCCACCCGAGCGAGCTTCCGGGCCTCTTCTTTCTCCTCCGCCATCTTTTGGATAGACGCGGCGTTCCGCTCCACCTGGGTGCAGCGTCGCCCCACCATGTGAGCCAGCTCCAGACCGCGCAGCTGGGCCCGTGCGCTCTCATGGATCAGCACCCGCGTCTCCTCCTTGTCGTATATGGCGGCGTCTTCGCGCGAGTACAGCCCAAAGGAGAAGCTGTACGCCTCCCCGCCGATCGTATCCTGCTCCATCCAGCTCGGCAGCAGGGTCGAGATCGTTGCGCGATTCGACTCCTTGTCCCAAGCCAGGAGCGGGACGCCGAGCTCGTCCAAGTACCTCTCGCCGTAGCCGAAGTTCCGATGCCCTCTCGGCACCGGCCCCGCAGCGGCTTCAGACCCGCCCGGCGGCGCGGAGGTGCCCCCCGCCCCGACCGGGGAGTCGCTGGTCGAAGCAACCAGCGGGGGCGAGGGGGCCTCAGTCGGCAAGACCGCGGGGGCCTTGCCCTTTCTTTGGCTCGCGGAGGGTTGCTGATCCGCGGTCTTCGCCGACTTCGGCGGAGGCGCTGACTGTCCGCCGCCCGGTCGCTTCTTGGCCGGGATCGATGAGATGTCGCGCTGGGCGGCATCCGCAGCCTGGGCGCGGGCGAGAACCCCGGGCGGAATCCGAGCGCTCTCATAAGGGGGGTGAAGAGGTATGTCGCGTTCACCTGCGAAGAAAGGAAGGTGAGATGAAAGAAGAGTGGGAAAGTAAGGACTAATGGAGACGAGTGGCAAACCTCCCCCCGGCGGGACAGCCGCGAGATCGTCAAGGTGGCGGCGCAGGAACGCGACCTCGAAGTTCTTCCCGACGAAGAACGCGAACAGGTCGGCTTCATGGCCGCCTAGGTTGGGTGGCCGGTAGCTCGCCTCGCTGAGCTGCACCGGCGAGAAGGGCACGTTGCCGAAGTCCCCTTTGACGAACAGGAACTTCTTCAGCCAGTTGTGGCTCTTGTTGACGGTCTCCCGCACCTTGAGGTGGGCGCTGGAGAAGTAGGCCGTCCCGTCTCGGTTCGCCCTGAAGGAGAACAGCTTCCGGAATACTGCGAGGCTGAACTCCACCCGCTCCTCTCGCAGGAAGCAGGCGAACCCCATCATGACGGCGATGGAGTTCGGGGTCATCTGGCCCAGGACGACCCCGAAGTATTTTAGCACTTGGCGCACCTCGGGCCATAGGGGGAGTCGCAGGCCTACCTCGAAGTGAGCTAGAGGGATGGCGAGCTCATCCCCAAACAGGTCATTGATCTTCTCCCTCTCATTGGGTCGCCTCGCAGAGAACCCGGCTGGGATGTGGTCGCCTAGAGCTTCCAAGTATTCGCGCTCTGTGATGACGGCGCGAGGGAAATCATGCTCGGAGAAGGTCCAAGCGCATTTGCTTCGGCCGTCCGCGTCGCCGGCGCCTCCGCCCATCCCCGTCGATTCGCCGCCGAGTGCGAGAGAAAAAGCCAGAAGGCGGACACAGACGACACTCCGCGGGAACGGGAAGCCAGAAAGTTAGGAAACGGTGGAGAAATCAGGGCCGGCAAGGCCTATTTATAGGGAAAGAAAAGGGCGGGAAACTTCCCGCCGAAAGGCGGGGTGCGGATAGTCAAAAAACAATCCGACGGTTCGACTTCCCGCGCGCGAGCGCACCTCAAAGGTCGAGCCGGCACGGTTCTCGCCCGGCTGCAACCGCGGGAGACCAGCGCGGGCGAGCCAACCCCAACCCGCACCCGCACGCCGTGCCGCGCGAGACGATAGATTCCCGTCTAGCGAGCTCCTCGGCTCGCCCTCGCCCCGATCAGCGCGAAAGGAAGAATGGACCTTTCCCTTAACCCGCACACAGAAAACCAAAGAAAAGCAGCACGATAACTTCAATACATCTCAGCAACAAAATAGTTAGGCCCATAGGTGGGCTGAAAGAGTCGCGAGCAATTACAAATACGAAGAACTACAAAATGACAACAAATCCGCGGTATCCCGCGAGCGAGGAGCAAACAACTGGGTCAGTACTCGACCCACTTCCACCTGTGCCGCCTCTTTGTTCCCGACCGAGGCGGCACACGGGGATCGTGGTAATCGCGAACCGCCACCAGCTCCCGCTGAGCCCGGCCGACCTGCTCCACGGCGCTCTTAAGATGCCCCTCGGCTCGCGTTATGTGCACACCCGGCGAGGTGACATCGTCGTCTTCCGCTTCGCGCGGAGGGCCCTCCAAGGCCGCGAGCCGGGCATCGGTCTCGGCCTTGTCGTCTTCGATACTCCTTATGACCTCCTGCAGCAGCAGTGTGTGTTTCTGGAATAGCCGCGTCACCTGCCTCTTCATCCCCGCCGCATCGTTCGGGTCGCCCAGATAGTCAGATACACTGTCCACGTCAGGCGGAGGCGAGTACCCTTCGCTCATCTCGGTCTCAGGCGAGGCCCTGCGAAAGCCTGCAAGCAGGGAGGGGTCAGAATGAGCGAGCAAGAGACAAAATCAACGATAGAAACCATCTCACCAGGGGTTGGCACATCGCCCGCACCGACAGATGGGCGGGAAGAGCCCGGCCGACCCTGAAAGTTCCCTCCCTCGAGGGTCTCAAGAGATTTCCCCAGCCCGTGGGAGACCGCCGGACAGGGAGTTTCCGGAGGTGGGCGATCCAGAACCGAAGAACCAATGACCTTCTCGGGCGACTCGCGAGAGGGGCGATCCTCTCCCCCATTCCCCGCCCCCTCACAGGGGATCGCCTGCAAAACAAAGGGTCAAAGGTACAACAATAACTCGCTGAAGGTCACGACTACCGGGGATCACCTCGACACCCGCGGCCGAGCTGGAGCCCGGACAATCGCCCGCCAGAGACCGCCTGACAATCTTCCCCTTCGCCGGCCTGAAGACAGGGCCGGGAGACCCGCGTGATAACCAAGGGGCGGCCTCGAGGGCCTCCTCCTGGGTCTTCAGGCTCGCTGCCGCCAGGCGAGCTCGCACCTCTTCGCTGACCGGCATCAAGAAATCAGGACCTGCTCAAAGGAAATGAAGGGATCTGGGGAGCCCCCCTCCGGGGGTTAGCGGTGTGTATTTATAGCAGGACAGTGGGCCCCCACCAGAAGATTCCCTGCCAGCTCAGCACGGGGGCTCGCCGAACACGCGGGTTGGATGATTCTTTCCGAGCTTGATTCAAGCTCAAAAAGAGCGGGGATTGTGTACAACCCCGTGTCCGACGAGCGGGTCCCGCCAGGAAGGATGAGTGGACCTGGAGCCGTGACCTGCACCCGGGCGGTGAGACGGGCTATGCGGCGGAAGGCCTGACCCGCTCCCGCCCACCACGGGCGAGCGGGCTGCCAACCCGCGGCGAGCGGGCTGGCAACCCGCGGCGAGCGAGCTGGACCCTGGGATGGCGACCCGCCGGCTGACCCCCCCCCCCCCCCCCCCCCCCCCCCCCCACCCCCCCGCATGCGACCTGACCGCCGATCCGCCCGGCAAAAGGCTGGCAGCTCGCCCCTATCGGCTCGCGCTCGCCCAAGGAGAACAGGCGAGCCCCGGAGCCAGGTCGCGCCCGCCTCCTGCAGGAGAACTGAAGGCGAGCTGACCGCCCAGGGGTGCGAATAGCTCCTCAGAACAGCGGAGCCTCGCTGTTGGCAGACCAGTTTGGACTGCGCATAGCCGTTCAGAACAGCGGAGTTTGGCTGTTGGCAGACCCAACCAGGGGCCTTTTGGTATTTCCAGGTCAGTCCTTTTGGTTATCGGCAGTTCAGATTCTGAAAATCTATAAATAAGACCCAAGGGGTACCTCAGAGGGCACGTTTTCAGTGCCTCCTTGCCCTCATTCCCAAGTGTTCTCTGAGGGTACCTTAGCTCGGCTCTTGGCTAAGGAGGGGAAGCGCTCAGAGATCTTCCGGGTTTGTGGTGGGACCTCCCTGCCGAGCCCTTGGGTCTGTCCTTTCTTGTCTCTCTCGTTGTTTTTCTTGCAGGTGCGAAGTAGGCGCGAGACCACCCCTTCCCCAAGGGTCGAACTCCACAAGAGGCCGGTTTCCGGTTTCAACACATATCATTTAGGTCAAATAATCTAGCAAACATTGAATATAAATTTTAGTTATAAGACACAGCAAAAGGATGAAATACATTAACCTGTACAAAATCAAGCTAGCCTAGATAGATTGAAGAGGATCATCAACTAACCACAAGATCCCACGGTGAACAAATAGATGCAGCCCCAGCAAGTGGAGTTTTCTCCCCTTCTTCTCCAAGATACTTGACCTGGAACAACATTGAAAAATCAAAAATTAAAAGAACAAAAAGGTAAGATTGCATCATGAATTTAAACTAAAAAACACTAGAAAATTATCAGTTGCAAGGGGCTGGCTAAACCCCATTCAAGAATTTTGAAGTTATACGCAGAGGCTAATATTATTTTCTAAATAAAAAAGATAAAAGAGCAGCCAGAGCTAGTGAATAGTTCCGTTCACCAGAATATTGGCACCAATGCTCGTCCCAATAGCAAAGAGAGGAGCCATAGAAAATTTCTCATGAAGATTGTTGACAACCTCTCGTAAATCTTCGGTCCATCCCGCATTATAAAAACAATCAGACTGCCAAATGAAATGATAGAATCAATGTAGATAAATTAAACAAGTGGCATGATATTGGCAGAAACAAAAGAAAGACAGGAATACTAATTAATTACGCATAGTCATCAACCATCATCAAGCCTTATACCAACTATTTGGATTTTGGTTGTACGAGTCCTTTCCCATTAGTTTACATCATGGTGTCTGGGAAGGGTCCCGTCACAAGGGTAAAATGTAGGCAAATCTTACACTGCAATTTTTTCAAGAGGCTGCTTCCAGGGCTCGAACTCGTGATCTCAAGTTCATACGACAACACCTCAACCGGTGCGCCAAGACTGATATAACAAAATTTTCAAAGATATCGACTGAAATGACAATTAAAAATATCCTCTGCTGCTAATGGATTTAAAGTTATATTATTAATATACATATAAATGTGTGTGTGTGTGTGTATGCTTAAATCTTATCTATGTATTGCATTATAGGTGCATAAATTGACTAAATTATTATTGTACTTTTTTTCATATATGTTATTCTAATGCCTAGTTCAACAATCATTTCACACTATATCGTTTTAGTTTATATATCAAAAAACAAAGTAAAGGATTAAACATGTCTATCAGTAAAAAAAATGTTTTTAACACAAATCTATTAAGCATAAGAAAACTTAATATGCTATCAGTTAAACTTTATATCTTCTTTACTTGATATAAAATTTAGTGTTATCTAAATAAAATATTAAATATATTTCACAATGTATCCATTTGTCCACATTTTGGATACATATTATTAGCTATCATAGTGTTACTAATATTTTGTGTGGATACCCTTTGATTTTGCTTGGGGATATACATTGCTCCATATTTATCTACTTATTATTTATTTATTTCACTTTCAGAACATATAAAAATGTTGGGTGTGTTGAGAAAATATGTGATGATTTGACTAAAGAAATTTTTTTGCTCGAATAAAATATGCTCTGAAGCCCTTGAAAAATGTAATGGACAAGGACTGTTATACATACTATATGTATATTGTACGTCGAGAAGTTGTCGCCAAGCAAAGGAACAAGCGTGTCACATGCCCATGAGTAGGATTGAATCATAAAACGTGATGAGATGAAGGAACGAGATGGGGAAGGTAGAGCATGATGTTTCCCTAAGATCCTCGGTCTCGACCTACAAAGATGTTGAGGGGTGGGAGCCTTTTTGTGGCACCTAAAGTTGGGGGTGATGGATAATAAAAGGTGGAGAAACACCCATGCCGATGAGGCCCGGAGAGGAAAGTGGTTGCAGTCCAAAATGGGCATAGTTGGGGCACCTACAACAAGCAACACAGGATGTGGCTACTTCACGCACGCAATTGCATCTGGTCGTTCATCGCAGCAGGAGAACTTACCACATATAGGAGGAAGAAGGGGAGCTTGATCCACCGATGGACGACTTCCATTCTGGGAGATGAAGGAGAACGTGAGGGAGCCTGGTCCTTCATAAACCAAAGAACAAAAATTATTATTATGCATGCCCTATCTCGTGACGAGCCTAATTATAAATATGCCTCTTCGCACACTTCTAGGCATGCAAGAGACACTCCCGGGTAAAAGCTAAGATTTGGTCACTGCTCTGAAGTAGCTGATCAACTCCCTCCACCTTGACACCTATTCAAGCATAAGGAATGATGTTCGGCGGGTCTCTCCCATAAATTACCTAGAAAGGCGTAGCCTGCAACAACGAATGGTAGGACGTGTTCTAGCAATACTCGGCCCAAGCTAAGTGCTCTATTCAAATTGGTCATCCCCAACCAAGCAACGCAAATATATCTTGTTAGATTATCCTTTATGTTTTTAACTTTGTACCTATGATTGTATTCACCTCTATATATAGAGGTGGGTTTCTTGTAATAGAATTAATCCAACTCTTTTACCAGGTTCAACATGATATCAGAGCCCACGGTGTTCCGCGTGCCCTAGCCTCCGCCTGTCGTGCACTCGATCCAATCTCGCTTGCCTTCCGCTATCCGCCTCGCCCAGCCCGCTCGATCCAGATCCCGCTCGCCTTTGTGCCCTCGATCCCGCCTTCCGCTCTCCGCCTCGCCCAGCCCGCTTGATCCCGATCCCGATCCCGATCACCTGCGTGCCCTCAATCCCTTCTTCTTCTTCGTCTTCCTCTTCTTCTTCTTCTTCCAGCCGGGTCTCCAACTCTCCTGCCCACCATCCGGTGCCGGTATTTTTAAGCCGTGAGAGTTTTTTTTATTTGGCGTCGTCTTTTGTTTTGGGTGTTCTAATGGAGTGGATCTCTTTGTTTTCGCCTTCGATTTTTTGATGCCCTAATCATGTGTTGTCTCCGGATTTCTATTCATGAGTCATCATGTCTGGAGATGTTGAATCTTCCGCTCCCTCTTCTGGGGTTGCTCCCTCTTCCGGTGCCTCCACCCCGGCAGTCCTCTTCTGTGGCACCAATGATTATAATACACCCCAAATCACTACCATACGTTTTGACGACTCCAATTATCTCTCGTGGTCTCGCTCTCACTCAGGCGCTCAAAAGTCGGCGTCTCTTTGGTCATGTCCTGGCTTACTAACTCGATAGTCGATACAGGAGTCCATTGCCCAGAACTACCTATTCCTCGACAACGCTGCCGTCATTTGGCGCCGCGCAGAGTCTACCTACTCTCGCCGCGGCAATGCTGCTCAGATTTTTCAGTTGCGCCGGAAGATCTCGTTACTTCGGCAGGGTGATCGTCCGCCGTCTGCATACTACTTGGAGTTCTGATTGTCTCTTAGATATCTGCAAGGAGAAAATAACCAAACTAACAATTCATCAAGGCAAGTATACCTATCGAAATGCAGCTAGGGGACACAAGTGTCGTATTGAAATCCGGGAACAGTTGAGTAAGCTTACTCACACGAAATCTATTATTTTATCGACGGAAAAATTAAGTTTTTTAGAAGAAAGCTAAACGTGCTAAAGGAAGAGAACTACTTGCAATGAAAGATAAAGAGAGCTAAAAGAGCGATTAACTTAAGCTTAGTAACGATGAAGGGAAAATGCACTCGACCAGAAATCACCTCGGCAAGAGTGGTTAGAAAAATACGATAAATAAACCTAAACTAATTAGGGTAAAGGTCCTTGACCGTGGAGGTTCCATGAATATTGACACGCTTCTCTCGAAGGTCGTGCCTAACTGAGTTTAGGAAGGTCCGACCGACTCTCGCCTAAATCGGAGGCCTAAAACTCGCTTTACGCGGTGAACCCCGCTATTGGATTTTACTCCAATCCGGGAGATTTGAACGTCTGCCTCTCTCGAGGGGTGCGAACAACTCCCTTTACTCTTGAGTGCTCATTTCAAACTTTCGGCCTCTCGGCCAGCCCAGAATGAAAGCAAAGGTGGAGAGTATATATCGATGATATACCTCCAACCCGTGATAAATCAAGAGTAAATCAAGGCTAAACCCTAAAAAGAAAAGGTAAGATTCAAAGCATCATAACCTAATCACTCGAACCTCGGATCATTAAGATCGAGTACATGGAGGATTAGTTAATCATGCTGAGGTGGAAGAGAGGGGATGAGTAGAAGAAGAAAATGAAAACAGAGCAGAAACGTAAAAGAAAACAACACTTTTTATTAATGGAAACAGAGATCTTACAGCTTGAAAACCAGAGATTACAAGTGCATGGAAAGGTAAACTACGCTATCATTAACATTATACTACAGAACGAAGCTAGGAACTAATACAGGGAAAGCATAAAGCTAGAGCTACGAACTAAAAATGAAAAGACATGCTTAAAAAGTTCAGAAATATAAAGGACAGAACCTCCCCTCTCAAAGCAAAAGGTGTCCCTGAACCCTTAGAGTTGGGCTCTATTTATACAATTTTTCGGGTCGGGTCACGCCCTGGTCGGGCGTGACCCTGGGGCGTGACACATTCGGCGCGACTTTTTCGGGCAGGAATTGAATTCTGACGAAATAGTTGAGGTACACGCCCACAAGTCACGCCCTGGAGGGCGTGTACCTGGGGCGTGTTCTTTGCGGCGTGACTTTGTTGAGCTGAACTTGAATGCTGGAGGTGACGGACGGAATTGCTGAAGTACACGCCCATATGTCACGCCCGGGTCAGGCGTGACCCTGGGGCGTGACACGTTCGGTGCGACGGTGGAGCGGGAAAAACGAGCGCGCTGCGGCGATTCCTCGGAACCTGGGGACACGTCTCTATAACACGCCCGTGTCGGATGTGACACGGGCATGACAGAGGGCGTGAACACTAAGTTTCCTCGTGATGATTTTTTTCTTGCTAACAAGTAATAATTCAATGTGATTTCATTCTACATTCTAATACAATTATGTAGATGGACTTAACTAGATTGAATTAGCATTCAGGCAAGCGCACCTATCAATCGTAATATATGAGAAATCTACATCTCGTGTCGTATTCCACAGGGTCGTTTCAACTATTCGTACTCACCCTCCCTTTATTTTCATACCTCTAAACAAAAGTGATATTTAAACTACATTATCCTAACTATGACCAATTGGATAATTCAATATTGGAGAAATAAAAACGATAGAACATGAAGCTTTCAAATAATTACATGAACAATTTCATTTACTAGTTCAATTCTAAGCAATCATGATATGAAAATACTATTAAATTTGTGCAATGTAAAGGTTAATTTTTCATCAAAATTCTCTCTCGAGCAATTCCAAATCTAAACCTAAGATAGTAAATTTTCTCTCGAACAATTCACAACACTCAAGTTCGCATTAATCAGAATACCTTTATTACTACATAAATTCATGAATATCATTTCTAAGTTAACATGAATTCTTTTATCCGTGTTCTAATTTTCCAAACAAAATATCTCTCGATCATAGAGTTTGAAATACAAAGTGAATTATCATCACATTATGAACATACTAAATTCATTGCAAATAACCAATTTCTCAATCTAGCCAATTGCAAATTTTGTAAAATAAATAAGTAATTCAAAGGGATGATTAAACTCTTAGTTTGATTGCATAAACACAAATAAAATGCTACAAATATAACATGAACAAGGTGATACATGATTACTAAAATGTTCAAAGCAAAATTCATGCAAATTAAAACATAAATTGAAGATGGAATCATCAAGAGAAAGGAAGGATTTAAGGGATTAATGATTGAATAAAAAATACATAAGAATACCCTTCAATCCTCCTTGTCTTGGATGCTCCTCCTCGGCCTCCAGCAGTTCTCCAATGCAGAAATGATCCAAAAGTTCTAAACAAATTTTTCTACAGGAAATTTATAGTTCCCTTGCAAACAGGTCGGACACGGGGTCGCACACGGCCGTGTGTCAGGCCGTGTGGACGGTTCCTAGGCAGTTCCTGGGCGGTTCCCCACGAAAAGGCGTGTCTGGTAGTGGGCCGTGTCAGATGACACTGGTATGGACACGGCCGTGTGTGCGGCCGTGTTCACCAGACACGGGTTGGTCAGCAGCCGTGTGCAAAGATGACACGGGTATGCACACGGGCGTGTGCGATACCCGTGTGAGGCTCCTCTGTCTGCGCCCAAATTCTTCAGCTCCAGGTGCATAGGACACGGGTATGCACACGGCCGTGTGCCTGGCCGTGTGCACCAAATTTCTGTCCTGTCATCAGCCATGTAGACTCCGTGAACTCCTCTGTTTGCTCCGAAACTTTTAGGTCCATTGGTTGACATTACCTGCAATAGAAAAATAATAGACTCAGAAAATGGTTTAAAACAAGAACTGCCAAGGACTTCTAAATACGCTCTTCTATCTATGATACGACAATTTCTTTGATATTATCATGAAATCAACACCAAAAGGGGCAGGAAATGGTAGATATGATTACAATTATGATAGTAAAAAGCCTATCATAATCGTACTCATCAAATACCCCCAGACTTAGATATTTGCTTGTCCCTAAGCAAACTAATTCAAACACCTGGGTTACCATTAAATAATTTTGCATCCGCACACTGGTTGCTATGAATTTAAGAGAACTTTGGTGATGTAATCGCATAGGAAATAATTTAGCAGACTTTTCTAAATATATGTTTATCTTAAAATTCCTCTAGTATATCATTTTAACTATCTCTCACTCGCTTTTAGAAATAAAAGTATAGTCATCTTTAACAAATATGAGGAGAAAATAACAATCTCTATAAGATACGTATTAGTGTTTCAAAGCTTATAAGTACTCGTACTGATAATCATGAACTTACCCTTTTTACACCCTCATCACGGCACAATTTAGAATTAGTAAGGTTGGATCCTTAGAACTTGAATTTTGGTGTAGCCTTTTTGGCTTAGGATAGAAGATTAAAGGTGAGGTAATCAAGGATAATTTTGATGAATTTTTCACACCTAAATCTTGATTGAGCCTTATGTTGGAAAATACCTTAACATATTTCAATTTTATGTAAACACCCCCAGACTTTGCAATTTGTATATTTCCCACATTTTGAAGGGCACTCATTTTTTTATATACATTTTTTTTTAACCAAGGGACCATAGTAGGGATCATTCCAAGTGGGTGCAAGTATACACGCACTCAGGCCACATATCACTATGTCTTTTTTTTTTGGGTTCAAAGTAGGGATCATTCCAAGTGGGTGCAAGGATACACGCACTCAGGCCACATATCACAATGAACAAATCATTCCAAGCAGACATCAATGATAGGTGTGCTAATAGGTAGGGATTTGGCCTTGGTGAATTTTAATAGGAGAGCATCAAAAGGATGGGGATTAGGTTCAAATGGGGTGTGCAAGGGTATCATGTTAAAGGTGTTGGGATAACAAGGCTCAAGCTATCCAATAGGAGGCCTAAGTCATTTCCGCCCTTACTAATTAACTTATGTAATGTTTTGAGGAATGCTAGAGGGTGAGTCCTAGACATCAATAGGGAGTAATTTTTAATTTTAAAATTCTAATACCAAATTATAAAAAATGTTACACTCATCGACTCACTTTATTATAGATAAATATATTTTCTAAAATAGAGTGTTGGATAGTTACTAATATAGAGGAGTAATCTTAAAATTAAATTATATAGAGAAAATTAAGCTAAAAAAATTTCTATGCTTAATTACGAAATCAACAAAGTTGAATACTCTATGAGTCTACATCAATTCATTTTAATCAGTGTGCGAAGGTAAATTAAATATTTATAATCCCACATGAATGAATAATGAGAGCTTAAAAGGTCAAACAAAAATTTTTAAATGGTGGTATAATAACTTGAGTATTATGATAAGCAGATTAGAATTAATTGTAACCACATGAACAACCATTCTACCCCCAGACTTAAGATTTGCAATGTCCTCAGTGCAATGTAAAAAGCGGACATAGAGTGATTGCATGATGATATATAAAAAGAAACTGCTATCATAATAAGTAGAAGAGCACAGAAAAGAAATAGGAGCTGTAATGAAATACTCTGATATATAATAGCTGATTCAACTGAATACACTGATAAAAAAAAACAATACAAGATACGATATATAAAGATAGAACTACATCGATACAAATCAGAAGTACTCATGGTGGCCTGTCGAATCATCCGGAAGGAAGGCGGTGCTGGAGCTGGCGGCTGGCGAGGGGCGATCCCAAGGTGGTCTCTAATCTGTGTGAGGAGATCCTTAATTTCCTGATGGTCCTCCTTAATTTCCTGAAAGCGTGGCGAGAGCTCGGCATCGAAGAACTGTCTAAACTCGCGCGAGTATCGTGACTGAGGTGGAGGAGGTGCAGTAGACGACTCGCCATGAGCGTAGGTGGAACGGGGTGGAGGCACCAACGGCTCGTCGAGGTCAGGATCTATCTCATCATCACTGTCGGCCTGTACATGCGGTCCACGTCGAGCAATAGAATATATGACCCCTCCCCGGCCCTGACGGGCGGTGACGAGGCGGAGGGCGCGAAGACTAGCCATCGTGATAGGCACGGTCTTTGCTACCACTGTCATCTGGGGGAGGGCTATAAAGATGCCCATATTCTTCACGAGGCGAGTAATATAGGGGGCTACGCAAATAGACCCTATACGAGTGGTGTCAGCCTGATGAAGAATAAACTGGGCTAGAAGATAACCGAGATGTAGAGGATATCGTGATGTCATGCTGTAGAGGTATAACAGATCCTGCCTACTAACAACTCCGGAGCTTTCGCCCCGGCCGCTCAACGTGTGGCTGAGTAGATGGTGGACGTAGTGGAGGGCGGGGGAAATCAATTTGGATGCCTTAGATCTCTTGGCCTCGTAGGCACCAGTGTCAAAAGAAATCTGGCGCCAGATACCACCGGCCATGTCGCGGTTGGGGAGCTCAAAGTGGAGTTCGGGGTAGGCGGCACTAAAAAGGAACGACTCCTCATACACCCCTAAATATTGGGTGAATTGGAGCATGGTGAGTGTGTAAAATGTGCCCCCCACTCGAAATGAAACAATCCCCTCGGGCGCGTGCGGTGCGTCGATGAAATTTGGCCTAAAGCTGGAATAAAATGACGACAGGAACTCTAAGGTGAGTTCCCTAAAGCCTAATTCTTCTATGGCAAAAAATTGACTCCACCCTGTTACGGAAATCAGCCCCCTGACATCTCCAGCTAAGTTTATCTCCTCAAGTACGCTCCAATCTATCATGCGTATGTCCTGAAATTTTTTGGATTGCAGGCGATTGTAGCGGGCGGTGTGCGATGCATCAGTGAAAATTAGCGGGGTAGCAGCATCCCGCCTCTCCGTGGAGACTTGCAATTCCGGTCGGCGACGGCGACTACCACTTCTTCCGGAAGACATAGTGTAGACGGGGAGAAATGCGAGTGAAGGGGGACGAGAAATGGAAAAGGTGGTGCCTTGAGGATCAGGCCACGGGATGACTGGTGGTGGGAGAAGGTTTGGAGTGAGCAGGAAAGAAAACCACACGGCCCCTATTTATACATGCTGAACACGGGTTCGCACACGGGCGTGTGCGAGCCCGTGTTAGGGAATCTTTAACCTCGTGGAACACGGGGTGCGTCGGTCCGTGTAAAATAATGG